>CM033641.1:77338511-77938511 GCA_019512145.1 Engystomops pustulosus | reverse complement strand
CTATTTCCAAGTAAATGAGCAGATTAATTCCATAGTTTTGTGCAATCACTGTGATCAATGAAGAAAATATAAAGCCTGATAAATATAAATCGTGCAATACTTTTAGATTCACATGAATTAATGAGATTGCTAGACTTTATGCTGTGTAGATGCAAAAATTCGACCTTTGGTCTGTAGAGTAGCAAAAAGAGGCATCTCAAGACTCAGACATCAATCTTTTCTTTTCCTAATTAGAATTTATGCATTCTTACAAATCGAAACATGTAGTTAACGCAATTTATAAAAATCAAATATAGCGCTTACTTGGAGTGCTTGCATTTCCACATACAGGTCAAGCAGCTGATAATTATTTCCACTGTTAAAAGTCAGTAGGCTTCTTTACTAAAGTGTGACAGCCATTAGTAATCATTACTAGGCAATGTTGTCACATTAATCCCTATCACTAAGATCTAGTGACAATGAATAACCCATTGGGATTATATTATGTAATGAACATGTAGAAACATTGAATCCAAGTACAAGAGGGAAAAATAAAGCAAATTGCATAGGATTATTGTAACCCTCTCCTCTTACAAGGGATTTTCATGTAAATTCTTTTGACAAATTTCTGCTTTTAGTTAAAACATTCCTAACACGAATGTATAACATTGCAGTGTACGACTGTTACAATACACCCCTGAAAGGTGACTATTAGCCGTCTACATGAACTGTACTAGAAAAGAAATCACTTTTCTGAATATAGAAAAGTGCACTATAAAATGTTTACATACAAAAGAATCTCCATATAATATGGTATGATATGGTTCTGTTATATCTGTTAAGCATCTTTCACGCATTTTGTCTTCTCGTTACTAATGCATTATTATAAAAATAAAGATTATGTGTTGAACATAAAGGCCAACATGCCAAGGTTTCTGGTACTACATTATGTTGTAGCCTTAAAGTTGAGATTCATTTTCTCCTACTTTAGTGAAAAAGCTTCTTTTAACTCTTTTATGACTACAACCATTCTGTATGTCTGAATCTGAGATAAAGACCTGGACATTATTATTATGTCCATATATGGGTCCCAGAGAATAGTGCAGTAAGGTGGCAGGTATGGTGCCCTAAAATTAAGACATGTTGGCCCTCATTTATCAAAACTAGTGTTCCTGTAGAATGTACAGAGTGTGCCAGATTAATCAAAACTGGTACAAGGTCTTCATGAACCTGGCGCCCCCTGCACTGCCTGGGAAGTTTGCACCATTTTTTTTTGGTGCACTTTGCACGTCAATAATAAATGTAGCACAAACTCCGACTAAGGCTGCATTCACACGACCGCAAGGGGGATGTATATACGGCCGACGTATATATATACGGCCGATATACGTCCCCCATAGACGGCAATGGGCGCGCGGCGCCCTTCGGGAGCGGTACGGTGCCGCACACGTGCGGCACCGTACTGCTCCGTGCCCCGTGAAAAAATAGGACATGTCCTATTTTTTCAGGGCATACGGCGCCGTGCGCCATATATCTCTATGGAGAGGGGCGGGGGTGAGCAGCGCTCTCCCCCTCCTCCTCTCCCCGCATGCTGCCGTGTGCCCGCCGTGCTATGGTACGGCGGGCACCGGTCGTGTGAATCCAGCCTAAGCACTAACATCAGGGATGTAACTACAGTGGTAGCAGCCACTATGGGGCTCATAGTGTCAGGGAGCCCCATCATCCGATATCACACTAAAGAATTGAGGATGTGCACCATTTTATGCATATTATCCTTCAAATTGTACAGCAAATTATCTATATCACATATATATGTAAATGCATGGTGTGTATATTTGCTGTACATCTGTATTTTGCACTATATGTTTGTGTACACATGATATGTATATGCTCTGTATGTGTGTGTATGTATAAATGTGTGTGTGTTTGAGTGAAGAAGTAAATAAATGTGCGTGTATGAATGAGTGTAATATGTAAATTTTTAAGCGCGAAGGGGGTCTCCTAGTTGCACCACTGACTAATACACTCCTTTATGTGCATATCTTTTCTGTCTTGTTGGACCCAGTTAAGCCGTGACACAAGACACTTTATAAATACATGTGCAAGCAGTTTTCACATTCTTTTCAGTGCAAAGTCAGACAGAAAACTGGTGCAAACACTGAAATCAATATGGGCCATGGTGGGAGATTTGAAAGCATGAAAATCTCCCCATCATCGCCAGTTCTGAGCCTTTTCTGACCCGCGCATCACTGTCAGATTGCAGGATGGGACTAAGCAGAGATAACAGAGACTAGCGAGAGATATGGTATAATGCTCTTAATGTGAACTGTGCCTTTAATCTTGGTTCACACGTTGTGCTTGGATTAGATTTTGGAACACAATGCATTGGATGAAACCATGAATGCATACGTGTTTTGAACAAAAGCATTGCATTTGATAAGTAGAACTTGTTTTTTGCCTTTTAATAAGACTTCAGGGAGAAGTTTGACCCGATGTATTTGGAATGTATATCAAAGCACAAACCAAGCACAATATTTGAAAGAGTGTGGACTCTTTTATTACATGGCTAATGTTCAGAATCTCTTTTTCTTTTACCAAAGCAGTATAAAGAAAGATAATTTATAAGGACAAATATGATAAAAATATATAATGCCTGTGTGGACCCAGAGTCCTCCTTTTTGGGTGTAACCAAACGTTCAGTTTTTCAGATGCGCTTAAAAGAGAAATTGAGTAAAAGTAGGAGGAGAGTTGCACCTTTCAAATATTTCCCTCAACCCATTATAATCCACACCTGCTTATGGCTCCAAAAACTGCATCTGAAAAACTGAATGTGTGGACGCACCCTCAGTCTCTTCTGCCTGATAGTAAATACACATCATTTAACAAGAATTTAACTTCCATTTTAATAGAGAGTTTTCTAATGCAAGACTTTAAAACTCTCCAGACCAATGAGTCAGACGAAGAAGATAGGTTAGACAATAATCCAAGAAGGTCACATTTTGACTAACACAGCTCACTGCTGTTAATTATTGCTGGCCTATAGCAATTTAACAAAGCTGCTCCTGGCTGAAAATGATTTATATTCGTCTAGTATATTAACTTTTGCTCTGAAAGTTGAAAGTATTGGATTCTCGGCTGCTATGTCCTAAGGGTACATCAATATGGCTCAGCTGTCCAAGGTGAGCCATTTACCTCATTGTAATGCTGCAGAGAAAGTGAGCTACATTACATTCATTTTCTGCAACACCTATTCATTTTCTCAAAATCTAGTGAAGCTCATGTAATAAAGCACAATTCCAGCTTTAGACATGTTTCTTAGGCAAAAGCCCCTCCTCAGCTATTCTGTGCTATTAATGTCTTTCAGTTCCCAGACCAGAAAAATGCCAAGACGGAAAATGTCTTGAAATGTTATCAAATGAGATTGTACCATCCCCATACTCAAAATATAACATAATAATAACAAAATAAAGCATGAAATGTAGAACAGAAAAGCCACAGATTTCTTGGGGGAAATAACAGCCCAGGTTAAAATCATAAATTGCCAGGGCAGCTTGTGGGTATTAAAGGTGTGTACAGAACATGACAGATATAAATGTACATTCTCTCGAAAAACACTTAATTTACAAACTGGATTTGACAGCAGAAGTTTGTTTATGGCGCTGTGGAGGACAGCTTGGACCCTATACAACGCAGGCGAGCTAGATTAATACTTTGATGCTAGATAATCTATAGAGACCACTGAAAGAGGAGATGGATGAAGTCATGCCAGACCTCATTCCCAGAGTGGCCTTGAGTCTATCTAGTTATCTGTCACCCAGGCGGTGCTGTCAGGGGGAGTACAATGAGCACAGCTGTAGATAACCCTATTCAAATCATCGACTGAGATGAGAGAGCACCCTATACACATTAATTGGAAACCCACGGCTACATTTCCTCCTCTACATGACAGTTCACGTCACTGCTAACTGGCCTGTCTACATACACTATGCCTTAAACCTAAGCTAAGACTGATCTAGTAATTCAATTGGATAAGGCTTAGGATAAAATATAAAGTTGTCATAGAAAAGTGTATATTCCTCACATTTGTTTTTTTTTTTATCTTTCATTCTGGCACATAATGTAACACATCACAAGTATCCATCAGTTGCCAAAAACACTATTTGTTAAGTAAGTGCAGAATAATTTAAGAGACACCACCTAAATCATGATAGGCAAACGATGATCTGCAAAGAAGCAAAGGGGGAAAACAGTATTTGATATGGAGGGGAATACAGAAAAATGTATTTTATAATCAATCTCAACCTTAACTACTCTGTGCCACTGGACTGGTCATTAACTCATTTGACAGTTTTACGCACCGCGCGGTCTGATAATGAGTTAATGATATTTTAATACTATATTGGGCATCATTTACAGTTCTATACTCACTCATCAGCCTCCTGTTCAGAAAAGGCTTGTTCCTCACTCATCTATATTTATATATAGATAAAATTATTCAGATTTCTGAGATGGAGAAAAAATATAAATTAGAGATTATAAGCAAATGTTTTATATATAGGTTAATAGGGTTGCTTAAATAGATATGATAACACAAAAGGGGAAACTAGGTGTATACACAATTACCATTATCTATCTTCACTTTAGAGCCTGGTGAGGGTAAAAAGACTAAAAACGTCAAGAGACATGACCAGCTATACAGTGGCCCCTCAGTAAAGGGTTGGCCACTTGCAATATGCAATTTGTTTCTTTGTCTTTGCCAACTTTGAAATCTGCTGCCTTTCCCTGTTCTGAGCGTGCTGACCTCTGCATACACCTACAGCTCGATGTTGCTGCAGTTTCTCCTGCTCCAACACTAATTGCAGGAGCAGTACCAAGTCTCTAGGGAGCAACCCAAATTATAGGGCAGGTCCTATAGGACAAGTCATTTTCTATTGACACTGGTGTTAATAACCCACTGATGTGAAACAGGCCGCAAACGGGGAGCACGTTCCCCTATTTGCTGCCAACAAAGTTTGTTCATGTGCATACACTGTATGTCCTTACACTGTAGGAGAAAGAATAGAAAATTGGGATCACTTTCTAAAATTGGCCTGGGGATAATTAAAAGGATACAGCCATGCCACTTTATCATGAATAGGATAGATTAAAAGATGCACAAACCTAAAGAATTCTTGCCCCATTAAAAGACATAGGGGCACATTTACTTACCCAGCCACTGGAGTTCACCGAAAGGGCATTGTGCAACGATAATGCACTGTGCCGCGATTCCATAAGATCGTGCACCCGATATCCTGCATGTGTCGCTTCCCCGCTCAGGTCCAATGGAGTTCACCTTCTTGTTAGTGGTGCATGTAAGAACTTGTGCTTGCGACACAATTTGAAAGTTAAATCCTATGCTCAGTCCAAATCAGTCTGATAAAAAAGACACTTATTAAATACCTGTGCAAGCCGAAAAGTAAGCAGCGCGAGCCTTAGTAAATGAGCCCCATAGTGGAAGATGTATTAATATGTCGGTCTTTAGACCAGTCCAGAGCAGAAATACACAGTTCTCTGCTGCACCAGAGAACCTTAAAGTTGAAATTCTTTTTCTTCTGCTTTAGTGAAAAAGCTACAAGCATCCTGTATATCTGAATCTGAGATAAGGACCAGGGAATGTTTACCATGTCCATGTATTGCTCCAATAGAATAGTACAGTAAGGTGCCAGGTAAGGTGCCCTAAAATTCAGACATTGGCCCAAATTTATCTAAACTAGTGCAGTCTGTACTATGTGTAATTTTACTATGAAGTGTGCAGAGTGCAGCAAGTTAATCAAAAGTGGCACACATTCTTCATGAATCTGGTGCCCCCTGCACTGCTCTGGAAGTGTGCACCATTTTTTTTGGTGCACTTTGTTCATGCTGTAAAATTGTGGCGTACATAGAACTGTGGAGCACGTCGCTAATAAATGTGCTGCAAAATCCAAGCAGTAACACGCCCTTTTAGGTGCACATAAAAATACACATACAAGCAGTTTGCACATTCTTTTCAATACAAAGTCAAGAGGAAGACTGGTGCAAACACTTTAATAAATGTGGATCACTGTGTTTGATTTGTCTGGGATAGTATAAGACTGGTGAGTTGTACTTTGCACCTCCTATTAGTTGGTCTAGTTTGCTGCACCCAATATTGAATTTTCTGGCACACAGGCTATTTTCTGTCTGGTCACGCCCCTAGTTATGGAGGACACTCCCCTTTGTGGAGGAATTCAGAAAACAGCCTAAAAATGTTATAAAATCTTCAGTAAGTGTGGTGCACAGCATTTTAGGTGAAAATTACTCCAGTTTTCTGATGTAGACAGATTGATATGTTTCCCCCATATAGTTCTAAAAATATATTGTATGTTCATCTGCCTTTATTAAATCATAAAGAAAGCTTCTAAACCTTTTAAACTGCAATATGTTCTCAGGCATTCATATGTTGTTCAATGAAAGGTAACTGCTGGCAATGCCAATTCTTATAGCTAGTATGATTATCTCCAGTGAGATGAACTTGTGGAATTTAGAAGTAGAAAAAATAAGGTTTCAAGGCAGAAGCTACAAATTGTAATAATGATATCTTCTTTAAGTTACACGGCCTGATATTAGATTCATTTAATCATGTTCTAGCTGTGTTTGCTGTCAATTCCAATCACAAGATGTTTCAGTCACTGTCACAAATCTTCAAAATCATAATCAGAGCTTCCCTATGCTGTCTTCGCCTCTGATTCATTCACAGGTCACTATGGTATAAAGGCCAAGCTTGTTGTACATTTCAGATGTTAGTGTCTACCTGCATGTCCAAAAAATATGATATATTTGTCTTATGTGTGTTTATATACATTATATTGTATTCTCTAATATATATTTGTTATTTTATATACTAGATGAAAGAAATATGTATACCTCTATATTAATTTAGATACTGCAGGAGGGAAGATGTCTCTTATTTGGCACAAGTTACAACAGAATTTAAATAAATTCCTGTATATTCATTTAGATACTGCAGGAGGGAAGATGTCTCTTATTTTCACAAGTTACAAAAGAAATATTGAAAATAAACAAACCTCTCCATATGACGTCTTTTTTTCCAGTTGCAGCCATTAGTTCTTCAGAACTCCCTGGCAATAGACTCACTTCCAGAACTACAAGCATGGAATGACTGCCCGATGCTGTCCACAGAACGGACTGCCGATGCTGGAACGGAGAAGGTCCTCTGGAGAGGGGGGCATACATATTTTCTATTTTCAAACAAATGATGCCGACTCAGTGGTAAATTCCAATAACTGAATAGCGCTTTAATTAAGATGACTAGAAAGAAATAAATGAACAATTCACCCTGTAGATATCGGATGTACCCTAAGCTCACAGCAGTAGTTAGTTGCTTGCTGTCCAAGTGTATGCCCATAGAACCAGATCTTCTGTCACAAATTTTAATAAGTTTTCCTAATCTGACCAGATCTTACAGTTGTTCTATGTTCTATTCCAATGAATATGTATATATGACTTCCTTCAGTCCATGAAGATATTTTCAGACTAAAGATTTCAATGGGAAGAAGCCATTGTCCAGACACAAAACCACTGCAGTTCTTTTTCCACAAATGCCCCAGAAGAAGCTGATAGGCGAAACCCTAGGTCGGGCGATGTCTGGTGTACTTGTGGATTGAATATATGCGCATTTTTATCTGAATTTATGTAAGTAGAACCAGGAATAAAGAGTTTTTACTTGTTGAAACCGTGTACGCTATGTCCATACTTATTTACTCTAAAAAGCAAAGCTGAATTACGGAGTATATTTGTGGAAAAAGAACTGCAGCGGTTTTGTATCTGAACAGACACATTCCCAATGAAATCCTTAGTCTGAAAATATCTTAATGGACTGAGTATATGAAGTAGTATATACATATTCATTGGAATAGAAGATTACAGCAACTGTGAACTCCGGTCAGATTAAGAAAACTTTTTAAAATTTGCATGTTGGATGTTTGGTGGATCCATTCGGGACCGTTTTTTTTTTTTTGCAGCTCTTTATCTGTGTTTGGAAGCTGCTACATCTTTATTTTTATGTATTCTGTCACAAATGCTGCAGAGTCTGTATCAGGATGCTGTTTAAACTAATGTATACTGTATAGTTCATTTCTGTATTTATCATTGTATATATCTAACTAAGCAGAAAAAACTTCCCTAGGCCTGTCATCCTGCCATCATCCACATCCACCATGATACCTGTGACCAAATTTCAATATAACTATTGAAAAGTTAAAACATAACTAAACTTTTGACAAAATTTCTTAATTCAACAGTGCAGATGATACTAATAAACTTTGTACTATAGGTTATTAAAAATATATATTCCTGTGTCCTTCTTTTACTCCTGCCTCTCTTCCTTATTTAAGCAGTTTTTGTAAATCAGCTTTATGTCCTGTATCCACTGACAGTTGCACCTGATCATGTCTCCAATTACGTAAATCTAATTGGAGTCCCAGAACTGGATCATCAAGGAAACTATGATCCAGGTATGGAAACAGTTAATTATTAGCTATTACTACAATAGAAGGCATAGTGAATTAAATGGTCTCTAACCTTCTAAAAATCAATAGTACAAGTGAATGTAGAGAGCATTGCAATAAATCTTATCCAAAGAAAATGCCCCTTTTTCAATCTCTTCATGTCCCCTCTCTCCTTGCTAAGAAGAGTTTCACTCTGATGTCTAGCTAGGGAGACAGACATAGGTCCGCTGCGGTGGTAGATTACACAGAGTTTTAATAGAGAGTGCAGGTAATGAGCAGGAGTATAGGGAAAAGCTAGTTTCCATCTCCATTCCCACCTCAAGGAAAACTAAAAATTACATACAGAGCCTACAGGGGAACTGCCAAACAATGCACAATACTTGTAATACAATGACTAGAAATAGTTCTACTATCTACACACACTAGAGTTTTACACAATGTTTGTTTTAAGAATATAAACCGGAAATACCAAGACTTGATACACCTTATTTTTCCCCAACCAATACAATCATTTCCTGACTCAATTCATGGATGCATAATAAAGATGACATTTAGGTTGCAATCAGTAGTTACAGGACTGAAGTCTGTTTGTTGGATCCAGGTAGATAGTAAAGAAAGAAATCTTTTATCTTGTGCCTATAGTGATATATGCTAGAATTGTAAACTTTCAGGATAAGCACTTAGCTGACTTTGCACATTATGGTTTTATTCTCTTTTCTTTGTGGATAAAAAAAATAATTTACTATCTGTATGCTTCTACTATATGTGGTATTGATCATTCTCTTCTAGAAGAGCTCATCTATTTTAAGTATACATTGGGAGATAAGAAACCATGCATTTGTCAACTTTTATCCTTATTGACTCCTCATGACACCACATATTTTGGTGATTAGAGGCACAGACTTTTTATTATATTTTTTTTCATTGTCACATTTTAAAGCCATACTGTCAGAACTCCCTGAATTGATACCTTCTGCAATGTTCTGAGCTTGTGACCACACCTGGGGTTCTGCTTGAGGCATTGAAGCTCAGGGATCACAACTTTTTACTCTTTCCATGAAATACATCTGCTTTTGTGTTTTTTTCAACGTGACCATAAGAGAGGTTTTTTTGTATAATGACTTGTACTTTTCAAGGGCACCCTGGGTATCTTTCTAGGGGACAGGAAAAACATCCTACGTTTTCTTTATGTTTTCATTGATATCATGCACCATGCAGTATAAATGATATATAATAATAAACAATAATAATCTTTATTTATATAGCCCTATCAGATTCCGTAGCGCTTTACAAATCATATATTCCTTTCATTGTGAAGATCAATTTAATACTTTTTATGTTACTCCTGATGCTGCACAAGAAGAACATTTTTGTATGATGGGGAATCACTTAAAACTGAAAAAGAACCTGTCATTGAAATTAACCCACCCAAAATAAGAACTTCATTATTAACTATGGTTAAAAACATTTCCCTTACCTCTAAATGGTTCCTTTCAATGGCTGAAATGTTAAAAAAAATCAGTTTGAATACTTATATGTAAGTCACCTGACACTAAGTGAGTCCTGCATAATAAATTTGCCTTGCACTGCCTTGCCTCCTTGTTCCTGATAGATAGATATCACTACTAGGATATGCTGCTATGTGGGACATTGAGAGAGAAAGCTCTGTTACATTATTAGGCTATTAATATCAAGTGACCAGCGTGATGTCATCTCAGGTCCTGCGACGTTTCCAACGCCTACCACATGTATGTATCTGATCACAGGATGCCTCCATGGACTTCTACTCCATGGAGGCTGTGATATTATGTGATCAGATACATCCATGGGGTAGACATTGCAAATATAACTGGGTAACGGACCTTAGATGACATCATCCTGGTCAGATGACATGCTCAGAAGAGGCATGGGACATGGGAAGGAGTAGATGGGAGGGGCTGGAAGAGCAGGACATGCCCCCTCTGATACCAAGTAATATAGGATAAAGTTGATTTATGGGGATGTAATGGAGACAATTTTTAGCTTAAAGAAAGGTGTCAGTTAGTTAAGAGGGCTCTATGGGAACCTGTCACTAGCTGTACATATGAAAATGTGGCGATAATTGTTGCGGCATTATTCAGGGATTGTCCTGCATTTTAGGGTTATTGAAATGTTTTCCAGTTCTTACAGGTGAAAACAATAGTATAGTGGTCCATAGTTTTCTGTACTTATCTGTCCCTATTGTCTATAAAGATTTCTCCTATTTGCCATTTTAACCCTTTTTTATACTCCCCCAGAGCTGTGACTTTTTAATTTTTCTATTCACGAGATGCATGAGGGCTTGTTTACGATGTTTTGTTTTCTTCAAAAGATCTGAATGTGGTGTAATTAACAAAAAAAAAATGCAGTTGTGCCATTATTTTATGGGATTTGCTCCTACAGCTTTCACCATGCGGTCCAAATAGCAAATTTGAGTCAATAAGATATTATTTGAGTCAATAAGATCACAGATATATCTATAATTTATGTAGTTTGTTAAAAAATATATCATATCTTTGGTATATAGAGCTGTTTAAGGGTCTGGTTTTTTTTTGATACAAGCTATAGTTTTCAGCAATACCATATTGAAAATGTATTTACATTTTTCTGGGTGGTAACTATGAGTCTTTATTCCTCTTTTGTAATAGGAATCATTACATGACCGCCATGGGAACCTCCAAGAGACTCATGTGCATGGCTTGATATACGCTGTAATACCGTAATACTATGCATTAGGCAGAGGTTAAAAAGAAGTAATTAAGTTCTACACAGATAAAGCTGTCAATCTGTGTGCACTATATAAATAAAGGAATTGTTATTACAATTTATATTTCCTAGCGCCCACAATTCCAATGCTGCTGCCTTGGTGCTTGCTGTGTGTAGTGAGAGGTTTGAGAAGTTCTACCGCACCTACAGTCAGCAGCCTCCTATGTTATCCTTTTCATTCAGCACCTACAGTCATCCTCAATCCACTGCCATTGAACCACCCTGTTCCTGAACTCATTGATCTAGTGATCCCCAGTGCAAAAACATCAGGGACTACTGCTTTAGATCTCCCACTGACTGAAAAATGAACACAAGTATGTGTCTTGCTTACTGTACTGTATGTCTCCTAGCCATTTTTGTAATAGAACCAATTATTTCAACTCCCTGTCATATGACAGAGCTGAGCTCTCATTGTGACTAGCCAATACTGACAGTCATTATCTGTCATCCACATCAGCATATGGTAAAAAAACACTTCCAGCACTTGGACCCATTTGTCCATAAATTTACTTGGGATGATAACTAAGAAAGCAAAATGTACTTCTTTACAATAATACATTAAAATAAAGAATTAGTCTCAGAACATAATTAATAGAAAGGTATCAAAATAGCGAAATAACTTTGGTTTGTATATATCATAAGCAATATATAAATCTGCATATTTTTCAAACTATTTCAGGCTATGTATCACTGGCATTTAAATCACTACAAAGATAACTCTATGATTTTCCCTGTATTATGCAAGGCTTATGCCAGATTCCAAAAGATTCCAAAAGAACCTTTTGTTTGAGAGTATCTTTTACAGCTTCTTTCTTACAATTCAATATTGATCATCAAGCATTTTAAGAATTCAGTTCAGAAAGTCTTGCATCACCAGCTCATAAATTACATGAGCTACTGTATTACAGTCACTGCTATTTTGAGCCACTTAAGTCATCAGATTTATAGCAGGTGAGGTGACCATTTGGTGTAGACATCTGCTAAGTTATTCAGAAATCACCTAGAAGGATGAAGAGAATTTTCAGGGTGAAAAAGTTTCTCAGCCGAGAGATGGCTTAGCCAAGCACCGTGCATAGAAATATTGCTTTTGCTCTTAGCCCTATATTCCCACCACCACAATACAAATTTCCTGAGCTGTAGTGGGACTAGCTCATCAATTCATGTCATCCTCCAATGATTGCAGTCATCACAGGGGATTTTCAAGGGGTGAACACTTACATCCATTCATGCACAGCAATGATTTAAAACAAAACGCCTTTAACAGGTATTTTCCCATGGGCACCAAGGTAGAAAAATGTAATTCTGTCAAGATCTTTTGTATTATTGTTATTTACGTCTATTACTTGCAGAGCAAATAGCAAAAGGTCATATAAACTGGAAGGAGCCTTATTGATATTATCTCACACATAATCATGTGGAGACTTACACAATTTAGTATGTTTTATAAGAGAAAAGTAAGGATTTAAGGTATAATTGAGTCTGTAAGCCGGCTTAATATTATTACATGATAAACAGCTGGTTGAGTTTCCATAATCTGTCAAGCCATTTTATATTCATCCCTCGTTATAAATCTATTTGGGGAAAATCTGTAAGAGAAAAAATCCACGGATCATCATGATTTTCTAATGGGGTTTAACTAGCTCTCTCAGGGTCCCAGGTAAATGATGGAGCAATGCAGAAGAAACCTGTAAAGTCCTGGAAACACACAGTGCAAAGAAATTACCTTTCTGATCAAGCTGCTTTTTATGTTATGTTTAACTTTCTGGACAAATGAATGTTCATTTTTTGTATCACTGTATAATAAGGACCATGTTTGTTTGGTAATTTTACATTCAAACCTAAATACGGTAGCAGCTTTTTTGGGAGGTGGCTGGGGGAGAGGGTCTATATGGGATTTACTGATCATTACCCGGTGGATGGAAAAAGAATGATTTTTCTTTTAAATTTTGCTGTTGAAAAATGTTACAATTTTGTTGCTCATATTATGCTTTAGTAATTCTTTGGTACTTGCCTCTGGCCTTTATTCATGGCGCACCGAATTAAAACATGAGGAGCCCCTGTCTGATGTTGCTGCAAGTATTGACAACAGCATCTAAGGGGTTAAACAACCATGATTATGACTGATAGTTGGAAGGCAGATTCTGATAGAGAATGATAGAGATTCTGTTCTTGTGCAATAACCTGGAGGTACATTTGGGCAGCAAATGATTTCAAAATTGAAATGGAGGACATGCTGGTTATCCCACAAATCTAAACGGATTTAGTTTGTAAAGCTATAGGACTGTAGAGCCTGAAATCTTGGGCCATAGTTACTGAGGGGGGTCCAAGGCCACTATGATACATGATCACAAGAAGGACTTGGCAGGTGGAGGGTTTGTTGCGGATTGTGCATCAGTGATCTTTACTGCTTGCTTGACATTATTTCTACCGCTACCACAATCCTCATGTGATCATTCATCTGGTTATTTAATTCACGGGTTATGTTGGTTTGCATTAAGTTTTGATTTATTTCTGTGCTTTCATTTTTTAACATTTATTTCAAGGGACACTGTAGCTTCTTAAAATACGCTGTTGCCTGGGGCGGCCACCAGTGCAGAGCTCAGAGGTGTGCTTATAATGAGGTAGACTAAGGCAGCTGCTGTAGACAGCCGCTTGGAATAGGGGGCAGCCACCATGGGGAAAAGGTTTAACAATGCTAATGTGGCTGCTGCAGGGATAGTTTAGCTCAAGAATGGTACATTTCTTAATAATTAAAATATCAACATTGTTATTTATGCAGAACTTTAGTTATATATGAATGTTTAGGACACGGTAACGGCAGTATCTGCAGGTGTAGACTGTCCTCTGACAAAGCTGATCCTGTAATTAATATCATGTGTATCCCATAATAATAAAATATAATAATATAAAATATATATATACACAGAGAGAGAATACATAGAGGACAAAAAGACACACAAGCACACCAATACCGTAGTTCGTTCATGTACCCTCATAAAGTCTAGTCCTTAATATGTAATTATGCAATTGGGTTGTGAAGATGTCACAATCACATACTCGCTTAAGTTATATGGAGGCAGCCAATAGAAAACACCGGTACTGAAAAATCCTTGGGTCCACTGCAGTAGATTCAGATAAAACATTATTAGCTTTAAACAAGCTGAGAAAAAAATCACTTTCCAAGCGCAAGTCATCATGCAAATTGTTGTTTATAAACAGTTGTTTATTTGGATAAAAAATACTATATGACTGAAACGCGTCTCTTATATCTAGGGAGATCTATATGATATTCTCTACCCTTTTTGTAGTTGTTTTTTATCCAAATAAACATTTACATGAGGACTAGCAGCTGAAAATGCTTTTTTCTTAGCTTGGTTAGAGATACTACTATTTTATCTGATTGATTTAAAAACTTGTATTCTATGCTATAGAGAAAAAACCCACTGATCTCATCCAAAACAAAGTTTTATTGTAATATAAAGTAAATGTACTATTGCCTCAGAAAAAAGTGAATTCGATTTAGCACTCGAATCAAAGAATTAAAAGCTTCATATTCTTTATTTTAATGCTCACTGTTAAAAAGTGCGAGCGGCAGACCTACGCGTTTCAGACATAACTTTGTATGTTGTCCTTAGTCATGGTCTATCTGCCTAATGATAAAACACAATGCTTTATGCTAAAAGAAAAAGGGGCATGCTTGTATTGCAAAGGTGGAGTCATGCGCTGAAGAGGTAGAATGACGTTAATATGTATCACCTGAGAAGGTAAGACACTGCATGGAATATTAGTAAAAATATAGTGTATCTGATCTTTTATTGATACCATGTGGATAGCGAGTATTTTTGATTAATGTGTTATCGTTTTTGGGCCATCTCTTATATGTTCTGCTATTCTAGTTTTTAAAGGACGCATTGTGCTGCCTACATATTGGACGTTGCACTGTGTGCATGTCAACAAGTACACTACATAACTGGAATTGCAGTTAATAATAGTGGAAATGTTATATTTTTCTCCATTATGGCAGGATAGAAAGCATTTAGTGGAATTCATATATGTACATATATTGCTTCTATTGCCCCCACACGGGTAAGATCTTTTACTGGTTAACCAAGTGTAAGACTGAAATTTTTTTTTATTGTATATTGACGGGGATATCATGTTTCCTATTGTGGTAGATTTACGAGCAACCGTTATTTAGTATAGTATATAACAGTTAGGTATTTTTTAAATATTTTAGGGAGTCAATGATAATCATTGCTGAATGGTGTAGAAAACACTATTTGATTAGTACTGTTGTTGTGATTAGGTGATTTTCTAGACTGCTGTACTAGTCTTTGTTTGTTCATATTTTCTACGAAACGAAACATTAAGTATATGATTGGTGTAGCCTCTGTCTAATAATCTTCTTTTCATGTTATTTTTCTTGTTGGTAGAGATTATTGTTGCTACCTCTTCGTTTTGCTCGTATAAATTCACCTAAAGGGAGGTTATGAATTACATGATGTGGGTGGTTGCTTTCTGCATGAAGTATTGCATTGCCACTAGTTGGTTTTCTATAGAGCGATGTAGTGATGGAATTGGTGAGAGTGGAACTTTGAAGAAAAATATCTACTAATGGTACTTCTGTTTTTTAGCACTATGTGTGAATTTGAGGTTAAAGTTATTGGTATTAATGTATTCCATAAATTGGTCCATGTACAGTGCAGACCCCTGCCATATTATTAGCATATCATCTATGTATCTTCCATTCCATAATATATGGTCTAAAAAAGGGTTGTCCGCACTATACATGGAGTAAAGAGACACATCTAAAAATCTTCTTTCATCTAAATGTAAAGGATCCATACAGGAGCCATGAATATGAATAGATAATGGAAGATGTCTGTGTTTTGAACTATGATACACATAACGTAGTATACATATATGTCACTACAGTATTATTTATGATTAGGGGTATGACATATGTATGGGATTTTTGAGGAGGCAAATTAGTTGTGGCAAAGGCTAAAGCAGCAACTACAGGGGGCTGGCAGGCTACATACTACAAGGGGCTGGCAGGCTATATACTACAAGGGGCTGGCAGGCCATATACTACCGGGGGCTGGCAGGGTATATACTACCGGGGGCTGGCAGGCCATATACTACAGGGGGCTGGCTGCCTATATACTACAAGGGGCTGGCAGGCTATATACTACAGGGGGCTGGCAGGCCATATACTACAGGGGGCTGGCTGCCTATATACTACAAGGGGCTGGCAGGCTATATACTACAGGGGGCTGGCAGGCTATATACTACAGGGGGCTGGCAGGCCATATACTACAGGGGGCTAGTTATATACTAGGAGGCTGTGACCGATGCATTTCCCCATCCCCATCCTCAGCTTATTCTCGAGTCAATAGGTTTTCCCAGTTTTTGATGGTAAAATTAGGGGCCTCGGCTTATACTCGAGTATATATACGATACTTTCTGTCTCGTGTTGTTGTGAAACATATTTTTTGTGGGATTTGCATGTGTCTTCTAAAAATAATTAAAAATAAATGTTAAAATGTTTTTATGTAAAATATTTGATTGTAAAGGACAATAATTACAGATATAATAAATGTGAGGATCAGGTCAGGGTCCCTTGCGGTGCTCTACATCATACGCCTAGAAAAATCGCCATGCCCGGCGCTGCGCACCCACAAACATTGATACATTTGTTGCCCTGGGAACTTTGTATATACATAGAAGAGATGTGAAATGATACATGTCCCCCTGATGCATGTGATCAACACTCACCCCTGGAGGTGCTGCCCCCGCTCCTGGAGGAAGAGATGACACCAATGTTATCAATCTACTACATGTAGAAGCCGCAGTGACCACCCACAGTCCATCATCCAGGTGCCTCAGGATCCTTACTATAGAGTGTATGACCCATGGCTACAACTACCTACCTAGGATGCTTCTGATGCTTTCTAGTTTGGGTCTCAGGAGCTCCCTGTTTGTCTTCTCCTCTTGGGTGAACAGGAAGATGTCCCGGGTCATGGTCCTCAGGCTGTGCTGATGCCTCAGAATCCGGTCCTTGACCTCTTGGCTGCTGTCATCCAGATCATCAATAACAACTATCACTCGATGTTGACCTGCAGGACACAGAGGAGGAAGTTTTAGATCATCTGCTGGGTATAAGGGGGTGGTGACCATCTACAGTATATCTGGTCAGCTTCTAGCTCAGACCTGGGATCCACCAAAAGTATCTAATTAGAGATGAGCGAGCACTAAAATGCTCGAGTGCTCGTTATTCGAGACAAACTTTTCCAGATGCTCGAGTGCTCTTCTTGAATAACGAGCCCCATTGAAGTCAATGGGAGACCCGAGCATTTTTCAAAGGGACCATGGTTCGGGAATAAAATGTGTTAATAAATTGAAAAAGAATGTCTTCTGATAAGTTAGCAGATGTATGCAAACATCTGCAATCTATTCTTCACTGTTCCGCGCGTATATTATCTCCCGACAAGTTAGCGAAGAACAGTGAAGAATAGAATAAAAACAGTGAACACAGGATCATTTAAGTGAAAAACACAGTGAAGAATAGATTACAGATGTTTGGCACATCTGCTTACTTGTCGGGAGATACGCTGTCCCGGGATCCGCTGCTCTTCTTCCACTGAAGTCTCCCCGATGTCTCCTTGCCGCTGCCCCATGTCTCCGTGCCGATGCCCCATGTCTCCATGCTGCCGCTGCCCCATGTCTCCGTGCCGCTGCCCCATGTATGCATGCTGCCGCTACCCCATGTCTCCGTGCCTATGCCCCATGTATCCATGCTGCCGCTGCCCCATGTCTCCGTGCTGCCGCTGCCCCATGTCTCCGTGCCGATGCCCCATGTCTCCATGCTGCCGCTGCCCCATGTCTCCGTGCCGATGCCCCATGTCTCCATGCTGCCGCTGCCCCATGTCTCCGTGCTGCCGCTGCCCCATGTCTCCGTGCTGCCGCTGCCCCATGTCTCCGTGCTGCCCCTGCCCCATGTCTCTGTGCTGCTGCCGCTGCCCCATGTCTCTGTGCTGCTGCCGCTGCCCCATGTCTCTGTGCTGCTGCCCCTGCCCCATGTCTCCATGCTGCTGCCGATGCCCCATGTCTCTGTGCCGCCTCTGCCCCCGTGTCTCTGTGCTGCTCCCCGGTGTCTCTGTGCTGCTCCCCGGTGTCTCTGTGCTGCTCACCGTGTTCTGCAATGTCTTCTTCACACATATATATTGTTCTTCACATACTATTTTGGGCGCACCGTTCCGCGCGTATCTTCCGACAAGTAAGCAGATGTGCCGAACATCTGTAATCTATTCTTCACTGTGTTTTTCACTGTGTTTTTCACTTAAATGATCCTGTGTTCACTGTTTTTATTCTATTCTTCACTGTGTTTTTTTAATTAAATGCTCGATCTCGAGCAGGGGAAATACTTGTCCGAGCAACGAGCCGTTTCGAGTACCTTAATACTCGAACGAGCATCAAGCTCGGACGAGTATACTCGCTCATCTCTATATCTAATCCATCATCGACTCTAAGAAGAAGAGTATTTGTGGCCTGTTGTAGGATTGGCCATGGCAGTTGGTCAACCTCAACACATGGCGTCCAGGTCTTCTAATAAGAAGCCACTCACCTTATGTATATAGACCTTCACATTGGGTGAAGAATGGTTGAGCCAAGGACCAACCCTAAGGTCATTGCATCCTTACCGAGCCTCCGTGACATCTCCTCCACTTCATCATCATACAGGGAGTCGGTGACATTCGTGATGTTGACCCGTCCTCGGTTTCGGGAGTGGTAGAGTATTACAAAGACACAACGACTTATCTCCTCACAGAACAGGCCATGGTTTGAGTTGGTGATGGTAAATGTAGACACCGTCCACTCCGTCATCAGGAAGTCCAGCAGCCACCGGTACTCGCTCTCCGCACACCTGGAGAATATCCCCACCCTGAGCCTCATGACGTCCTGCTGGGAGAATCACAGAAAACACCATGGAGTCATCAAGACAAGGAGGGTCCCGTACACGTGTGCTGTAACTCCCGGTCACGTGTCACATGTTACACGCGTGTGCTGTAACTCCCAGTCACGGGTCACATGTTACACGCATGTGCTGTAACTCCCGGTCACGTGTCACATGTTACACGTGTGTGCTGTAACTCCCGGTCACGTGTCACATGTTACACGTGTGTGCTGTAACTCCCGGTCACGTGTCACATGTTACACGTGTGTGCTGTAACTCCCGATCACGTGTCACATGTTACACGTGTGTGCTGTAACTCCCGATCACGTGTCACATGTTACACGAGTGTGCTGTAACTCCCGATCACGTGACCCGAGTCTCCGTGCCCACCGCTGTCTCCGTGCCCCGATGTCACCGTGCCCGATGTTCCGTGACCCGATGGCGAGCATCAAGCTCGGACGAGTATACTCGCTCATCTCTAGTATTAATGTATTACATAAATTGTTCCATGTACAGTGCAGACCCCTGCCATATTATTAGCATATCATCTGTATCTTCCATTCCATAATATATGGTCTAAGAAAGGGTTGTCCGCACTATACATGGAGTAAAGAGACACATCTAAAAATCTTCTTTCATCTAAATGTAAAGGATCCACACAGGAGCCATGGATATGCATAGATAATGTAAGATGTCTGTGTATTGAACTATGATACACATAACGTAGTATACATATATCTCGCTACAGTATTATTTATGATTAGGGGTATGACATATGTACGGGATTTTTGAGGAGGCAAATTAGTTGTGGCAAAGGCTAAAGCAGCAAGATCTGTCTGTGGTTTGTAGCACTATGTGTGAATTTGAGGTTAAAGTTATTGGTATTAATTAGAGATGAGCGAGCACTAAAATGCTCGGGTGCTCGTTATTCGAGACGAACTTTTCCTGATGCTCGAGTGCTCGTCTCGAATAACGAGCCCCATTGAAGTCAATGGAGACCCGAGCATTTTTCAAAGGGACCATGGTTCGGATAAAATGTGTTAATTATTGAAAAGAACGTCTTCTGATAAGTTAGCAGATGTATGCAAACATCTGCAATCTATTCTTCACTGTTCCGTGCGTATATTATCTCCCGACAAGTTATCAGATGTGAAGAATAGAATAAAAACAGTGAACACAGGATCATTTAAGTAAGAAAAACACAGTGAAGAATAGATTACAGATGTTTGGCACATCTGCTTACTTGTCGGGAGATACGCTGTCCCGGATCCGCTGCTCTTCTTCCACTGAAGTCTCCCCGATGTCTCCGTGCCGCTGCTGATTCACGCCCGATGTCACCGTGCCGCTGCCTGATGTCACCGTGCCCCGATGTCACCGTGCCCCGATGTCACCGTGCCGCTGCCCGATGTCACCGTGCCCCGATGTCTCCGTGCCGCTGCCCGATGTCACCGTGCCCGTGTCACCGTGCCCGCGATGTCCCGTGCCCCATGCCCCCGATTCACCGTGCCCGATGTCTCCGCCCCGATGTCTCCGTGCCATGTCCTCCGTGCCCGTGTCTCCGTCCCATGTCTCCTGCCCCGGTCTCCGTCCCCATTCCCGTGCCCCATGTCTCCGTGCCCCGATGTCTCCTGCCCCGCGATGTCTCCGTGCCGCGATGTCTCCGTGCCCCGAGTCTCCGTGCCCCGATGTCTCCGTGCCCCCGATGTCTCCGTGCCCCCGATGTCCACCCGTGCCCCGATGTCTCCGTGCCCCGATGTCTCCGTGCCCCGATGTCTCCGTGCCCCTATGTCTCCGTGCCCCTATGTCTCCGTGCCCCGATGTCTCCGTGCCCCTATGTCTCCGTGCCCCTAGTCTCCGTGCCCCTATGTCTCCGTGCCGCTCCGTGCCGCTGCCCGATGTCTCCGTGCCGCTCCCGGTGTCTCCGTGCCGCTCCCCGGTGTCTCCGTGCCGCTCCCCGTGTCTCCGTGCCCGTCCCCGTGTCTCCGTGCCGCTCCCGGTGTCTCTGTGCTGCTCCCGGTGTCTCTGTGCTCTCCCTGGTGTCTCGGTCCTCTCACTGTTTCTTCAATGTGTTCTTCACATGCTATTTGTTCGCAACGTTCGCGCGCATCTCCGACAAAAGCAGATGTGCCGAACATCTGTAATCTATTCTTCACTGTGTTCTTTACTGTGTTTTTCACTTAAATGATCCTGTGTTCACTGTGTTCACTGTTTTTTTCTATTCTTCATTGTTCTTCACTGTGTTTTTTTTAATTAATGCTCGATCTCGAGCAGGGGAAATACTCGTCCGAGCAACGAGCCGTTTCGAGTACCTTAATACTCGAACGAGCATCAAGCTCGGACGAGTATACTCGCTCATCTCTAGTATTAATGTATTACATAAATTGTTCCATGTACAGTGCAGACCCCTGCCATATTATTAGCATATCATCTGTATCTTCCATCCATATATATGGTCTAAGAAAGGGTTGTCCGCACTATACATGGAGTAAGAGACACATCTAAAAATCTTCTTTTCATCTAATGTAAAGGATCCACACAGGAGCCATGGATATGCATAGATAATGTAAGATGTCTGTGTATTGAACTATGATACACATAACGTAGTATACAATATCTCGCTACAGTATTATTTATGATTAGGGGTATGACATATGTACGGGATTTTTGAGGAGGCAAATTAGTTGTGGCAAAGGCTAAAGCGCATTCTGCAGTGAAAAATGAAATGATATGAACCATGACAGAAATATCTCTACACATTGATCGCCATATTATAACACTTGGTTAAATGCCTCTATATATTACATTTTTATGATGCTGTTCATCTTTGTATTAACAAAAATGCACATAACATAATAGAAACCTGCGTGCTGGTAAGTAATGAATAAAGGTAACAGCGGTCTTCACAGCATCTGATTTGTTATCTTGGATTAGTTTGAGTGATTTAATGACCTATTTCGGGGAGGAAATAAATCACAGCTCTATAAGATACAGTCTTTTCTTTTTGTAATATTACTGTGTGTATGTCTGTGATACTGGTGGAATAACAAAACCAGGGTAGGCTTACAAATACACCACTTATACTTTCCATTTGGAAGGACCACTTGAAACAGTCCAGCTCAATGTATGGGTCAAAATTGTAATAGAAAACTGACAACCAGTAGAATACCAAGCCATATATGAGAAACATAATATTAATAAATAATAATTCCTTTATTTTTATAGCACCCAGATTATGCAGCGCTGCACAGAGCTTCCAAATCGGTCCATGTCATGTGTATCTTGCAATGCATCATATAGTTGTATACATCTGCCTTCAGCTACAAGTATGTAAAAAAACACAAGCGTATAACAACTGATTAATAAGGGTCCACCTGCTGGGACCCCCAACTGATCATGAGAATAGAGCAGCATTAATCTAGAGAACAGGGACCACATCCCCTCCCCTGTAGCTCCACCCCATCTACCTGGTAAATTAGTCTGTTTTTCTACCAAAAATAGATTTTTTACTGTTTACTGGTCATTCTTATTGCTTTTTTTTTAAAACAAAGCAGTAAAACTTGCACTTCTTTTGTTAGGAGAATAATATACTAACATATGCCTGGATAAAGCAAGTGTTTCTGGACTGCTTCCTGATGATTATGCTGGTACTGTTGATCTAAATAGACTCTAAATAGAAAGCAATGCCAGCATTGGTTGGATTAGTTACTCCTGGGTTCTTTTAGAACAGAGAAGATTCAACCAATACAACCAATATTCTGTGTGTCCAGACTTCAAAGCTGTAACAATATAGTCCTCATAGAAAGCCTGTTGTCTCTTTTAATTGCCAAGCTGTGAAATATTGCACTTCATATTAAGTTCAGATTAAAGTTCAGAAAAATTATCATCTACAAATGAGCACCATGACGTTCTATTATCATTTTCATATTATGGAAGGTTGAACTGGAGCATTTAGCAGTGAAAAAATATGACTTAAGGCAGTGGTCCTTAATCACCGAGCCATGGCATAATGGGGGAATTATGGTTATGTTTAGCTGGTCCCTGTAATAAAAAGATTGGGGACCACTGGTTTAAGGAACATGCCAAAGCACCAAGGATAATATGCACTTTACAGATATTACAAATAGCAAATTGCAGCTATTTGCCCTTGGAAAGAAAGTGAATCCTGTCTGAACTGATAATATAATTATTTGACTTAGTCTTTAAAGAGTGAATGCTCTAGTTATGAAAAAAAGTTAAATGTAAAAAGCTGAATTTCAGATATCTGAAAACACAGTAAAATTATCATACTCTTCCAACCAGGAAATATTCACTTTCTAAATCCTGATCCTTTCTAATTGGTCAAGATTTCCTTCACGAAGATCTCTGGAGATCTCCTTACCGACTGAAGTGCTCAATGAGGGAAAATAATGCTGCTGTGTTACCTCCAGTACATCCGTCAATAAAATCATTTTAACTCTCCAGACCACTTCTGGGATTCCGACTATAACATATCAATATTATGGACTGTTATGGCTTGACTTGACTTTTATATTCGCTATGAAGCAATATTGATACATATTTTGCTCTGGGAATTTCTAACGTTCTTGTTAGATTTACGAGGGGCTGATTAGGATCCAAAGTCTATACTGGTAAAACACGAATGCTTGAAAAGGCAATAGTTTCTAAGCAAAATGTAATGAATGTCTTCTATCTGACACTCTTTTATTCATTCCAAGATGCGCATCATAATGGTTTCATTAAGGCAGTTGCTCAAAAATAGCTGTGACTTTATCTTCCAACATTGCAACATGTTCATTTTCAGCCCATGAGGCAGTGTGTATCATAGAGAAAGACCATGTAGCTGACACAGGACCCATAAAGTAAAGGGACATGCATGCTCTTTAAGGTCCCATTCCTTTTGCTATACATGCCACTGTTTATGACTTCCCTTGCTATAGGGTCCACATTATTATCTTGATTATCTGCAACAAATCTGACATGTGAATCTACCAATGGTCTGAAATAAAATAAGATTTAGAATAACCTCTTAAATAGATAAGATCAATACATAACTACAAAAACTATATCGGCCCCCAAAACTCTAATGTATCTTTTATAGTACTAGTATCATTTGGCCCCTTTTTTCCAGTGGGTTGTTCATAAAGTGGGCTATTCTGTTTACTCTGTTTTAAATAGCCTTGTTCTGCTCCACAGCCCTTATTTTCTACCTCTATACCGCTATAAGAAGACTCTTGAAGAGACACTGGGGCAGATGTACTTACCCGTTCCAGTCGCAATCCTGCGGCACGTTGTCCGATGAGGATTTGGGTCTGCCGCGATTCACTAAGCCTGTGCGCCCTAGTTCCTGCATCTGTCGCTTCTGTGCTGAGGTCCGCCGGAGTTCACCTGCTTCTTCCTGGTGCATGTGGGTGCTTGATCTTGTCACACAATTCCTTTTTTAAATTCCGAGCGTAGCCCGAATCCGTCGGGTTGTCTGATGGTGGCCCCTGTTTCTGTTTCAATCACGTGTGCCAAAATTCCGGGGTAATTCGCTGCACATTGGAAATATTCGCGAAACCCGACGGAATAACGGTCCCTCGGACCCTTAGTAAATATGCCTCTTTGTGACATAAATATGTGACTCCCTAAGCTGCAAATTATTCAGGAGGTCTGTAAATAATTTAGAAGACACACTAGCTATCCAGCGGGGAATAAAAAATACTTTGTCATACTCACCTTCTCCTTGCTACAGTTGAGATCCCACTCCCATCTCTGTTGATGCCAAAAAAAAAGAAAGATTCATATTGGTATTATACTATATATGTATAAAGGTGAAAGCACATGTTTTGTAATGCTGCTGAGATTTTCCACTGCATATTATAGTAGCTTGGGTTGTGAATATCTCTGCGCGGCAGTTGTAGATGTAGACTTCTCTGTACCCATTCCATGCCAAAATCCCAAACCAGCTTTACAGTGGATCCACATGTAATACAGGCAGATTTACCATGGATTTCCATCTGGATTTGGCTGTGGATGCATAACAGTTTTCACACTCTATACCCTATTGAAAGAAGAGAAATCTGCTGCAGATCCAAAGCATAAAATTAAAAGAAAATCAACAGTGCAAAAAATTGTCTTCTTACCCCGGTTCCAGCATCACAGTGGTCTCTAATTTTTCAGCACTGTTGTACCCAATTGGCCATTATTTGTCATGTAACATGGATCCCGAGACTTCTGACCCAACTGTAGCTATGCTGGAACTGGAACTAGGATAGTACAGCAACTAGTTTATAGGATGCCTAGATTATTTCCCCTTGCCATAACTTATAATAAGACCCCTCAGTTGTTCAGCTAAATAAAAAGTTTTGTGCACTGTTCCTTTATTTTCTAATTTTTGGTGTTTTTACCAAGCAGGTCCTTTAGTTATCACGGTTGAAAAGATGTCAAGGTAATCAATCCAATGCCGCATGGTATACACAGAAAAGAATTTCTTGCTTATAAAGCAATTTTCCAACTCTACTTAATACAATTAAAACACTAATCTCACCCCAGGTCATTTTGCGAAGAAAAAATTCATTGAATGCAGTATTTTCTGTTTACTGTATCCTCCATTGTGTTTTATTTCTTTTTCAGACTGGAATGCATTGAAGCTAATTAAAAATGTATAGATGTAATTAAGTCATTACACAAGCTGCTCCCCATACACTAAATGCAGATATGTGCCTAGGATCGTACAGTAGGTTTGTGTTCTGGAGGATGATAGAAATTGTATCTAATTGGTTTAATGGGAAATATGCACAGCAGATTATATAAGAGAAAAAAAGTATCTAAAGTATCTAAACATTTGAGAAGTTACTATTTAACTGTTCTTACATTTCTAGTGACCTAAGGGGTCTATAGATTTTGTGATAATTAGTGATGAGTAGACCGGAATCTGCATTATATAGGTCCATACAGAATATTGTGGGTTTGGATCTCCGACCCTGGACTTCTGCCAGAATTTTGGGTTCAGGGTCACCTCCTGCTGCTAACAACCCCAATGCTTGAACCATTTTAAGAGTTTCTCCTGACTGCCACCGATTACAAGTGTTACCAGTGGGGGTGTGGTTCAGCTTATTCTATATTTCTTTTAGTAGTGATAGTGTTTCACTTTACAATACATATTGAATGATATTACATATTGAATTATGCTAAATGTAGCACAGGTATCACCGTCCTTAGATTTTTCAGTATATCAGTCCTCTCAACTAGTGGTTTTCCTAGGCTTTCACAATCCTGTTTACCATCTAATATTCGCAAAACATCTCCTAACATCATTGCTATGTGAATGGCCATTTTGACATAGCTATTAGCTGATGTTAGAGGCAATGGTTGTACAATGTCAGCCACATACTTCAAACAGGCTCTGGATGGCCCAGAAAGACCCCCAGTAGAGATGTCTGTGTGATCTGCCAACATGTCCAAGTATTCAGTTTCATAATCAATCATTCAGGCACAAGTGGCATCTTCATTAGACAACCTTGTCTCTGCCTATCCTTTTACAGAGGACCACCAATACCTCATTTGCTGTGGTGTTGTGAACAAGAAATGTGGGCTACAATTGTCTAAAACTCTATCTATAGTGATCCATGGTAAAGAGGCCTTTAAGAATGCTTTCCTTCCCTGTATTTGCTGTAGAGTCACCCACTGCCCAACCACTGCTGGATTGACTCTTATGGTACGGTATCACATTGGCATTTTCAAGAAAGATAATGCTCCTCCATACACAGCAAAGGTTTTCAAGTAACATTTTCAAGGAACAATTTGAGATTGCATAGCTTTCCATTTTATGTAAGGCACCAAATTTATCGACACCAGCTGGGAAACCAGCTTCAGCAACCTATGAGTGTGCAAGGACACCTGCATGACATCTGCAGACAAATGTGCAGCACAATATCATATATGGTGTTGCTCTCTTGAAGCGATCATACACTAATCTGTGTGGTATTATTTGGCTTACAGG
The DNA here is from genome assembly GCA_019512145.1 of Engystomops pustulosus. Classification (NCBI taxonomy): domain Eukaryota; kingdom Metazoa; phylum Chordata; class Amphibia; order Anura; family Leptodactylidae; genus Engystomops; species Engystomops pustulosus. The sequence continues at coordinate 77,911,285 of CM033641.1, read as the reverse complement.
AGGCTCAATATTGTTCTGTCATGTAATGGCATTACAATATTAAAGGGAACATGTAACCTGTCATCATGTCACTTTTCTGATGACATTAGCCTCCTTTTTGTTGATTTCAAAAATGCCTTTGTTGTGCACCTGAATAATGGCAATGCCTTTTAATTGTTTCTTTAACATTACCTGGCTCCCTGGCATCAGTGTGTGGTGAGTCCCAGGGATGTGGGGGGGCAGTATAAATTAGAATTTCAGCAGGGGAGCGAACATAGGAGGCCTGAGGAAGAAAGAGGGCAATGAGTGAGGAGTAGGAATTGTGGAGAAGATGACTCGTGCCATATAAACTGCCCCCAACCCCAAAGACTCGCCACACACCAGTGCCAGGTTAAAGAAATGATTAAAAAGCATTGAGATTATTAAGATGCACAACAAAGGCAATTTTAAATCAACTGACCAGAAGCTATTGGTATCTGTCATCATATAAAAATGACCTTTGTGATGACATGTTCCCTTTAATGTCCAAGCCGACCCCTTACATTTAGAAAGAATGTTGTATAAAAATAAATCTCCAGCAGTAGAGAGGAGTGAGAGAGGAGTAGGTGTCAGATACCAGCTCATAAGTCTAAAAAGAAAGAGAAGAAGAAAGAGAAACTCTTTTTAAATCTACCACAAGGTGTCTAGTTCCACTGTCATTGGAAACAGCCAGGTGAAAGTCCCAGGCATCAAAACCCAGGAAGTGCCAAAAAATATGGAGATCCAGAAAAGCTTCAGATTACTGGAGGGATCTATGAAGTGTGAGCCTGCCTACATCTACTGGTCTTCATTTTTAAACATCAAGGGTATCCCCAATTTTCCACCTATGGTTGGATGACGGGTATGCCATCTACCCTACACCACCTCATCGCTGGTGCCTGCTTGACCGTAGCCTGTAAACCAGCCAATGAGTATATATATCGTATTATTGTATTATACAAAAAAATAAGCTTCATGTACATAAGGCAAAGTTAAAAAAGTTCAACAAAGCTCTTAAATCATATGCAACATTTTACAGGATAGCACTTCTCTTATCTCCAGAAATAATTGATTAATATGTGCCACCATTGTCACAGAGAAGGGGGTAAGGAATATTGTCATTACAATAACTTATTGAAGATTATGGGTTTACAGTCTCATTTATGCTGGAAGAGTAAATATTAATCTTACAAGGGCTCTTCTACACTCTACAATGACTTCTAACAGTTTATTGACTATATTACATCATTTGTCCTGTACATTTGATTAATAGCTCCGTACGAGCAGACCCATACACCACACTGACACGCAACAGTTCAGCCTATTCCATGCATACATTGTCATTGGGAATACACGTCCCACTTTCATTTAATTTTTACATTGGATGTAATAGATAATGCTGGCAGCCGGCAATGTAATAGTTTTATTCTGTGTGTAGCTAATGCATCTTAAGTATTTCCTAAGGAAATTCATGAATATTTGTGTTGGTTCTTTAATAATTTTTCTTTATGACTTGGAACCATTACTTAAAGTAATATGACTTTTACATGCATTTATAAGTCTAACATTTAACATTGGCTCGGCTGCAAATCCAATCCAATCTCATTTGTAATCTTGGCTGAGACTTCCATGTGTTCAATAAAATGCACAGGGACCAGAGGTCAAATTATATTGCAGCTACATTAAAGAGCAAAGTCAGGAGGCCCTGCACAGCCGGCAAGTGGAAAAGAGGACTTTTAGAATTAAAGGCTGTACATAGGGTTTAAATTGAACACGACCGTCATGTGTTGAGAGAAAGAACATTCAAATCTTCCACGATTCTTGAAGAAAAGCTCATAATTTCAATCTAAGTGGACACAGAGAAGGACATTTTGCTTAGGGCAAAGGGGTGAGAGTCATGCTAATTGTCAATCAACATTCATACTTTCCTGGTAATGAGGTTGTTGCACACCAGGATCCTGTCCAGCAAATAGTATTGTTGCTTAAGTAATGGGCTAGTTAAAAATAATTCTCTCCTTTGAACTTTAATAGGCTGTGAAAAACAGATTTACATCTGGACGTCTGGACCAAACCGATATTGCTGAAGCTTCCTGTGATAAATAATTTTAAATTGCCTATTACCAGATAGGAGCGTTAGAAGCTGAATTCATAAGGAATTTTACATTGAGTGATGGTCGAAAAGGATACAAAATCTTCAGCTGTCAATTTCTATGATAAACCCAAAGATATAGTTGAGTGAAATTCTCCGTACAAAGAAAAAGCCATTTCCTCTATTCCTCTATGTAGTATATGATAGATCAGCCACATTGCAAAGGTTTTGTGTGTGTGTGGGGGTGGCGATGGTATTTGATTTGTAGAAAATGTTTTGCCTGGTCAATTGGATATACTGACGGCCCCAACTTATAAGTATCTGGTGTAATCTTCTAGCAATGGCACGAGTGTTTAACTGTTTATAAAGTGTTTAACAGTTTTAGACTGTGTTTGATACAAAGAACAGCAACAAACTAATTTCTGGCGATAAATTCTATTCAGCAGCTGTACACAGCCATCCTACACAACAGAAGGCGCAGGCTCCATGCTGACTGCAGATTCACACAGGAGATGGCAGGAATCTGTAAATTACAAAGACTTATAGCGGACATCCTCCAGACAGCTTACAATGACTTTATTAGGGCTCGCTACAGAAATGGGCATAAATAGAAAATATAGGACCTGTCATATCAGGATTACAGCCCTCACAACACATTGAGAAACAACAATTTGATCCCTTAGTCTGCAGATGCAGAAAACATATACACAATGCTCTATTAACCCCCACAAGCAGGCTATTTGGGAACAGGCTTTTTTTCAAAATATTTTATTATTTTAAGTATTATTGTTGTAGGTGTATGAGAGGTTGTTTTTTGGATTGTGGTTTTGAATGGCAACATATTTTGGCTAGGTAAAACTCATGTAATATATAACTTTTTGTTAAGTTTCTGATGTTATTCATTATGTCATTATGACTACTGTGATGGTAAATATAAATAGATTGTTTTTTCTTTACATGTTTGCTTTTATGCTTTTTTGCTATTATGACTATATTTTTATTGCTTTGTTAATGTTTTTATATAACAACAACTGATGCGCCAAAAGTAGGCAAAAAAGGCCCATTTTTTGATTTTGGCTTTTTTTTACAGTGTTAACTTCACTTTTTTATGATAGTTATTATAATACCTAATTTATGTATATTATTTTTGTTGAACACAAAATAAAACCATGTGTTTCTTCTAACAGAGCTGAATTAGGAAAATACTTTCTTAGTATGAATAGAGATTATTCTAAGCCTCCTCTCTCTATTTTCTTCTGAAGGAAAAGAAAGGAGCACATAGTATAGGACAGAGAAGGTTCTTTTTCTTTAATAAAGTGTATTACAAAGTTGTTTATTATCATCTGCATTATTTGCAACACCCCTGCCCAAGCAGTGGGTTTGCAAATTAAACCCACTAATGAAAATAATGGGAATCATTGAGGCTGATCACCTCTAGTGTCTGTAAACAGTAATGCATCTGGTTAATATTTGCCTGGAAAGGAAAGGTATTATTGTTGACTAGTAGAATGCATTATTTATTGCCACTGTCAAAAAGGTGGTGGTAGGATTATCTGAGCTGAAAAGTTCTGGGAAAGCTGCAGGCCATACACACGTGTAATCAGCACTATCCTTCAGAGTGTTCCACACACTTTCAGGCATTCCTACAGTGTGTTTGACAAAAGCCCTACCTGGCTGAAACATCACTGTGAACACTTTCCATTTTCCATTCTCAATAAAATCAACTGCATCTTCTACAGTGGTGCACGCCCCTTTTTACTTTATTATTAGTAGGGTCTATGCTGCCTTTTTTTTGATGAACAATGGTAAGTTTACATACTCTACAAACAATATCAAGTACTTACTTTTCTTGCAATAAAAAGACTAATGCAAACTACAGGTAGTTCCCAGGTTATATACAAGATAGGTTAGTTTGGTTTGCACTTAAAGGAGTATTCTCGCCCGGGCATTTACATGATATGTATACACTCACCGGCCACTTTATTAGGTATACCTGTCCAACTGCTCGTTAACACTTAATTTCTAATCAGCCAATCACATGGCGGCAACTCAGTGCATTTAGGCATGTAGACATGGTCAAGACAATCTCCTGCAGTTCAAACTGAGCATCAGTATGGGGAAGAAAGGTGATTTGAGTGCCTTTGAACGTGGCATGGTTGTTGGTGCCAGAAGGGCTGGTCTGAGTATTTCTGAAACTGCTGATCTACAGGGATTTTCACGCACAACCATCTCTAGGGTTTACAGAGAATGGTCCGAAAAAGAAAAAACATACATACATACACTACACACACAAGTGTGTGAGCATGCTTGAAATGTGCATACAACAGGCTACAAAGTGTAATAATTGGTATATGTCACAAGCTTCTGAACAGCAGCCCACAAAATCACATACACAGATCCCTTTAAAGCAAGAAGGACGCCATTCTAGATTTCTAAGGTACAAGATACCTGGAAAGAACAAAAAAACTAAGAACAGGGGGCACTTGACCATACGAGCCATATTGCAGCTGTTATTGGACTGAGGCTCAGTGCTGGTCTTCTGGCACAAAACATATACCTTTATTGATGCATGAAGCAGAACAAGTCCCTTGTGACCTTTGTGAAGTCACCCTTTCCATGTCTTATAATGATTTGAAAGAAAAATACAGTTTGTACAGTACTAAGAGTGCAAGATAATAAATCATGTTTATGATTGTCACATAGGGGTCATGTAAATGGTTGCAAGGAGCAGGGTTCACTGAAGGTCCGCAGAGGAAATATTCTCATGGTGAATCCAGCATCAGTGTTCTTTAGATCGCAGATTCGGAGTGGGCTTGTTTCACAACATAGACTACAGGCAGTCCCCGGGTTACATACTAGATAGGTTCTGTAGGTTTGTTCTTAAGTTGAATTTGTATGTATGTCGGAACTGTATATTTTATCATTGTAACCTCAGCCAAAATTTTTTTTGGCCTCTGTGACTATTGGTTTTTAAAAATGTTGGATTGTCATAAGAACCAGGATTAACAATAAAGCTTCATTGCAGACACCTTTGATAACTGTTATAGCTGATTATTGTAGCCCAAGGCTAAAGTACAATAAATTACCAATATCCACAGGTCCTTTTGTAAATACAGGTCGTATGTAAGTCGGGTGTTCTTAAGTAGGGGACCGCCTGTTTAGAGTTCCAGACTATTTTTCCGAAAAACTGATGAAACACCTACAGCAAAAGCACACAGTCTGTCTTTTATTTTGCAGCCCAAAATGGCAGAGATAAGGACACTTATAAGAAAAAAGTTCTTACAAGATTGTCTTCCCTTTGTAAAAAGCTGCATTGAGAATAGCGCATTAATGTGCTGTATGCTTATTTCATGGATGGCACTCAAGTCAAAGAGAATTTAGATAAATATAAATCTTTCTGCTTAAAGGGAACCTGTCAACAACCTTTAAACCACTACACTAATAGCCCCAAACAGAAGTGGTATGAAATATCCTTTCTAGTATTCCTTTTTTTATTTCCCAACTCCCCTGTTTACCTATATAATCCTGTAAAGTCATAGGCAAATAACCAGAAAAATAATCACTTTAAGAGGATGGAGGGGAATTCAACCGTACAGACATCGTTATATTGATCTCTATAGCAGATAGAACCACAATTCTGGTGACATTGTTAAGTTAATAATCTCAGCCAAAACACAATACTTGTGGTTCTGAGTATGCAGGCAGTTACAGACCTAGTTCGGAGTGTAAGCCATGGATAAAGATCTAATTCCTGACTATTTCTTTAACTGCCTGTATCTATGGTTCTATATCACATACAACCAAAACCATAGTATATTTTAAAAGATGATGCTCTCATCTTTATAATGACACAATGAACCAGAACTTTAGCTAGCAGTTATAAAACCTCAGATAGAGATACAAGAAGTAATGTTCCTCCTTAGGCCTCAAAGTGACTATTTTTATAGTTTAAAATACAAGATAGAATACAAGAAAGGATATATCGTACCTAACATTAGGACACTTTATAGTGGTGTAAAAGTTGGGGGCAGAGTTGATTTTGGGGAAATGACCGGCGAATGGCTACCCTAGGGCCTTCATCCTGTGGCCATTGCATTTTAGTCTACAAATGCACAGAAGATTTAATAATCACTATAAAAATATTTAAAATTCTTAAAGGCAAAGTTAGATGACTTTACAATGTGTTATACAGTAATACAAGTATACAGTGCCTAAGAAAAATTGTACCATCCCCAAATTGCCAGTTTACTATATCAGTCATTCATTTAATGCAGGAGGTCTTCTACCAACAACGTGATCATAAAAAAAGGCTCAAACGATTTCACATTGTCCTGTAACGCCAGAAGCCACTGCTACTCTTAGGTGACTGTAATTGAGGCTAGTTCTGCTCTGTTCTCAGAAGAAGCAACACTGGCATACTAAACTCTAGGAACAGCATACTGCATAGGTCCGATAATTACGGTATTCCACAATGGCTTTTTAGAATCCTTTACATCCAAGACCCTTCCACACCTAAATAATTGTTCTAAGTAGTGACGCTCGAGTTACACACATCCTAAGAAGAACACCATTTAAATGAAACACCTTTAAACGGTTAGAAAATGATCATCCACCCTAATTCAGGCTTAGTAATTGCTCCATCTGGTTCCATTTTGCAGAACCAATTTGCTTGCAGTCTGTATTTTATGTACTCCGCTATTTCTTTTGTAACTTATGGCATCTTAGAAACTCCTCAGGTTACAGTTGCAGCCATAGGTCAAGTGGAATTAAGATGAAGAACTAGTTTAGTACCAGCTTCCATTGTGACCCTGGGCAATCATTACTTAGGATCCATATATCAAGTACCTAAATTGCAGATAAATTTGCTCAATCATAAATAAATATTACTAGCCTTTGCTTTTGTATAATAAGTTTATTCTGTGGTCATGAAAATATAAAATATTTTAACACATAAAAAGTAATTTTTCACAATACAAAGTACCCATAAACTTAGAACACGTGTTCCTACCTAAACACTATTTGATATGTTAGGCATACCATATGTTCCTCTAGTAATTAGTGTATAATAAATGAATCCAACAGTACAATTTAATGGACAGTCAATTTTCACAATAGAAAACATTGCATACATAAAGCCTTTAACATATACGTAAAAAATAACCTTACAAAATTTGTCAAATTTGTAGCCGAAAACAGGATATTGGATGGTTTTCTTTTGTTTAGTTTTTTTTTTCCATAGTAATGAATGTTGTACTTAATTGTAGCCTAGCTTTCGCTGCCTGTGGGATGTCTGTTTAAAGCCCCGTCTTATCACTAAAATTCAAGAAAACACATGTAACTTTCCTAAAGAGGACAGAGAGCAAGTAACTTTCTGAGGGTGCAGTCACACGTTACAGTTAAAACTGCATCGCAATCAGCTTTGAGGTGGTTTTAGGTGCAGTTTTGTCAAGAGATGAAAGACATGAACTGAACGGGTGAATGAGATTTGTGGAGTAGCTTTCTCCTCCTTCAAAATCAAATTCACTCGTTCAGTTCATGTCTTTCACCTGTTAAATTGACAAAACGTCACCTAAAAACACCTCAAAGCTGATTGCGATGCAGTTTTAACTGCAACGTGTGACTGCCCCTTCCGGCTGCATATGAAAACTGTGCAATACCCATGGTTTTGGCCCATGTGACATCAGCATGTGAGGTCTGCTCAAGCACCAATGACAACCAAAAGACACAGGACAGGAATAGGACATGTTTTACAATTTTAGCAGAACTGTGTTTGATTTCATGTTGTTCTTAAGGCACATAAGCTACATGCAGAGCTTATTTTGTTCCCTATTAAGAACATGTGCGTGCTCAGCTGAGCTGAGTTGGGGCATTTGGCCAGTAAATACTGAATGGGTAGTGCCACCTTAGCTCAGACACAACAGGTTTCTCAGAAAAAAAGCTCTACCCCAAAAATAACCCCTACTTATAAACTGCTATCTCTTCTGAACCGTGGCACCTAGATCCACAGTTATGGAGTCATTTTAAAGAGTTGAATCTCTCCTTTAATATCACATAAGAATGATGTGGCAATCTGGAGCGCTTTTTGTCCACTGTTCCCACTCTCAAATGTAACTTTAACATGGAATGCAATATTAAAGGGATAGTCCCCTCTTTAAATTGACACCAGTAGTTATAGTAGAAGTTATAGCTGTTTGAAGTCTTCCTCCAGATTATCATCTGAAGGCAGCATGGGGAAGGAGTGGGAGGAGGAGGTAATGACAGATGCAATGTGCTACAATAAGCTACATTTACACAAGTCATATGAAGAAAGTGAGAAATTGAGGCCAACGATTCTAAAGGACGAATCACAAGAAATCGACAATGGAAATCAGGGTTTAAGAGTTATGATGATGTTCCAAAAGATGATGACATTTGAATCATTGTTTTTTGTTGTTGAAGACTAAGGGGGGTATTTATCAGGGCTTTTGCGCAACACCTGTGGCATAGAAGCCCTGAAATAATCGCAATTGCAAGCACTTGCCATTATTTCCCGCTTTCTGCCACATCCACGCCAGGGTGTGTGATGGGGCATGAAATTTCACTGGCTGCATTTATTCCTACATCAAGCAGGATCTGGCATAGAAATATCAAAAATCAGACCCTGGCCGGATACATCAAGAGGCATATATACGAGCCCCAGCGTATGATAAATAACCCCCTAAAGGTGTATTTCTGTGAATTGAAAACAAAAGTCCAAACCAAATTTTTGGAGCAATGTATTCATATATGCTAATTAAATCATGGCAGAAGACACATTTCACCATTGTAGTGAAGATTAAAGGTTTTCGTTAATCACGTGTTAACTTTATAATTTAAACATCCAAAATGGTAAAATGGTTGCAATTAAAAAAAAATATATATATTCTTTTCCTTTGTAGAGTTTTGCAGTTTATTTTCATTAAAATTATTGTCAAAAGAAACAAAGGCAGACATTCCTACACAAACAGTCTTCATATAATCTGCATTACATTCCTGCACAGCAAGCGTTCAGTGACAGGGTCAAAAGGATTTTGTGTTTTGGGATTAGCTGAGGGAAGTGGCAATCACTGGGATATGCTGGTACAGAAAGGTAAGGTCAGGCAATCACTGCACAAATGTCATGTGGAATCTGCATGTTCATATGTAGAGACTAAACATGTGTGGGGGGAATAGGATTAGATTTCTCATAAAACGGGCTTAGTTTTGGTTGTAGACAAAAGAGAAATGGGTTTAAGTAGCATGATATGACAACCTATTGACCTATACCTCATTCTCCTTAATTGTAAGATTCGGTCTGTAAGAGTACTATATTATTAAAATGAGAAAATATTGAAATTCTTCTGTGCCATATGTTGTGCCATATTGAATAGACTGTAATGTAGATATACTTCTGTGTTTAAACTGTAGCACTAGGAATTCTACCATCAAAATCAAGCTGATGAACCAGGGGAACTTACTCATATATCCATGCCCTCTGACTGTGGTAATCTTCTCATATTTGTTATCCATGGCCTCCTTTCTAAAAATCAACTTTTAAAATTATGCTAATGAGTCAAAAGGCTTACTGGGGGTATTACCAAAGTCCCTCCAGGGGGGGTGGAGTACTCCGGGACAGTGTAGCAGCCTGTGAAGCTGCAACATTGAGGGGCTCTGGGAACCAACTCAGGAGCTCTTCAGGTTCATTAACATGCTTATAAAAATGATTTTAGAATAAATATACAAATATAGGAAGAGTACCACAGTCACAGCGTCTGGATCTATGAGTGTCCCTGGTTTATCATGCTGGATTTTGATTCCTTTATTTGTATAATCATAAGAAGGGCATAGAGCTACAGCAATACTGTACTGAAGTAATATTTTAAATATTTTACATGATTCCACTTTCCTAGTGATTAAACCGTTATTCAAACGGACTAGATGAAATGTGGACATTGTTTTGGTTGGTTTTGCACCTCTGATCACTTGGAAGACAGGGATCCTGTTTTGTTTGAAGTTCATCCAAATTTTATTTGTATATTTAAATAAAATAACAATGGTTTTAAAACATCATGGTAAAAGCAAGCAATGTGTCTAAAGATTATTGCTAAAATGTATTCAGCCTGTATCAAATTGAACATAAAAATGCTATGTATTCTTAGTACTTAAAGGGGTAGTCAACTTTCAGCAAATAAATAATAATATTGTTTAAAGAGAAGTTATACAATTTTCCAAAATACTTTTTGTATCAATTTCTCAAAGTTGTATAGATCTCTGCTTGCTGTCCTTCTATAGAAAGCTTTTATGTTGACTTCCAGTGGATAGAAATCTGTCCATGGTCATGTGATGGACAGGCAGGTGCAAACCTGTCAGTATTATACAGCTCGGATTACTCTCTGTGATAATAACGGTTCATGCACCAGTGTGACATCACAAAGTCATGGATAGATTTCTATCCAGCGGAAATATAGAAGCTTTTTATTGCAGGACAGCAAGCAGAGATTTAAAAAAAACGGTTAGGAATTGATACAGAAAGTATAATGGAGAATTGTATAACGTTTCCTTGCACAAACCAAATCAATTATTTGCTGAAAGTGAATAACCCCTTTAACTAATATTTTATAAGCATACAGATTAACAAAGGATGAAGAAGCTTGTCGCCTCTCTTGACATATATATTAAAGGAAATCTATCACATGGATGCAGAGCTTCTTAACCAAGCACACGTTGGTCTGTGCCTCCTGAAACACTTTCTGCCCTTCTTTTTTCTTCTAATAGCTTAGTTTTTGAGAAAACATTCTTTTAGAAATGATGCAAATGAGCCTCAGGGGCTCCCAGCTATGTCACAGATGCTCTTTCTTGCCCTGTCATATGCTAATTATTTTTGCCTCCATTCCGTTGTGTGCCAGGGGAGGCAGGAGGTGGCATTGAGGTCTAATGGACACATGAATGATTAGCAGAGGACTGAGTCAGAAGGGATTTCTGTGACAAAGCCGGGAACCTAAGGCTCATAGGCATATTTTTCTCAAAATTGAAGCTACTAGAAGCAAAAAAAAAAGAACAGTTCCTATTTCAGGAGCCGGAATGTAAGTGTGCTTGGTTTAGAAGCACTGCATCCATGTGGTAGATAGATGTTGAAGCAACTATCCCGTGTTCACATACAGATTACCATTTTGAGTTTACCTGAAAATGTTATCATCATGATGACATAACAAGAGAGATTTTTACATATATTTTTTCCCCCAAAATACCTACAGTATTTTTCGAACTATAAGGCGCACTGGAGTATAAGGCGCACCATCAATAAATACCTGCTAAAACGTCTAGGTTCATATATAAGGCACACTGGATTATAAGGCGCACCTGATTATAAGGATGAATGACCAGCAGGTGGCAGACCTGTGCACAGTTCAAGGCAGCTGTTGTCTGTAATTATGGTTCATATATAAGGCGCACTGGACTATAAGGCGCACCTTTGATTTCTGAGAAAATCAAAGGATTTTTAGTGTGCCTTATAGTCCGAAAAATATGGTATATATAGGTAGAAATCTCTGTCAAGTTATGTCATTTTGATGATTAAATTGTATTACGAATTGAGCCATATATGCTCTTTACACTTGCATATTACAGAGACTGAAGTTGGTCTGATTCTAGAGCGAAACATCTTAATTCTGTACATTTCAAATAATCTTTATGAGTGCCAAGTTTCTACTTTGAAATACAAAAATATAATTAAAACTACATAAATTTGGTAACTTCGTGATTGCCTCTACCCAAAGAATAAAGAGAGGTTATGATTTGGAGTGCTCAGTGAAAGCCGTGAAAACCTGGCCCAAAAGTGCGTAGAGCGTAGTTGGTTTGTTTTTTTTTAATTTCATAGTATTTGGAATTATTTTACAGCTTCCAATTACAGGGCATAGGATATTAAATAATGTACCATCACTAAGAAGTACAGTTTGTTATGTAGAAAACAAGACCTCCTAAAACTTAAAAAATAAAAAGTTATGGATTTTTAAATATGGGTAGTAGAAAATGGAAACACAAAAAGTGGTTACTTGTGGCTTACTTGTGGTTACAGTCTGGCTGCCGTGCTCTTCTATGTAGTGCTTACCGACGTACCTATACATTTGTTGGTTAGTGCTCTAATATTTGATAAGCATGAAATGCCCCTTATAATAATAATAATAATTCTTTATTTATATAGCGCACACAGATTACGCAGCGCTGCACAAAGCATATCAAATTGGTCCCACCTTTTGGCCCTAAAAAGTCATAAAAATAGAGATACAGATTTATTTCATGACTTTCTGATGCCAAAAAAGTACAAAAATTAAATTCTAAATTTCCCCTTTTGCATGTAAGCTTGAACAAGCTATTTGTTTTTCATTGAGTTAACAGAAATCAGTGATGCCCTGAATGGTCACACACTAAGTTCAACTTTCAATTTACACAATGTTTGTTTGAGGAGGGTGACAGAAAGATATAAGATCACTTTAGACATTTGAACTTTGACTTCTTATCCATTCTTCATGACACACTTTGAAAACGGAGGTCAAACATTTGTTAAGAGCACCACACATCTATTGGGCCTTACTCTACTTTATCCTCATGCTTTTACATTCTTCTAACAAGCGGAGCTTCTGATCACTTGTCCACTATGTTTACTTTATAGACTCCTGTGGACACTAGACCATGCAGGCACATTAGTCAAGAAAACGGATTGAATAGATGACAAGAGACAAAATATAAGCAGATACCCAAATAACATTTTACCACCACCATCATTGATATCTATAGAATTAGAAAAGTGTCCTACACGAGATGTTGATAAAAGCTGCAATTGTCATGGCAGACAAGCAGAATATACAATCATTTTTAGAAACAGAAAGACACACAATAGTTTCTTGTAGAATCACCCATCACAAGAAAAGTCTGCAGAATTACTGTTGCTAAAAGGATATCTTTGAGTCAACAGATTCTATCAGGATATAATGCTTTTTGTTTAAAAAATTGCCACAAAGTTCATGCAAACCATACTGATGGTATAAAAAAAACTTTTGATTACAATTTCAGGATTTAAAGAGGACCTGTCATCCATATGAAAGGCACTAGGAGCTGCTTACTAAAGCAAGCCACTCCTAGTGCTACAACAGATGCACCAGTGTTACACTACTAGCGTTATCGAAAAACCTCTGATAATATTAGCAAACACTGCCGCGCTGTACTATAGAAACACCGGACCATTCTGTAAGAGGTTGGGCATATTCATGAGTAGGCGGTTGTAGGCACTGCTTCTTCCCCAGATCGCCCCTCCCACTCCAATAGGCTTCATGCGGCAGTCATTGCCCCTAATCCTGCCCCCTCATGAATACACCCGACTGCTTACAGCATGGTCCGGAGTTTCTATTGTACAGCGCAGCAGTGTCTGCTAGTTATCGGAGGTTTACGATAATGCTAGCAGTGTAACACTGCTACATCTGTTGTAGCACTAGGAGCTGCTTACTTTACACAAAGTAAAGGAGCACTAGCACTAGGAGCTGCTTTTCACACAAAGCTGAAGTTTACATGGATTAAAGTTAAATTTAGATTGAAGGAGGATCAAGTTTGTTTAACCTCAACTCCAGAATAATTTGTTCTTTTTGGAAATAAGCCACCAGTGGTGTCTGGCAGCAACTTACTCTTCACATCACAATAAAAACACATGTACACTTGTTTGGAAATTTTCCTTACAGTCTCAAATATATTGCACAGTGATGGTCTCCACTCTTGACTGGTTTAATGGTGGATGGTCAATAATATGAGTGTGACCACTTATGGCATATGAATACACTCACCGGCCACTTTATTAGGTACACCTGTACAACTGCTCGTTAACACTTAATTTCTAATCAGCCAATCACATGGCGGCAACTCAGTGCATTTAGGCATGTAGACATGGTCAAGACAATCTCCTGCAGTTCAAACCGAGCATCAGTATGTATTTCAGTATTTCAGAAACTGCTGATCTACAGGGATTTTCACGCACAACCATCTCTAGGGTTTACAGAGAATGGTCCGAAAAAGAAAAAACATCCAGTGAGCGGCAGTTCTGTGGGCGGAAATGCCTTGTTGATGCCAGAGGTCAGAGGAGAATGGGCAGACTGGTTCGAGCTGATAGAAAGGCAACAGTGACTCAAATCGCCACCCGTTACAACCAAGGTAGGCAGAAGAGCATCTCTGAACGCACAGTACGTCGAACTTTGAGGCAGATGGGCTACAGCAGCAGAAGACCACACCGGGTGCCACTCCTTTCAGCTAAGAACAGGAAACTGAGGCTACAATTTGCACAAGCTCATCGAAATTGGACAGTAGAAGATTGGAAAAACGTTGCCTGGTCTGATGAGTCTCGATTTCTGCTGCGACATTCGGATGGTAGGGTCAGAATTTGGCGTCAACAACATGAAAGCATGGATCCATCCTGCCTTGTATCAACGGTTCAGGCTGGTGGTGGTGGTGTCATGGTGTGGGGAATATTTTCTTGGCACTCTTTGGGCCCCTTGGTACCAATTGAGCATCGTTGCAACGCCACAGCCTACCTGAGTATTGTTGCTGACCATGTCCATCCCTTTATGACCACAAAGGTTAAAGTAACAACCTGACATAACTTAGGATATAGAATAACATTTTGTCTTGCACTAGATCTTCTGTGAAAGGATCACAATGACTTTCCCATTCTCTGTCTTGCTGTTGAGCATTTATGCACGAGGTACAATATAAGTGGATTTGCTGTGGATTTTGTTACACACGGTATAATATCTTCTGTATAATGCCCCTTTGTGGATACCACTTATAATGCACCACCTTATGTGTTCTACCAGCTAATAATACCCACTTTCTGGAGACCCCTTTCAAATAATGCACTCCCTTTCTGTACTTACCACTTATAATGTCCTGTTTGCAGTATCCCTTTGTACTAATAGTGTCCCTCTTCTGATGTCCCTCACGTATATAGTCCCCTTCTTTAGCCACCTCCATATAATACCACCTTTTATGTAGTGCCACCACTAACAATGGCTATGCTTTTTGTATAGCTCCTTCTAGCACATTTTGATGGAACCAGTAGCCACCAGTGGGTGTTACCAGCACTGGCAGTGAGCCAGACAACACACTTCTGTCTGAAGACCAGGTCCCCAGCATGAACGAATACATTGCAGTCCGGGTCCCCTTATCACTATTGACAAAATTTTATATGGATTATGTAATGCTTCTAATGTTTTATGAACCAATCCAAATAAATGCACAGATATCTGCCAAGCTACTTATCCTTGCACCAAGGTAAAAATATGGTAGCGCCATAAGATGGAGCGCATTTATTAGCACCTTTGAAACGGAAAACTGGCAGATTGTTTTTCCCTTGCTGCGTATCTTGAACCTTATTTATGGAGTGTCAGCACCACTATTCTGGTAGTTTTCCGACAGTCACAACTTGTTTATTTTTTGGGTGCTAAATTGGGGAACAGCCTGTGAATTAATGACTTTTCTGGAGCTTCCAGTTTTACCAACTCCTTTTGCGGCATAGTTTTGGCACAAAATTAGAGCAGCTAAAAGCTGGTCTAGGGAGTTCTATTTCACATTCATGAATGGGGAAAGAGATCTTATCCTTTTTGTTTGTGTGTCTAATCATTAATACCTTGCTCCTTAAACTTGCATCCCACTGAAAATTATAGTACACTCCCTGCACCCAAATTAATAAATTCCTCCCAATGTGTCTCAAGTCATGCCAGTCTTTAGCTGGTAAACACAAGTCTTTTGTTGCACCAGATTTATCACTGTGAGGGTGAATTATGATGCAGTATAAGACTGTTGGTTACTACTTTCAGACTACTTTTAGTTACCGTAATCTAAACTGTGCGCCAGGATTATGGGTACATAGATGATTTCCTGCAAGCTTTTCTCGCTACGCCATGCCCATTTTCCAAGGGTCACTCCCCCTTAGTCAGAAAAGGGCAAAAAAAGATCGGAAACCCTTGATAAATGTGGTGCAAGGAATCCTAGACAGATTTTTGGCATGAAACCACCAGAATTGTGGAACAAGTGTGTTAATAAATTCCCCAATTATGTATTGGCCTACATTTATCAAAACTAGTGCAGTTTTTACTATGGGCAGTTTGCCTTTGGAGAGTGCAGAGTGACCTGATAAATCAAAACAGGTGCAAGGTCTTCTATAATCTGGGCCACCCTGCACTGCACTGGAACTGTGAACCATTTTTTTGGTGCACTTTGCTGCAGAACTGTGACACAATTCACCACAGTCCACCTTCATGGATTAGTTTTAAGCAGTCTAAATTTAACAGAATAATACATTTTCACCAATTTTCACAGCTATGACACTGCAGAGAACATAATTCATAATAGCAATCCATAAGCTACTAGTCAGAAAAAGATGCCAAAACTCATCCATAATCAGCAAAAATGCTGTTTAAACCTGCAAGGCTTCAGCTGGGTTTCCATCCAGTTTTTCAATGCTTTTGCAGGCACAAATACCATAGACGAGATGAAAAGCAGACCATCCACTGACTCAAAGTCAGTTGTGTTCTTCAATACAAATTTATCAAGAGTTGGCACTATAAACTATATTTAATGCGCCTGCTAAGGGAGTCCCAGGCACGGTCCACTCTTTGCCCCTCACTGCATGGCTACTTATTACACCTCCTTGCTTAAGGAGCGGGAGTGGAAGTCTCATAGTTCCTGGTTATTTCACTTTTGTAGAAAAAATGCAAATCAAAGGTAAGGTGGAGATTAAGAGGCTTTTCTTGCTAAAGTAGGTTTCCAGCTATGCACAGAGAATAAAGGAAAGGTTGCAAGCTATTAAAATAAAGATTGGTCTGACATGAGGTCAGCAATAATAAGACACTTTCGCCGGGTTTCCCGAATATATTTCCAATTTGCGCCAAATTGCCCCGGGATTTTGGCGCACGTGATCGGATTGTGGCATATCGGCGACAGCTTTCACACGACAGAAATCCGGGGGCGGAACGTGCCCCAAAGTGGATATGGGGCATGCTATACAAAATACTGGAAGATCAATTTATCACGGTGGGAGTTGCATATGTTGCATGTGGTTGAAGTTTACTTTTTTATTCCCTGTCTCTATAAACCAATGAATATACCTCTTTTTACTACACAATCTTAAACTACCGCCACTTTATACATATTCTTCTAAAACAATTCTTCCTATGAGCACGTCAAGTAAACCCTTAAATTCTGTATATAATAATGAGCGGTATTATATTGTATGTGACAAAAAAATAACAGCTCTCTCTTGAAATCGCAGACACTTATTCTCTGTACTCAGCTATTAGTACAAGGATCACTCATATTACTCATTGTGCCTCCAGCTAACATTTTTCAATTACAAGATAATTTGTGCCTCATAACTTAAAAATTGTTGAAGTGACCTTTGAATGGTATGTTTTTTATTCGCCGGGTCCTGGGGAAGTGTTTTATAAAAAATCATGACAAAAAAAATATGAAGCGGCGTTACTGATAAATTAGAACAATTTTCTTACCTATTATGTTATAAATTATTTATGCTGCATAATTAATCACAAAGTGCAGGCTGCGGCACAGTATTTTTGTTTTCACAGTACATGTCTGGAATACAGGAAAGGAATCTTTAATAAGCATCTGGGTTACATGTAATAATGAGGAGAAGTTTGAAGGAACTTTCTGGAATGCTCTTTTGTCCATACCTACAGAACAAACACATTTCTACAATGAATACGGTAAATATGCTTTTCCTAAATGTTATTCTGCATGTACAGAATGTTTCAGACAAAAAGCATCGGAAAAGGTTTCCTGCTTACACATCTTTATACTGAGAGAAGGAGATCATATACCATTTCTTAAAGGGGTTACCATTAATACCACACTTCAACAGGGTAAGTCTAAGACCCTAATAGGGTCAACAGTAT
The DNA here is from genome assembly GCA_019512145.1 of Engystomops pustulosus. Taxonomy (NCBI): domain Eukaryota; kingdom Metazoa; phylum Chordata; class Amphibia; order Anura; family Leptodactylidae; genus Engystomops; species Engystomops pustulosus. The sequence goes on along the minus strand of CM033641.1, from coordinate 77,893,252 downwards.
TACACACTGCACAGAAAATAAAGGGAACACTGAAATACCACCTCCCAGATTTCTAGTTGCAATTCTTTATTCATTACATAGTGCAATGTGTTGAGAACAATTAAACATAAAAATGATCGTTGAAAATCACGGAGCTCTGGATGTGGAGTGATGCTCAGTGGAAAATCTAATTTTAGACTGATCCAACTTGAGTCGCAAGGCAAGGATATGAGGTGGTGTGTGTGACCTTGACATGCCTATATGACCTTCCTACAATCCCTGGGTATATTCCTGATGAGGCTACATATGTTCTCCTGAGTGACCTCCTTCCAGACCTGAATTAAAGCATTGATCAATTCCTGCACAGTCTGTTGTGCAACAAGACATGATGGGGGGCATTCATTAATTTGGGCACGAGGAAGAATGCTCTAATTTTTATTGGGATGTAGGATTGTGACGAAAGGGAGTAATGATTTGGCGTACAAACAACAAGGTTTAGCTCTTTCTCCCCATTCATGAAGGTGAAAAAGAACTCCCAAGACTAGCTCTTAGCTGCTCTAATTTTGTGTTAAAAACTGTGCCACTAGAGGAGTCAGAAAACTAGAAGCGCCAGAAGAGTAACAAATTCACAAGCAGCTCCACAATTTTGCGCCAGAAAAAAAGAACAAATCATGAGTGTCGGAAAACCACCAAAATAGTGGCACCGACATTTCATATATAATGCGCAAGAGGCAGGGCGGCTTCTGCCATGAGGTGGGATGAAAATCCCGCCTCAGGCGGCATTTTGCAGCTCCGTTCAGATAGCGGCGTTCGGAACGATCGCCGCTCACCTCGCGTTGCCTTGCCGCTGGCAATACCGCCGCTATGTCCCAGGCGGTGTTGCCGGCGTTTGCGCAGCAGTAAACCGCTGCGCTTAGTCTCCGCCCCCCACGTGTGCCTCCGCGGTCCCGCGGCCCGCACTGACTTCCTATGGCGCAAGAAGTTCGCGCGCCAGAGCAGAGAGGACCGCTGAGGACCGCCCCGCACCTGCCTCGACCAGCTCCCGGTAGGAAACTGCTAAGCAGGCCTATGTCGGCCTGGTGTGCCTTTGACTGGAATACAGGCGGTCCCCTACTTAAGGACACCCGACTAACAGACAACCCATAGTTACAGACAGACCCCTCTGACCTCTGGTTAAGCTTTCTGAATGCTTTACTATAGTCCCAGATTGCAATAATCATCTGTAATATGCCTGTAATGAAGCTTTATTGATAATCCTTGGTCCCATTACAGCAAAAAATGTTTAAACTACAATTGTCACTGGGGCAAAAAATTTTTTACATACATACATACACTACACACACAAGTGTGTGAGCATGCTTGAAATGTGCATACAACAGGCTACAAAGTGTAATAATTGGTATATGTCACAAGCTTCTGAACAGCAGCCCACAAAATCACATACACAGATCCCTTTAAAGCAAGAAGGACGCCATTCTAGATTTCTAAGGTACAAGATACCTGGAAAGAACAAAAAAACTAAGAACAGGGGGCACTTGACCATACGAGCCATATTGCAGCTGTTATTGGACTGAGGCTCAGTGCTGGTCTTCTGGCACAAAACATATACCTTTATTGATGCATGAAGCAGAACAAGTCCCTTGTGACCTTTGTGAAGTCACCCTTTCCATGTCTTATAATGATTTGAAAGAAAAATACAGTTTGTACAGTACTAAGAGTGCAAGATAATAAATCATGTTTATGATTGTCACATAGGGGTCATGTAAATGGTTGCGAGGAGCAGGGTTCACTGAAGGTCCGCAGAGGAAATATTCTCATGGTGAATCCAGCATCAGTGTTCTTTAGATCGCAGATTCGGAGTGGGCTTGTTTCACAACATAGACTACAGGCAGTCCCCGGGTTACATACTAGATAGGTTCTGTAGGTTTGTTCTTAAGTTGAATTTGTATGTATGTCGGAACTGTATATTTTATCATTGTAACCTCAGCCAAAAATTTTTTTGGCCTCTGTGACAATTGGTTTTTAAAAATGTTGGATTCTCATAAGAACCAGGATTAACAATAAAACTTCATTGCAGACACCTTTGATAACTGTTATAGCTGATTATTGTAGCCCAAGGCTAAAATACACTAAATTACCAATATCCACAGGTCCTTTCGTAACTACAGGTCGTATGTAAGTCGGGTGTTCTTAAGTAGGGGACCGCCTGTATAGAGTTCCAGACTATTTTTGCGAAAAACTGATGAAACACCTACAGCAAAAGCACACAGTCTGTCTTTTATTTTGCAGCCCAAAATGGCGGAGATAAGGACACTTATAAGAAAAAAAGTTCTTACAAGATTGTCTTCCCTTTGTAAAAAGCTGCATTGAGTATAGCGCATTAATGTACTGTATGCTTATTTCATGGATGGCATTCAAGTCAAAGAGATTTTAGATAAATATAAATCTTTCTGCTTAAAGGGAACCTGTCAACAACCTTTAAACCACTACACTAATAGCCCCAAACAGATGTGGTATGAAATATCCTTTCTAGTATTCATTTTTTTATTTTCCAACTCCCCTGTTTACCTATATAATCCTGTAAAGTCATAGGCAAATAACCAGAAAAATAATCACTTTAAGAGGATGGAGGGGAATTCAACCGTACAGACATCGTTATATTGATCTCTATAGCAGATAGAACCACAATTCTGGTGACATTGTAAAGTTAATAATCTCAGCCAAAACACAATACTTGTGGTTCTGAGTATACAGGCAGTTACAGACCTAGTTGGGAATGTTAGCCATGGATAAAGATCTAATTCCTGACTATTTCTTTAACTGCCTGTATCTATGGTTCTATATCACATACAACCATAACCATAGTATATTTTAAAAGATGATGCTCTCATCTTTATAATGACACAATGAACCAGAACTTTAGCAAGCAGTTATAAAACCTCAGATACAGGTACAAGAAGTAATGTTCCTCCTTAGGCCTCAAAGTGACTATTTTTATAGTTTAAAATACAAGATAGAATACAAGAAAGGATATATCGTAACTAACATTAGGACACTTTATAGTGGTGTAAAAGTTGGTGGCAGAGTTGATTTTGGGGAAGTGACCGGCGAATGGCCACCCTAGGGCCTTCATCCTGTGGCCATTGCATTTTAGTCTACAAATGCACAGAGGATTTAATAATCACTATAAAAATATTTAAAATTCTTAAAGGCAAAGTTAGATGACTTTACAATGTGTTATACAGTAATACAAGTATACAGTGCCTAAGAAAAATTGTACCATCCCCAAATTGCCAGTTTACTATATCAGTCATTCATTTAATGCAGGATGTCTTCTACCAACAACGTGATCATAAAAAAAGGCTCAAACGATTTCACATTGTCCTGTAACGCCAGAAGCCACTGCTACTCTTAGGTGACTGTAATTGAGGCTAGTTCTGCTCTGTTCTCAGAAGAAGCAACACTGGCATACTAAACTCTAGGAACAGCATACTGCATAGGTCTGATAATTACGGTATTCCACAATGGCTTTTTAGAATCCTTTACATCCAAGACCCTTCCACACCGAAATAATTGTTCTAAGTAGTGACGCTCGAGTTACACACATCCTAAGATGAACACCATTTAAATGAAACACCTTTAAACGGTTAGAAAATGATCATCCACCCTAATTCAGGCTTAGTAATTGCTCCATCTGGTTCCATTTTGCAGAACCAATTTGCTTGCAGTCTGTATTTTATGTACTCCGCTATTTCTTTTGTAACTTATGGCATCTTAGAAACTCCTCAGGTTACAGTTGCAGCCATAGGTCAAGTGGAATTAAGATGAAGAACTAGTTTAGTACCAGCTTCCATTGTGACCCTGGGCAATCATTACTTAGGATCCATATATCAAGTACCTAAATTGCAGATAAATTTGCTCAATCATAAATAAATATTACTAGCCTTTGCTTTTGTATAATAAGTTTATTCTGTGGTCATGAAAATATAAAATATTTTAACACATAAAAAGTAATTTTTCACAATACAAAGTACCCATAAACTTAGAACACGTGTTCCTACCTAAACACTATTTGATATGTTAGGCATACCATATGTTCCTCTAGTAATTAGTGTATAATAAATGAATCCAACAGTACAATTTAATGGACAGTCAATTTTCACAATAGAAAACATTGCATACATAAAGCCTTTAACATATACGTAAAAAATAACCTTACAAAATTTGTCAAATTTGTAGCCGAAAACAGGATATTGGATGGTTTTCTTTTGTTTAGTTTTTTTTTTCCATAGTAATGAATGTTGTACTTAATTGTAGCCTAGCTTTCGCTGCCTGTGGGATGTCTGTTTAAAGCCCCGTCTTATCACTAAAATTCAAGAAAACACATGTAACTTTCCTAAAGAGGACAGAGAGCAAGTAACTTTCTGAGGGTGCAGTCACACGTTACAGTTAAAACTGCATCGCAATCAGCTTTGAGGTGGTTTTAGGTGCAGTTTTGTCAAGAGATGAAAGACATGAACTGAACGGGTGAATGAGATTTGTGGAGTAGCTTTCTCCTTCAAAATCAAATTCACTCGTTCAGTTCATGTCTTTCACCTGTTAAATTGACAAAACCTCACCTAAAAACACCTCAAAGCTGATTGCGATGCAGTTTTAACTGCAACGTGTGACTGCCCCTTCCGGCTGCATATGAAAACTGTGCAATACCCATGGTTTTGGCCCATGTGACATCAGCATGTGAGGTCTGCTCAAGCACCAATGACAACCAAAAGACACAGGACAGGAATAGGACATGTTTTACAATTTTAGCAGAACTGTGTTTGATTTCATGTTGTTCTTAAGGCACATAAGCTACATGCAGAGCTTATTTTGTTCCCTATTAAGAACATGTGCGTGCTCAGCTGAGCTGAGTTGGGGCATTTGGCCAGTAAATACTGAATGGGTAGTGCCACCTTAGCTCAGACACAACAGGTTTCTCAGAAAAAAAGCTCTACCCCAAAAATAACCCCTACTTATAAACTGCTATCTCTTCTGAACCGTGGCACCTAGATCCACAGTTATGGAGTCATTTTAAAGAGTTGAATCTCTCCTTTAATATCACATAAGAATGATGTGGCAATCTGGAGCGCTTTTTGTCCACTGTTCCCACTCTCAAATGTAACTTTAACATGGAATGCAATATTAAAGGGATAGTCCCCTCTTTAAATTGACACCAGTAGTTATAGTAGAAGTTATAGCTGTTTGAAGTCTTCCTCCAGATTATCATCTGAAGGCAGCATGGGGAAGGAGTGGGAGGAGGAGGTAATGACAGATGCAATGTGCTACAATAAGCTACATTTACACAAGTCATATGAAGAAAGTGAGAAATTGAGGCCAACGATTCTAAAGGACGAATCACAAGAAATCGACAATGGAAATCAGGGTTTAAGAGTTATGATGATGTTCCAAAAGATGATGACATTTGAATCATTGTTTTTTGTTGTTGAAGACTAAGGGGGGTATTTATCAGGGCTTTTGCGCAACACCTGTGGCATAGAAGCCCTGAAATAATCGCAATTGCAAGCACTTGCCATTATTTCCCGCTTTCTGCCACATCCACGCCAGGGTGTGTGATGGGCCATGAAATTTCACTGGCTGCATTTATTCCTACATCAAGCAGGATCTGGCATAGAAATATCAAAAATCAGACCCTGGCCGGATACATCAAGAGGCATATATACGAGCCCCAGCGTATGATAAATAACCCCCTAAAGGTGTATTTCTGTGAATTGAAAACAAAAGTCCAAACCAAATTTTTGGAGCAATGTATTCATATATGCTAATTAAATCATGGCAGAAGACACATTTCACCATTGTAGTGAAGATTAAAGGTTTTCGTTAATCACGTGTTAACTTTATAATTTAAACATCCAAAATGGTAAAATGGTTGCAATTAAAAAAAAATATATATATTCTTTTCCTTTGTAGAGTTTTGCAGTTTATTTTCATTAAAATTATTGTCAAAAGAAACAAAGGCAGACATTCCTACACAAACAGTCTTCATATAATCTGCATTACATTCCTGCACAGCAAGCGTTCAGTGACAGGGTCAAAAGGATTTTGTGTTTTGGGATTAGCTGAGGGAAGTGGCAATCACTGGGATATGCTGGTACAGAAAGGTAAGGTCAGGCAATCACTGCACAAATGTCATGTGGAATCTGCATGTTCATATGTAGAGACTAAACATGTGTGGGGGGAATAGGATTAGATTTCTCATAAAACGGGCTTAGTTTTGGTTGTAGACAAAAGAGAAATGGGTTTAAGTAGCATGATATGACAACCTATTGACCTATACCTCATTCTCCTTAATTGTAAGATTCGGTCTGTAAGAGTACTATATTATTAAAATGAGAAAATATTGAAATTCTTCTGTGCCATATGTTGTGCCATATTGAATAGACTGTAATGTAGATATACTTCTGTGTTTAAACTGTAGCACTAGGAATTCTACCATCAAAATCAAGCTGATGAACCAGGGGAACTTACTCATATATCCATGCCCTCTGACTGTGGTAATCTTCTCATATTTGTTATCCATGGCCTCCTTTCTAAAAATCAACTTTTAAAATTATGCTAATGAGTCAAAAGGCTTACTGGGGGTATTACCAAAGTCCCTCCAGGGGGGGTGGAGTACTCCGGGACAGTGTAGCAGCCTGTGAAGCTGCAACATTGAGGGGCTCTGGGAACCAACTCAGGAGCTCTTCAGGTTCATTAACATGCTTATAAAAATGATTTTAGAATAAATATACAAATATAGGAAGAGTACCACAGTCACAGCGTCTGGATCTATGAGTGTCCCTGGTTTATCATGCTGGATTTTGATTCCTTTATTTGTATAATCATAAGAAGGGCATAGAGCTACAGCAATACTGTACTGAAGTAATATTTTAAATATTTTACATGATTCCACTTTCCTAGTGATTAAACCGTTATTCAAACGGACTAGATGAAATGTGGACATTGTTTTGGTTGGTTTTGCACCTCTGATCACTTGGAAGACAGGGATCCTGTTTTGTTTGAAGTTCATCCAAATTTTATTTGTATATTTAAATAAAATAACAATGGTTTTAAAACATCATGGTAAAAGCAAGCAATGTGTCTAAAGATTATTGCTAAAATGTATTCAGCCTGTATCAAATTGAACATAAAAATGCTATGTATTCTTAGTACTTAAAGGGGTAGTCAACTTTCAGCAAATAAATAATAATATTGTTTAAAGAGAAGTTATACAATTTTCCAAAATACTTTTTGTATCAATTTCTCAAAGTTGTATAGATCTCTGCTTGCTGTCCTTCTATAGAAAGCTTTTATGTTGACTTCCAGTGGATAGAAATCTGTCCATGGTCATGTGATGGACAGGCAGGTGCAAACCTGTCAGTATTATACAGCTCGGATTACTCTCTGTGATAATAACGGTTCATGCACCAGTGTGACATCACAAAGTCATGGATAGATTTCTATCCAGCGGAAATATAGAAGCTTTTTATTGCAGGACAGCAAGCAGAGATTTAAAAAAAACGGTTAGGAATTGATACAGAAAGTATAATGGAGAATTGTATAACGTTTCCTTGCACAAACCAAATCAATTATTTGCTGAAAGTGAATAACCCCTTTAACTAATATTTTATAAGCATACAGATTAACAAAGGATGAAGAAGCTTGTCGCCTCTCTTGACATATATATTAAAGGAAATCTATCACATGGATGCAGAGCTTCTTAACCAAGCACACGTTGGTCTGTGCCTCCTGAAACACTTTCTGCCCTTCTTTTTTCTTCTAATAGCTTAGTTTTTGAGAAAACATTCTTTTAGAAATGATGCAAATGAGCCTCAGGGGCTCCCAGCTATGTCACAGATGCTCCTTCTTGCCCTGTCATATGCTAATTATTTTTGCCTCCATTCCGTTGTGTGCCAGGGGAGGCAGGAGGTGGCATTGAGGTCTAATGGACACATGAATGATTAGCAGAGGACTGAGTCAGAAGGGATTTCTGTGACAAAGCCGGGAACCTAAGGCTCATAGGCATATTTTTCTCAAAATTGAAGCTACTAGAAGCAAAAAAAAAGAACAGTTCCTATTTCAGGAGCCGGAATGTAAGTGTGCTTGGTTTAGAAGCACTGCATCCATGTGGTAGATAGATGTTGAAGCAACTATCCCGTGTTCACATACAGATTACCATTTTGAGTTTACCTGAAAATGTTATCATCATGATGACATAACAAGAGAGATTTTTACATATATTTTTTCCCCCAAAATACCTACAGTATTTTTCGAACTATAAGGCGCACTGGAGTATAAGGCGCACCATCAATAAATACCTGCTAAAACGTCTAGGTTCATATATAAGGCACACTGGATTATAAGGCGCACCTGATTATAAGGATGAATGACCAGCAGGTGGCAGACCTGTGCACAGTTCAAGGCAGCTGTTGTCTGTAATTATGGTTCATATATAAGGCGCACTGGACTATAAGGCGCACCTTTGATTTCTGAGAAAATCAAAGGATTTTTAGTGTGCCTTATAGTCCGAAAAATATGGTATATATAGGTAGAAATCTCTGTCAAGTTATGTCATTTTGATGATTAAATTGTATTACGAATTGAGCCATATATGCTCTTTACACTTGCATATTACAGAGACTGAAGTTGGTCTGATTCTAGAGCGAAACATCTTAATTCTGTACATTTCAAATAATCTTTATGAGTGCCAAGTTTCTACTTTGAAATACAAAAATATAATTAAAACTACATAAATTTGGTAACTTCGTGATTGCCTCTACCCAAAGAATAAAGAGAGGTTATGATTTGGAGTGCTCAGTGAAAGCCGTGAAAACCTGGCCCAAAAGTGCGTAGAGCGTAGTTGGTTTGTTTTTTTTAAATTTCATAGTATTTGGAATTATTTTACAGCTTCCAATTACAGGGCATATGATATTAAATAATGTACCATCACTAAGAAGTACAGTTTGTTATGTAGAAAACAAGACCTCCTAAAACTTAAAAAATAAAAAGTTATGGATTTTTAAATATGGGTAGTAGAAAATGGAAACACAAAAAGTGGTTACTTGTGGCTTACTTGTGGTTACAGTCTGGCTGCCGTGCTCTTCTATGTAGTGCTTACCGACGTACCTATACATTTGTTGGTTAGTGCTCTAATATTTGATAAGCATGAAATGCCCCTTATAATAATAATAATAATTCTTTATTTATATAGCGCACACAGATTACGCAGCGCTGCACAAAGCATATCAAATTGGTCCCACCTTTTGGCCCTAAAAAGTCATAAAAATAGAGAAACAGATTTATTTCATGACTTTCTGATGCCAAAAAAGTACAAAAATTCAATTCTAAATTTCCCCTTTTGAATGTAAGCTTGAACAAGCTATTTGTTTTTCATTGAGTTAACAGAAATCAGTGATGCCCTGAATGGTCACACACTAAGTTCAACTTTCAATTTACACAATGTTTGTTTGAGGAGGGTGACAGAAAGATATAAGATCACTTTAGACATTTGAACTTTGACTTCTTATCCATTCTTCATGACACACTTTGAAAACGGAGGTCAAACATTTGTTAAGAGCACCACACATCTATTGGGCCTTACTCTACTTTATCCTCATGCTTTTACATTCTTCTAACAAGCGGAGCTTCTGATCACTTGTCCACTATGTTTACTTTATAGACTCCTGTGGACACTAGACCATGCAGGCACATTAGTCAAGAAAACGGATTGAATAGATGACAAGAGACAAAATATAAGCAGATACCCAAATAACATTTTACCACCACCATCATTGATATCTATAGAATTAGAAAAGTGTCCTACACGAGATGTTGATAAAAGCTGCAATTGTCATGGCAGACAAGCAGAATATACAATCATTTTTAGAAACAGAAAGACACACAATAGTTTCTTGTAGAATCACCCATCACAAGAAAAGTCTGCAGAATTACTGTTGCTAAAAGGATATCTTTGAGTCAACAGATTCTATCAGGATATAATGCTTTTTGTTTAAAAAATTGCCACAAAGTTCATGCAAACCATACTGATGGTATAAAAAAAACTTTTGATTACAATTTCAGGATTTAAAGAGGACCTGTCATCCATATGAAAGGCACTAGGAGCTGCTTACTAAAGCAAGCCACTCCTAGTGCTACAACAGATGCACCAGTGTTACACTACTAGCGTTATCGAAAAACCTCTGATAATATTAGCAAACACTGCCGCGCTGTACTATAGAAACACCGGACCATTCTGTAAGAGGTTGGGCATATTCATGAGTAGGCGGTTGTAGGCACTGCTTCTTCCCCAGATCGCCCCTCCCACTCCAATAGGCTTCATGCGGCAGTCATTGCCCCTAATCCTGCCCCCTCATGAATACACCCGACTGCTTACAGCATGGTCCGGAGTTTCTATTGTACAGCGCAGCAGTGTCTGCTAGTTATCGGAGGTTTACGATAATGCTAGCAGTGTAACACTGCTACATCTGTTGTAGCACTAGGAGCTGCTTACTTTACACAAAGTAAAGGAGCACTAGCACTAGGAGCTGCTTTTCACACAAAGCTGAAGTTTACATGGATTAAAGTTAAATTTAGATTGAAGGAGGATCAAGTTTGTTTAACCTCAACTCCAGAATAATTTGTTCTTTTTGGAAATAAGCCACCAGTGGTGTCTGGCAGCAACTTACTCTTCACATCACAATAAAAACACATGTACACTTGTTTGGAAATTTTCCTTACAGTCTCAAATATATTGCACAGTGATGGTCTCCACTCTTGACTGGTTTAATGGTGGATGGTCAATAATATGAGTGTGACCACTTATGGCATATGAATACACTCACCGGCCACTTTATTAGGTACACCTGTACAACTGCTCGTTAACACTTAATTTCTAATCAGCCAATCACATGGCGGCAACTCAGTGCATTTAGGCATGTAGACATGGTCAAGACAATCTCCTGCAGTTCAAACCGAGCATCAGTATGTATTTCAGTATTTCAGAAACTGCTGATCTACAGGGATTTTCACGCACAACCATCTCTAGGGTTTACAGAGAATGGTCCGAAAAAGAAAAAACATCCAGTGAGCGGCAGTTCTGTGGGCGGAAATGCCTTGTTGATGCCAGAGGTCAGAGGAGAATGGGCAGACTGGTTCGAGCTGATAGAAAGGCAACAGTGACTCAAATCGCCACCCGTTACAACCAAGGTAGGCAGAAGAGCATCTCTGAACGCACAGTACGTCGAACTTTGAGGCAGATGGGCTACAGCAGCAGAAGACCACACCGGGTGCCACTCCTTTCAGCTAAGAACAGGAAACTGAGGCTACAATTTGCACAAGCTCATCGAAATTGGACAGTAGAAGATTGGAAAAACGTTGCCTGGTCTGATGAGTCTCGATTTCTGCTGCGACATTCGGATGGTAGGGTCAGAATTTGGCGTCAACAACATGAAAGCATGGATCCATCCTGCCTTGTATCAACGGTTCAGGCTGGTGGTGGTGGTGTCATGGTGTGGGGAATATTTTCTTGGCACTCTTTGGGCCCCTTGGTACCAATTGAGCATCGTTGCAACGCCACAGCCTACCTGAGTATTGTTGCTGACCATGTCCATCCCTTTATGACCACAAAGCTAACTTTATCATGGAACACTTTAGCTACTTATTTGGCCATATTAAATTTCAACTGTAGCTCCAAAGGTGATAAAATGGTGCCTATTCATTTTGATCAAATGATATTGGCAACCATTTACCAATAGTATCTTTCGACAACCAGGAATGTGGCAGCTTTATCATAAGTTTATTACATGCTAATTCAAGCAAAAATATTATTATAGCTAAACTTTTATCATGGAACACTTTAGCTACTTATTTTGGCCAATATTAAATTTCAACTGTAGCTCCAAAGGTGATAAAATGGTGCCTATTCATTTTGATCAAATGATATTGGCAACCATTTACCAATAGTATCTTTCGACAACCAGGAATGTGGCAGCTTTATCATAAGTTTATTACATGCTAATTCAAGCAAATAAATTTGCTCCAGCTGTGGAGCAGAAGAGATTAATAACCTCGAAGATCACTTTACTGCTTTGATGAGTTTCTTGAACAGAGTGGAGTATATTTAGGTAGAGCTTCTAGATTAGTTGAAAAAAAGCCCTTTAATTATTAGTGACACTGTGCAAACGGCTTCATCTGAGTGGAATACCAAATACTTAACTCCCTGACCTTATTATTCAAATAAACACTTCCTATTATAGCAACATGACTCCTGCGTCAACACATCACATCAACTTCCTCTGTGGCAGATTTCAATGTCTCCGCTGTGTCATCTGAGAACAGAAGGGTTTCATTACCATGTTAAATCCACTTAGAGCTGCAGGGGCAAGAAGTGTTGCTATTTGGTCCCTTCACAGCACTGAATGGGTTATGAACACAGGATCTAATTTTGGAGCTATCAAATTCTATTTAATGTGAATGCCCAGGGCACTTAGGAAGGAAAGCCCAGATAGGCTCTGACATCTATGTCAAGAAGGAAATTTCCACACAACAAAATAACTGGTAGAGTGACCACTAAAGAACTTACTCTACTATGTGTTGTATTTTGTGATATATAGTGTAAGATTTAAGCCTAAAAGAAAACAAATTGTATCACTTAGTACTAATGTGACACTATACACCATCTTCCACAATATAACAAAAATGGAAACTATACAAAAGACTTACCGTACCCTCCTTCTGCATACTTTCTTCCTCATCTTTACATCTTGTGTCTTCGGTCCCTGATTGAAGTGGATCACAAAAGGGAAGGAATTCCTATTTTGAGAGAAAAAAAATCACACGACTCTACAATTCCCTTAAGCATAAACCTACCCTTAGTAATAATTTCCATCTTTAGATACATTTGTATTTACAGTACAGCTTTAGACACAGCATTATAAAAATTAAGATTTACAGTAGCTTTCTAGAAAACTTCCATGAAAATTCCATTTAATAGGGTTGTTTTGTATAAATAGCATTTTTTTAACTATAGCTTTGAAAAATCAACTAAGGTTAACCATTTCAATGCAGTGGTCATTTGCACCACCATATTGGCCTTCACTATTGTCTGTCCCCCTGGTTCATCGATGCAGAGATTAGTCTCTCTGATACTTTGCCAGGTGCTGGCTCGGACAGACCCTGCTGTACCGCTATATGCGTCTGATGCCACACTAAAGTTTGAATAAAGGCTTCTTTTATTTCGCCCATCAAGCTGGATCATAATTTTCTAGACTGCAACAGGTGTCCAGTAAGTTTCCCATATACTACAATACAATATTATTGCAGTATATGGTATGAGCAATCAGATCCCTTAGGGTTCAAGTTCCTTGGGGGTTCTAAAGAAATAAAAAAAAATTTTTTTTTTTTTTTTTTTTTTTAAGGTTCAACTTAAGAACTAAAAAAAACAAAAATGTAAGTTCCCTATCCATTCACCTAGAACTGACATAAAAGCAAAGATAAAAATGACAGCTATCCTTGTGTCCCAAAATGCCACAATGATTAAAACATTTAAATAATATTTTCAAGTGGGGAAAGCTAGAAAACAAAAAGAAAAGTAAATGTTGTTTTTCTAATAACATTTTTTAAACAATCTGGTATCTGTGATTGTACCAAACCAAAGAATAAAGGAGATGTGTTATTTCGAATGCAAAGTGAAGGCTGTAAAAACTGAGCCCACAAGAAAATGGTCACAAATGTATTTAATCAATTTTACTGCATTTAGAATTCCTGTCATGACATTGAGAGAACCAGGTTGGAGAACCAGGTTGTCCTTCTCCAAGACTTCCAAATTGGCAACTGCTTGGTGCATTGGTTCAACACCAGGAGGACCCATTGTCTCTGGAGTCAGGGCTACAGGAGGGCACATAGCTTTTAAGAGATTCCTGGTTTTGGTACAAATTATGCTGTGACCGGGGCCAAATACCATGCCATACCGTTCCAATACCTCCCATTTTGAGATGATTACATTTTTTAGAAATGTCCTCATCTCTACTGAAGAGCCAAGCCAAGATAGATTCTGTCCAAGGATAGATGACAGGATAATACAATATGTAAGGAACATAGTACAGTATAGCAATGCAATAGCAAACTAGACTAGTAAAACCAGCCAGGCAGATATATAAAAGAGCCGTCCATCTCTCAAATTAACTGTTTGCTGGACAGAGCTGAGCATCAGAAGTACTGGGTGTGGTTAAATCAGTCCCAATATATCAGAAACCTGAGGGTACAATCACAAGATGTTTGTTCGCGTGAATGCCACGCACTGGAGAGGAGGAGAGTGAGCAAATGGCGCGGCCACATATGGGTCCCCATTATGTTCGTGTGAATGAGCCGTTAGCCACATTTTACATACTGTACATAACACAGAGAATATCAACGCCTTCTAAGTCGCATTCTGCGAACAGTAGACAATGATGCCAAAGATGTTACAGTATGCTACTTCCAAGCTGTTTATTCCTCTGCTCAAGGCTGAGTTTAGTATTTCCATCCATTTTGGAAGAAGTCTACAGGGGGATATATTACTATTCTTGATGGCTGCCTTTTAGTGTCTTCCTAGGTGCAAATCAGTGACGTACACTTTTTCAGAAACACTCACACTGCTGTGCAACTTCATAGAGAGAAAAAGAATGGCAGTACTATGCACCTAAAAAGTCACACATCAGGTGATGCCTGAAAAGTTTCACAGCAGTGGAGATCGCCTGAATAGGTGCACAACACTGTCTTGCCCTTAAAAATTCACAAAATGAAAGCCAGCAATTTAGAAAGAATAGTTATATATATTACCTCTTGTGAGTTTTCTTCAAGTGTTTGTCAGAAAGCTAAAGCCTTGCTTCCTGACCCAGCCCTGATATCACAGTATATCACAAGACATCAGAAGCGACACTCGTTATATACATTATATTCCTGTATGTACTGTAGGACAGCATGTACTGTACCAAAGCAGTGGGCCACATGTATTGTTAGTTTGTACTTTGCAGTTTGCCTCACTAACATGCAAAATGCGACCAATTCATGAAGTTTCGTGCAGTTTCATGAATCTGGCATCCCCTGCGGCAATCAAAGTGCATGAACCGGTGCATTCAGTTTAATGGGCATGCACCACAATTATGTCTGACTTTTCATCTTAAATGTGTTGCACAGTGCAAATACACACCAGAATTCCCCTTTATGTGCACAGTATTGTGTTGCAGTGTGCACAGTGCTGCGGCAACACAATACTTGCAGAAACACTTCATAAATACATAAGCCAAAATACTGATGCAGACTGCTTAATAAATGTGCCCATCGTGTTTGATTTCAAAACGTCTAATAGCAGCTTCTACTAATGCAATTAAAAACCAGGGGTATTGATATGTTTTTCAGGAATAAGGGACCTATAAGCCTTAAATGAGCGTTTTGATACCAGAAATTTAACAGCAATTTTACTAGATCACAGAGGGAATCTGTCTCATGGATTAAAGAGTGGAAAGACCTGACAATTTAAATGTCTGATAAAAGGGCTCGGAGAGTATCATGGGTAAAGAAATGTATAGAACAGAAATGTTGTCCAATATTTCCACATATTGTAAACTTAAAATTAAACTTTCCCCTTCTTTTTAGCACACTTGGAATAGACAGATTGATGATGGAGTCTCATTAGTTGTATTAACCAAATAACAGGCCGAATTTCTGGTAGAATCATATCCCAAGACCACCATAATAGATGGGCTTTCAAAAACCCACAGAAATCAAGGTGGTCTCTGGAATTGGGTCTAGGAATAAGAGACTTTGTGAGTGGACAGACCACTTCAGCCTCTGGTAAATAGAGTACCTGGGTTTCTGAAAGACAGAAGAAATGTTCTGGCTGCCATATTGAAAATTGTTGAGCATGACACCTACTTACAGAACTTACTCACATATATACAGTATATAGACATTATACACAAATATATATAGTATATACACATACAGCATATACACAGCATACAAACACATGAACATATAAACAGTATATAAACTTACCAGACTTGGTAGTCTTCGCCTGCATCACGCTCCACTCGCCCGGCATGTCGGGTCATGTGACCAGACGGTAGGCAAAATAGGTGGGCAGAGGTCCGGGTGGTAACGGATGAGGGGGAACATCACTGGGGGCCTGGGCAGGGACAGACTATGCTCCCTTCTCCAATCTGCAATTGGGGGAGGGGTTGTGGGTGCGTGGGAGTGCCCGGGTGTTCATGACCATTAGGTGAGCAGCGATTGGTCTATGTGCCACCTCTTAAAGGGCTCAGCAATCTGCCGCCTGAGGAAGGCTTTTCATTTCGCCAGATGGCAGGTGCGGCCCTGCTTAGTGCTATGTGTCTGCTATACCACACATTGGGGCAGATTTATTTACCCGGCCCATTCGCGATCCAACGGTGCGTTCTCTGCGCTGGATTCGGGTCCAGTCGGGATTTATTAAGGTAGTTCCTCCGCCGTCCACCAGGTGGCGCCGCTGCGCTGAAAAGCATCGGAAGGCACTGGAGTTCACCGAGCCGGGCCAAGTGAAGGTAAGTGCAAGCTCCATGACAGATTTTTTTTTTTAAATGCGGCGGTTTTTCCGAATCCGTCGGGTTTTTGTTCGGCCACGTCCTCCGATTTCCGTCATGTGCATGCCAGCATCGATGCGCCACAATCCGATTGCGTGCGCCAAAATCCCGGAGCAATTCAGGGGAAATTGGGAAAATGCAAATCGGGCCCTTAGTAAATGACCCCCATTGAGTATGTGAATAACAACACCATTAACATGAAGTTTACCTCATTTAATCATGACAGGGATATAACCTTTTAAGACCGAAATATCAGAGGACAAGTCAGTCACAACTACTACATAATGTAAACCTAAGACTGGCAACACAATATTGATAACACCCCCACCGTACTATAAAATCAATACCTGTTGGGGAATTAATGAGGATTAACAGATGGAGGCACAACAGACATCAGGTAGATTTTTAATTAATACCTTTAAAAAAAAATGCTCTAAAAAGTGATAATAAATGTTCCGCACTCTAAAATGAGACCACTAAAAAGAACAATTCTTCTCGCAAAAAATAAGCCCCTAACCAGATTTGTCAGCCGCAAAATAAAAAAGTGATGCATATGAAAACATGATGATGCTTAAATTAACAAGATTTTTTCCATGTTATTAGATCCGCAAAGTGAACCCCGTAAAAAAACATTTTTAATTAATGCCCTATAAAAAATGCTCTAAAAAGTGATTAAAAAATGTTATGCACTCTAAAATAAGACCACTAAAAAGAACAATCCTTCTTGCAAAATATAAGCCCTTAAACAGATTTGTGAGGCGAAGGATAAAAAAAGTTATGCATATGAAAGATGGGGATGCTAAAATTAACAACATTTTTGCCAAATTACTTTTTATTCAGTAAAAATGGGGAAAAAATAAAAAATCTATATAAATGAGGTATTTTTGTAATCGTGGCGACCCATAGAATAAAAATAATATACTATTTTTATTGTATGGTTAACAGCCCAAAAAAACACATAAAAAATTTCCTAAAAATTGATGATTTTCATTTCCTCCACCAACAAAGAGTTAATAAAATCTCACCAATTAGCTATAGATGCCCCAAAATTACGTACCAGAAAAGTGCATCTCATGTGGCAAAAGAAATGAGCCCCTATAGGTCCACATTAAAAAAAGAAAAAAATTATAGCCTGTACAATTTGACAATGCAAATCTGCTCTGGATAGCGCCTCCTTTCATTCAATGCCCGGCCGTGCGCCCATACAGCAGGATACCACCACATATAGGGTATTGGTGTACTCAGGAGAAATTGGGTATCAAACTTTGTGGAGCCTTTTTTCATTTAATCCATTGCAAATGTTTAAATTTTCCACCCAAAATGAGTGCATTGTGAAAAAATATTACAATTTGTAGACCGCACCTCCATTTTGTTTTAACCCCTATAAAACACCTAAAGGGTTAACAAACTTCTCAAAAGTGGTTTTTCATATGTTGATGGGTGTAGTTTCCATAATCGGGTAATTTACGAGTATCGCTATTATTTAGGCTTCTCACAGTCAATTAGAAGTTGAGCAGGTCCATCTAAATATGGGTTTTGGTGATTTTACAAACAATGTGCATAATGGCACCAAAATTCTGAGCCTCATAACATTCTAGTAAAATATGTGGAATCTTAAAAAAACCATGCCAACATAAAGTAGACATTTGGGAAATGTAAGTAATGAATTTATTTGGGTGCTATGACTATCTGCATCAAAAGTAGAGAATTTAGAACGTTGAAAATAAAGAATTTTTCCAAATTTTTGCCAAATTTTGTTTTTTTTCATAACTAAACACAAAAGATATCAACCAAATTTTTAAACTAATTTGAAGTACAATGTGTCTGTCAGCACCTGTCCAGCAAACGCGCAACCACTACCAGGCTTGGCGCTAGCTGTCAGACTGGGTAAGTGGTGGCAAACTCATCCTGCGACATCCCTACGGGCTAAGGCCCTGCCTAAAGCAGTTAAACTGCCCTGATAAGCGCAAACCCACTATCAGGAACCTAGCTGATGGTCCCTGAGCGACCCTACAACATGGGGAAACTTCGTCTGGCAGCTGCTGGATGGTGGAGCGGACAGGTAACCGGAATACAGGAATAGACCATTGTTCACACTGGTGCACAGAATACAAACACAGGACTGAGACAGGAACAAAACAACAGATATAGACAATTCTTCAGGCAGATAAACACAGGTCAGATCCAGATACAGGTACAAGCGGGATATACACAGGTCAGGACAAGATCAAACGGGTTATGTACAGGTCAGATCAAGATGAAATGGATTATATACAGGTCAGGTACAGATACAGGCAGACAAACGGGGACAGGTAAAACTGAACTAGAAACACAGGGAAGACAAGACTCAAAATAACCACAACCACATCAAACTTTGTGGAGCCTTTTTTCATTTAATCCATTGCAAATGTTTACATTTTCCACCCAAAATGAGTGCATTGTGAAAAAATATTACAATTTGTAGACCGCGCCTCCATTTTGTTTTAACCCCTATAAAACACCTAAAGGGTTAACAAACTTCTTAAAAGTGGTTTTTCATATGTTGATGGGTGTAGTTTCCATAATCGGGTAATTTACGAGTATCGCTATTATTTAGGCTTCTCACAGTCAATTAGAAGTTGAGCAGGTCCATCTAAATACGGGTTTTGGTGATTTTACAAACAAATGTGCATAATGGCACCAAAATTCTGAGCCTCATAACATTCTAGTAAAATATGTGGAATCTTAAAAAACCATGCCAACATAAAGCAGACATTTGGGAAATGTAAGTAATGAATTTTTTTGGGTGCTATGACTATCTGCATTAAAAGTAGAGAATTTAGAACGTTGAAAATAAAGAATTTTTCCATATTTTTGCCAAATTTAGTTTTTTTTCATAACTAAACACAAAAGATATCATCCAAATTTTTAAACTAATTTGAAGTACAATGTGTCTGTCAGCACCTGTCCAGCAAACGCGCAACCACTACCAGGCTTGGCGCTAGCTGTCAGACTGGGTAAGTGGTGGCGAACTCACCCTGCGACATCCCTGCGGGCTAAGGCCCTGCCTAAAGCAGATAAACCGCCCTGATAAGGGCAACCCCACTATCAGGAACCTAGCTGATGGTCCCTGAGCGACCCTACAACATGACAGGGGAAACTTACTTTGTCTGGCAGCTGCTGGATGGTGGAGCGGACAGGTAACCGGAATACAGGAATAGACCAGTGTTTACACTGGAGCACAGAAACCAACACAAGAATGAACAGGTAACCGGAATACAGGAATAGACCAGTGTTCACACTGGTGCACAGAATACAAACACAGGACTGAGACAGGGACAAAACAACAGATATAGACAGTTCTTCAGGCAGTTAAACACAGGTCAGATCCAGATACAGGTAGAAGTGGGATATACACAGGACAGGTCAAGATCAAACGGGTTATGTACAGGTCAGATCAAGATCAAACGGATTATATACAGGTCAGGTACAGATACAGGCAGACAAACGGGACAGGTAAAACTGAACTAGAAACACAGGGAAGACAAGACTCAAAATAACCACCCCCTGTCTGATGGGAGCAGGCAGGTATATTTGCAAATGTGCTTCCAGCAGCACACTAGAGGAACTGTCAATCAGGCTAGTAACCCTTGCTGGGCAGGACAGAAATGCAAGGAGCAGGGTGTGGCTCAGTTAATCCAAACACAAGAATTAAGCCACAGTTCAAACACAAATAAACGCCATGTATTCCGCCTACTGCGGATAGAGCGACGTTCAGGCACGGACGTTACAGTGTCACGAGGAAACAATCTCAAAATCCCCTGGATATCTTATAGCGTTCCAAAGCTATAACCACTTATAGTGACACAGGGCAGATTTGAAAAATGGGGCCGCGTCCTAAAGGCCAAAAGAGTCCCGTAAGGGTTAATTCCAGCATTAAGGGTAATGCTATACAATCAGTAATGGGTTTACATCACATTACATTTAGACAAATACAAATGCAAGTACAGGCGGTCCCCTACTTAAGGACACCCGACTTACAGACAACCCATAGTTACAGGCAGACCCCTCTGACCTCTGGTTAAGCTTTCTGAATGCTTTACTATAGTCCCAGATTGCAATAATCATCTGTAATATGCCTGTAATGAAGCTTTATTGATAATCCTTGGTCCCATTACAGCAAAAAATGTTTAAACTACAATTGTCACTGGGGCCAAAATTTTTTTTGCCTCGATCTACAATTATAAAATATACAGTTTCGACTTACATACAAATTCAACTTAAGAACAAACCTCCGGACCCTATCTTGTACGTAACCCGGGGACTGCCTGTACAAATACAAAACTACAGTAATAAGGAAACAAATGGAAGGAAGAACCTGTACGTGGGGCAATCTACATGGGAAGGTAGATGGAGACACAAGGGGAAGGAGCAGAGCAGTACAGTTATTGGGGCTTATTTACTAAGGGTCCGCATGCACACTTTCCCCCTTTTTGGACTTTCCACTATTTTCGGGGATTACACAGCTTTGACAGGTATTTAACAGGTATGTCGCACATGATCGGATTTTGGTTTTTGGGTAAAAAAAAACATTTGATTGTAAACTGTTACGGTAATGTTCGAACTTTTACTTGCTAGACAAGTTTCACCCCAACTGTATTGCATGTAAGTAATTATTTTAATGTGAAATATAATTGTTTGATGTAGAGATATTTTTTTCAGTTTTCTTCTAAGGGTCCTTGATTAGAGAAAAATGTTTTCCTATCCAGATCCCTATGCCAGGAAGAATTTTTTTCTGGGTAGTTTTTACTTTGAAATTGTTCTGTCAATTTTCCAGTCCTCTGCTCTGGTACAGTTATGTAGCAGTCTTCTATATTGCACATAGGGAACATTTAGAAGCCACCTTACTTGCTTCTATTCAAGAGTATGATATGATTTCTTGCTGTTGTACTGCTTATGATTTCTATTTTTAGGTCTAAAAATTTGACCCTTTCATTACTAATTGCTGGAGTTAATTCCAAATTAAATTCTTCTGAATCCCTAGACAAAATTGGTAATCATATGCTATGAGTGCCGTTAACTGTATCAATGTGAATACTTACCTTGCTTTCACCTTCTGTTCCATTTCTACTCTTGATTCTGGGTTCCCAGTTTTTCTTATTATCCCTTAAGTTCCTGGGTCACTTGAGTCGGCTACCCACAATAATTTTTCTCCTGATCACTTGGAGTCATTGTGTGGTTCCGCAGATCACATGACTTTTTCCCTCATCATGATTTCTACGCAGGTTGCTGGCAGTGGCCATTTGATCAGGCAGATCATGTGACTGCTATATGCAGCTGAACCATAGGTATGTAAAATGGCTCCAGGATGGTATCTAATCAGCCAGGGGGACAAGTTTTCTGATTTTATGCAGGGGTGTAACTGCAAGGTGTGTAAAGAGACAAGCACAAGAATTTGTGTACACAACTGTTTTTAATTATGCAAATAACTTTGTATAGCGTACAGTCATTCTTTAGCCATAAGCACTTGTATGGGCCGTTAACACGTTGGCCCATGTTGAAGTGTTTTAACCTTCCAATATGTACCAGTTATCATTTTTAATGGAGACAGTAGGGCTGGATCATCAAAATTCTTTCCTGCCATTACCCAACCAAGACGACGTGGAGTGATCCCAGCACAATTATTGAGGGTGAGCTGGAACAACTCTCCTACTACAATTTAAACACCATGCCATAAACCTTCTCATATCATAGTAGTTTAATACTTGTACATGCTATACTACTTTTACATTGGATGAAGTATTATAATTAGAGATGAGCGAACATGCTCGTCCGAGCTTGATGCTCGGTCGAGCATTAGGGTACTCGAAACTGCTCGTTACTCGGACGAATACTTCGATCCTGGATGAAGGTGAGTGAAATTTTCGCGACACAATTATTTTTTTTAATGCGGTGGTTTTTCCGAATCCGTCGGGTTTTCGTTCGGCCACGTCCCCCGATTTCCGTCACGTGCATGCCGGCGCCGATGCGCCACAATCCGATCGCGTGCACCAAAATCCTGGGGCAATTCAGGTACAATCGGCGCACATCGGAAATATTCGGGTAACACGTCGGGAAAACGCAAATCGGCCCCTTAGTAAATGACCCCCTATGTGTCACCAACCGTTTTCTAATATTTGACATGAGGACCGCCCCGGACCTGCTTCGACAAGCTCCCGGCCTCTAAGTTAGGAAACTGCTAAGCAGGCCTATGTCGGCCTGTTTCATGTGGCTTTCTGCATTGGAAAGGGTTAATATGGCATTGCAAGGGTGGTAAATGTTGTCCTTTACCACCCTTGCAATGCCATATTAACCCTTTCCAATGCAGAAAGCCACATGAATGGAATAGTCTCCTCATGTTCCTGCCATGTTGCTTTCTGCAAGGCAAGATGACAGGGTTAATACAGGAAATTTTCCTGCTTGGTAGTTAACCCCTTCCCGAGGCTTCAAAAAGATGGCAGCGCATGGGCGCCCTTTATACTGCCATACTGTAGTATGGCAGTATATGGTAGGATCGATCAGACAACCTAGGGTTAATGTACCCTAGGGGGTCTGAAAAATAGTAAAAGTAAAAATAAAAAAAAGTTTAATAATTACTAAGCTGGGAGGGCTGTATATGGGGTACAGTATATTACTAAGCTGGGGGATGTATATGGGGTACAGTATATTACTAAGCAGGGAGGCTGTATATGGGATACAGTATATTACTAAGCTGGGAGGGCTGTACATGGGATACAGTATATTACTAAGCAGGGAGGCTGTATATGGGGGTGAATAACAAGGACTTTAAATATATGATTGTCACCATGTTACCCCGTGTGTGCGGTTAACTCCCGATCACGTCAACCCGTGTGTGCTGTAACTCCGCACATTCACATGTCCTGCTCTGAATCCGCTTCAACATCGTGTGTGCTGTAACTCCCGCATCACAGTGTCACCCCCCCACCGTGTGCTGTAACTCCCGATCACATGTCACATGTTACCCGTGTGCGCTGTAACTCCGGATCACGTCACATGTTACTCAATGACGCCCAGCACATGGGTCACTCACATGACGCCAAGCACACGGGGCAAACAAGACAACCAGCACATGGGTCACACACAGGGCAGCCAGTAAACGGATCACTCACATGACGCCCAGTACACGGGTCACACACATGACACCTAGCACACGGGTCACAAACATGACACCCAGCACACGGGGCACACACATGACACCCAGCACACGGGGCACACACACGACACCCAGCACACGGGGCACACACATGACACCCAGCACACGGGTCACACATGACACCCAGCACACGGGGAACACGCATGACGCCCAGCACACGGGGAACACGCATGACGGCCAGCACACAGATCACACATGACACCCAGCACACGGGGAACACGCATGACGCCCAGCACACGGGTCACACATGACGCCCAGCACACGGGTCACACATGACGCCCAGCACACGGGTCACACATGACACCCAGCACACGGGTCACACATGACACCCAGCACACGGGTCACACATGACACCCAGAACATGGGTCACACATGACACCTAGTACATAGGTCACACACAGCACACCCAGCACACAGATCACACAGGACACCCAGCACACGGGTCACTCACATGACGCCCAGCAAATGGTCACTCACATGACGCCCAGCACACGGGTCACTCACATGACGCCCAGCACACGGGTCACACACATGACAGCTAGCACACTGGTCACACACATGACACCTAGCACACGGGTTACACACATGACGCCCAGCACTCGGGTCACTCACATGACGCCCAGAACACGGGTCACTCACATGACGCCCAGCACGGGTCACTCACATGAGACCAGCACACGGGTCACTCACATGACGCCCAGCACACGGGTCACTCACATGACGCCCAGCACACGGGTCACTCACATGACGCCCAGCACACGGGTCACTCACATGACGCCCAGCACACGGGTCACTCACATGACACCTAGCACACGGGTTCCACACATGACGCACAGCACACAGGTCACACACATGATGCCCAGCACACGGGGCACACAAGATGACCAGCACATGGGTCACACACAGGACAGCCAGATACACGGCCACCATACATACATCAGCACACACAGGTCAAAAGGACCCCAGAACACGGGTCCACACACTGACGCCCAGCAACTAGGGGGTCACACACATGACACCCGTACACGGGTCAACACAGACACCTACACAGCCGGTCACACATGACACCAATGTGCACGGGCACACATGACACCCGCAACGGTACACACCACACGAGGACTCACACACGGGAACACAAGGCACACCAGGCCGGCCAATGTCACCAGCCACACGGTGTGACACAATGAGAACCCAGCCACAGGCGGGTCCCATGGACGCCCAATACACGGGTACACACAAAATGAGACAACTAGCACAGGGGGCACACATGACAACGCCAACCACGGGTCACCATGACCACTAGCACACGGGCACACATGACGCCCATTACAAAGGTCACACCCGTCAGTGACCTCCCAGTAACACAGGTCACCTAACATGTACCGGTCCCATGTCACCACAAGGTCACACACGAACCACAAGGGTCACAATGGTACACCCAGCACGATGGCACAATCCACAGCACCGGACAAATCCACAAACGAAAAGACCCGAACGGTTACATAGCCCCCATGGATCCACATGAACAAGCCACACTAGTTCACACAGCCTACCGGGTCAATCACTGATACACCCGCACACGGGTCACACATGGGCCAACATACACGCACAAAGCCCCCACCCCAGTCCACCACACACGGACACCAAGGAGGGTCACACATATGAACCACCAATCACACCAGCAACATGTACAAGCTGTAACGGGTCACACATGCACCAGCACACAGTCCACATGGCACCGTACGGGTCACAAACATGACACCCAGCACACGGGTCACAACATGACAACCCAGCACACGGGTCAACCATGACACCAGCACACGGTATCACACTGCACACCCAGCACACGGGTCCACATGGACACCCAGCACACGTGGTCACACCATGACACCCAGCCGGACACATGGACACCCATCACACGGAGTCACAATGAACACCCGCACACGGATCAAATGACACCCAGCTACATATGGGACACACCATGACAGACCACACACGCATCACCCAGACACCTAGCACACAGTACGACACCAGTGACGTGCAAGGGTAAACAGCAGACCGGGTCACCCGCATAACCACGTCACACATGACACCATTCAGCGGATCGCACAGAGGCGACCACACGGACCACAGGAACCAGGCACGGGTCACAACAGACCCTGTCACACGGGTCACACATGACACCCGCAACACGGTCCTACTACACGGGTCACACTGAACACCCAGTACACGGAGTCACACATGACGCCCCCCCAGCAACACTGGTCACACCCAGGACAACCAGACAGGGTCACCACAAAGAACCTCCGATCACGGGTCACACATGACAACCCAGCACACGGGTCCCACATGACACCGCAGCACACCGGTCGGAACAGGCCAGCCCTAATGCGCAGGTCACAACATCGAGTCACAGAGCACAGGCACGACCCAGATCAACAGCCAAGGTCACACACATGACACCAGCACACGGGTCAACATGACCCCAGCCACACGGGTCACACATGCGCACCCAGTGCACACGGGTCCACATAATCGCCCGGCACACATAGTCACACAGGACACCCGTACCACGGGTCAACCAACACGCAGCACACGGGTCACACACATGACGACCCAGCACACATAGGGTCAAGTCACACATGACGCCAGCACACGGGTCCACACACATGAGCAGCCCAGCACCACGGGGTACACATGACAACCAGTACAGGGTCCACACATGACGACGCCAAGTACAAGTTTTCACACACAGACACCCAACACATAGGTCCACACAGACACCCAGCACACGGGTACACACATCCGACACGCCAGCTACAGACGGTTTCAAAACACATGCACAAACGACCGTCACACGGGTCACACAACGAACCCAGTACAAGGATCCACACAAGACTCCCAGCACACGGGTCACAGCAGCACACCAGCACCGGTCACACACGACACCCGAGTCATCGGACCACACAGAGCACCAAGAGCCACACGGGTCACACATTCCACCAGACACACCCGAAGGTCTGCAACACGGCAAGCCGCCACACACGGGTCAACACATGTAACACCCAGCAAACTGAGTCACACACAGACCGCCGCAGCACCCCAGGGCCCCAGCACATGGACATACCAGACACAAAGGGCGTTCACACATGACCAAACCCGCATTACACACGGTCACACATGACACCCAGCACACGGGGGTCAACAACAGCAGACACCCTCGCACACGGGTTCACACAACGAGCCCCAGCAACATCGGTCCACAAATGACAAACCAATGTACAGGGTCAACGCTGCACCATGCCCCGTCCACCGGGGTATGTCTCCGTGCCCCGCTGTCTCCGTGCCCCGCTGTCTCCGTGCCCCGATGTCTCCGTGCTGCCGCTGCCCCATGTCTTCGTGCTGCCGCTGCCCCATGTCTCCGTGCTGCTCCCCGGTGTCTCCGTGCCGCTCCCCGATGTCTCCGTGCTGCTCCCCGGTGTCTCTGTGCTGCTCCCCGGTGTCTCTGTGCTGCTCCCTGGTGTCTCTGTCCTGCTCACCATGTTCTTCAATGTGTTCTTCACATGCTATTTTGTTCGCGCCGTTCCGCGCGTATCTCCCGACAAGTAAGCAGATGTGCCGAACATCTGTAATCTATTCTTCACTGTGTTTTTCACTGTGTTTTTCACTTAAATGATCCTGTGTTCACTGTGTTCACTGTTTTTATTCTATTCTTCATTGTTCTTCACTGTGTTTTTTTAATTAAATGCTCGATCTCGAGCAGGGGAAATACTCGTCCGAGCAACGAGCCGTTTCGAGTACCTTAATACTCGAACGAGCATCAAGCTCGGACGAGTATACTCGCTCATCTCTAATTATTAGTAAAAGTTACGTTTTATTGGTCTCCTTGGTTTGTGAGTTAGTATTAAGTATTACATAAATTGTTCCATGTACAGTGCAAGACCCCTGCCATATTATTAGCATATCATCTGTATCTTCATTCCATAATATTGGTCTAAGAAAGGGTTGTCCGCACTTCATGGAGTAAAGAGACACATCTAAAATCTTCTTTCATCTAAATGTAAGGATCCACCAGTGGAGCCATGGATATGCATAGATAATGTAAGATGTCTGTGTATGAACTATGATACCACATAACGTAGTTAACATATATCTCGCTACAGTATTATTTATGATAGGGTATGACATATTTACGGGATTTTTGAGGAGGCAAATTAGTTGTGGCAAGGCTAAGCAGCATTCTGCAGTGAAATATGAAATGGATATGAACATGACAGAAATATCTCTACACATTGATCGCCATTATAACACTTGGTTAAATCCTCTATATATTACATTTTTTGATGCTGTTCATCTTTGATTAACAAGAACTGCACATAACATAATAGAAAACCTGCGGGGCTGGTAAGTAAGAATAAAGGTAACAGCGGTCTTCACAGCATCTGTTTTGTTATCTTGATTAGTTTAGATGATTTAAGTGACCTATGTCGGGAGGAAATAAATCACAGCTCTATAATACAGTCTTTTCTTTTTGGTAAATTACTGTGTGTATGTTCTGTGATACGGTGAATATACAAAACCAGGGTAGGCTTCAAATACACCACTTTTATACTTTCATTTGGAAGGACCACTTGAAACAGTCCAGCTCAATGTATGGGTCAAAATCTGTATAGAAAACTGACACCAAGTAGGATACCAAGCCATATATGAGAAACATAATATTAATAAATAATAATTCCTTTATTTTTATAGCACACAGATTATGCAGCGCTGCACAGAGCTTGCCAAATCGGTCCATGTCATGTGTATCTTGCAATGCATCTATATAGTTGTATACATCTGCCTTCAGCTACAAGTATGTAAAAAAACACAGCGTA
Organism: Engystomops pustulosus; assembly: GCA_019512145.1. Classification (NCBI taxonomy): domain Eukaryota; kingdom Metazoa; phylum Chordata; class Amphibia; order Anura; family Leptodactylidae; genus Engystomops; species Engystomops pustulosus. The sequence goes on along the minus strand of CM033641.1, from coordinate 77,864,570 downwards.
TAACAAGCTGATTAATAAGGGTCCACCTGCTGGGACCCCCACTGATCATGAGAATAGAGGCAGCATTAATCTAGAGAACAGGAACCACATCCCCTCCCCTGTAGCTCACCCCTCTACCTGGTAAATTATTCTGTTTTCTACCAAAAATAGATTTTTTACTGTTTACTGGTCATTCTTATTGGCTTTTTTTAAACAAAGCAGTAAAAACTTGCACTTCTTTATTGTTAGAGAATAATATACTAAACTATGCCTGGATAAAGCAAGTGTTTCTGGACTGCTTCCTGAATGAATATGCTGGTATGTTTGATCAATAGACTCTAAATAAAGCAATTGCCAGCATTGTTGATTAGTTACTCCGGGTCTTTTAGAACAGGAGATTCAACCAATACAACCAATATTCTGTGTGTCCAGACTTCAAAGCTGTAACAATATAGTCCCTCATAGAAAGCCTGTTGTCTCTTTAATTGCCAAGGCTGTGAAATATTGCACTCATATTAAGTTCAGATTAAAGTTCAGAAAAATTATTCTCTAGCAAATGAGGCACCATGACGTTCTATATCATTTCATATTATGGAAGGTTGAACTGGAGAATTTAGCAGTGAAAAATATGAACTTAAGGCAGTGGTCCTTAATCACCGGACCATGGCATAATGGGGGAATATGGTTATGTTAGCTGGTCCCTGTAATAAAAAGATTGGGGACCACTGGTTTAAGGAACATGCCAAAGCACCAAGGATAATATGCACTTTCAGATATTACAAATAGACAATTGCAGCTATTTGCCCTTGGAAAGAAAGTGAATCTGTCTGAACTGATAATAATTTATTTGACTTAGTTTAAAGAGTGAATGCATCTAGTTATGAAAAAAGTAATGTAAAAACTGATTCAGATATCGAAAACACGTAAAATTACATACTCTTCCAACCAGGAAATATTCACTTTCTAAATCCTGATCCTTTCTAATTGGTCAAGATTTCCTTCACGAAGATCTCTGGAGATCTCCTTACCGACTGAAGTGCTCAATGAGGGAAAATGCGGCTGTGTTTACCTCCAGTACATCCGTTCAATAAAATCATTTTAATCTCCAGACCACTTCTGGGATTCCGACTATAACATATCAATATTATGGACTGTTATGGCTTGACTTGACTTTTATATTCGCTATGAAGCAATATTGATACATATTTTGCTCTGGGTATTTCTAACGTTCTTGTTAGATTTACGAGGGTCTGATTAGGATCCAATCTATACTGGTAAACACGAATGCTTAAAAGGCAATAGTTTCTAAGCAAAATGTAATGAATGTCCTTCTATCTGACACTCTTTTATTCATTCCAAGATGCGCATCATACTGGTTTCATTAAGGCGTTGCTCAAAATAGCTGTGGACTTTATCTCCAACATTGCAACATGTCATTTTCAGCCCATGAGGCAGTGTGTATCATAGAGAACGACATGTAGCTGACACAGTACCCTAAAGTAAAGGGACATGCATGCTCTTAAGGTCCATTCCTTTTGCTATACATGCCACTGTTTATGACTCCCTTGCTATGGGTCCACATTATTATCTTGATTATCTGCAACAAATCTGACATGTGAATCTACCAATGGTCTGAATAAAATAAGATTTAGAATAACCTCTTAAATAGATAAGATCAATACATAACTACAAAAACTATATCTGCCCCCAAAACTCTAATTTATCTTTTATAGTACTAGTATCATTGGCCCCTTTTTTCCAGTGGGTTGTTCATAATGGCTATTCTTGTTTACTCTGTTTTAAATAGCCTTGTTCTGCTCCACAGCCCTTATTTTCTACCTCTATACCGTCTATAAAGACTCTGAAGAGACACTGGGGCAGATGTACTTACCCGTTCCGTCGCAATCCGGCGGCACGTTGTCCGATGAGGATTTGGGTCTGCCCGATTCCTAGCCTGTGCGCCCTAGTTCCTGCATCTGTCGCTTCTGTGCTGAGTCCGCCGGAGTTCACCTGCTTCTTCCTGGTGCATGTGGGTGCTTGATCTTGTCACACAATTCCTTTTTTAAATTCCGAGCGTAGCCCGAATCCGTCGGGTGTCTGATGGTGGCCCCTGTTTCTTTTCAATCACGTGTGCCAAAATTCCGGGGTAATTCGCTGCACATTGGAAATATTCGCGAAACCCGACGGAAAATAACGGTCCCTCGGACCTTAGTAAATATGCCTCTTGTGACTAATATGTGACTCCCTAAGCTGCAAATTTATTCAGGAGGTCTGTAAATAATTTAGAAGACACACTAGCTATCCAGCGGGGAATAAAAAATACTGTCATACTCACCTTCTCTTGCTACAGTTGAGATCCCATCCCATCTCGTTGATGCCAAAAAAAAAGAGAAGATTCATATTGGTATATACTTATATGTATAAAGGTAAAGCACAGTTTTGTAATGCTGCTGAGATTTCCACTGCATATTATAGTAGCTTGGGTTGTGAATATCTCTGGCGGGCAGTTGTAGATGTAGACTTCTCTGTACCCATTCCATGCCAAAATCCCAAACCAGCTTTACAGTGGATCCACATGTAATACAGGCAGATTTACCATGGATTTCAATCTGGATTTGGCTGTGGATGCATAACAGTTTTCACACTCTATACCCTCAAAGTATAAAATTAAAAGAAAATCAACAGTGCAAAAAATTGTGTACTTACCCCGGTTCCAGCATCACAGTGGTCTCTAATTTTTCAGCACTGTTGTACCCAATTGCCCATTATTTGTCATGTAACATGGATACCGAGACTTCTGACCCAACTGTCAGTGGCAAATAATAGAAGACTGCAGCTATGCTGGAACTGGAACTGGGATAGTACAGCAACTAGTTTATAGGATGCCTAGATTATTTACCCTTGCCATAACTTATAATATGACCCCCTCAGTTGTTCAGCTAAATAAAAAGTCTTGTGCACTGTGTTCCTTATTTTTTAATTTTTGGTTGTTTTTACCAAGCAGGTCTATTATCACGGTTGAAAAGAGTCAAGGTAAGCAATCCAATGCCGCATGTATACAGAAAAAAGAATTTCTTGCTTATAAAGCAATTTTCCATCTCTACTTAATACAATTAAAACATAATCTCACCCCAGGTCATTTGCGAAAGAAAAATCATTGAATGCAGTATTTTCGTTTACTGTGTCCTCCATTGTGTTTTTTTCTTTTCAGACTGGATGCATTGAAGCTAATTAAAATGTATAGGTATGTAATTAAGTCATTACACAAGCTGCTCCCCATACACTAATGCAGATATGTGCCAGATCGTACAGTAGGTTTGTGTTCTGGAGGATGATTGGAAATTGTATCTAATTGGTTTATGGAAATATGCACAGAAGATTATATAAGAGAAAAAAAGTATCTAAATTTGAGAAGTTACTATTTAACTGTTCTTACATTTCTAGTGACCTAAGGGGTCTTAGATTTTGTGATAATTAGTGATGAGTAGACCGGAATTCTGCCTTATTATAGGTCCATACAGAATATTGTGGGTTGGGATCTCCGACCCTGGACTTCTGCCAGAATTTTGGGCTCGGGTCCACATCTGCTGCTAACAACCCCAATGCTTGCACCATTTTAAGAGTTTCTCTGACTGCCACCGATTACAAGTGTTACCAGTGGGGTGTGGTTCGTGTTCAGCTTATTCTATATTGCTTTTAGTAATGATAGTGTTTCACTTACAATCCTATTGATGATATACATATTGAATTATGCTAATGTAGCACAGGTATCACCGTCCTTAGATTTTTCAGTATCTCAGTCCTCTCAACTAGTGGTTTTACTAGGCCTTCACAATCTGTTTACCATCTATATTCGCAAAACATCTCCTAACATCATTGCTATGTGAATGGCCTTTTGACATAGCTATTAGCTGATTTAGAGGCAATTGTTGTACATGTCAGCCACATACTTCAAACAGGCTCTGGATGGCCCAAAACCCCCAGTAGAGATGTCTGTGTGTATCTGCCAACATGTCCAAGTATTCAGTTTCATAATCAATCATTCAGGCACAGTGGCATCTTCATTAGACAACTTGTCCTGCCTATCCTTTTACAGAGGACGCACCAATACTATCTTGCTGTGGTGTTGTGAACAAGAAATGGGCTACATTGTCTAAAACTCTATCTATAGTGATCCATGGTAAGAGGCCTTTAAAATGCTTTCCTTCCCTGTTATTTGCGTTAGAGTCCACCCCTGCCAACCACTGCTGGATTGACTCTTAGCATTCATTTTCAAGAAAGATAAGGCTCCCCATACAAAGCAAAGTTTTCAAGGAATAATTGAGATGCACAGCTTTCCATTTATGTAAGGCGCCAAATTTACGACACCAGCTGGGAAACCAGCTTCAGCAACCTATGAATGTGCATGACATCTGCAGACAATGTTGCAGCCAATATCATACGTGGTGTTGCGTCCTTGAAGCGTTCATACACTAATCGTGTGGTATTATTTGGCTTACAGGAGGCTCAATATTGTTCTGTCATGTAATGCATTACAATATTAAAGGAAATGTAACCTGTCATCATGTCACTTTTCTGATGACTTAGCCCTTCTTTTGTTAATTCAAAAATGCCTTTGTTGTGCACTGAATAATGGCAATGCCTTTTAATTGTTTCTTTAACATTACCTGGCTCCCTGGCATCAGTGTGTGGGAGTCCCAGGGAGTGGGGGGGCAGTATAAATTAGAATTTCAGCAGGGGAGCGAACATGGAGGCCTGAGGAAGAAAGAGGGCAATGATTGAGGAGTAGGGATTGTGGAGAAGATGACTCGTTGCCATATAAACTGCCCCCAACCCCAAAGACTCGCCACACACCAGTGCCATGTTAAAGAAATGATTAAAAAGCATTGAGATTAAGATGGCACAACAAGGCAATTTTAATATCAACTGACCAGAAGCTATTGGTATTGTCACATATAAAATGACCTTTGTGTGACATGTTCCCTTTAATGTCCAAGCCGACCCCTTACATTTAGAAAGAATGTTGTATAAAAATAATCCCAGCGTAGAGAGGAGTGAGAGGGAGTAGGTGTCAGATACCAGTCATAAGTCTAAAAAAGAAAGAAGAAGAAGAAAGAGAAACTCTTTTTAAATCTACCACAAGGTGTCTAGTCCCACTGTCATTGGGAAACGCCAGGTGAAAGTCCCAGACATAAAAAACAACCCAGGAAGTGCCAAAAAATATGGAGATTATAGAGAATCCAAAAAGCTTCAGATTACTGGAGAGTCATATGATGTGAGCCTGCCTACATCACTGGTCTTCATTTTAAACATCAAGGTATCCCCAATTTTCCACCTATGTTGGATACGGTATGCCATCTACCCTACACCACTCATCGCTGGTGCCGTTCGGACCGTAGCTGTAAACCAGCCAATGAGTATATTTCTTATTATTGTATTTACAAAAAATAAGCTTCATGTACATAAGGCAAAGTTAAAAAAGTTCAACAAACTCTTAAATCATATGCAATTTACAGGATACACTTCTCTTATCTCCAGAAATAATGTTAATATGTGCGCCATTGTCCAGAGAAGGGGTAAGAAATATGTGTCATTTACAATAACTTATTGAAGATTATGGGTTTACAGTCTCATTTATGCTGGAAGAGTAAATATTAATCTTACAAGGGCTCTTCTACACTCTACAATGACTTCTAACAGTTTATGACTATATTACATCATTTGTCGTACATTTGATTAATAGCTCCGTACCGAGCAGACCCATACCCACACTGACACGCAACAGTTCAGCCTATTCCATGCATACATTGCATTGGGAATACACGTCCCACTTTCATTTAATTTTTACATTGGATGTAATAGAAATGCTGCAGCCGGCAATGTAATAGTTTTATTCTGTTGTAGCTAATGCATCTTAATTATTTCCTAGGAAATTCATGAATATTTGTGTTGGTTCTTTTAATAATTTTTCTTTATGACTTGGAACCATTACTTAAAGTATATGACTTTTACATGCATTTATAAGTTAACATTTAACATTGGCTCGGCTGCAAATCCAATCCAATCTCATTTGTAATCTTGGCTGAGACTTCCTTGTTCAATAAATGCACAGGACCAGAGGTAATATATTGCAGCTACATTAAAGGCAAAGTCAGGAGGCCCTGCACAGTCCGGCAAGTGGAAAAGAGGACTTTTTAGAATTAAGGTGTACATAGGGTTTAAATTGAACACGACCGTCAGTGTGTTGAGAGAAAGAAACTTCAAATCTTCCACGATTCTTGAAGAAAAGCTCTAATTCAATCTAAGTGGACACAGAGAAGGACATTTGCTTAGGCAAAGGGGTGAGGTCATGACTAATTGTCAACTCAAACATTCATACTTTCCTGGTAATGAGGTTGTTGCACCCAGATCCTGTCCAGCAAATAGTATGTTGCTTAAGTAATGGGCTAGTTAAAAATAATTCTCTCCTTTGAACTTTAATAGGCTGTGAAAAACAGTTTACATCTGGACGTCTGGACCAAACCGATATTGCTGAAGCTTCCTGTGAATAAATAATTTTAAATTGCCTATTACCAGATAGGAGCGTTAGAAGCTGAATTCATAAGGAATTTTACATTGAGTGTGGTCAAAAAAGGATACAAATCTTCAGCTGTCAATTTCTATGATAAACCCAAAGATATGAGTTGAGTGAAATTCTCCGTACACAAGAAAAGCATTTCCTCTATTCCTCTAGTAGTATATGATAGATCAGCCACATTGCAAAGGTTTGTGTGTGTGTGTGGGGGTGGCGATGGTATTTGATTTTTGAAAATGTTTTGCCTGGTCAATTGGATATACTGACGGCCCCAACTTATAGTATCTGGTGTAATCTTCTAGCAATGGCACGAGTGTTTAACTGTTATAAGTGTTAACAGTTTTAGACTGTGTTTGATACAAAAGAACAGCAACAAACTAATTTCTGGCGATAAATTCTATTCAGCGCTGTACACAGCCATCCTACCCAACAGAAGGCGCAGGCTCCATGCTGACTGCAGATTCACACAGGAGATGGCAGGAATCTGTAAATTACAAAGACTATAGCGGACATCCTCCAGACAGCTTACAATGACTTTATTAGGGCTCGCTACAGAAATGGGCATAAATAGAAAATAGGACCTGTCATACAGATTACAGCCCTCACAAACATTGAAAACAACAATTTGATCCCTTAGTCTGCAGATGCAGAAAATATAACACATGCTCTATTAACCCACAAGCAGGCTATTTGGAACAGGCTTTTTTTTTCTAAATATTTTTATTTTCAGTATTATTTTGTAGGTGTATGAGGGTTGTTTTTTTGGATGGTGGTTTGAATGGCAACATATTTTGGCTAGGTATTAAACTCATGTAATATAACTTTTTGTTAAGTTTCTGATGTTATTCATTATGTCATATGACTACTGTGATGGTAAATATAAATAGTATGTTTTTTCTTTACATGTTTGCTTTTTATGCTTTTTTGCTATTATGACTATATTTTTATTGCTTTGTTAATGTTTTTATATCACACAACTGATGCGCCAAAAGTAGGCAAAAAAGGCCCATTTTTGATTTTGGGTTTTTTTACAGTGTTAACTTCACTTTTTATGATAGTTATTATAATACTCTAATTTAGGTTATTATTTTTGTTGAACACAAATAAAACCATGTGTTTCTTCTAACAGAGCTGAATTAGGAAAATACTTTCTTAGTATGAATAGAGATTATTCTAAGCCTCCTCTCTCTATTTTCTTCTGAAGGAAAAAGAAGGAAGCACATAGTATAGGACAGAGAAGGTTCTTTTTCTTTAATAAAGTGTATTACAAAGTTGTTTATATCATCTGCATTATTTGCAACACCCCTGCCAAGCAGTGGGTTGCAATTAAACCCACTAATGAAAATAATGGGAATCATTGAGGCTGATCACCTCTAGTGTCTGTAAACAGTAATGCATCTGGTTAATATTTGCCTGGGAAGGAAAGGGTATTATGTTGACTAGTAAAGAATCATTATTTATTGCCACTGTCAAAAAGTGGTGGTAGGATAATCTGAGCTGAAAAGTTCTGGGAAAGCTGCAGGCCATACACACGTTGGAATCAGCACTATCCTTCAGAGTGTTCCACACACTTTCAGGCATTCCTACAGTGTGTTTGACAAAGCCTACCTGGCTGAAACATCACTGTGAACACTTCACATTTTCCATTCTCAATAAAATCAACTGCATCTTCTACAGTGGTGCACCCCTTTTTACTTTATTATTAGTAGGGTCTTTGCTGCCTTTTTTTTGATGAACAATGGTAGTTTACATACTCTACAAAAATATCAAGTACTTACTTTCTTGCAATAAAAAAGACTAATGCAAACTACAGGTAGTTCCCAGGTTATATACAAGATAGGTTAGTTTGGTTTGCACTTAAAGGAGTATCTCGCCCGGCATTTACATGATAGTATACACTCACCGGCCACTTTATTAGGTATACGCTGTCCAACTGCTCTGTAACCTTAATTTCTAATCAGCCAATCACAGGCGGCAACTCAGTGCATTTAGGCATGTAGACATGGTCAAGAAAATCTCCTGCAGTTCAAACCGAGCATCAGTATGGGTAAGCTCGGGAAGGGGTTAACTACCAAGCAGGAAAATTTCCTGTATTAACCTTGTCATCTTGCCTTGCAGAAAGCAACATGGCAGGAACATGAGGAGAATATTCCATTCATGTGGCTTTCTGCATTGGAAAGGGTTAATATGGCATTGCAAGGGTGGTAAATGTTGTCCTTTACCACCCTTGCAATGCCATATTAACCCTTTCCAATGCGTATATGGGATACAGTATATTACTAAGCTGGGGGCTGTATATGGGGTACAGTATATTACTAAGCAGGGAGGCTGGATATGGGATACAGTATATTACTAAGCTGGGAGGGCTGTACATGGGATACAGTATATTACTAAGCTGGGAGGCTGTATATGGGGGTGAATAACAAGGACTTTAAATATATGAGAGATCTGTCTGTGGTTTGTAGCACTATGTTGTGAATTTGAGGTTAAGTTATTTGGTATTAATAGAATGAGCGAGCACTAAAATGCTCGGGTGCTCGTTATTCGAGACGAACTTTCCTGATGCTCGAGTCTCGTCTCGAATAACGAGCCCCATTGAAAGTCAATGGAGACCCGAGCAAATTTTTCAAAGGGACCATGGTTTCTGGCATAAAATGTGTTTAATTAATTGAAAACGAACGTCCTTCTGATAAGTTAGGCAGATGTATTCAAACATCTGCAATCTATTCTTCACTGTTTTTGCGCGTGCGTATATTATCTCCCGACCCCCAAAGGGGGGTTATCAGATGTGAAGAAATAGATAAAAACAGTGAACACAAGGATCATTTAAGTAAAGTGAAAAACACAGTGAAGAAATAATTACAGATGTTTGGCACATTGCTACTTTGTCGGGAGAATACGCTTGTCCCGATCCCGCTGCTCTTCTTCCACTGAAGTCTCCCCGATTCTCCGTGCCGCTGCTTTGAATTTCACGCCGGCCCCGATGTCACCGTGCCCTGCCCCTGATGTCACCGTGCCCCGATGTTCACCGTCCCCGATGTCACCCGTGCCGCTGCCCATGTCACCGTGCCCCGATGTCTCCGTGCCGCTGCCCGATGTCACCGTGCCCCGTGTCCCGTGCCCGCCCTCGATGTCCCCGTGCCCAGCGATTCACCATGCCCCCGATTTCCCAGTGCCCGATGTCTCCTTGCCCCGATGTCTCCGTGCCTATGTCCTCCGTGCCCCGTGTCTTCCGTGCCCGATGTCTTCCTTGCCCCCGTGTCTCCGTCCCCGATTCCCGTGCCCCCTATGTCTCCGTGCCCCTATGTCTCCTGCCCCGCGATGGTCTCCGTGGCCGCGATGTCTCCGTGCCCCGAGTCCTCCGTGCCCCCGATGTCTCCGTGCCCCCGATGTCTCCGTGCCCCCCGATGTCCAACACCGTGCCCCGATTCTCCGGGCCCCGATGTCTCCGTGCCCGATGTCTCCGTGCCCCATGTCTCCGTGCCCCTATGTCTCGTGCCCCGAATGTCCTCCGTGCCCCTATGTCCTCCGTGCCCCTAGTTTCTCCGTGCCCCTATGTCTCCGTGCCGCTCCGTGGCCGCTGCCCGATGTCTCCGTGCCGCTCCCCCGGTGTCTCGTGCCCCCGCTCCCCGGTGTCCTCCGTGCCGCTCCCCCTGTGTCTCCGTGCCCGCTCCCCGTGTCTCCGTGGCCGCTCCCGGTGTCTCTGTGCTGCTCCCCGGTGTCTCTGTGCTCCTCCCTGGTGTCTCGGTCCTTCTCACTGTTTCTCAATGTGTTCTTCACAGCTATTTGTTCGCATACCGTTCGCGCGCAATCTTTCTTCCGTACAATTAAGCAATGTGCCGAACATCTGTAATCTATTCTTCACTGTGTTCTTTACTGTGTTTTTCACTTAAATGATCCTGTGTTCACTGTGTTCACTGTTTTTTTCTATTCTTCATTGTTCTTCAACTGTGTTTTTTTTAATTAACTGCTCGATCGCGAAGACAGGGGAAAATACTCGTCCGAGCAACTAGCCGTTTCGAGTACCTTAATACCGAACGAGCATCAGCTCGGACAGTATACTCCGCTCATCTCTAGTATTAATTGTATTACATAAATTTTTCCATGTACAGTGCAGACCCCTGCCATAATTATTACATATCATCTTATCTTCCTTCAATCCATACTATATGTCAAGAAGGGTGTCCGCACTATACTGGGTAAGGACACATCTAAAAATCTTCTTTTCTTTCATCTACATGTAAAGGATCTCCCCCAGGAGTCCCTGATATGCATAGATAATGTAAGATGTCTGTGTATTGAACTATGATACCTAACGTAGTATACAGATATCGTCGCTACAGTTTATTTATGATTCAGGGGTAATGACATATGTACGGGATTTTTTGAGGAGGCAATTAGTTGTGGCAAAGGCTAAAGCCGCCATTCTGGCAGTGAAAAATGAAATTGATATAACCATGACAGAAATATCTCTACACATTGAATCCGCCATATTATAAACACTTGGTTAATGCCTCTAATATTACTTTTTATATGCTGTTCATCTTGTATTAACAAAAATGCACATAACATAATAGAAACCTCGTGCTGGTAAGTAATGAAATAAGGTAACAGCGGTCTTCACACGGCATCTGATTTGTTTATCTGATTAGTTTTCGAGTGATTTAAATTGACCTATTTCGGGAGGAAATAAATCACAGCTCTATAAGATACAGTCTTTTCTTTTTTGTAGATTACTTTACTGTGTGGTATGTCTGTGATACTGGTGGAATAACAAACCAGGGTAGGCTTACAAATACACCACTTCTACTTCCATTTGGAAGGACCACTTGAAACAGTCCCAGCTCAATGTAATGGGTCAAAATATGTAATAGAAAACTGACAACCAGTATGAATACCAAGCCATATATAGAAACATAATATTAATAAATAATAATTCCTTTATTTTTATAGCACCCAGATTATGCAGCGCTGCACGAGCTTTCCAAAATCGGTCCATGTCATTGTATCTGCAAATTCTCATATTAGTTGTATACCATCTGCCTTCAGCTACAGTATGTAAAAAACACAAGCGTATACAATCTGACTTAATAAAGGGTCCACCTGCTGGGACCCCAACTGAATCATGAAGAATATAAGCAGTCATTAATCTAGAGAAACAGGGCACCACAACTCCCCTCCCTGGTAGCTCCACCCACCCCCATCTACCTGTAAATTAGTCTGTTTTTCTACCAAAAATAGATTTTTTTACTGTTTGAACACACTGGTCATTCTTTATTGCCTTTTTTTTTAAAACAAAGCAGTACAAACTTGCACTTCTTTGTGTTAGGAGAATATATACTACACATATGCCTGCGATCCTGGATAAAGCAAGTGTTTCTGGACTGCTTCCTGCATGACTTATGCTGGTACTTGTTGATCTAAATAGTACCTAAATAGAAAGCAATGCCAGCATTGGTTGGATTAGTTACTCCTGTTCTTTTAGAACAGAGAAAGATTTCAACCATACAACCAATATTCTGTGTGTTTCCAGACTTCAAAGCCTGTACAATATATCCTATAGAAAGCCTGTTGTCTCTTTTAATTGCCCAAGCTGTGAAATATTGCACTTGCATATTAATTTTCAGATTAAAGTTCAGAAAATTATTCATCTCAAATGAGCACCATGAGTTCTAATTATCATTTCATATTATTGAGGGTGAACTGTAGCCTTTAGCAGTGAAAAATATGACTTAAGCAGGGGTCCTTAATACCCGACCATGGCATAATGGGGGAATTATTGGTATGTTAAGCTGGTCCCTGTAATAAAAGATTGGGGTGACCACGGGTTTAAGGAACCCAAAGCACCACGATAATATGCACTTTACAGATATTACAAATAGCAAATTGCAGCTATTTTGCCCTTGGAAAGCAAGTTCATCCCGTCTGAACTGATAATTAATTATTGACTTCGTCTTTAAGAGTAATGCTCTAAGTTATAAAAAAAGTTAAATGGAGAAAACTGAATTTCAGATATCTGAAACACAGTAAAATTATCATACCTTCCAACCAGGATATTCACTTCTAAATCCTGATCCTGTCTATTGGTCAAGATTTCCTTCAGACGAATCCTGGAGATCTCCTTACCCGACTGAAGTGCTTCATGAGTGAAATAATGCTGCTGTTTTACCCTCTCAGTACATCCGTCAATAAAATCATTTTAACTCTCCAGACCACTTCTGGATTCCGCTATAACATATCAATATTTGGACTTTATGCTTGACTTGAACTTTTATATTCGCTAATAAGCAATATTGATACTATTTTGCTCTGGGAATTTCTAAAGTTTCTTGTTTAGATTTACGATGGCCTGATTAGGATCCAAAGTCTTATACTGGTAAAAAACACGAATGCCTTGAAAATGCATAGTTTCTAACAAATGGTAATGAATGTCTTCTATCTGACACTCTTTTATTCATATCCAAGATCGCATCATAACAGAATGGTTTTTCATTAAGCAGTTCTCGAAAAATAGCTGTGACTTATCTTCCAACATGCAACATGTTTCATTTTCAAAAGCCATGAGGCAGTGTGTTCTCATAGAGAAAGAACCGTTAGCTGACACAGGACTCCATAATAAAGGTACATGCATGCTTTTAAGGTCCCATTCCTTTTGGCTATACATGCCACTGTTTATATGACTTTCCTTGCATAGGTCCACATTATTATCTTGATTATCTGCAACAAATCTGACATGTGATCTACCTGGTCTGACATACAAGTAAAGATTTAGAATAACCTCTTAAATAGATAAGATCAATACATAACTACAAAAAACTATATCGGCCCCAAAACTCTAATGTAATCTCTTATAGTACTAGTATCATTTGCCGCCATTTTTTTTTTTTTTCCTGGGGTTTCATAAAGTGGGCTATTCTGTTTACTCTGTTTAAAATAGCCTTGTTCTGCTCCACAGCCCTTATGTTCTACCTCTATAACCCGCTATAAGAAAACTCTTGAAGATACACTGGGGGCAGCTGTACTTACCCCGTGCCATCGCAATCCTGCGGCACGTTTGTCCGATGAGGATTTGGGTCTGCCGCGATTCACTACGCCTGTGCGCCCCTAGTTTCCTGCATCTGTCGCTTCTGTGCTAGGTCCCCGGAGTTCAACCTGCTTCTTCCGGTGCCATGTGGGTGCTTGATCTGTCACCCAATTCTTTTTTAAATTCCGAGCGAGCCCGATCCGTCGGGTTGTCTTGAATGTGGCCCCCTGTTTCTGTTTTTCAATCAACGTGTGCCAAATTCGGGTCATTCGCTGCACATTGGAAATATTCGCGAAACCCACGGTAATAACGGTCCCCTCGTACCTTAGTAAATAATGCCTCTTTGTGACAATAAAAATATTTGACCCCTAAAGCTTGCAAATTATGCAGGAGGTCTGTAAATAATTTAGAAGACCACACTAGCTACCAGCGGGGAAGTAAAAAATGACTTTGTCATACTCCCTTCTCGCTTGCTACAGTTGGAGACTCCCACTCCCATCTCTGTTGATGCCAAAAAAAGAAAGATTCATATTGGTATTATAACTATATATGTATATAAAGGTGAAAGCACATGTTTTGTAATGCTGCGGAATTTCCCACTGCCCCAAATATTAGAGTAGCTTGGGTTGTAATATCTCTGCGCGGCATTGAAGATGTAAGACTTCTCTTAGCCCATTCCATGCCAAATCCCAAACCAGCTTTACAGTGGATCCACATGTATACCGGCAGATTTACCATGGATTTCATCTGATTGGCTGTGAGCATAACAGTTTCACACTCGATACCCTCAAAGTATAAAATTAAAAGAAATCACATGCAAAAATTGTTACTACCCCGTTCCAGCATCACAGTGGTCTCTAATTTTTCAGCACTGTTTACCCAATTGCCCTCATTATTTGTCATGTAAACCTGGATACCGAGCTTCTGACCCACCTGTCGTGGCAAATAATAGAAACTGCAGCTATGCTGTAACTGGAACTGGGATAGTACAGCAACTCGTTTATAGATGCCTAGATTATTTAACCTTGCCTACTTATAATAGACCCCTCAGTTGTTTCAGCGAAATAAAACGTCTTGTGCACTGTTGTTCCTTTATTTTTTAATTTTTGGTGTTTTTTACCAATCAGTCCTTTAGTTTCACGGTTGAAAAGATGCAAGGTAAGCAATCCAATGCCGCATGGTATACACAGAAAAGAATTTCTTGCTATAAAGTCAATTTTCCATCTCCTACTTAATACAATTAAAACACTAACTCACCCCAGTTCATTTTGCGATAAAAATTCATGAATGCAGTATTTTCTGTTTACTGTGGTCCTCCATTGTGTTTTTTATTTCTTTTTCAGGACTGGAATGCATTGAAGCAATTAAACATGTATAGAGTAATTAGTCATTACACAATCTGCTCCCCATAACACTAAAATGCATATTGTGCCCAGGCATCGTACAGTAGGTTTGTGTTCTGGAGGATGATGGAAAGTGTATCTAATTGGTTAATGGGAATATGCACCCGATTAATATAAGAGAAAAAAGTATCTAAAAATTTTGTGGAGAAGTTACTATTTAAACTGTTTTCTTACATTGTTCTACGTGACTAAGGGGTCTATAGATTTTTGTGATAATAGTGATTAGTAGACCGGAATTCTTGCATTATATATGTCCATAAAACAGAATATTGTGGTTTTTGGATCTCCGACCCTGACTTCTGCCAAATGTTGGGCCAGGGTCCCATCTGCTGCCTAACAACCCCAATGCTTTGCACCAGTTTAAGTTTCTTCTCCTGAACGGCACCGTATTACAGTGGTTACCAGTGGGGGTGTGTTCCAGTTCAGCTGATTCTATATTTCTTTTAGTAATGATAGTGTATTCACTTTACAATACATATTGAATGATATTACATAGTGAATTATGCTAAATGTAGCACAGGGTATCACCCGTCCTTATATTTTTCAGTATATCAGAAACAGTGTCCCTCTCAACTAGTGTTTTACTAGGCCTCACAATCCTGTTTTTACCATCTAATATTCGCAAAACAGCTCCTAACATCATTGCTATGTGAATGTGCCATTTTGACATAGCTATTAGCTGATGTTAGGGCAATGGTTTGTACATGTCAGCCACAATCCTTCAACAGGCTCTGGATTGCCCAGAAAAACCTCCCCAGTAGAGATGTCTGTGTGATCGCCAACATGTCAAGTATTTCAGTTTTCAGAATCAATCATTCAGGCCCAAGTGGCATCTTCATTAGACAACCTGTCTCGCCTATCCTTTACATAGGCCCACCATACCCCCACCTCATTTGCTGTGGTGTTTTGTGACAAGAAATGTGGGCTACAATTGTCTAAACTCTATCTATAGTGATCCCTGTAAAGAGCCTTTAAGAATGCTTTCCCTTCCCTGTATTTGCTGTCAGAGTCAACCCACTGCCCAACAATGCTGATTGACTCTTAGCATTCATTTTTCAAGAAAGATAATGCTCCCCCATACAAAGCAAGGTTTTCAGGAATAATTTGAGATTGCACAGCTTTCTCATTTTATGAAGGCGCCAATTTATCGCAAACCAGCTTGGAAACCAGCTTCAATCACAACCTATGACTGGTGAATGACAAATCTGCAACAAATGTGCAGACACATCTCATACGTGGTGTTGCTCTCTGAGCGTCATACACTAATCTGTGTGTGGTATTATTTGGCTTACATGAGGCTCAAATATTGTTCTGTCATGTAATGGCATTCAAGCTTAAAGGAACCTGTACCTGTCATCACTGTCACTTTTCTGTGACATTAGCCTTCCTTTTTGTTGAATCAAAAATGCCTTTTTGTGCACCTGACTATGGCATGCCTTTAATTGTTTTCTTTAACATTACCTGGCTCCCTGGCAATCAGTGTGTGGGAGTCCCCGGGATGTGGGGGGGCAGTATAAATTGAGAATTTCAGCGGGGAGCGACATAGGAGCCCTGAGGAAAAAGAGGCAATGAGTGAGGTTAGGAAATTGGTGGAGAAGATGACTCGTGCCATATAAACTTCCCCCAACCCCCAAAGACCCTCGCCACAACCAGTGCCAGGTTAAAAAAAGAAATGATTAAAGCATGAGATTATTAAGATGCCCAACACAGGCAATTTTTAAATCAACTGACCAGAAACTAATTGGTATCTGTCATCATATAAAAATGACTTTGTTGATGACATGTTCGCTTTAATGTCCAAGCCGACCCCTACATTTAAAGAATTTTATAAAAATAAATCTCCATCAGTAGAGAGGGTGAGAGCGGAGTAGGTGTCAGATACCAGCTCAATAGTCTAAAAATAAAGAGAAGAAGAAAAAGAAACTCTTTTAAATCTACCACAAGGTGTCTAGTCCCACTGGTCATTGGAAACAAAGCCAGGTGAAAGTCCGCAGACATCAAAACCCAGGAAGTTGCCAAAAAAATTGGAGATTACTAGAGTAATCCAGAAAGCTTCAGATTACTGAGAGATCTATGAAGTGGAAGCCTGCCTCCATCACTGTTCTTATTTTTAAACATCAAGGGTATCCCCCCAATTTCTTTCCACTATGGTTGGAGGACGGGTATGCCACTACCCTCCACCACCTCATCGCGGGTGCCTGCTTGACCGTGGCCTGTAACCAGCCAATGAGTATATATTCGTATTATTGGTAATTATAACAAAAAAATAAGCTTCATGTACATAAGGGCAAAGTAAAAGTTCAACAATCCTTAAATCATATCCCATTTTAACAGGATGCACTTCTCTTATCTCCAGAAATAATTGATTAAATATGTGCCGCCATGTACAAGAAGGGGGTAAGAAATATTGTCATTACAATACTATTGAAGATTATGGGTTTTACAGGCTCATTTATGCTGGATAGTAAATATTAAATCTTACAAGGGCTCTTCTACACTCTACAATGACTTCTAACAAGTTTATTGACTATATTACACAAATCATTTGTCCCTGTACATTTGATTAATATCTCCGTACAGCAACCCATACACCACACTGACACGCAACAGTTCCAGCCTATCATGCATACATTGTCATTTGGAATACACGTCCCACTTTCCATTTATGTTTACATTGGATGTAATAGATAAATGCTGGCAGCCGGCAATGGTAATAGTTTTTTATTTATTCGTGTGTAAGCTAATGCAATCGTTAAGTATTTCCTAAGGAATTTCATGAATACTGTTGTGTTGGTTTCTTTTAATAATTTTTCTTTATGACTTGAACCATACTAACAGTAATATGACGTTACATGCATTTCTAAGTCCTAACATTTTAACATTGGGGCTCGGCTGCAAATCAATCCAATCTCATTTGTAATCTTGGCTGGAGACTTTCCCTGTGTTTCAATAAAATGCAACAGGGACCAGAGGTCAAATTAGATTGCAGCTACATTAAAGAGCAAAGTCAGGAGGAAGGCCTGCAGCAGCCGAGTGAAAAGAGACTTTTAGATTAAAGGCTGTACATAGTGTTTTAAATTGACACACGACCGGTCATGGTTTAGAGCAAGAACATTCAAATCTTTCCACGGGATTCTTGCAGAAAAGCTCATAATTTCAATCTAATGGACACAGAGAAGGACATTTTGCTTTAGGCAAGGGGTGAGGTCTGCTAATTGTCAATACATTCATACTTTCCTGGTAATGAGGTTGTTGCACACCAGGATCCTGTCAGCAAATTATTGTTGCTTAGTAATGGGCTAGTTAAAAATAATTGCTCCTTGAACTTAATATGCTGTGAAAACAGATTTACATCTGGACGTCTGGACCCAACCGATAGTGCTGAAGCTCTCCTGTGATATATTTTTAAATTGCCTATACCATATAGGACGTTGAAGCTGAATTCATAAGGAATTTTACATTGAGATGATGGTCGAAAAGGATCAAAATCTTCAAGAGCTGTCAATTTGCTATGATAACCCAAAGATATAGTTGAGGGAAATTCTCCGTACAAAGAAAAGCCATTTCCTCTATTCCTCTATGTAGTATATGATAGATCAGCCACATTGCAAAGGGTTTGTGTGTGTGTGGGGGTGGCGATGGTATTGATTTGTAGAAAATGTTTTGCGTCCTGGTCAATTGATATACTGACGCCCAACTTAGAAGTATCTGGTGTAATCTTTTCATAGCATGGCACTAGTGTTTAACTTTTATAAAGTGTTTAACATTTTGTTTAGACTGTGTTTGATACAAAGAACAGCAACAAACATTTCTGCGATAATTCTATTCAGCAGCTGTACACAGCCCATCCTACACAACATAAGGCGCAGGCTCCATGGCTGACTGCAGATTCACACCGGAGATGGGCAGGAATTGTAACTTACAAAGACTTATAGCTGACATCCTCCAGACAGCTTACAATGACTTTATTAGGCGCGCTACAGAAATGGGGCCATAATAGAAAATATAGGACCTGTCATATCAAGGATTACAGCCCTCACAACACTTGAGAACACAATTTGATCCCTTAGTCTGGCAGATGCAGAAAATATATACACAATGCTCTATTACCCCCCACAAGCAGGCTAGTTGGGAACAGGCTTTTTTTTCTAAATCTTGTATTATTTTAAGTATTATTGTTTGTAGGTGTATGAGAGGTTGTTTTTTTGGATTGTGGTTTTGATGCAACATATTTTGGGGCTAGGTAAAATCATGTAATATATATAACTTTTTGTATTTTCTGATGTTTATTCATTATGTCATTATGACTACTGGTGATGGAAATATAAAATAAGAATTGTTTGTTCTTTACATGTTTGGCTTTTATCTTTTTTTGCTATTAGGACTTATATTTTTATTGCTTGTAATGTTTTTATATCACAACAACTGAGTGCGTCCCAAAGTAGGCAAAAAGCCCATTTTTTTGATTTTGGCTTTTTTTTTTTACGTGTTAACTTCACTTTTTTATGATAGTTATTATAATACCAATACCTAATTTATGTATATTATTTTTTGTTGAACACAAAATAAAACCATGTGTTTTTCTTCTAACAGAGGCTGAATTATGAAAATACTTTCTTATAAGAATAGGATTATTCTAAGCCTCCTCTCTCTCTTTTCTTTTCCTTCTGAAGAAAAGAAAGTAGCACATAGTAAGGACAGAGAAGGTGCTTGATTCTTTAATAAAGTGTATACAAAGTTGTTTATTATCATCTGCATTATTGCAACACCCCCTGCCCAAGCGTGGGTTTGGCAAATTAACGCCCCCTATGAAACTAATGGGAATCATTTGAGGCCTGATCACCTCTAGTGTCCTTAAACAGTATGCATCTGGTTTCTATTTGCCTGGAAGGAAAGGTAATTATTGTTTGACTAGTAGATTGCAAATTATTTATTGCCACTGTTCAAAAAGGTGGTGGTAGGAATAATCTGAGCTGAAAAGTTCTGGAAAGCTGTCAGTCCATTACAACACGTTAATCAGCACTATCCTTCATAGTGTTCCACAACTTTCAGGCATTCCTACAGTTGTGGTTTTACAAAAGCCTACCTGGCTGCCAACATCACTTGACACTTTCCCTTTTCCATCTCATAAAATCAACTGCATCTTCTACAGTGGTGCACGCCCCCTTTTTAACTTTAGTTAAGTATGGGTCTATCTGCCTTTTTTTTGATGAAACATGTAAGTTTTACATACTCTACAACATATCAAAGTACTACTTTTCTTGCAAATAAAAAGACTAATGCACTACGGTATGTTCCCCGGTATATACAAGATAGTTAGTTTGGTTTTGGCACTTAAAGGGTCTTCTCCCGCCCCGTCGCCTTTACATGATATGTATACCTCTCCAACCGGCCACTTTATTAGTATCCTGTCCAACTGCTCGTTAACACTTTAATTTCATCAGCCATCACATGGCGGCACCTCAGTGCATTTAGGCATGTAGACATGGTCAAGAAAATCTCCTGGCAGTTCAAACCGGAGCATCAGTATGGGTAAGAAAGGTGAATTTGAGTGCCTTTGAACGGGTATGGTTGTTGGTGCCTAAGTGCTGGTCCTGAGTATTTCAGAAACTGCTGATCTACAGTGATTTTCACGCCACAACATCTCTAGGGTTTTACAGAGAATGGTCCGAAAAAGAAAAACATCCAGTGAGCGGCAGTTCTGTGGTGGAAATGCCTTGTTGATGCAGAGGTCAGAGTCAGAATGGGCAGACTTGTTCGTAGCTGATATATAAAGGCCACAAGCTAATCAAATCGCCACCCTTACAACCAAGATAGGCAAAGAGGCATCTCTGAAACGCACAGTAACTCGAACTTGAGGCAGATGGCTATAGCAAGCAGGAAAGGGACCACCCGGTTTCCAATCCTTTCATTCATCTTAAGAACAGAAATTGAGGCTACAATTTGCACAAGCTCATCGAAATTGGACATACAGTTGGAAAAACGTTGCCTGTCTGATGAGTCTTCAATTTCGCTGCGACCTTCGGATGGTAAGGGTCAGAATTTGGCTGTCAACAACATGAAGCATGGATCCATCCTGCTTTGTATCAATGGTTCAGGCTGGTGGGTGATGGTGTCATAGTGTGGGGAATATTTTCTTGGCACTCTTTTGGGCCCCTTTGTACCAATTTAGCATCGTTTGCAATGCCACATCCTACCTGAGTATTGTTGCTGACCATGTCCATACCCTTTTATGACCACAATTGTACCCAACATGTGGATGGCTTACTTCAGTAGGATATGCGCCAATGTCATAAAGCCTAGAATCATCTCCAGACCTTGTTTCTTGAACATGAAACAATGAGTTCAACTGTACTCATGGCCTCACCACAGGCAACCGATCTCAATCCCTAGAGCATCTTTGGGATGTGGTGATGGGAGATTCGCATCATGGATGTGGCAGCCTACAAACGTCAGCATGGTTTACCTAATAAATGGCTGGTGAGTGTATAATATATATATATATATAATAATATATCTTCAATTAGATGTTATTAAAGAAAATAACCTGTGGTGAAATAATTTTCTGCAGAAATGTATCATTGGTCCCCTTAGAACAGACTATGTCCTTGGATACGACCACCTCTGCTGGAGTGATTGCACAGAGAAACAAAAGCTTTTTGTGTGTGAAAGGTCCAGGAGTCACTGCATGTCCCACAGCCGTCCTGTGGTAATGAACACTGAATCCAGGTGATCAGACAGGGGTTAATAGCGCATGTCTGGCCACTGCTGCCAGAGTGCACAGTGGTCATATCCACTTGTTTCTAAGGGACTATATGGCTGCATTTATGAGAAATTATCTTCATACAGGAACTTTTTTTTAATAACATCCAATTGAATAAATGTTTACATATTGCAGTTGAATAAATACTGAATGACCCAGAGGAGGCATGGGAGAAGGTAATTTACTAAGACCAAAATAGAACTTTTTAGTATCAACTCCCCTTCTTGTTTGGTTTGGTAGAAGAATAAAGATGAATAAACACTAAAAACATGTTTCCAAGCGTGAAGCATAGGGTGCCATTATACTATATATGTGGGGGGTGGTTCTCTGCAAAGGAGACAGGACAACTGCACTGTATTGAAAGGAGGATGGATGGGGCCATGTATTGCAAGATTTTGGACAAAAGCATTGAAGATGGGTCACCGTTGGGTGTTCCAATATGAAAATGACCCAAAACACACAGCCAGAGCACCTAAGGAATGGATTTTGAGGTCCTGGTGTGGTCTAGATGTTCTCCAGACCTGAAGCCAATCAGAAAAAGATCAATATTTTATGTTTGTATTTTTTTTATTGTATGTATGTGTGTTTCTTTTTCCCTTTGGAACTAATATATTTTCTTATCTTATCTGCAGTGGTCAAGAAATAGAGGGAAAGTAATAATTTATGCAATATATTATGCTAATTCATTATTTTAAAATAATCCAATGTGTACCTACATTCCTTGTAGGTGGGAAACGTGCAAAATCAAATGCTGATATATATATATACATACATGCAGTATAGCGTACCAAGATCATACATATTTCTGGGCATAAATACTTAAATCAAACTAATGAAATTACGGTTTATAAATAAAACAAGCACAGTTCTCCTGAATATGGATTATAGTGTGACCACCATATGGCAGCACAACAGGCATCATTCTAGCAGGTGTATACGCCATCAGCTTGATTGAAAGGGGGTATGTTGGGTCAAAGACACTGTCAAACATGGGCATATTTTTACAGTAGGGGAAGAATATCCCTTGCCCCTAATCTGGATCATGCTAATCTGTAGGAGGAAGTTACACAACTGTTTTGCTAAAATCCAATTTTTCTGGAGCCAGAACCCACATCCCTAACAGATGGAAATCTAATGGAAATTTGAAATGTCATCCATAGTGAATAGAACTAACAAGATCTGCTTGATTGGATATTTAGTGACTCCTGCACATCTAGTTTAAGGAAATTTGGGATGCAGAACATAAAATCTGTTTTCTTAGTTTTAGGCTGATCATTATCATACATGCAGATTACAACACATCATTTGAACTGTGCCCTTCCATGAAATATGCATTAAACTGTATGTACTGTAATAGCTGGCTACATTGTATCTACTTTGTATATGGTGTAATGGAAAATATATTAAACAATTTTATCTATAATAGGAATGCAGGCAAGACCATTTTTCAATAGATATACTTAGTCACAGTCACACATGGAAAACTATTACTTTACTTGCAACAGCTAAATATTATTCATGTGTTAAACTGTTGATAGAAAAGGTTTTTTTCCAACTTTGTAGTGATGCTATCAAGTTCCAAGGTTAAAGTAACAACCTGACATAACTTAGGATATAGAATAACATTTTGTCTTGCACTAGATCTTCTCTGTGAAACGGATCAACAATGAACTTACATTCTTGTTTGTGCTGTTGAGCATTATGCACGGAGGTACAATATAATGGATTTGCTGTGGGATTTTATACACAGGTATAATATCTTCTGTATATGCCCCTTGTGGTACCACTTATATAAGCACCACCTTATGTGTTCTACAGCTAGATAATACCACTTTCGGAGGGATCCCCTTATCAAATATGCACTCCCCTTTCTGTACTTACCACTCTATAATTGTGGCCTGTTTGTTCGATATCCTTGGTAACTAATAGTGTCCCCTACTTCCTGATGTCCCTACGTATATGTCCCCTTTTCTTTAGCCAACCTCCATTGATAATACCACGTTTATGTAGTGCCACCAATAACAATGGCTATGCTTTTTTGTATATAGCTCCTTCTAGCCACATTTTGATGGACACCAGTAGACACCAGTGTGGTGTTACCAGCCATGGCAGTGAAGCCAGACAACCCACTTCTGTCTGAAGACCAGGTCCCCAGCGATGAACAAAATATTGCAGTCCGGGTCCCCTTATCTCCTTTGCCACTAATTTGTGTTGATGAGACTTATGAACTGCTTCTGAAAGTGTATTTTATGAACTCAACTCCAACTATAAATGCACCATGATACTGCCCAAGCACTTCTCCTTGCACCAGGGTAAAGAAATATGGTGATGCGCCCTAAGATGGACGGCATTTATTAGCACCTTTGAAACGGAAAAACTGGCAGATTGGTTTTTTTCCCTTGCTGCGGTATCTTGAACCTTATTTATGGAGTGTGTCAGACACACTATTTTGTGTGTGGGTAGTATATTTTCCGCACCAGACACACAACTTGTTTATTTTTGGTGCTGAAAATGGGAACAGCCTGGTGAATTAATGACTGTTTCTGAGATCTCTCCATTTTCACCAACTCACTTTGCACGCATAGTTTTTGGCACGAAAATTATAGAGAGCTGAGCTGGTCAAGGAGTCTATTCACCTTCATGAATGGGGAAAGAGCATCATCGCCTTTGTTGATTTGTGTGTCATATCATTACTACCTTGCTCCAACTGAACTGGTATCCCACTGAAATTAGCAGTCACCTCCCTGCAACCCATAATTAATAACTTCCTCCCAATGTGTCTCATGGATCATGCAGTCTTTAGCTGGTAAACAAAGTCGCTTTGGTTGCACCGATTTATTCACTTGAGGAGTGACTTTATGATGCAGTTAAGATGTGGTTCTGACTTTCAGACGACTTTTAGTACCGTAATGGCTAATAACGAGTGCGCAGCATGATATTGGTACACAGTAGGACTTCCTGCAAGCTTTTCTACACTACGGCGACAGCTGCCCATTATCCAAGGTCACTCCCCCTTAGTCGAAAAGGGCAAAAAAAGATCGGAAACTGATAATGGGTGCGTCAAGAATACCTAACAGATTTTGGCATGAAACCAACCAGACTGTGGAAAGAACGTTGGTTAAGAATTGCCCAATCTATGTGTGGCTACATTTATCAAACTAGTGCAGTTGTTCAATAGGGCAGTTTTGCCTTGGAGGAGTGGCAGAGTGACCTGATAATCAAACAGGTTGCAAGTCTTCTAAAATCTGTTTCCACCTGTCACCCTCTGCATCTGGAAAACTGTGAACCATTTTTTGGTGCACTTGACTGCGAACTGGGACACATTCACACAGTCCACCTTCATGGATTAGTTGTTAAGCAGTCTACATTTAACAGATAATACATTTCACCAATTTTCACAGCTATGCCACTGCGAGAACATCAATTCATAATAGCAATCGTAAGCTACTGTCAGAAAACAGATGCCAAAACTCAATCCATCAATCAGCAAAATGCGTTTAAACATGCAAGGCATTCAGCTGGTTTTCCATTCAAGAGTTTTTCAAGGCTTTTTGTCAGGCAAAAACCATAGACGAGGATGAAAAGCAGACCATCCCACTGACTCAAAAGTCATTGATGTTTTCAATATAAATTTATCAAGAGTTTTGCAACTATAAACTATATTTAAAATAATGCGCCTTGCTAAGTGAATGTCCAGGCACGCGTCCACTCTTTGCCCCTCACTGCATGGCTACTTATTACACCTCCGGCTTATAGGCGGGAAGTGGAAAGTCCTATAGTTCCTGGTTATTCTCACTTTTGTTAAAAAATGCCAAAATCAAAGGTAAGGTGGAAGATTAGAGGCTTCTCTGGCTTAAGTAGGTTTCCAGCTATGCACAGAGATAAAGAAAGGTTGCAAGCTATTAAAAATAAGATTGGTCTGACATGAGGTCACAATAATAGAACACTTTCCGCCGGTTTTCCGAATATATTCCAATTTGCGCCAAATTGCCCCGGGATTTTGGCGCACGTGATCGGATTTGGGCATATCGGCGACAGCTTTCACACGACAGAAATCCGGGGCTCGGAACGTGTCCCAAAGTGGATAGTGGGCCATGCTATACAAAATACTGGAAGATCAATTTATCACGGGGAGTTGCATTGTTGCATGTGGTTGAAGTTTACTTTTTATTTTCCCTGTCTCTATAAACCATGAATAAACCCTTTTTACTACACTACACAATCTAAACTTACCGCCACTTTATAACGTATTCTTCTAAAAACATTTCTTCCTATGAGCACGTCAAGTAAACCCTTAATTCTGTAATAATACATGAGCGGTTATATTGTATGTACAAAAAAATAACAGCTCTCTCTTGAAATCGCAGACACATTATTCTCTGTACTCAGCTATAGTACACGGAATAACCTCCTATTACTCATATTGTGCCTCCATCTAACATTTTCAATTGACAAGATAATTTGTGCCTCATAACTTAAAAATTGTTGAAGTGACCTTGGAATGGTATGTTTTTTAATTCGCCGGGTCCTGGGGAAGTGTTTTATAAAAATCATGACAAAAAATATGAAGCGGCGTTACTGATAAATTGAAACAATTTTCTTACCTATTATGTTATAAATATTTATGCGCATAATTAATCACAAAGTGCAGGCTGCGGCACATTATTTTGTTTTCACAGTACATGTTGGAATACAGGAAAGGAATTGTATAAGCATCTGGGTTACATGTAATATGAGGAGAGAAGTTTGAAGGAACTTTCTGGAATGCTCTTTTGTCCATACCTACAGCAAACACATACTCAGAATACGGTAAATATGCTTTCCCGAAATGTTATTCTGCACGTACAGAATTTTCAGACAAAAAGCATCGGAAAAGGTTTCCTGCTTACACATCTTTATACTGAGAGAAGGAGAATCATATACCATTTCTTAAGGGGTTACCATTAATACCACACTTCAACAGGTAAGTCTAAGACCCTAATAGGGTCAACCGTATTACACACTCACAGAAATAAAAGACGGGAACACTGAAAT
Source organism: Engystomops pustulosus (assembly GCA_019512145.1). NCBI lineage: Eukaryota > Metazoa > Chordata > Amphibia > Anura > Leptodactylidae > Engystomops > Engystomops pustulosus. The sequence continues at coordinate 77,837,793 of CM033641.1, read as the reverse complement.
AACCAACCCCAGATTTCTAGTTGCAATTCTTCATTCTTACTAGTGCATGTTGTTGAGAACAATTAACATAAAAATGATCGTTGAAAATCACGAGCTCTGATGTGTATATGCTCAGTGGAAAATCTAATTTTAGACTGATCCAACTTGAGTCCGCAGGGGCAGGATATGAGTGGTGTGTGTGACCTTAACATGCCTATATGAACCTTCCTACAATCGCTGGGTATGACGCCATTCCTGCACAGTCTGTTGTTCAACAAGACATGATGGGGGGCATTCATTAATTTGGGGCACGAGGAAGAATGCTATAATTTTTTAGTGGGATGTAGGATTGGACGAAAGGGGAGTAATGATTTGGCGTACAAACAAAAAGGTTAGCTCTTTTCTCCCCATTCATGAAGTGAAAAGAACTCCCAAGACTAGCTCTTAGACTGCTCTAATTTTGTGTAAAACTGTGCCCCTAAGGAGTCAAAAACTAGAACGGCAGAAGAGTAACAAATTCACGCAGCGCTCCACAATTTTGCGCCAGAAAAAAAGAACAAATCATGAGTGTCGGAAACCACCACCAAATAGTGGCACCGACATTTCATATATGCGCAAGAGGTCAGGGCGGCTTCGCCATGAGGGTGGATGAAAAATCCATGCCACGTGCCTGCAGGACGGCATGATATTGCTCGTAGGGGAGAGTTCCGTTCAGATAGCGGCGTTCGGAACTATCGCCGCTCACCTCGCGTTGCCTTGCCGACTGGCAATACCGCCTCGCTATGTCCCAGGCGGTGTTTGCCGGCGTTTGCGCAGCAGTAAACCGCTTGCGCTTAGTCTCCGCCCCCCACGTGTGCCTCCGCGGTCCCGCGGCCCGCACTGACTTCCATGGCGCAAGAATTCCGCGCGCCAGAGCAGAGAGGACCGCTGAGGACGCCCCGCCCCTGCCTCGACAGCTCCCGGTAGGAAACTGCTAAGCAGGCCTATGTCGGCCTGGTGCCTTTGACTGGAATACAGGCGGTCCCCTACTTAAGGACACCCGACTAACAGAACACCCATAGTACAACAGACAGACCCCTCTGACTCTGGTTACGCTTTCGAATGCTTTACATAGTCCAGATTGCAATAATCATCTGTATATGCCTGTAATGAGCTTTATTGATAATCCTTGGTCCCATTACAGCAAAATGTTTAAACTACAATTGTCACTGGGGCAAAAATTTTTGCCTCGATCTACAATTGATAAAATATACAGTTTCGACTTACATACAAATTCAACTTAAGAACAAACCTCCGGACCCTATCTTGTACGTAACCCGGGACTGCCTGTAACCAGTCTTAACACACAGGCGCAGCCAGTGGATAGGGTTCGATTTCTTTATTACAATACCCCTGTCAACTTGCACTCAGGAATATGAGTAGAATATTCCTTTCATGTGGCTTTCTGCATTGGAAATGTAATATGTGCAATTGCAAGGGTGGTAAATGTTGTCCTTTACCACCCTTGCAAAGCCATATTAACCCTTTCCAATGCAGCAGCCACAAATGGATATTCTCCTCATATCCTGCCATGTTGCTTCTGCAAGCAAGATACAGGGTTATACAGGAATTTTTCCAGCTTGGTAGTTCTTAACACCTTCCCTTCCCGACGCGCGCTGTACAGTACGGCGCGCGTCGGTCCCGGGCAATGAGGGGGCTCGCAGCTGAGCCCTCTCCATAGCCGTAAGTCTTTGCTGCATATTGCAGTAAATGCTTACGGTAACCCCTGCTATCGCTGCTAGCGGCTTAAAAAAGATGGCAGCGCATGGGCGCCCTTTATACTGCCATACTGTAGTATGGCGCTATATGGTAGGATCGATCAGACAACCTAGGGTTAATGTACCCTAGGGGGTCATGAAAATAGTAAAAGTAAAAATAAAAAAAGTTTATAATAAAAACCCTAAAAATTCAAATCACCCCCCCCCTTTCCCTAGAACTGACATAAATATTAATAATAACAGTAAAAATCATCAACACATTAGGTATCGCCGCATCCGAAAAAGGTACAGTATATTACTAAGCTGGGGGGATGTATATGGGATACGGTATGTTACTAAGCTGGGGGGATGTATATGGGATACAGTATATTACTAAGCTGCTGGGGGCTGTATACGGGTACATTATATACTAAGCTGGGGATGTATATGGGATACAGTATATTACTAGGCTGGGGGCTGTATATGGGATACAGTATATTACTAAGCTGGGGGCGTATATGGATACAGCAATATACTAAGCTGGGGCTGTATATGGGATACAGTATATTCTAAGCTGGGGGGCTGTATATGGGGTACAGCATATTACTAAGATGGGGGGATGTATATGGGATACAGTATATTACAGCTGGGGGCTGTATATGGGTGTACAGATATTTAGGCTGGGGGCTTATATGGGCGTAAATTACTAGCTGGGGGGCTGTATATGGGATACATATTTAAGCTGAATGCTAGTTATATGGGGTAACAGCATATTACTAAGATGGGGGGATGTATTGGGATACAGTATTTACTAAGCTGGGGGCTGTAAATATGGGGTACAGTATATTACTAAGCTGGGGGGCTGTATATGGGGTACAGTATATTACTAAGCTGGGGCGCTGTATAGGGATACAGTATATTACTAAGCTGTAGGGTACATATATTCTAAGTCTGGGGCTGTATATAGGATACAGTATATTACTAAGCCTGGGAGGGGGCTGTGTATGGGATACAGTATATTACTAAGCTGTATATGGGGTACAGTATATTACTAATCGGGGCGGTATATAGGATACAGTATATACTAAGCTGGGGGCTGTTATAGAATACGTATATTACTAAGCTGTATATGGGGTACAGTATATTACTAAGCTGGGGGGGCTGTATATGGGATACAGTATATTACTAAGCTGGAGGGCTGTATATAGGATACAGTATATTACTAAGCAGGGAGGCTGTATATGGGGTACAGTATATTACTAAGCTGGGAGGAGGATGTATATGGGATACAGTATATTACTAAGCTGGGCTGTATATGGGATACATATATTACTAAGCTGGGGGTTATATGGGGTACAGTATATTACTAAGCTGGGGGCTGTATATGGGATACAGTATATCACTAAGCTGGAGGCTGTAATATGGAAACAGTTAATATTTACTAAGCTGGGGGGCTGTATATGGGATACAGTATATTACTAAGCTGGGGGTTGTATTGGAATACATTATATTACTAACTGGGGGGCTGTATATGGGATACAGTATATTCTAAGCTGGGAGGTGTTGTATATGGGATACAGTATTTATACTGGGAGGGCTGTACATGGGATACAGTATATTACTAAAGGGAGTCTGTATATGGGGGGTGAATAACAAGGACTTAAATATATGAGAGCAGGGCTTTATAAAAATAAAGACATTATTATATTTATACATTATGCATTATTGGGTGCTATATGTTTACATTGGTCAGGGGAGCACGTATTTAAAATCATGTAACAAATAACAGGGTGGGGATTATTAGTGATATGATACAATAGATACTTTGCATCATTAAACAAAGTTAGTAGGTCTGTATGTCAATAATTGGGGGGTGTTGTATTAGTGATGCTGTACCTGCTATAATTCCAGTAGAATGTATATATTGTGTATATATATAATAAGCGATGTTTTATATGTGTGGAGCGTGCGGTCAGTTGTGTTGTGAGGGGTATATATTATTTAGGAGCGCAGTGTTGTTATCCAGGAGACTTTATACTGTACGTGACTGTGGTTGTGTTTTTAGGGACGCCGGGTGGAGATGCTGCACGGAGCTGAATATATCTGGCCGTGAACTCAGCAGTGATAGGTAATAAAGTCCTCCTGATGGAAGAGATTGTCATCTATAAGGTACTAGATGCCACTAATGACTCTCAGAATCTGTAGTCAGTCACACAGTGTCAGGGAGCTGTCTGTGGGTATGTTAATTGTTAGTAAAGTTTTCAGCATTTACTAAACAGGTAGCGGGGGGGCAGCATTTTAATATTCGCCTCAGGCAGCAAATATGCTAGAATCGGCCCTGGCAAGAGGCGCAGCAAGGACTCAGAGCAGCAGCTCTGTTGAGCTGTAAGCAAACACTGATTTGTGGATGTCGGCCCTTATGCCACCATCAATGAGGAAGTTTCTGACAGGTTGAGCAGACACATGGATATTAGTGTCTTGCAGGAAGTCTGCAGAGAACTGGCACTACTCCTTTGCTCCTCCTTCTATAAAGGAGGAGATAACATTCCTGCTGCAGGATTGTTGCCCTCTTAAGCCCCCTCCATCACTCCTCGTATCTGCGCCTTGCACTGGACACTGTGCTTACAAACACAGATAATCTTCTTATTACAGCTCACAATGATGTGTCATCCTGAATGAGCTGCACTACCTCAGCAACTAGGGATGAGCTCAATGACAAAATCCATCAGTGATCAAAACAAGAGCCAAAAAGAATGAAAACAGAGAAATGGTCTTTGATCACCACATATAGAACCACTTTTTTATAGGGGTTGTATTGTTAATCATTTCGACATGTTGTCTGTTCTATTTGCAAAATACCAAGAGAAATTGATTTACAATCAGTGTTGATTAAAGATGAGCGAGCACTAAAATGCTCGAGTGCTCGTTTCTCAGGACGAACTTTTCCCGATGCTCGAGCAACGAACCCCATTGAAGTCAATAGGAGACTCGAGCATTTTTCACTGAAAGAACACATTGAAAGAACACAGTGAAGAGCACATTGCAGATGTTCCGTACATCTGCTAACTTATCGGAAGACACGCGCCCCGAACGGTGTTCTTCACAATAGTATATGAAGAACAATATGTGTGAAGAACACATTGCAGATGTTTCCATACATCTGCAATGTGTTCTTTACACATAATGATCTTCACATACTATTGTGAAGAACACCGTTCAGCGCGTGTGTCTTCCAATAAGTTAGCAGATGTTCGGAACATCTGCAATGTGTTCTTCACTGTGTTCTTTCTGTGCTCAGGCTGGGCTGTGATGTGATCAGGGTCGGACTGTTGGTCCTGCTCCAGCCCGCTCCGCTCCAGCCTCCACTTCAGCCCCAGCTCCTCTCCTCCATGCCTGCTCTGTTTCACTCCAGCCCCCGCTCCACTCCTCCATGCCCTCTCCAGCCCCCGCTCCTCCATACCCGCTCCAGCCCTGCTTCGCTCCTCCATACCCTCTCCAGCCCCGCTCCTCCATGCCCGCTCCAGCCCCCGCTTCGCTCCACTTCAAGAGTACTTGTCAGCCTGGAAAACCCAGCCACCAAATGTGCCCCCCATAATCCTCCCCCCAGCCCCTTTCTCCAATTTTTTTTAAATTTATGTGCAGTAAATTCATTTAAACCCATCCGACCTCTTACAGCGGTAACATTCTAGAAGAAGCTGCGGTGCAGCTGCGCCACATTGACAGCGGGCTGCCAGACTGGCTGACTCACATTGCCGGCTGGCCGCGCCGTCAGCGGCCGTGGTCGGGCTGGGCTTATTTACAGCAGCATGGAGAGCCGGCACCATTGCTTCTCCTACAATGTGACCGCTGGCAGGGTCCCCTAATGAATAAGGCCGACTGCCAACACACCAGATACACGATCCAACCTCTTATTTAGTAAGGGGTCGGATTGGTTTTAAATGAATTTACTGCACATACATTTATGGATCAACACTAGAGATGTTCTTCACTGTCTTTTTCTTCACAGTCTTTTCTTATTTAAATGCTCAATCTCGAGCAGGGGAAATACTCGTCCGAGCAACGAGCCGTTCCGAGTATGCTAATACTCGAACGAGCATCAAGCTCGGACGAGTATACTCGCTCATCTCTAGTGTTGATCCATAATTGGACAGGTCGATTTCAGTTACATTGAGGGGCATTTATCATTTTTCCATGAGCCTGTTTAAAAACAAATTAAAACAAGTATTCTGAAAGAGAGCCCAAATTAAGACAAGTATACTAAAGGATAGCCCCATGACAACACACGCAGCATGGAGACGGAGGTGAAGCAAATTCCAAACACCACCCACATTAGTCAAGTTGAGGAACTCATTTGTCTGCTTTTGCAGTCAAAAAATACCAACCTTATGTTTTACCAAAAAATCCCCCTGTGTCCCATTGTCTTCCTGCACCTAATCCTCCATCTGCAATTACCCCTTCTTCTGCTGCCCCTGAAATTTATTTCTCCTCTGATGATACTTTTGATTCTGATGATATTAAGAAGAAGAAAGGCAAGTTTCGATGACAGTAAGTTTTGTGGAAGCAGTAAGTTTTTCTTTTTTTTGGACGAATATGGTGTCCTTGACCGCTTATAGCTCTACACCTTTGGACCTTCTTCTCATTTTCTTTTAGACCAGGTTTTTGCTGGTCCCAAAAAAGGAACTCAAACATAAATAAGGCGTGGTGAAGAAATCAAGTCCAGCCCCTTTTTTAAGAAAAAAAAACAGTTGCAAGGGACAAGAGAATAAGGAGCACGAGTTCTAGGTGCGTCAAACAACAGAAATAGAAAAGATTTCTGCTGCAAGGGAATTAATAAATGACCCCAATTGTATTGGGTAAGTGTTTCCATTATTTTTGAGCAGTGTAGATCTATCTCTCAAACAATTTTAGAATTAAATGAAATCTGTTCATTCTTGAAGAGATTTCACAAAGATCGCCTATTACCCTGATTCACAAGATAGGAGATGACAAGCAGATTAATGAGGGCCGCCTGCTGGAACCCAACAGCAGCTGAAGACAGCAAATCGATCAATAGTGGAGTGCAGTACTTGGGTACCTCAAGCAGTCACACTCAATGGGGCACATTTACTAAGGGTCCGAACAGGGCATTTTCATCGTGTTTCGCAGGTTTTTTCCATTTTGCGCTGAATTGCCGGGGTTTTTGGCGCACGCAAACATATTGTGGCGCATTGGCGTTGGTTTGCATGCGATCAGGGGGCATGGACGTCGGACAACCCGACTGATTCGGACAAACCGCGGAATTTAAAAGGCAAATTGTGCAAAAGATCAGCACTTACATGCACCGGGAAGAAGAAGGTGAACTCCGGCAGACCTCAGTAGGGGAAGCGACACATGCAGGAAATTGGAAATCAGTCTTAGTGACTGCAGACCCGAATCCTCATTGGACAACGCACGGCGGGGATCGCGAAGGGACGGGTAAGTAGATGTGTCTATGAGAGTAGCGGAAATAGCTGTCCTCAGCAATAAGTGGGAATAGGATCCATGTTATCTGGATTGGGGACCCATTCTCATGATCGGTGGAAATGCCTGCAATCAGTTTCACTAATAAGCTTGTTAATGTGTAAACTTGGGACAACTCCTTTAAGTCCTTCATCAAATAGTTAAAATAATAATAATATGAAAACTTAAAATATACTTCAAGAAAAGCGCCTGGACAGCACTGATCTGTCAAACTGATGTTGAATAAATGAGTTCTTTAATCTACATATAAGTGTAGTCATAAATATTGATGACTTCAAGATGGAAAACTTTGCAAAGTAGATATCAAAAGAGTTATTCTAGAAGTATAAATACAACTCAGAAAGAGAAGATAGTGCTTCAGAAATACCTGTAATGATACACACCATATATTATACTGATCTATTTATTCTCTGTGCTGCAAGATATTCTCTGTTTTGATCCAAGTATTCTTGTCTTGCACATGCTTCAGCATTTTAATGTGTTTATTACCGCGAGCCTGCTTATAATCATGGGCAAACTGTATTATCAAATAGCAGAAGTATCTGGCTTTATTATCACAATCCAATCTTTCATATACATTCAGTGCCTTTGTTTTTCTTCTACTGGGTACAAATTGGCGCTCGGTCTGTCCCAATTGTCCCGGTGTAGCTACTGAATCATAAAAAGACCAAATAGATACAGAATTATTATTATGTAGTGTTGCTGAGAACAAACGTATACCTATAGAGTGGGAGGTATAAAATATAAAGGCAATGTAGACACAAGACATGAATGTAGTGGATAGTGTGTACAGTATATAGAAGATATCGCAAACAAATGAGATAAGCAGAATATTTATGGTGTTGATAGTGTTGCTTCTTTTAGAAAGTGACGTCAATAGCCTTTACTTCCAAAGTGCCTTTGGGGGTTTTTTGTTTTGGACGCAGTGAAAGAAATTAAATGTAATGAATATTAGTGCAAAGCTCCATGTAGGGATCAGCAGCTCATCTGTATTCATGAAGGGAAGAGTGTAAATAAGCTAGCAAATGCCAATAGATTACTGTTAATGATATTTCCACAAGAGAAACTGATAATAATCATCCAGAAAAATAGAAAACTATTTTCAATATTTTGTCAACACTGTAAACATCATTAACATAAATAAACACTCTCAAATAAATTTTAATGTTTTAAAAAATTTTCAAATTCAGAAGAACTTGCCTTACATATTATGGTAAAAAAAATATTAGCAGACCAACGGGGCTGCTTTTGGGGCCCATGAAAAGAGGAGACCCAGCTATGGTTGACTCAACTCAACTTTCTTCTGAGCAGGGGGGTAACTACAGCGGTAGCAGCCATAGCATCTGCTATGGGGCCCACAGCATCCGACCTGAATGGTGAATGTGCACCTTTGTGCACATTGTTTATCATAATATTTATATAACAGTGAAATAATCTACAATACGGAGGAGACAGCAGGACTATGAATCTCTCATGTCTAGCTTCCTGCTGTCTGCTTCCACCATGTGGTCTGTAGTCATTGAGAAAGATATTTGTCACCCGGAAATAAGAAGACTACCTGGCAAAGGAGGGGCCTCATTCAGGAGTCTGCTAAGGGGCCCAGGCTCTCCTAGTTATGCCCCTGCTTCATAAAGGGAACCTGTCACCAGGGACCTCATTTTCACCAAAGACAGATTGTAAAAGCCCATGACACTTGTAGTGCAAAAATGCCTCTCTGCCTTTTCTAAGCATTTTTATTACAATATAATTGTGTGTTTGAAAACTTTTTTGGACTGGCCACCATACGGCACTAATTATTTAATTTTTCTGGCAGATACTCCCTGCTTCCTTATGGTTTTGCAAACTTTTTGACTGCCACATCCAGCATTCACCATCTATTAATTTTTGGGGACCACCTACCTGCTCTGGTTTGAAAACTGTTATGGATGGTCCCACATAAGCAGCACTATCCGAATCTTAACTCTCTTTAAATGTCCCATTGAAGCCTCCACACATCGTCTTTTTTAGCTTGCTCCAACAATGTTGTCTCCATTGCTACCTCGACACGTCATCTGTTGGGCGCGAGACCCCTAGCTGCTGCTCCCCAAAAGTCCGTCATATAGCTTGCCTCCAGTACATGGTCCCCTTATCAAGCGTCTGTGCGAGCAGGAATTTGGGTTGTTTTCAACTAGGCTTCCACATCAAATGACTTTTAATGTCTTGTCGCCACCCTGCTGTTAATCCCAAAATATACTGGCAACTTTTATCATTTACCAATATTATTCATCAGCACTTCTTCTGCGTCATTTGTTTCATTTCCACATCCCCCGCCAAAACCCAAACCTCATAGAATACACTACTACACTTGATCTTATCAAAGTTTCTTAAGTGCTGTTTGGGGATGAGCCGAGAGACAGTGGCTTGGATGGCGAACTCGCCTGGCAGCGGAGCGCCAGCTCCATCCCAAATCCAACTAACATAGTTTTAACTGCAGCACCTTTAATCTTAATCTACTACTACTTCACTGCCTCCCCATACATCGTCCAGATACCTAGTGGAACTCGCCCATCTGTCGCCGCCATGCTGGAGACCTGAAATTGCAATCATAGCAGCGCAATATGGATGCCCCATAGGCTGGTCGCTCTAATCATGGAACCATTCCGAAAAAAACAATTAAAATAGAACCACTATGCTATTACCATTATTCCCAGGTGAATATTCAACGACCCGGCCTGTTTTGAAAATTATAATTTTTTCAAAGTAAACGCTTTTGGCCCCAGGCCCATTGTGGTGGGGTGGAGCCGGAGACAGGCAAAGTGGCTAGCGAAAGCTCGCCTGGACATCGACGACCCGCATCCATCCCAGATTAGGCACCTCAGAAGCAATCCTCTGCATGCTGCCCCCTCGTTTCTGTCCATTTTGCCTCCACGATCCTCCACAAGCGTCCACCAATGTCTCCATGCACAACTTTCAACTCTCTATACCCCCAGACGCTGAGGCACGAGATGATATGCAGACACATCACCCCCTTATCAAACGAGCTGTGTCAGGCAGAAGTTTTCAGGTGTTTCACCAGAGTACATAGTGGAACTCGGCCATCTGTCGCCGCCATCTGGAGACCTGAATTGCAATCATAGCGCGCAATATTAATGTCCTTATGCTGCCGCTCTTAATCATGGAAGTCGTCTCCATGGCTCCTCCACATGTCGTCCCCTTATCAAAGGCTGTGTCAGGCTCATTTTTTCGGGTTTTTCACCAAGTATGGAACTTGGTCAACTATGGTCGCCACGATGCTGTCTATTCGACTAATATAACCGTTACCTTTTGTTCAATAGAAATCATTTCACGCGCTTCTTGTTCCCTCACGCTCCTTTGGTGAAGCCTGAGTCCATTTAAGTATGTCGCCATGACACTCTCTAGTCTGCCATGCGGCCGCTACCTCTGCATGCCGTCTCCTAAGTGTCAGGGTCAATTATTGCATTTTTAGATGCTATCTAGAGCCTCATTCGTTCACTCTGTCATGGCCATGCTGTTGCCCATAATTTTGGCATAATGGTGCGATTAAGCAGCCTCAAGGCATCCATGGCTGCTGCCCCTGCTGTTCCTGTCCATTTCCGTGGTGTTTCCATCCTTTTCTTTTTCGGAGGTTCCCAGGTGTTTGGCCAAGCTTCCTGTGCAAAGCCTTGGTCCCTTGAAAAATGCGTCGCGTCTCCCATTGACTTCAATGGGGCTCGTTATTCGAGACGAGCAACGTCGACATCGGGAAAAGTTTGTCTCGAATACCTTACCCGAAGCATTTTGTGCTCCTCAATCTCTAGCTATAACTAACCTCACATCCTGACAAAATCCTGGGTAGTCACAGGGGCTGGACTTTGGTTTGCATGCATTTCAAAAAACACATTTGCCTTCTGTGTTACTCCCCTTCTCAGAGCTTGGCCCCCCTTGTGTCTTCTGTACAGCTCCACCTCCTGCTCCTTCTCAGAGTCACAGCCTGTGTAGCTGGACATCAGTTGGAGAGGGAGGAGCATAACAGAGCACAAAGATGGAGGCAGCCTGCAGCTTAGACAGTCACATGTTGTGTTTTGAAATGCATCCAAACCAAAGTCCACCTCTGTACTACCCCAGGATTTTGTCAGGATGCAAGAGTAAGTTATATCACTCAACTTTCTTCTGAGCAGGGGGGTAACTACAGCGGTAGCAGCCATAGCATCTGCTATGGGGCCCACAGCATCCGACCTGAAAGGTGAATGTGCACCTTTGTGCACATTGTTTATCATAATATTTATATAACAGTGAAATAATCTACAATACACAATATGTGGAGTAGACAGCAGGACTAGGAATCTCTCATGTCTAGCTTCCTGCTGTCTGCTTCCACCATGTGGTCTGTAGTCATTGAGAAAGATATTTGTCATCCGGAAATAAGAAGACTACCTGGCAAAGGAGGGGCCTCATTCAGAAGTCTGCTAAGGGGCCCAGGCTCTCCTAGTTACGCCCCTGCTTCATAAAGGGAACCTGTCACCAGGGACCTCATTTTCACCAAAGACAGATTGTAAAAGCCCATGACACCTGTAGTGCAAAAATGCCTCTCTGCCTTTTCTAAGCATTTTTATTACAATATAATTGTGTGATATAACTTACTCTTGCATCCTGACAAAATCCTGGGGTAGTCACAGAGGCTGGGCTTTGGTTTGGATGCATTTCAAAAAACAACATGTGACTTGTCTAAGCTGCAGGCTGCCTCCATCTTTGTGCTCCTATATAGCTCCTCCCTCTCCAACTGATGTCAGCTCACCAGGCTGTGACCTCTGAGAAGGAGCAGGAGGTGGAGCTGTACAGAAGCACAAAGGTGGGGCCAAGCTCTGAGGAGAGAGTAACACAGACAAGGCAAATGTTGTTTTTTGAAATGCATGCAAACCAAAGTCCAGCCCCTGTGACTACCCCAGGATTTTGTCAAGATGCGAGGTTAGTTATAGCACACAATTATATTGTAATGCAAATGCTTAGAAAAGGAAGAAAGGCAGATTTGCACTGCAGGTGTAATAAGATTCTGAAACCTGTCTTTAGTGAAAATGAGGACCCTGGTGACAGGTTCCCTTTAATAGCAAGATCTGCACAGGTTTCACAGGTTTCCCTCTTTTATAGGGACAGCAAGAGTAAAGCTGTGAGGAGAGGAGATTAGTATGAAAGCCATGCTAAGGACATACAAGGGGCAACACAAATTTCAATACCATAATCAATCTTTTTTATGCTTTTAAAGGGGTTGTCTGATACCAAGTAAAAATAGTGGCCGGGCAGGGGGACTGCATAAAAAATAAACATGTACTTACCTTCTCGGTCCTTCCTGGTGCCCTGTGGTCTCTCAGTGCCACAGTTTGTTTACAGGGGGACAGAAGCTCCTCTCTTGCCGTCCAGGCACGTCCTCCAATCATCATATCCTGGCACAGGGACTTTTTTATGCAGTCCCCTTCCCCGACCACCTAACTTTTTTACTTGGTCTCAGAAAAGTCCTTTAACATAATGTATAAATCAAAATGGATGAAGTGGAATTCAATATAAACCTTAAAGAAAATTTGATTTGGGAGTAGTTAGTTGTTCCATTCTACATTTGTCTTGAATGCGTCCTAGCTAGAGATGAGCGAGCACTAAAATGCTCGGGTACTCGTTATTCGAGACAAACTTTTCCCGATGCTCGAGTGCTCGTCTCGAATAACGAGCCCCATTGAAGTCAAAGGGAGACTCGAGCATTTTTCAAGGGGACCAAGGCTCTGCACAGGGAAGCTTGGCCAAACACCTGGAAACCTCAGAAAAGGATGGAAACACCACGGAAATGGACAGGAAACAGCAGGGGCAGCATGCATGGATGCCTCTGAGGCTGCTTAAACGCACCGAAGCTTCCGGCTGGTGTAGTCCCCAATCTGTTGAGTGGCCTGTGCCCCTGCCGCCCCCCCCCCCCCAAATCGATCTAAGATTTCCATTGGATGCCTTGAACCTTCCCCTACACAAGAGCCAGGACCGCCATTGGTTCTTCACCAGCGGAGGCTTAGAGCCAAGGCTGTGTAGCATGCTTGAGCACCTAAGCAACAAAAGTAGTGGAGCGAAAACGTGCTGATTCAATTCACTACTTATAATATAAACAGCTATCGAGAAGAGTCTCATGATCCCCAAGTTTAGGTTATATTTCCCTAACCGGGCTCATGGTACGTTTCCGCAAAGTGGAGAGATTCTGATGCCCTTCTTGTTTTTGTGCCACCCACATAAGGCAACATTTTTTTTTGAGGTATGGGAATCGGGCGCCAATATTGCCGTCGGAGTTGCAAAGAATTTTTCGATTTGTAGATAGATCAATGAGATCTGGAAACTTTCTCCCGCCACCAGATTAGCTGCAGTGCGGGGGGGTTTATAGCAATTACGACCTCTTGGTTTTCAGTGAAACTTGACGGAATTGACAAACGAACAAATGGTCTTAGAATAAAGCCTTCATTTTTTTGACTTTCTGTAAAAAGACATAAAGGGTTAACAAGCCTTTCCTACTGCTGTTTTTGATAGGTTGAGGGGTGTGAAGTTAATAGAATGGGGTTATTATATGTGGGGTTTACGTCAACAGAACTTCAAAACCCCCTTAAGACAGACGAAATGGTCTCTAAACTTATATTCTACCCCTTGAAAAATTACATAATTCTGTTTGATTGTGATTTTAGTGTCATATTAAAAACAAAAGGACACTTCTAAAATTGTAGCCAACACACAAAGATGCGATATGGTAAACGGTTAGTAGTTACTCAACAAAAAGCGGTTACTATCTTTTAAAAACACGAACATTTGACTTTGCCAAACGCTCTTTTTTCACAGTGTTTTTCCCCAATTCATTTTAACCTAAATAATGTTAAATACAGTCAGGCAGATAAGTTGTGAGAATGACACCCTATTAGATTTCATATGATCTGTTGCCCTTGTTTTTATGTGTGTTGTCAGATGTTTTTATTTACCAGAAATCCAAGGCCAATCATAAAGTGTCCATCAATGGTTACTCCAGAAGCTGACTCTGCATACATCTAGTAAATGCTGCACCCCAAAAACCATGCCACGCTGCCACCCTACCTAACATCACTGCCACCGCTGCACCCACATAACATCCATGCCACGACTTGCCCCTCCCACATTCACATCTTAGGATGCACCCACCTCATGACCCTGCACCCCTAATTACTCCATGTCACACTGCACCCCACACTCCCACGGCATCCAGCACCGTATTGTAAATGTCCCATGCACCCCACATTAAAATTTCCCCCTGCACGGCCTTGCCGGATTCCAATCTCATACGCCGCAGCATATAGCGCAGCAACCTATCGACTATAATCGTATATAAATTTGGTTCATCACATGATCATATTGAGGAAAGAATGAAGGAGGACATGTCATTTGGGGCTCACAATGAAGCCGTTAAAATCCAACTTACACGTATATGGCGAAATGTATTTTTTCTCTATTTCAACTGCATTTGGAATTTTTTTCCGTTCCCGTGCCCGGCCTGTGCAATTCAACTATGTTCACATGCTAGTGCACTTTTTCAGCAAACCATAGCCTTACGGCACAAATCAAAAGATTATATATTGCGTTGACGGCGGTAGCAGTGAAAAATGGCAATGCCACATCAAAAACGGAAAAAATGGTCTTGTTGTCGCCATTTCCCGTTTTGGGGCATTGCATCAATAACCCAGTACGATTTTGAAGATCGGCATTTTGGGATGCGGTGCTACTATTTGTGTTGTGATTTTTACTGTTTATTATGTTATCAGTTGAGGGAAATTTATCTTCCTTTCCATATGAACGCATCAGAACGCATTGCTATGCGGCTGAACCCTGCAGTGTGTTGACCGCAGCGGATTAAGTGATAAAGGGTGGGGGGGTTGGTGGGTGAGGTGATGAATTTTAATATTTAGCAATTTTTACATTTTTTAAATAGAGTTGAGCGAACCCTAAATAGTCGGGGCCGGTTATTCTAGACGACCTTTTCACGCTGCTCGAGTGCTCGTCTCGAATAACGAGCCCCTATGAAGTCAAATGGAGACGTCGAAGCATTTCAAGGGAACCAAGGTTGTCGCCAGGCAGGAAGCTTGGCCAACCAAACACCGTTGAAACCTCGAAGAGAAAAGATGGAAACACCACGGAAATGGACAGAACAGAGGGGCAGCATGCTGGATGCCTTGAGGGTGCTTAATCGCACCATTGATGCCAAAAATGGAAAGCAGGCCTGACAGAGTGACTATCCCCAAAAGGTATTGCAATGTGCGTTATACAGATATCCCACAACTGACAGTGTAATTTCAGCGAAAATCACTGTATAAACTATGTGGATTTGACACGTTAATCTGGCTGTAAACTAGAGACCCCAAAAGGTATTGCAATGTGCGTTATACAGATACCCCACAACTGACAGTGTAATTTCAGCGAAAATCACTGTATAAACTATGTGGATTTCATATGTAAATCTGGCTGTAAACTAGAGCCTCCAAAAAATATTGCAATGTGCGTTATACAGATACCCCACAACTGAAAGTGTAATTTCAGCAAAAAATCACTTTATAAACTATGTGGATTTCACACGTAAATCTGTCAGTAAATTAGAGCCCCCAAAAGGTATTGCAATGTGCGTTATACAGATACCCCACAACTGACAGTGAAATTTCAGCGAAAATCACTGTATAAACTATGTGGATTTGACACGTAAATCTGGCTGTAAACTAGAGCCCCCAATGCTCGGGTACTCGTTATTCGAGACAAACTTTTCCAGATGCTCGAGTGCTCGTCTCGAATAACGAGGCTTATTGAAGTCAATGGGAGACTCGAGCATTTTTCAAGGGGACCATGCCTATGGTGGAGGAGAGGAGACGCCCTATGCCTATGGTGGAGGCGAGAAGGCGCCCTATGTCTATGGTGGAGGCGAGGAGACGCCCTATGTCTATGGTGGAGATGCCCTATGTCTATGGTGAGGAGACAGCCTATGTCTATGGTGGAGGCGAGGAGACGGCCTATGTCTATGGTGGAGGCGAGGAGACGGCCTATGTCTATGGTGGAGGCGAAGAGACGGCCTATGCCTATGGTGGAGGAGAGGAGACGCCCTACGTCTATGGCGAGGAGACGCCCTACGTCTATGGCGAGGAGACGCCCTACGTCTATGGCGAGGAGACGCCCTACGTCTATGGCGAGGAGAGGAGACGGCCTACGTCTATGGTGGAGGCGAGGAGACGGCCTATGTCTGTGGTCAGGTGAATGTCAGCTATGTTTCCCAGCTCCCTTATCTTAGTTGTATGAGCAGTGTAGCTTTCTTCTCTCAGCCTGTATGAGGGCAGCCACACCTGGTAACCCCCTGCTGTACCAGGGATCCCTCACCTCAGTGACCCTCTGCTGTTGCATCACTGCATTCAAGACAAACTGCGTTACTACGGCAACGAGGGGGGAGGGGGGGCAGACACCTCGCGCAGGGCTGGTTGGCAGCAGCAGCACAGGAATGTCTGCCCGGCTCAGGCCTAGTTACATTCCATCCTCAGCCACTTGTACATGTCTCCCTCCCCTCACCTTCGAGGAGACAAGCAGAGCACCACTTCTAATTCCTCCACACCCAGCAGGCAGGGGGAGGGCGTAATGAGGCATGTGTGTTGTGTCACTACGACCCCCATTATTAGTGCGCATGTGCTCAGTAGTAGTAGTAGTAGTACGGTACCCGGTACTAGCCCCTCCCCCTGCACGCAGTCACATGAGATGAACACCTGTTGGCCGGGGCTGATGATGGATGGCGGCCTGTGAGGGTCTCCGCAACCTCCCCCATCCCGGCTGTGAGGTGGACACGTTGCAGGTGTGGGGGAGGGCAAGGAGCAGGACACAGGAGCAGCACCTTATCAGTCACTGTGTTACCTGCAGGAATGGACGGCACAGCCTCCTGCAGCAGTGACATACTGAGTCAGCACTCACACTACTACAACAGCTACAGACTCCTGCCCTGTGCCCAGCATCCAGAGCAGGCAGGACATGCGGTGCCCGGGCCCCCTACAGGACAGAGGCCGCACCAGTACCCTCCATCATGAGGCATCACACCTTATTAGGGCTCATGTACATCACAGCTATAGCCCCAACATAGCAATAACAATATCGCTATAATGTTCTACATCTGACAATGTTTATGCATCATAATATACAGTGTATTCTGGAACATGAAATAAATCCACAGGGGCTTGATCACACAAGTCCTCACTCCCATTCACCTGAGTAGAGAATGCACAGTTACTTCTGACTACCCACTGCTGACACCACCAACACTGTAGTGGTGCCTTCTTGGACCCTTTTTAACCCCTTAAGGACCAAGCTATTTGATACCTTAACCCCTTAATGACCTGGCCCTTTTTTTTTTCATTTCCATTTTTCACTCCCCACCTTCAAAAATCTATAACTTTTTTATTTTTACACATAAAGAGCTGTGTGATGGCTTGTTTTCTGTGTAACAAATTGCACTTCATAGTAATGTATTGAATATTCCATGAGGTGTACTGGGAAGTGGGAAAAAAATTCCAAATGCAGTGAAAATGGTGGAATTTAATTTAACGCAAAACACTGGCGGCTCGTTCCCGATCACAGGCGTTTCCATAGGTGGGCACGACTTTGGCACTAATGCATACGTTTTCAAATGCATCACAACAGCTGAGAAGAGATCTGACTAAGTACATTGCTGTTTTACTAAATGCATGTGTTAATGTTATGTTAACACACAAATTAACATAACGCTAATGCTTGTGTTTTGTAAATGCAATGTTGACAACAATGTAATTAGGCAAATCTCCTCTTCTCAGCTGTTGTGATGCGTTTGAAAAAGCACCTTTTCTGCTATGATTTATAAGGTTTCCATAGGAGCAGCATGTGCTGCTCGAACACTGACAACCAGATGTGATGGATACATCACACTCACAAGTGTGTAAGGAGCCTTAGGTGTGGGACTCATACCAAGCATGCCAGGGGTGTAACTAGCAGCTGTTATGGGGCCCGCAATGTATGGTGCCCCCATCATCTGACCAGACAAACTAAAGAATGGAGAATGTGCATTATATGCACATTATACCATTTATATATAACATATATCTGATGTGTATATGCTTTATGGGGGAGATTTATTATTGTTTTTTTCTGGGCTTTTTTGGCATCAAAAAAGTTGCGTAGAGGTTTTGCTTTTCACTTTTCAAAAGTCGCACTAGGGCTATTTCCACCACTTCATTATGCTAGTGTAAACATAGAACATTACCTTGCAAAGGCAGATTCATGACTTGCAACTTTTTTAAAAAGTCGCATAGTCACTTCAGCCCCCAGCTGGTGTATGTGCTGCAACTTTTTGAAAGAAAAATCCCGGACACTATGGGGCACATTTATTATGGGTCCAACAAAAAACAATCTGACTGGAGCTCCTACTGTGTCCTTTTTATGTATGTCCTTTGGTGTATCCACGGTCTCGCTCCACTCCTGCTTTCTAGGAACTTCTCAGATATGGTTCCAACAAAGAGTTACTCGGATGAGAATAGACCACTATTCAGACCATTCCGCTACATTTCTTTTTATCTCCTGTTCCCACTTATCATGTTGCGGGTTACTGCAGAAAAGATTTGAACAGCAATGGTATAGTATGTTTGGTCAAATAAAATTTATTTGGATAAAAACGTACTCATAAAACCAGAGTAAAAATGCGCATAAAACAATCCACCATGCGGACGCCAGTCTCGCTCACTCGGCATAAAACAATCCACCATGCGGACGCCAGTCTCGCTCACTCGGCGAGTGAGCGAGACTGGCGTCCACATGGTGGATTGTTTTATGCGCATTTTTACTCTGGTTTTGTGAGTACGTTTTTATCCGAATAAATTTTATTTGACCAAACATACTATACCATTGCTGTTCAAATCTTTTCTGCAGTAACCCGCAACATGATAAGTGGGAACAGGAGATAAAAAGAAACGTAGCGGAATGGTCTGAATAGTGGTCTATTCTCTTCCGAGTAACTCTTTGTTGGAACCATATCTGAGAAGTTCCTAGAAAGCAGGAGTGGAGCGAGACCGTGGATACACCAAAGGACATACATAAAAAGGACACAGTAGGAGCTCCAGTCAGATTGTTTTTTGTTGTTGTTCATTTTGTGGATGTGGGATCTGTCCTTGACCGTAGAGTAGCTCCCAGGTAACTGAGAGTGCAACTCAAAATAGTTATTATGGGTCCGTTGGACGCATTTCCGTCAGGTTTGCTGAATTTTTCAATTTGTGCTGAATTGCCCCGAGTTTTTGGCGTACGAGATCGGATTGTGACGCATCGGCGCCGGCTTTCATGCAACACAAAACAGGGTGTGGTCGTCGGACAACCCGACTGATTCGGACAAACCATGGAATTTAAAAATGAAATTGTGTCGCAAGATCAGCACTTACATACACCTGGAAGAAGAAGGTCCACTCCGGCGGACCTCAGCGGGGAAGCGACACATGCAGGAAATTGGACGCACGATCTTAGTGAATTGCGGCAACTCCGAATCCTCGTGGGATATTCCGGAGCGTCGTCGTCAACCGGACGGGTAAGTAAATGTGCCCCTATATGTGTTTTTATATTAGGACCAGCCCCAGGTTTCAATAGGCCCCTGGGCGACAGAGCCTCAGAAAGGCCCCTTTGCAATGAACTTGTGGTGGCATTAAAAATTCAAATACTAAAACGGTGTTCTTCTGTTCCCTTAAATATTCCTTATTTTATCATACCAAACAGCCCCCTCACAGTTATTTTATATAAGCCTACCTCACCTCCATAGATTTCTTATGTGCAGCCTTATGATGGCCCTTCAGGAGCTCTGGGCCCCAGCACTTGCCCAAATCATATGTACTGTTAGTTTTGCAATGTAAAGAGTATGCTAGTTGGATACGAAGCTTGCCACCTCACAAGGGGAAGATATAAAACCCTCTGTGGCTGAAAGTTTCTGGTCGGAGTTGGGAGGTCAGTCCAGTCTACTGAGTGAGCTTCATAGCAGCACACGTGATTGTGGTACGCTGCCCTGACACACCTGGCCTGTCTAGAGACCAAGCCCAAGTAGACATCCACCTTCAGGAGTCTGCCTCATCCTGCTGCTGAAGCAGCCAACTGTTGCCTTCAGCCTGAAGCTACCTTTACCAGGATTTGAACACCTCCTTTGGAACTATATTCAACCAGCCATCTCAACCCAGTTGATGTTTCTGCTGTTGTGGCTGTTGCCGAGTTCCAAATAAGCCAACTGTAAGTTGAATGCCCTACATTCCCTGTCTCCGAGTGATCCCTGTGTAAGGCTGTTAGCACCAAGGGTGCCCCATTTACTACCACCAGGGATCCCTACCTCTACATCAGGTTTACCCCTGGGAGAAACCTTCTACATCTTCAGCATCTCCCAGCACCTTCTTGTACTTCCACCAGACTTTTCTTCCCTGGTACCCAGCACTGTGACCACAGACGAGTGCTAGGCCAAGCTCAGCAAGCCACTCAGGTACCTAGGACTCCGACTGTCTCCTAGCCACGAAAAGCCTAGGACCCGGTGAGGGATGTTGTACATCCGGGTCCCTCTTGAACAGGTACATAGCACAAGTCATCTCAACATCCTGCAGCAACGAGTTTCATAGTCTTGCTGCACTTACTGGAACGAAACTATGGTGATTGTAGAATTGTCCCTCCTCTAGGTGTAGAGCAGAAGTGTCAAACTCATATTCGCTAAGTCCCACATCAGCCTCCTGGCTGCCTTCAAAGGGCTATTTCTAATTGTAAGACTGCATGTGATATAACTACTCCATAAGGGCTCGTTTAGACAGCCGCAATTGTGGCTGTGATCTGGCCACACCAATTGTGAGCCACAATAGAAGTCTATGGCTTCTGGTCACGGTGCGGTCAGCGTACAGTGTCTCACCACACTATGACCGAGTCCATAGGCTGCTTATGGAAGGAGAAGGGGTGAGGATTAGTCACCCCTCCAACCACCACCTTCTGGCTCTGTGCTCGTAGGGATCCAGTCTGTGAGAGCACACGACCGTATGAATGCACCCTAAAGCGAACCTGTCACCAGAAATGTGATTTTTAGATGGTGTTAGGTTCCAATAGACTAGGTTATTCCTAAGGCAGTAAATGTCCCCCTGGCCTATCATAGCCATGGTTAGTTGTTAGGAGGCCGATATGCCAGATAAGCTGTTCAGCCACCAATATGTTCTGGTCAGAACCATCGGGTCGCTCATCTCTAATTATAACAGCAGTAGCTTAGTGGATTTGGACAGATCTAGATAGACAGTTGATAGATTTAAACATATTTCCATTGAAAAACTTTCATGGTAAACACATGTGATGTCCAAATATCATTTACAGATTTTATAATGTAATCTCAATGCTTAAACCATACCAAATTACAGCAGACAAGTACATAAGTTTTCAATTGTAATTTTGTAACACTGCCTGCCTATTCATCATTTTGGGTGAACTCAGAAAATCTCTTTATTGTGTATAAAAGTGATCCATAAATAACCTCTTGTTACATTTTTTAACTTTTTTTTGCAAGTCCCTATTTAGCCATCTGACTAAAGAGACCCTTATTAAATTCCACTGTACTCTTCAGATTATCGGACTGGAAGGATGTAGAGTTTAAAATGCCCACCCACCTTTACAATAAGATAAGTACAATAAATAGAGAGATCCATAGGATTATTATTGTAAACGGTAGTCTGTACTCATATGTTAAAATTATGTGGAGATGTCTATGGTTCCATTTACAGCATTTAACTGTCCACAATTGAAAATGGATAAAAAAAAAATTGCATGACTACGATACAAATCTAGAGTGAAATCTATATGCAGTCTGCTGGAAGCTTCTGGGCTCCCCCTAGTGGCGGCTACAGGCATAATTCGTTAATAATTCATCTATAATTCATTAACCCCTTAAAGACCAGGCCCTCTTTCTTTTTTATATTTTCATTTTTCACTCCCAAACTTCAAAAATCTATAACTTTTTTACTTTTCCATTTAAAGAGCTGTGTGAGGGCTTGTTTTCAGCATAACTAATTGCACTTCATATTGAGGGTATTTTATATTCCACGCAGTGTACTGGGAAGTGGGAATAAAATTCCAAATGCAATCAAACTGGTAAAAAAACAGTTACGCAATTTTCTTGTAGGCTTGGATTTTATAGTTTCCACTTTGCACCGCAGATGACACCCCTGTGTCTATTTTGTTAGATTGGACATTTTGGACAGAGTAATGCCTGACATGCTTATGATTTTAGTGTTTATTTATATTCATATCAGTTCTAGGGAAAGGGGGATGATGACATTTTTAGTTTTTTTTAAAAATAATTTTATTTTTTGTAACTTATTTAACTTTTTTTTCTACTATGTTTCTGACACCCTAGGGTACTTTAACCCTAGGTTGTCTGATCGTACCATATACTCCCATTCTATAGTATGGCAGTATAGGGGAATTTTCCACATCATTCATTACAATGTGCAAATCGCACATTGTATTAGAAGGGTTAAAAGAGATTGCTGCTCCCCGAAGATGTCACGGGGAGCGACAATCAAAGCCAAGATGGTGTTGCCCTGAAGCTAGTTATATACTTGGGGGGCATGTTCTGTCACTAGTTATATCTTGGGGGGAATGTACATTATCTACATTATTAGAGTCGGCCCTTATCCACCAAACTGCATATGTCAATTGCATTGCCTGGTAACATTTCTGCATGTGAGGTAGGCGCAGGCCTCCTTTGTCAGATGGGACCTTCAAAGTGTATCCTTCAATTCTTGGTGAACTGTTTTCCCATAAAAATGGGGTTAGGATCTTATTTATAGCTACAAAGTGGGAACTTAGGTAGAAGGAACATCTTGAATAGTGTTCCCACGCTTTAAATTTGGTGCCCACATACTGCATAACAGGGGCAATATTAAGGGTCTCATATTTCGTGACATCTCTATGGATACCTTTCCCCAGATAGACAATCAGATTAGAAGATGGTGAAATCATGGAGGTATCAAAGTCATCCACCACCAGGAGTGCCGACTTGTGCCAGTTAATCTTCAGGCCACCAAATTTCTCCACTACTG
This sequence comes from Engystomops pustulosus, assembly GCA_019512145.1. Lineage (NCBI taxonomy): Eukaryota > Metazoa > Chordata > Amphibia > Anura > Leptodactylidae > Engystomops > Engystomops pustulosus. Next base: position 77,814,482 of record CM033641.1, on the reverse strand, counting down.
AGAGTACAGCATCAAGAGAAGGGCCCGAGTCAGCAAGGTATATCAGCAAATTGTCAACGTATAGGGACACCTTTTCTGTGATACCAAAAAATTTGCCACCCCTCAATTGCTGTGCTATTATTGAACAGAGCATACTATAAAGCCTCTGGATCCAACCGAAGAAATCTGGTGCAAAGTCTAATCTATATAACACCTCCCACAGTTGGAATTATTTATATTTTCTGGGGTGGTATTTAGGCTCCACAATAGTATTTGTCAATTTTAGGGTGGCACTTTCTGGGCAGGTGTTTTCTGCTGCATTGTGGTATTTGTTGCTTCTAGGGTGGTGATTACAAGTATGTCCATTTGAAATTGAATGTATGACAATAAGGCCCTCAGAAAAAAAATATGTTGTGCAACGGGATCTATTGCCCACATTTATAAAAAACTGTGCAAACTACACTAGGTGCAGTTTGCCTGTAAAGTGTGCTGGGTGCACCAGATTCATGAATTGTGGCGCATGTTCATTACAAATCTTTTTTAATACACCTTTGAGATAGAGCGTGCGTCACACTTCTGTCGGACACTGCATGATAAATACTACGATACTGTGCATCGGAACAACCCTTATAGTGTAGAATTTTTGTTGCATTGGGTATAATGCAGCTGACACTTTATAAATACATGTGCAAGCAGTTTGCACTGAAAAGAATGTGCAAAGTCAGACAAAAAATGGTCCAGGGGCTTTAATAAATCTGGGCTTATGTGTTTTTATACATATAAATGACTTTGATGAGCTGATAATGAGCTTCTTCTGAAAATATATGTAGATGTACTGAGCAGGGGTGCAACAAGGATAGACAGGGCCTCTTAGCAAACTTCTGAATGAGGCCCCCCTACCCCCTCAGAAAATCGACATATCTTTATACTCACACATTTATACACTTATGCCCACACATTTATGAACTGATATATTCATTTATACACTTACACAGATCTGTCCCAGTAGCTATAGACCACATGAGGAAAGCAGAGGTCAGGAATTAGAGATGAGAGATCCCCTCCCTCTCCACTGACATTTCTTATCCTAGATGCCTATTCATGCTATGTACCGTGGAAGATGCACATTGTTATATATGTATTGGTTCACTCTCCATTCTTTAGTGTGTCAGGTCGGATGTCGGGGCCCCCTGCTATGGTAGCTACCGCTGTAGTTAGCCCCTGTTATTGTATGTTTCAACTTGTTTTCAATCATCTTTTGCCTCTTTCAGAAAGAGTACACACTGCAGTATTATCCTACTCCAGCAGGTGTCTCTAAAGCTTAATGGTTCATTTCTGATAGCTGATAGTTAGAGATGAGCGAGCACTAAAATGCTCGGGTACTCGTTATTCGAGACAAACTTTTCCCGATGCTCGAGTGCTCGTCTCGAATAACGAGCCCCATTGAAGTCAATGGGAGACTCGAGCATTTTTCAAGGGAACCAAGGATCTGCACAGGGAAGCTTGGCCAAGCACTTGGGAACCTCAGAAAAGGATGGAAACACCACGGAAATGGACAGGAAACAGCAGGGGCAGCATGCATGGATGCCTCTGAGGCTGCTTAATCGCACCATTATGCCAAAAGTATGGGCAACAGCATGGCAATGACAGAGTGACCGAATGAGGCTAGATAGCATCTAAAACATCCAATAATTGACCCTGACACTATAGGGGACTATGCAGAGGCAGCGGCAGCAGCGGCAGGCTAGAGAGTGTCTTGGCAACATACCCCAAATGGACTCAGGCTTAAAACCAATGGGTGGCAGAGAGGAACCAAAGGAGGTGAGCAAGAAGCGCTCAAATAATATCGGTAAATGATAAAAGTTTGCCAGTATATTTTGTGGATTACACAGCAGGGTGGCGACAAAGTTAACAAGTTTCATGTGGAAGCCATGAAAACAACTCAAAATTCTGCCTGGAGGCAGTGAACTAGTAGTAGATTAAAGGTGCTGCATTTAAAACTATGTTAGTTGGATCTTGGGATGGAGCTGGCGCTCCGCTGCCAGGCGAGCTTTCGCCAATCCAAGCCCCTGTCTCTAGGCTACTCCCCAAACAGCACTTCTAAGAACCTTTTGTATAAGATCAAGTGTAGTAGCGTTCTTATAAGTTTGGGTTCTGGCGGGTGAGGGGAATGTAAACAGATGCGCAAGAAGCGCTGAAATAATATTGGTAAATGATAAAAGTTTGCCAGTATATTTTGTGGATTACACATCAGGGTGGCGACAAAGTTAACATGGAAGCCATGAAAACAATCCAAAATTCTGCCTGACACAGCTCGTTTGATAAGGGGACCATGTATGGAGGCAGCTATATGGACTACTTTTGGAGGCAGCTATGGCGATGACGTGTGGAGGTAGCAATGGAGACAACGTGTGAAGGCAGCTAAAAAGACGACGTGTGGAGGCTGCTATGGAGACAATTTAATTTGGATAGTGCCTGTATGTGGCAGTCCAAAAAAGTTTTCAAACCAGAGGAGCAGGTAGCTGGTCCTCCAGAAAAATTACATAGATTGAGTGCCTGTATGTGGCACTCCCAAAAATTGTTTAAAACAGAGGACAGGGGAGTTGGCCCTCCTGAAAAATTAAATACATAGAGTACTATAGCCAGAGCCAGTTGGCCCTGGCAAAAAAATAGCCAGTTTCCTCTGCTTTAGTGTACAAAGAGGAGGAGAAGGAGGACAATGAGGAGGAGGAGTGCATACATTATTCAGGTTCAGCTTCTTTCACCTGGTGGAGAATGGAAATGCGGAGAAATCCAGGCTTTATTCATCTTGATAAGCGTCAGCCTGTCAGCGCTGTCAGTCGACAGGCGTGTACGCTTATCGGTGATGATGCCACCAGCTGCACTGAAAACCCGCTCGGACAATGAAATTACACTGTCAGTTGTGGGGTATCTGTATAACGCACATTGCAATACCTTTTGGGGGGCTCTAGTTTACTGCCAGATTTACGTGTCAAATCCACATAGTTTATACAGTGATTTTCGCGTCAGGTCTGACCGGGGGATTCCTGGCAGTCATTGCTCACATACTACTACCACGGCTGCTGTGGGGAGCTGGGGGTGTAGGAGCAGTAGCAGTTCCATCAACAGTCGTTCAAGTTTGGATTCCTTAATGAGCAATTTCCTTCACCCGCCTAGCAAGGAGGGTAGCCGCCACCAGCAGCAGCAGCAGGACATGAAGCAGACCTTGCACTAGCAGGGGGTGGCCTACTTGGACAGCACTTTACCACCTGAGGTAGAGGATCCCATGGACTACTGGGCAGCCAAACTTGATGCGTGGCCGCAACTTGCGGAATTTGCAGTAGAGAAGCTGTCCTGCCCGGCCAGAAGTGTGGCATCAGAGAGGGTGTTCAGTGCAGGGGGGGCCATCGTTACCTCCAGGAGAACCCGCTTGTCCATCCGTAATGTGGAGAGACTGACCTTTGTCAGGATGAATCAGGCTTGGATCGGCCAGGATTTCAACTCACCAATGCCTAATGCATCAGACTAGATCAGCCATGACGTCTCCCCCAAACGTTGAGAAATGAGTCGGGGTTCTAACTACCTGACTCATCTACTATTCTGATGCTGCCAACTGCCTGATGCCACACATCTGCTGCAAGTTGCACCATCTGCCTCCTACCATCTTTACCAGGGGCTGGAATTTACCGCCACCTCCACACTATGCAGGCTCCTACTGCTTCTGATGTCACCTTCACACTATATCATTGTGCCACTCTGCGGACTCCTGCTGCGCTGTTCTATACCGCCTTCACACTAATCATTGTTATGCCACTCGCGTGCTCCGCTGTTCTGATGCCACCTTCACAACTATTATGATTTTGCCCATCTGCGGGGCTCCGGCTGCGCTGATGCACCAACACACTATATCATTGTGCCACTCTGTGGGCTCCTCCTCTGCTCTGATGACAACCTTTTCCACTATATCATTGTGCCAGTCTGCAGGCTCCTGCTGTGCTGCTTTTTAATTGCCACCAACACCATATATCATTGGCCCCTCTGGCGGGCTCCTGATGCGGCTTCTGATGCCGCCTTCACACTATATCATGTGCCACTCTGCAGGCTCCTGATGCCTGCTGCTCTGATGCCACCTTCACACTAGATTGATGTGCCAATCTGCGGGGGGCTCTTGCATGCTTCTGTGCCACCAACACACATATATCATTGTGCCACTCTGCTGCTCTTGCTGCTTCTGTGTGCCACCTTCACACTATATATTGTGACACTCTCTGCAGGCTTCTGCTATATCATTGAGCAGTCGTGGGGATCTCCTGCTGCTGCCTACTGATGCCTACCTTCACCATAGATCGTGTGCGTGTTGGCCACTATGGCGGGTCCTGCTGCTGCTGACTTTGATGCCACCAAACACACTATATCATGTGCCACTCTGCAGGCCTCCTGGTGCGTCTGATGCCCACCTTCAGACTATATCAGTGTTGGTGCCACTCTGTGGGCTCTCCGCTGTTGCTACTGATGCCACCTTCACACTATATCATTGTGCCACTCTGCGGGGCTCCTGCCTGTGCTTATGATGCCACCAACACAATATATCATTGTGCCACTCTGCCGCTCTTGCGCTTTCTGATGCCTCCAACACACTTATATCATTCTGTGCCACTCTGTGGGCTCCTCCTGCGCTGCTGCTGACTGATGCCCACTTTCACACTATATCATTGTGCCACTCTGCGGGCTCCTGCAGCTTCTGATGCCACCAACACACTATATCATTGTGCCACTCTGTGGGCTTCTCCTGCTGCTTCTGATGCCGCCTTCACACTATATCATTGTGCCACTCTGCGGGCTCCTGATGCCTGCTGCTCTGATGCCACCTTCACACTAGATTGATGTGCCAATCTGCGGGGGGCTCTTGCATGCTTCTGTGCCACCAACACACATATATCATTGTGCCACTCTGCTGCTCTTGCTGCTTCTGTGTGCCACCTTCACACTATATATTGTGACACTCTCTGCAGGCTTCTGCTATATCATTGAGCAGTCGTGGGGATCTCCTGCTGCTGCCTACTGATGCCTACCTTCACCATAGATCGTGTGCGTGTTGGCCACTATGGCGGGTCCTGCTGCTGCTGACTTTGATGCCACCAAACACACTATATCATGTGCCACTCTGCAGGCCTCCTGGTGCGTCTGATGCCCACCTTCAGACTATATCAGTGTTGGTGCCACTCTGTGGGCTCTCCGCTGTTGCTACTGATGCCACCTTCACACTATATCATTGTGCCACTCTGCGGGGCTCCTGCCTGTGCTTATGATGCCACCAACACAATATATCATTGTGCCACTCTGCCGCTCTTGCGCTTTCTGATGCCTCCAACACACTTATATCATTCTGTGCCACTCTGTGGGCTCCTCCTGCGCTGCTGCTGACTGATGCCCACTTTCACACTAGATCATTGTGCCACTATGCGGGCTCCTGCTTGCTGCTGTACTGATTGCCACACACCTATATGATTGTACCACTCGTGCGGGGCTCCTGCAGCTTCTGATGCCACCAACACACTATATCATGTGCCACTCTGTGGCTCCTCATGATGCGTCGTGCTATGTTGCACACCTTCACACTATATCATTGTGCCACTCTGCGGGCTTGCTGCCTGCTTTTGGATGCCCCAACACACTATATCATTGTGCCACTCTGCCGCTCTTGCTGCTTCTGATGCCACCTTCACACTATATCATTGTGCACTCTTTGATGTTATAGTGGGATCTTGGCCCTCAGCTCAGTCCTTTCGAGCTGGCACAGACGTTACCTTGTCAGGCTGAGTTCCCGCTTCGCTTATTTGGGGAAGCTGGCCTATGTAAGTGCACATGGAAGTGAAGAGTGAAGCGATTCTTACAGCTGCGGCTGTCATCTGCGTGTCATACTAAAACACAGCATTGTTAGAAGACCAAACCAGGAAATGCCTGTTTTTTAACATGATTTGTTTTGATTCGATTCGGTTCGAATCGAATTTATTTGAAAAATTCGGCGAATCGGGACGAAACAAATTTTAATAAATTCGCCAATATCTAGTTTTCACATCACTGGTGTGCCCTGTCAGAGATAATAAGTGGGATTTCTTGCCTTATAAATGGGATTGGGACCATCAGTTGTGTTGTGCAAAAGTCAGAGGGATATTGGGGCAGATTTACTTACCCGGGCCGTTCGCGATCCAGCAGCGCGTTCTCTGCGCTGGATTCGGGTCCGGCCGGGATTCATCAAGGTAGTTCCTCCGCCGTCTACCAGGTGGCACTGCTGCGCTGAAAAGCATCTGAACGCGCTGGAGTTCACCGGCTTGGGCTGAGTGAAGGTAAGCGCGTCCCAAGCGACACATTTCTTTTTTTAAATGCGGCGGTTTTTCTGAATCCGTCGGGTTTTCACTCGGCCACACCGCCCGATTACCGTCGCGTGCATGCCGGCGCCGATGCGCCACAATCCGATCGCGTGCGCCAAAATCGCCAGGGCAATATAGGGGAAATCAGCGCAAATCGGAAATATTTGGGTAACACTTCAGGAAACCGCGAATCGGGCCCTTAGTAAATGACCCCCATTGTGTTTATTAATTTTACTGTTTATTTATAATTATATGACTTTTAGGGAAAGGGGGTAATTTGAATTTTAGGTTTTTTTATTATAATTTTTTTTACTTTTTTTAATTTTTACTATTTTTCAGACCCCCTAGGCTACTTTAACCCTAGGTCAGTGGTGGCTAACCTCTGGCACTGGTGCAAGAGGTGTCATTCAGAGCCCTTTCTGTGGGCACTCAGGCCATCACCAGAGAGGACTCCAGGTTTCTTCCTGCAGTCCCAGATAGACCAGGACTTGCTCTGCACAAATCTATTTTAAAATGACAGTGCTACCTGGGACTACTGGAGGAGTGGGAAGGACCGAATGAGGCTAGATAGCATCTAAAACATCCAATAATTGACCCTGACACTATAGAAGACGGCATGCAGAGGCAGCGGCAGCAGTGGCAGGCTAGAGAGTGGCATGGCGACATACCCCAAATGGACTCAGGCTTCAAACCAATGGGTGGCAGAGAGGAACCAAAGGCGGTGAGCACGAAGCGCTGAAATGATTTCCTATGTGAACAAAAGGTTGACGGTATATTTAGTCGATAACACAGCATGGTGACGACATAGTGACCAAGTTCCATAACGTATCTGGTGAAACACCCGAAAAATGAGCCTGACACAGCTCGTTTGATAAGGGGACGACATGTGAAGGCAGCCATGGAGACGACTTCCATGATTAAGAGTGACAGTATGGGGCATTCATATTGCGCTGCTATGATTGAAACTTCAGGTCTCCAGCATGGCGGCGACAGATGCGCTGAGTTCCACTATGTATCTGGTGAAACACCTGAAAATTCTACCTGACACAGCTCGTTTGATAAGGAGATGATGTGCTGTATATCCTCTCGCGCTCCAGCATCTGGGGTATAGAGAGATGAAAGTTGCGCATGGAAACATTGGTGGACGCTGTGGAGGATCATGGAGGCGAAATGGACAGGAAACAGCAGGGGCAGTATGCATGGATGCCTCTGAGGCTGCCTAACCTTGGGATGGAGCTGGTGGTCTCCTGCCAGGCGAGCTTTTGCCTGTCCAAGCCCCTGTCTCTCGGCTTCTGCCCACCCAAAATGGGCCTGGGGGCCAGAAGCGTTTACTTTGAAAAAATTATAATTTTCAAAACAGGCGGGGTCATTTGAATATTTCATCTAGGAATAATGGAATAGCATAGCGGTTCTATTTTTAATTGTTTTTTCGGAAATGGTTTCATGATTAAGAGCGACAGTATGGGGCATCCATATTGCGCTGCTATGATTGCAACTTCAGGTCTCCAGCATGGCGGCGACAGATGGGCCGAGTTCCATTATGTATCTGGTGAAACACCCGAAAATTCTGCCTGACACAGCTCGTTTGATAAGGGGACGATGTATGGAGGCTGTAAAGTAGTAGTAGATTAAAGGTGCTGCAGTTAAAACTATGTTAGTTGGATCTTGGCATGGACCTGGCGTTCCGCTGCCAGGCGAGCTTTCACCTGTCCAAGCCCCTGTCTCTCGGCTCCTCCCCACCCAAAATGGGCCTTAAGGCCAGAAGCATTTACTTTGAAAAAATGATAATTTTCAAAGCAGACGGGGTCGTTTGAATATTTCATCTAGGAATAATGGAATAGCATAGCGGTGCTATTTTTAATTGTTTTTTCGGAAATGGTTTCATGATTAAGAACGACAGTATGGAGCATCCATATTGCGCTGCTATGATTGCAACTTCAGGTCTCCAGCATGGCGGCGACAGATGGGCCGAGTTCCATTATGTATCTTGTACCTCTCTGGTCACTTCCTCGGCAACATTCTCCCATCTACTCGCCATTTCTGTCATATCATTATCATGCAACTAGTCTCTTTGTTCTTTTAAGAACTTTTTCCATTTACTAACATCCAAACTACCATCTTTTAGCATACTTGCCTTTTTCAACATTCTCTGACATCCTTTTACAGACTCTTTTCCCTCTCTCTCTCACTATCTGTACTGCTTTTTTTCCCTTTGAATTGCCCCTCATCCTACCTAGCAAATTTCCCATAATTTTTTATATATCTCTAGTGCCGGCACACACTCACAGTCTAACTTCCTTAGGGCAGTTTAACCACTTATTTTATTTTTATTTTTCCTAAACCGTACTGCCCGTCAAGTATGATCGTAGTCCCCTTCCTTCAAGCAGATTGGGATCCTACCACACAAAAAAATTTATAAAGTCTGACCGTCCAAACTCAGTCTCCTTTGTCTCAAGCGAATTACGATCAACCAACTACTTTTCAAGGCTGACTCTTTATGTAGGGGGCTATTCTAAGATGTTACTTTCCTAAAACAAATACAATACAGTATCACAACAAAGCACTATCAAACACACATGTTCAAACTCACACAATACTCATATACCCTACAAACACATCACATGGCGACAAAGTTAACAAGTTTGATGTGGAAGCCATGAAAACAACCCAAAATTCTGCCTGACACAGCTCGTTTGATAAGGGGACCATGTATGGAGGCAGCTATATGGACGACTTTTGGAGGCAGCTATGGCGATGACGTGTGGAGGTAGCAATGGCCTTTCCTCTCCAGGGATGAGAGTGGAAAGATTTTGCTTGTACCTTGTGTCCAGGAGAGTGAATACCCAGTAATCGGTGCAGGAATAAATTCTTTGAACGTAAGGGTCACGGGATAGGCAGCCTAGCATGAAATCTGCCATATGTGCCAGAGTACCAGCGCGCAAGAATTCACTCCCCTCACTGGCCTGACTCTCCATTTCCTCCTCCTCCAACTCCTCCAACTCCTCTTCTTCTGCCCATACACACTGAACAGTGACGGACTGAACAATGGTCCCCTCTTCTGTCTCGCCAAAATTCTCCTCCTCTTCCTCCTCATCCTCCTCCACCTCCTACGATATGCGCTGAAAAACAGACCTGAGGGTGCTTTGGCTATCAACAAGGGAATCCGACTTCCGACTTCATGCTGACCAGAGAGTTTTTCAACAGGCCAAGCAGCGGGATGGTGAGGCAGATGATGGCGGCATCGCCACTGACCATCTGTGTTGACTCCTCAAAGTTACTCAGCACCTGATTGATATCAGACATCCACGTCCACTCCTCATTGTAGACTTGAGGAACGACAGTATGGGGCATCCATATTGCGCTGCTATGATTGCAACTTCAGATCTCCAGCATGGCGGCGACAGATGAGCCGAGTTCCACTTTGCATCTGGTGAAACACCTGAAAATTCTGCCTGACACAGCTCGTTTGATAAGGGGACGATGTATGGAGGCAGTGAACTAGTAGTAGATTAAAGGTGCTTCAGTCAAAACTATGTTAGTTGGATCTTGGGATGGAGCTGGCGCTCCGCTGCCAGGCGAGCTTTCGCCTATCCAAGCCCCTGTCTCTTGGCTACTCCCCAAACAGCACTTCTAAGAACCTTTTGTATAAGATCAAGTGTAGTAGTGTTCTTATAAGTTTGGGTTATGGTGGGTGAGGGGAATGTAAACAGATGCGCAAGAAGCGCTGAAATAATATCGGTAAATGATAAAAAGTTTGCCAGTATATTTTGTGGATTACACAACAGGGTGGGGACAAAGTTAACAAGTTTGATGTGGAAGCCATGAAAACAACCCAAAATTCTGCCTGACACAGCTCGTTTGATAAGGGGACCATGTATGGAGGCAGCTATATGGACGACTTTTGGAGGCAGCTATGGCGATGACGTGTGGAGGTAGCAATGGAGACAACATGTGGAGGCAGCTAAAAAGACGACGTGTGGAGGCTGCTATAGAGACAATTTAATTTGGATGGTGCCTGTATGTGGCAGTCCAAACAAGTTTTCAAACCAGGGGAGCAGGTATGTGGTCCTCCAGAAAAATTTAATAGATTGACTGCCTGTATGTGGCAGTCCAAAAAAGTTTTCAAACCAGAGGAGCAGGTAGGTGGTCCTCCAGAAAAATTAAATAAATTGAGTGCCTGTATGTGGCAGTCCAAAAAAGTTTTCAAACCAGAGGAGCAGGTAGGTGGTCCTCCAGAAAAATTAAATAGATTGAGTGCCTGTATGTGGCACTCCCAAAAATTGCTTAAAACAGAGGACCGGGTAGGTGGCCCTCCAGAAAAATTAAATACATAGAGTACTATAGCTAGAGCCAGTTGGCCCTTGCAAAAAATAGCCAGTTTCCTCTGCTTTAGTGTACAAAGAGGAGGAGAAGGAGGACAATGAGGAGGAGGAGTGCATACATTATTCAAGTTGAGCTTCTTTCACCTGGTGGAGAATGGAAATCCTGAGAAATCCAGGCTTTATTCATCTTGATAAGCTGTCAGTCGACAGGCGTGTACGCTTATCGGTGATGATGCCACCAGCTGCACTGAAAACCCGCTTGGACAACACGCTTGCGGCAGGGCAGGCAAGAACCTCCAAGGCGTACAGCGCCAGTTCATGCCACATGTCCAGCTTTGAAACCCAGTAGTTGTAGGGAGCTGTGTGATCATTTAGGACGATGGAATGGTCAGCTACATACTCCCTCACCATCTTTCTGTAAAGATCAGCCTTACTCTGCCGAGACTGGGGACAGGTGACAATGTCTTGCTGGGGTGACATAAAACTGGCAAAGGCCTTGTAAAGCGTACCCCTGCCAGTGCTGGACAAGCTGCCTGCTTGCCTACTCTCACTTGCTACTTGTCCCGCAGAAGTACGCCCTCTGCTGCTAGCGTTGTCAGAAGGGAAATACTGTTTCAGCTTGTGCACCAGGGCCTGCTGGCATTCATGCATTCTCACACTCCTTTCCTCTCCAGGGATGAGATTGGAAAGATTTTGCTTGTACCGTGGGTCCAGGAGACTGAATACTCAGTAATCGGTGCTGGAATAAATTCTTTTAACGCGAGGGTCACGGGATAGGCAGCCAAGCATGAAATCTGCCATATGCGCCAGAGTCCCAACGCGCAAGAATTCACTCCCCTCACTGGCCTGACTGTCCATTTCCTCCTCCTCCAACTCCTCTTCTTCTGTCCATACACGCTGAACAGTGAAGGACTGAACAATGGTCCCCTCTTCCGTCTCGCCAACATTCTCCTCTTCTTCCTCCTCATCCTCCTCCACCTCCTCCGATATGCGCTGAGAAACAGACCTGAGGGTGCTTTGGCTATCAACAAGGGAATCTTCTTCCCCCGTCCCATGTGACGAGCGCAAAGCTTCCGACTTCATGCTGACCAGAGAGTTTTTTAACAGGCCAGGCAGCGGGATGGTGAGGCTGATGATGGCGGCATCGCCACTGACCATCTTGAGTGCCTGTATGTGGCACTCCCAAAAATTGTTTAAAACAGAGGAGCAGGTAGGTGGCCCTCCAGAAAAATTAAATGCATAAAGTACTATAGCTAGAGCCAGTGGGCCCTGTCAAAAAATAGCCAGTTTCCTCTGCTTTAGTGTACAAAGAGGAGGAGAAGGAGGAAAATGAGGAGGAGGAGGAGTGGATAAATTATTCAGGTTGAGCTTCCTTCACCTGGTGGAGATTGGAAATTATGAGAAATCCAGGCTTTATTCATCTTAATAAGCGTCAGCCTGTCAGCGCTGTCAGTCGACAGGCGTGTACGCTTATCGGTGATGATGCCACCAGCTGCACTGAAAACCCGCTCGGACAAGACGCTAGCGGCAGGGCAGGCAAGAACCTCCAAGGCGTACAGCGCCAGTTCGTGCCACGTGTCCAGCTTTGAAACCCAGTAGTTGTAGGGAGCTGTGTGATCATTTAGGACGATGGTATGGTCAGCTACGTACTCCCTCACCATCTTTCTGTAAAGATCAGCCCTACTCTGCCGAGACTGGGGACAGGTGACAGTGTCTTGCTGGGGTGACATAAAGCTGGCAAAAGCCTTGTAAAGCGTACCCTTGCCAGTGCTGGACAAGCTGCCTGCTCGCCTACTCTCCCTCGCTACTTGTCCCGCAGAACTACGCACTCTGCCGCTAGCGCTGTCAGAAGGGAAATACTGTTTCAGCTTGTGCACCAGGGCCTGCTGGTATTCATGCATTCTCACACTCCTTTCCTCTCCAGGGATGAGAGTGGAAAGATTTTGCTTGTACCGTGGGTCCAGGAGAGTGAACACCCAGTAATCGGTGCTGGAATAAATTCTTTGAACGCGAGGGTCACGGGATAGGCAGCCTAGCATGAAATCTGCCATATGCGCCAGAGTACCAACGCGTAAGAATTCACTCCCCTCACTGGCCTGACTGTCCATTTCCTCCTCCTCCAACTCCTCTTCTTCTGCCCATACACGCTGAACAGTGAAGGACTCAACAATGGTCCCCTCTTGTGTCTCGCCAACATTCTCCTCCTCTTCCTCCTCATCCTCCTCCACCTCCACCTCCTCCGATATGCGCTGAGAAACAGACCTGAGGGTGCTTTGGCTATCAACAAGGGAATCTTCTTCCCCCGTCTCTTGTGACGAGCGCAAAGCTTCCGACTTCATGCTGATCAGAGAGTTTTTCAACAGACCAAGCAGCGGGATGGTGAGGCTGATGATGGCGGCATCGCCACTGACCATCTGTGTTGACTCCTCAAAGTTACTCAGCACCTGACAGATATCAGACATCCACGTCCACTCCTCATTGTAGACTTGAGGAAGCTGACTGACCTGACTACCAGTTCTGGTGGAAGTTGACATCTGGCAGTCTACAATCGCTCGGCGCTGCTGGTAAACTCTGGATAACATGGTCAGTGTTGAATTCCACCTCGTGGGCACGTCGCACAACAGTCGGTGAGCGGGCAGTTGGAGGCGGCGCTGCGCTGCCCTGAGAGTGGCAACATCTGTGCTGGACTTCCTGAAATGCGCACAGATGCGGCACACCTTCGTGAGCAAATCAGACAGATTGGGGTATGTCTTGAGGAAACGCTGAACTATCAGATTTAACACATGGGCCAGGCATGGCACATGTGTCAGTCTGCCGAGTTGCAGAGCCGCCATCAGGTTACGGCCGTTGTCACACATAACCATGCCTGGCTTCAGGTTCAGCAGTGCCAGCCACAGATCAGTCTGCGCCGTGATGCCCTGTAATAGCTCTTGGGCGGTGTGCCTTTTATCGCCTAGGCTCAGCAGTTTGAGCACCGCCTGCTGTCGCTTAGCGACGGCACTGCTGCTGTGCCTAGAGCTACCGACTGATGGCGCCATGCCCACGGATGGTAATTCGGAGGAGGAGGTGTAGGAGGGGTGGGAGGAGGAGGAGGAATAGTAGGCCTTTGAGACCTGGACCGAGGTAGGCCCCGCAATCCTCGGCGTCGGCAGTATATGACCAGCCCCAGGGTCAGACTCGGTCCCAGCCTCCACCAAGTTAACCCAATGTGCCGTCAGCAATATATAGTGGCCCTGCCCGGCAGCACTCGTCCACGTGTCCGCGGTCAGGTGGACCTTGTCAGAAACGGCGTTGGTCAGGGCACGGATGATGTTCTCTGACACGTGCTTGTGCAGGGCTGGGACGGCACATCGGGAAAAGTAGTGGCGGCTGGGGACCGAATACCGAGGGGCGGCCGCCACCATGAGGTTTCGAAAGGCCTTGGACTCTACCAGCCTATAGGGCAGCATCTCCAGGCTAAGCAACTTGGAGATGTGGACGTTGAGGGCTTGGGCGTGTGGGTGGGTTGCGCTATACTTCCTTTTGCGCTCCAGCGTCTGGGGTATGGAGAGCTGAATGCTGGTGGATGCTGTGGAGGATCGTGGAGGCGAAGATGGGGTTTTCGCACGGGAGGTGTTTGGGCCGTGGTCCTGGGCAGGGGGCTGACTAGCAGATGACACAGGGGAAGGAGCAGTGGTGTGCCCGGCCGGAGGTGAACGGGCTTAGTGCCATTGAGTGGGGTGTTTAGCATTCATATGCCTGCGCATACTGGTGGTAGTTAAGCTAGTAGTGGTGGAACCCCTGCTGATCCTGGTTTGGCAAAGGTTGCACACCACAGTCCGTCGGTCATCGGTCATTGTTCCGTGTTTCTTCTTTTATAAAAGACCTCCAGACGTCTGAAAATCTAGCCCTCACCAACGGAGCTGGACAAGGGCAACACTTTGGCGGCTGATGCCCAGCTCCTGGCCCTCACTCTCCGTCGGGCCCCACCACTGCCTCTTCCAACCTGTTCTGCTATTAAAGGGGAACCCACCTCCTTCTCAGAAGCACTGTTGTTCACCCGGCCCTTATCAACCCAGCTTGGGTCTGTCGAACTCATCATCCGCCTATCCCTCAGTCTGCTCCCCCCTCGGACTTCCTTCCCCTGACAACACGTTCACCACTGTCTGACAACGTGTCCTCCTCATGTCCCACCCTCTTTACACATTCTTCGCACTAACGTCAATAGCTGTCATCATCACACACAGACTGCGACGCGGTGGAAACCTGGGCATCGGAAAATTGCTCAGTCAGCAACGTACAAGTGGTTTGTGACTGTGGGAGCGTCCAGAAAAAACAGTCTCCTCAGATATTCGGTTCAAATGCCAAATTTTTTGCTGGGAGGGGGCAACTGGGGGGAAGGAGGCTAGGTGGAGGAGCTGGAGGAGTGCCGATTTCGGTGATCAATGGGTGACTGCGTGAAGACTGACTGGTGGACAAATGGCTAGAAGCATTGTCCGGCATCCACGACATCACCCCTTCGCACTGGTTCTTGCTGGCCTCACATGCTCTACCCAACCACCTAACCACGAGTCCGTAACTTGAGACATGAGAACTAGGGAGTGTAGCTTTGCGGCGTCACCTCGCGCCCTCTCAATCAGTGGTGTCTCCCCACCTCAAACCCCCCCCAGGACCACGGCCGCTGACCCCTGCAGTATTTTGGACGCCCACCGGCCACGCCGGCCCTCTTCCTCTACCCCTAGCCCGCCGGGTTAAACATTTTCAAAATTAAGTGTAAATTCATTATTTTTTTTTTGTGTTTTTTTTTTAACAAAATGATGCTATCCTATTGCTATGCTATTTTCTAACCTACATTGACAGCACACAAACTAGATTGTTGCTGTGCCTGATGACATCAGCTATAAAAGCTATAAAGAACTTAAGGTAAAAACAAAAAAATCACAACTCTGCCTAAATTTCCTAATCAACTCTAATAAATTGTCCCACTCTCGATCGTTGAGGTGATATGCGTGTCACTAAGAGCTAAACACAACGGTCCAAGTCCTCCCATCCATTCTCACAATATGGTACAAGCTGACGAACTAAGCCAGCAAGGCCCAGGCCCAATCAAACAAAAGAAAGGAAATATAACGTAAGTGTAGGCCTAAGTAAGCCGTTGGGGTTCTCCTATGGCAATTTTCTAGCCTACATGACAGCACACTGCTTTCAATATGACTTTGAGCTATAAAACGAATAAAGGTAAAAAAAATAAATCAACGACTCTGCCTAATTCTAATCAAACCCCTAATAATTGTCCCTTCGTGTTTAAGTTGGATATGTGTGTCCACTAAGATCTACCACAACGGAGCCAGTCTATCTCCACTGCAAATCCTCACAATATGGTAGTAGCTGCACTACTAATGCCATCAAGCCCGCCAAAGCAAACAACAAAAAGTAAAAAAAAGTAGTGTAGCCCAAAAGGGCTGTTGTGTTCCTTGTAGAGCCCTCCTGCTAACACTATTCTAATCGAACACCTAACGCTTTCCCTTACCAGCAGCAGCTCTCTCCCTAGCGGCATCCAGCACAGAATGATCCTAGCGCTCTGGCAGGGCTAGTCTTCATGGTCACCTGATATGGCCATCCAAACCACTGCTATCGACGTGTATGATGTACCACCTTCAGCTGGGGTGGAGTGCAGAAGCTCTCCTGGCTTTGTGTTTGGCTCATGTTTCTGCACGCCAAAAGCAAACGGCGGAGATGCCATTTTCTCAATCTGGCGAATACTCGTCCGAGTAACGACATTTCGAGTACGCTAATGCTCGAACGAGCATCAAGCTCGGACGGGTATGTTCGCTCATCTCTAGACAAGATGGTCACACCAGAAACAACATGGCTTCAGAGTCCTACAGTACACAACCACCTAGAAGGTAAATATGATTATAGCCAATAGTGCCAATAGCATCTGTTAGACTATATATGTAACTAATGTCGGGACCCTGCTCATTAATGGCTTCAGTTTGTGGCTCACGCAGTATACGGCTCTGATTATGTCTCCCAAACTTTGTCATGGTCCCCAAGTAACGCCTCACACATCATATACTTCACATAATTTTTAACGAAATATACTTGTGCCCATTTGCACTTCAAATTTATGATGACATAAATACCATAATGAGAATATTCCATTATACCTCCTCCTTTGGCAACACTAATTCACCTCATCTATTGCCCTCCAATGTAATCCTCACACATAAATAATTACTAATTTTGTCCTCCAACTAATAATCCTCATAATGTGACCCCTCCGACCCCCCATCCCCACCCACCGCCCAATAAATAATTTCCCCACTAACGCCAATGCCCTGTGTATATGGAGAGGTTGGAAGCCGAGGGATTTCACTTCGTGGGTGCTCAACACAATAGTAGCATGAACAATATGGGGGTAAGAGACGGCAACATTCATGGCCCTGGTGCTAATTCTTTTTAATGTATCACACACACTCTGGGAGTTACGTAGTGCGACAACAGGCCATTTCACCCCAGGACTTGCCCTTTTTCAAGTCTATGATCGCCTGTGAAAAGTGCATTAACGCAAAACTTCATGTTGCAAACATTTTCAACTCCCTGTCTGTATTATAAAATAAGTATCTTATTGCACGAAGACCATGAGTGCCTACACTGTCCTCTCTACTGCTACCTTCCATATTTATTAAATAAGGGGGGGGTGAACCCCCACCATACACTTTCAATCCCAAGCTGTCTGGGGCATTTTCCTGCCTTGGTTTTTTGATACTGTTTGATCACTAATGTTCTCTAACACCCCCCAAGACCTTCAGAAAGCAGCCGCAGTTAGAGCTGAGAATAATGCTTATTTGCTACACAAGAATCCCCCGGATTTTATTTAGATACAAGCATGTGATGGACAATGTATCCTCCTTTAATATTCAATGTGTATGTATAAAAAATTATAAAGAATAAAAAAAAAACAGGGCGATAATACATATAGGGCAGATTACTTACCCGGTCCGTTCGTGCGATCCATGACAGCGCGTTCTCTGCAGGCGATTCACTGGTCCGGCCGGGAATTCCCACTACACAGGTAGTCTCCCTCCACCGTCCCCATGGGGCTCTGCTGTCGCGCTGAATTTCCCACCTGGAGCCGCTGGGGAATGCCCTGAAATTCACCGCCCTATACCTGGTGAAGGTGTGTAATTTTCGCAACAACAGCTGAAGATGTAGACATTGTTTTTGCTTAAATGCGGCGGTTTTTCTCCGAATCCGCCGGTTTTCGTTCACCATTGACTCCCCCGATTCCATCGCCTGCCTGCCAGCGCCTCTGCGCCACAATCCCGATCGCGTGCGCCAAAATCCCGGGCAACTTCACTGAGGAGAAATCGGACGCTAATATTCGAATATTCGAGAACGCTGTCTAACGTAACACTTCGGGAAAATGCCGAATCGGGCCCTTATTAAATGACCCCCAAGCGCCAAATACTTTGTGTTGCTTCCTCACAATTACTGTCTGTAAATCTAGACATAGAAGCTGTTTAATGGGTATGAATACTTCTCTAACCACTGCCTGTTATATATTTTACTACAGTAAATGTCCTTTTAATAACCTTCATATCCCGCATTATCTTTCATCATCTTTTTTGTCTAATTTTATACTGTTCTTCCGGGAAGCTTCTAGAGTTTCTTCTAAATGGAAATGTAATCATTTAAAAGTCCTAGGAGCTTGATCTCGTTTGTATTATTCCATGAAATCATAACCCGTCCTGGTAATTTATCTAACCTGTGACACAGTTCCTGGGCAATAGTTGTACAAGTGCTCATAAATGCATCTTTTCTTTCATCATTTCTCGGTTGCTCGCCGTTTCACATTAAACCTCTGGAGTAGACTGTCAGTAATGACGTGTATAAAGCTTTCAGGATTCTCTGGGTAGGTTTCTCACTTATCATCTTCTATGTGTCATGATGCACAAAGTTAATGCTGGCCATACCATTGGGGGTCATTTATCTTTTGCCAAGACTTTGTCCGTGCTGGCGTTTTTCTGTACGTTTTGGGTTTTGTGTGACTTGTTTGTTTTTTGCGCCCTTTTTTTAAAAAAAAAAAGTCATACAAAAGTTGCAGTTCTTCACACACCCTTTTCCACACACTTTTGCTAGAGCCTGCTCAGGACGGGAGTATGTTGTGACAAAATTGACCATTTTCTTCTTTCTCTTGATCTTGCAAACCAAATTGAGATTTTTTTTATACGTCGCACACGCTGATTTAAAGATTGTCAGTTCACGAAAAACTGAAAAATCATCCATCCGAAGAAAAGTCAGCACATTTGGTGGCAAATTATTGCAAAAATTGCCAAATAGAAGTATGAAACAAAGCCTAAGATAATGAACCCCGCCCCATTTTGTACTGTACAGTGTTTGGCCAGATCTGACAATGCTTTTGCTTGTATCCGGGTTTGAGACCATCTGAAATATGGCTAAGGAGCTTCTTTGAACTGTTCCCCAATAGTAAAAACCATTATAAATTGAAATTCAACCTATGTTTCATCGTTATTTCTCATTAGAGCACATGCACGCTCATCCGACCGGTTCTGTGTATATAGATAGATCTGGAGAATACTGTTAAGGGCAGGTGAAAATATATAAAAATATTAAATTGTCTCTAGTGGTTATCTTTTATATTCAATCTGTGAGAAGTGTGGCCCACAACAGGCTCCCCTGCTCCTAATAGTAGGGGATCACCCAAACATTTTGTCTGAATATCCAGGAGCCTCTTTAGAATTTCTCACAGGCTGGAGCTGAATAGATGTTACAGCAGCCACAGAACTGAGAACTTCTTAGAGGGTCCTGGCTATCATGGCACTTATGGTGCCCCTCTGTATCAAAGCTATTTTAAAATCACGTGTCAAAACACAAATCACTCACTATCTACTAACAACGTTTTTCCTAGAACTTGCACAATAAATGCCATTGACAATAACACGCATAAATATGTTAGGTAAGCCAGATCCCAAATGTATCAAAATATAACAATCAGTATCCCTACAGTGACTGTATATGCTGCAACAGGAAAAGAAAACCTCCAAATATCCAATCAGTAATCTTTCACTTTATTTTGCCACCCATAAAAATTTTAATAAAAACTCTAAAAATGTCCTACAGTCAAACAGTATCAATGATATGTCAGCTTTCCTGCAAAAATTCACCTTACACAGAGCCCTCCATTAAAGTGTATAAAGTTCAGATGAATCAAGTAGCCTGGGCCTAAAGAAAGTTTCCAGAGAGCTTCACCAGAGGTCAACAGTTGGACGTAGAGAGTCTGTACTAGTGGTTCGTCGTAAGTTGGTGTACTATAAGTAGGGGACCGCCTGTATAAAAAATAACAATTCTCAATAATAAAGAATTATTGTAATTTGGATTCACAGAAGAATGTTTCCTTTTTTGTCAATATCCAGCCACACTTGGATTTTTTTCCAGCTTTCGGTACACTTCACTTCCCGAATATTAAATAATTAAACTAGGAAGGACATTTGTTATTGTCAGCTTTCACAACATTTTTTTTCTTAACAGATCTGCTTATATGGCTAACACAAACTGTAAAACATAGGCTGCAAAAAGGGGTTTAACGAGTATATATTACACGGTCTCCATAATCACAATTTTGGATTATCTTTTTTTACATTATTATTATTATTATTTTATTATAGCTCTACCTGTATTAACCACTGCCACATATTTGGCCTATTCGGAGATCGTTATAATGCATTGCAGAATTCAAAATGACATCTATGTAAATATGTGCCTTGTAATGAAAATAAAAATCCGTACTGCAACATATACTGTTAAAACCAACTTGCTTCCTCTCTTAATGAAATGCAAATTTAACGTATGATAATGTTATGTGTCAGAATCTGGACATATATTGCAATTTTTAATACAATTTTATTGTAAAACTAAACAAATCGAGATAACTGTACCATCTCCTTGAAGTTCTGACGCAGTACTCGGTGATTGTCCTTATGTAAGTAAAGCCTTAAAAATAGCTTGTAAGATAACACGAAATTGTTTTTTTTTTCCATTAGGACGTCCAATTATTTTGTCGGACACACGCCTCCTATACCGTAGTTTTCTCGTGCAAATTGGGAAAAAAAAACATGGAAAAGGGAGACAGTCATGGTAAAACAGGCTGTATTTCTTCTGATACCCAGTGGCAGGGCCGGATTAAAATAGGTTGTGGGGTGGGCCCTGGCGCAAATCTGGTGGGTGCCCCCCATTAAATGTAGCCAGACAGGTAACAGAAATCGCTATAATACACAGGCCCCCCGCAATAACTATATACAGCCCCCTATAACTATATATATCTCCCAGTAATACTAGATCCAGCCCCCCAGTACATCACGATATACAGCCCCGCCAGTAATCACTATATACAGCTCCCCCAGCAATCTACTTGGATTACAGCCTAACTCATAATCACGATATAGCTGGCTCCCAGCAATCAAGTATACAGCCACCCAACAATCACAGAAAACACGCAGTTTCCCCAGCATCACTATATAACATCTCCCCCAGCAACCACTACTATACAGCTCCCCAGCATCACATAAATAGCAGTTCCGCATCACGTATTACCAGCTCCCCCAGCAATAACTGTATACATCTTCCCCAGCAACCACTATCTACAGCTCCCCAGTCAAATCACTAATACAGTTCCCCATCAAATCACTATAACCGCTCCCCGCGCCATCACTAGTTACAGCTTCCCAAGCAATCACTATATACAGCTCCCCAGCAATCACTAGATACAGCTCCCCCGCATGTCACTATATCAGATCTTCCCCAGCACCACTATATACAGCTCCCCACAATCACGTACTATACACAGCTCCCCAGCAATCACTATATACGCTCCCCCAGCAATCACTGTATTACACTCTCCCAGCACCACTATATCAAGCTCCCCCAGCATCACTAGATACAGCTCCCCCGCAATCACTATATACAACAGCTCCCCCAGCACCCATATATACAGCTCCCAGTCAACCACTGATATTAGCAAGCTGCCACCCAGCAACCACTGCGTAATCTCTCCCACAGTCCATTCACCTATACACTCCCAGCCTCACAATGACCATCTCCCCCAGCATCAATTCTTACGCTCCCCCAGCAATTACTATAGACACAAGCTCCCCAGTATATCCTATATACATCTCCTCTTGGTATCACTATCTATAGCACAAGCTCCCCAGCATACAACTATAGCTACATCTCCCCTAGCAAGCCACTTGTATAACTATCTCCCCCACAATCATCTCTATACTAGCCCCCCATCAATCACTATAGACAGCTTCCCCCGCAATCACTAATACAATCTATACCCACTAGCAACCACCTGTATACAGCTTCCCCTAGCCAACACTGTTACAAGCAGCTCCCCCAGCATTCACTATATATACAGCGTCCCGCTCCAACCCAGCAATCAACTTAATACAAAGCTCGCGCCAAGCCCATCAACGCATCATCTCCTCCCAGGCAAATCACTGTATTAGCACCAGCTCCCCAGATAATCACTATAGGACACACCCCCCCCCAGCATCACCATATACAGCTTCCCCACAACCGCTATATACAAACTCCCCCAAAGCAATCCATATATACACTCATCCTAGCTCCCCCACTGAATCATGCTACAGCCCCCCCTCCCTTGCAATCCTGTATCACAGCTCGCCCACCTTCACTTAATACAGTCTCCCCCCCCAGCAATCACACACTAAATACAGTTCCCCAATCACTCACTATATACAAGCTTCCCCCTCATCACGAGTACAGCCCCCAGCAATCATATATACCACCCCCCAACCATCACTATATACAGCTCCCCCAGTAATCACTATATCAAGCTTTCCCCCGCAACCACTATATAATACGAGCCCCCCCTGTAATCACTATCTAACTCACCCCAGCAATCATTGATACAGCTCCCAGTAATCTATATATACAGCCCCCAGTAATCCCTGTATACATCGCTCCCCCAGCAATCAAGTTTACAGCTCCCCCACAAATCACTATATACAGCTTCCCCAGCAATCACTATAACATCTCCCCGGCAATCACTTATATCTCTCCTCAGCAACCATATATACACACCCTAACATCACTATTATACAGCTCCCCATCATCACTATCGTAGACAACCCCCTTACATAACCTATCACACAGCCCTTAGTAATCACTATATGCACCCCCAGCTTAAACTATAAAAGTCCCCCTATAAAATATATACAGAGCCCCTAATAATATCAACACCTCATCCATACACAATAACTATCTACGATAACTATTTCCCTTTATAACTATAGAACCTCACCCCCCCCTAATAACTTATGCACCCCCCTATATAACCTAACTATTGATACAGTTTCCTCCTATTTATAACTACTCTAACACCACTCTATAATATAACTAAACTAGAGACTGGTTTCACAACACCCCCCCATATGAAAACTTATATACAACAGCACCGTAACACCAGCCTATAACAATATAACCCCATAATAACTAATATTGCACCCCCTATAATACACTAATACCTCCCAGGATAAGTACACTATATGCACCCCCCTAAAGACATATATAACACAACACCTCCATCACACACTACTAACTATATATAGTATACACCATAATTATAACGTATACAGCACCACCTCCTATAACGATCACTATTAATTACCCGCCCCTATAACCGAATCTAGGCACCCACCTATCGAGACGATAGGCACCTCCTGGATAATAACTTATAAACTCACCCTATAATAACTAACTAATTACAGTTCCACCTATTATAACGGATTACACAAACCTCCTTATAACTTACTATCCCCCATAACTAGATGCAAAAACCACCATTAAATAAACTTAATATAACACACAACCACTCCTATATACTATCTACGTCCCTAGACTAACTATATACACCACCCTATAATACTGAGATCACCCCCTATATAACTATATACCACACCAACCCGAATATACCTAACTCCTACAGTTCCCCTAATTATAAACTTACTATTTACACGCACCTCTCTAGAATAAACTATCTACTCCCTATAATAACTATATACAACACCACCCCTATAATAACTAATAAACACACACCCCACCATAATAACAACCATATATCAGTTCCCCTATTATGAACTATATATAGACAACCCTTCCTATAATAGACTAACTATATTACCCACCCATAACATATGCAACCCCTAATCATAGACTTATACACCACACCCCTATTACATAACTATCTACTCCTACTCCCTCATAAAACATATAATACCCCACCTATAATAACTTACTACACCAACCCTCTAAATACCTATATACACCACCCCCCTATACAATAACTAACTATCTCAAGTTCCCCCCTAGTAACGTATACTACACCACAACCTCCTAATAATAACTATCATCTCCCTATATACACTATATACCCACATCATACCTATATCACAAAAATACACCACCCTATATACTATATGCAACGCACCCTATAACAACGTATTTACATTAACAATGCTCTGCAACCACCCACCACTAAATAAATCCCTATAATACACACACCCTATACATAAAACTACCTACCCACCACTATACTACTATAATCACCCCCCTATAATAACTATATACAAACCACCCTATAATAACTTATACACACCCTATAACAACTAACCATATACAGTTCCGCTTTATAAAGCGTATAGACACAACACCAGCCTATAATAATATCTACACACCCTATTAACTATATAACAACCCCACACCACTAACCAAATAACTATATCACAACCTCCTATAAACTATATACCCACCCTATAATAACTAATATAACACCTCCTCTAATAACTACCTATATTCCCCTCCCACCCAATATAACTAGTTGCGCACCCAAACACCTTTTATAATAATACTATATACCCCCAATGATAATATAACAGTTATATACGTTTTATTTTATAAATAAAATTTGTACAACAACCTTCCTTCCTCCTTTCCCCCCGGATGCGCGCCGTCCTCAAAGTCTCTTACCCTCGCAGGATATTATCTTCGAGGCGTACCAAGAGGACGGTGCAAACTGCTAGCAAGCCGGCGCAGTGACATCACACCACGGCCGCGTCAGCGCCGTACGTCACACCAGTCGTAGCCGTCCAAGATGACACAGGCGCCGACATCTTGAATTATTACAACCTGTAATCATCGAAACTGGCAGAGCAAGTGGAAACTATTGTTCCCCCATGGCTCTGCCCCTCTAGCCACGCAATTAAGTTTGTAACTATTGGTACCGCCCTGTAGTGCGGTAGTAAGTCCAACGGGAAACCCAAATAACAGTGGTGGCAGAATCTGTTGCAGGACGTCTTTTTTTCATTTGATCCGTTCGAATCGCCCACTATTTGGTGTAGGCCCCTGTTAAGAGCAAAGTTGGGGGGGCCCCGGGTGCTAAGTCGCTCCCGGGTTGTGCCCCCCTAGGATTCCGGCTCCCTAGCAGCGACTGGAAAAAAATCACACCATATGCTTCTTTATTTAACTAGTAATTCCAACATACTAGGCAACCTAGGACTTTGGATACTATTGTTAGTTTACCTGCAGAAACTATGTGGGCTTATTGTGAACCTAAAACCACAAGTATCCACCCCCATAGGCACATAAGAACGGGAAAACTGCGCTCACTGATGTGACATTGATGAGCATTTGATCTAAAACTTCGATCACTCTTTGTCTCTTAATTATTCGCGAAAATCTAAACTCTCTGTTCTCCCCCCTTCCTGGATCACTGGCTATAGCTACTCACAACAGTGCCCAAGACATCACCTTATGTCATATGGCATTCTATCCCGTTTTTGAAGTAATGTTGTCCTGAGTTAAGTAGTCATATGACCTATAGACCCCTATAACAGATAAGACTACATACTAGTATTATTTATGGTATTTTTTAGAAGTTCCGTAAAACTTATCCTCTCCTCTAATTAATTGTACCCCTTGTTCTTCCTTTCTCCCAGCTGCACTGCTAGATTACATTGGAGGAGGTTCATCTATTGTCTTTCCTGTCTCTATTTGCCAATTTTCGGTCTAAGATAAACCTGATTATCCCCTCACCCAGTCGTTTTCTGGCTTCACTGATCCGCACACAGCCACTATTAGTCCCGGCTTCGTGGTCGCGGTGAGCGGTCAGGGGGGATTGAACCGTTCGGGGAGGTGTGAACAACAAATCCGTAAAGCTTAAAAAAGGTTGGAGGTCACAGGCACTTAACAACTTTGTTGATGCCATGTTAATGTTTTGCTCACAAGCATCAAAAGCATTTAAAAGAGGGCTAGTGGCCTTTATCGGAGTGATGGGCATCTCTGTCTGTGTAGGCTGGAAGTAAACAGTGTTTTAAATCTTCGATCAACCAGGGCAACATGGGCTTCTTAGTCCTGAAGAACTGCTAAATATCTGTGATGATACGATGGTAATATACTTGGCCTTCAATTTGTCACCCTTACTTTTACTGCGACATTGCAAAGGTTAACTTTTAAAGGATAAACCCTTTCATGTGCTGCCCTGTTCACCACGCGAGACACGAGAGCACAAACTAAACACATAAGCACAGTAACCCAAGGTGAAATGCAGAATAGCTCCTTTGCATATATTCAAACTTAATTTCATCATCAAAGGGGTGCACGCTCGCACCAGATTATTAAAATACTGCAGCTTGCTATTGGTCCTAAGTAATATACGCCATAATAGTTCACTTTTCCCACATCAGGTCGATGACATCTGACAATTAGGTTCTCCAACCAAAGCATGTAATCCAGGGTACGACCGCGGGGTCATTTACACAGGGGCCAACGAATCGTGTTTTTGGTAAAGTTAGGCGGGTTTACCCTAATTTTTTCGGTTTTGTGCTGACACGATTTTTCCCTCAAATTGACCCACGGTGTTTGGTCGCATCAGTGATCAGATTGTGGCGCATTCAGCCGCTGGCATGCGACTGAACTGAAAATCAGGGGAGGGTGTGGCCAATAGACCAAAACCCGACGGATTCGTACAAACGCGCCGTAATAAGTGACATCTTAACAAATAAAGTGTCGGCTGGCACACAGCCTTACCTTAATAAAACGACCCTATCACTGCCCCCAGCCCACAGTAATTCGTGAACTCCGACGGATCGCGTCGGCCGGACTTACGCGCAGTCAAGCTACAGAAACCTGGCGGACATACGGAGAAACTCTGCCTTAGTGCATCTTACACCGGAAAAACCCAAATCTCACCGGCAAAACTCGTCCACGTGATCGCCAATGACCTGGAGTAAAAGTAAAATGAGCCACCCAGAATGTTTATACACACGAAGTTTGGGCCTTGACATTGGCCTTGTGTTCTCTGTATAAGTCTTTGCCTTCATGCAGAGAAAGAGAATGATCTTACTGAAGACCCAGTCATTTACTAAACACTTTCACCCAAAATGACATCTCAACCAGTCATTTCCGGATGGCTGGTACAACAGGTCAACATAATCGTCGACAGCAGAAGAGCTTCATGAAAGGGATCTAATGCCGCTTACCCATCACTTAAGTTGAACATTGATCGGATATTTGTTTATGGTTATAGAACTTGTTTCCCCTAAAAAACCCCCCCTCCGTACCATCACCCTTCCTATGGCTATTTTTCAGCTCCACTCCTCTGTAACTATCTTTTCATTTTTTTAACACAAAAAAAAGTTTGAGAAAAAAATTAAAGTTACTAAAATAATCTCTAATCAGAATAACTATTACGTTGCACCCAAAATTATAGTGCGGAAATGTAATACGGCGATCATACACATAAAGTACTATGGGGCGGCAAACTACCAATCCATAGTATGCACTAATAGTAAGTTGTGAGATAATGTTTCATAGAGGATTTCTATCTGTCAATGCAAAGCAATTGTGCACATGGGATTGATCAAAGCAACATTGCCTGTAAACAATTGTGAAACTGTGAAAACTTCCATTAGTGAATCTCCAGGCAATGCTGAGCCCTGTTAAGACAATGTAACAACCATAATGGAATGTAAAGAATACATAGAAAGGTAAAATCAGCTCATGTAACTGCAAAGAAAACCAGATGTAAAGTTAAGTGTAGAAAAACACCTATGCAAAGAGACTCCATATTATTAAATGCACCATTCAAGGTAAATGCAGGACTTTTTGTAGAGAAACCCGTACTTTACTAGGTAAAGTTTTTGAGTAATAATGGCTCAAGAATAGACACATAAATTCTTTACGCATTTGCAGAAGAGTTGGATACTACTGGACCTCACCTAAGAGAGAGGACCCCACGTTTTTCGTATCGGCAGGGTTTGGGTTAGACCACAAATAAGCTGCACATATTGCTTTATTGGTGGTGAACATCCATTCTGGTAAATTTAAAGACCCACTACCAACGCCACGTAATACAAGTGGCCAGGTGATCAATGATTCAATTGTCTTAATTATTAAATTGAATTCTATTGTCTTATTATTAAATTGAGTGTGTTTTGTTTTTTTTTTTGTGTGTGTGTTTTTTTTTTTTTTTTTTTTTTTTTTTTTTTTGTTGGT
This sequence comes from Engystomops pustulosus, assembly GCA_019512145.1. Classification (NCBI taxonomy): domain Eukaryota; kingdom Metazoa; phylum Chordata; class Amphibia; order Anura; family Leptodactylidae; genus Engystomops; species Engystomops pustulosus. The sequence continues at coordinate 77,786,230 of CM033641.1, read as the reverse complement.
GTTTGTTTTTTGTTTTTTTTTTTTTTTTTGTTGTTTTGTTTTTTTGTTTTTTTTTGTTTTTTTTTGGTGTTCGTTTTTTTTTTTTGTTTTTCTTCTTGGTTTTTATTTGTTGTTTTTTTTTAGTTACCCTCCCCCTCCCCCCCCCCCGCCCCCCCCCCCCCCCCCCCCCCAAACCACCACCCGAACCAAAACAACCCCCGATTATCCCTATGTTTTTTTGGCGTGTTTTTTTTTTTTTTTGGGGTTTGGGTTTTGTGTTTGGTGTGGTTTTTGTTGTTTTCTTTGTTTTTTTGTTTTTTGTTTGTTGTTTGTTATTGTTTTTTTTTTTTGGTTTATTGTGGTAGCCCCACCCCCCCCCCTCGCCCACGCACCCCCCCCCACTCCCTCCCCATCCCCCGGCCCCCGCAGCCCCTGGGCGCCAGAAATCGGCGTCGGTCCATTTAATAACTAATCCAACCCCCCCCCCCCTCCCCCCCCCCCTCCCCCCCGACCCCCACCCCCCCCCCCCCCCCTCCCACCCCCCCACCCCCCCCCCCCCCCTTCCCCCCACCTTTTTTTTTTGTTTTTATTTTTTTTTTTTTTTTTTTTTTTTTGTTTCTGTTTTTTGTTCTTTTTTGGCTTGTTGTTCGTTTTCATGTAAAAAGGCATAATATTTATACGGTATATAAATATAAATATTGGTTTCACAGTCTTCATCTACTGTAACCTTAAAAGTCTGAAATGCCCAATTGTTCAAGTGGCAAAAACCCTTCCGGTCCCCTAATCTGGTGGTCAAAGAACTCCCTGGATTAAAAGAACACTCTTTAGAGAAATATTGTTCCCATAGGATGTGATTTTTTGCTAATCATAAGGCTTCCAGATCCCCTCTGAACATGAGCAAGCATCTTGCCCATCACACCTAAAAGACAAAGCACAGCAAATAATATTTGGCATCTTCATTTTGACATTGTAACCTTACGTTAGCTTCATAGTAAAAGTCATAATAACTGTTTTTACCCAACCCATTCTATTGTAATTTTATAAAACTCCAAACAGGAATGTCCGATGACATAAGAGGAAGTACAATAGACAAATCCTTAAGAATAACATATTCTCTACATTTTTTGTGACGTGATCCTTCTCTGTCAACATCAGCCATAGTCCAGCTATACCTTTGGTACCAGAAACACGCTATACTTTCCATCGAAATGTCTTCTGCTACAGTCAGTTCAGCACGGTCTCCAAATACCGCCCAAAACATAAACATTTCAACCACCAAAACCTAGGCATTTGAATTAAGATTAACACAACACTTAGAACAAACAAAATAGATAAAAAAAAGTTAAAGCGCTGAAGGGTTGACAGTACCCTCTGGATCTCCCTTTCCCGTCCATAGAATGTGAAAAAATGCGCATCGCCCAATCTTTATGTGTGTGTTAAAGCCACAAGCTAAACTGTTTCTCAATAGCCCTTCATCCCGAGCAAAGCAGCTCTCGGACATAACACAAATAATCAATGTCTTCGTTGCATCTCTCCAACATGGCTTAGAGCTGATAAACTTTCTCCAAAAAAAACTCTGATTTGGGCACCCCTAACCTCGGCCAGTGGCCTTAACCCAGTTCGTGGAAATAGATTTAGGCTTTTATTTTATAAAATGCTTAAAATACTTGTGGATTAACAATTAGAAAAGAAAACTTGAGACTTTTTTTTTCGATCCACTGACGGGGCTCATCATCAGTCAGGAGGACTTTTTAAAAAATAAAGCTCTTACTCACCTACTACCCCTGTGCTCCCGAGAAAAGTTGTCCAGAACCGCTGGCCACTCCATTGTGAGCTGTTGCCTCTGTTTGTTTTATAGAGGAATGGTTTCCCTTTCTCCAACAACATACCGAGATACAGCCTTGGTGCATGCCACCGGGTCTCCATGCAACTGTCTCAGACGAGTACTTTGTAGGTATTACAATATTTGTGAATTTTTTACTGGTGAAAAGTTTTGGGATGTAACTAACCAGTTCCTTTTAAATCAGTGCCTTTAGGAGGTTGGTGTAATGTGATGTCAGAGCTAGACACCAATATATTCCAATAGAGCTGGTGCGACAGAAGGGGATGTGGATGAAGTAGAGCTAGGTAAGTATTGTTCTTTTTATTTCTACATGCAAAGGGAGACTGTAAAAAAAATTGGAACCTGTATAATCCTTTTAAACTGATTCTATTTACTTGAATTGTGAAGGTAGGGCGCGATATTTTGGGATCTAGCCACACCCACCCCATTCACAATTCAAGGCCGTTGGATTTTTTTCTTGGCTGTAATCAGATTAGATTTCATCACAGTCTATCCCTCTTTTTGCTGTATTCATTTTTTCCCCTATTTTTGCCATTAGATGCTAATTGAATCATTTATCCTATTTTTAGAATAAAATAAGGTCAAGAGGCGCGCCACTAGGGAGAGCCCCCAGGTTAGAGTGTTCTAGGTAACACTGCGCCTAGAAGTTCCCCATGTCTACTCTTTCCTCAGCCGCCCGCCCCCAAGAAAGCTCTTGTCCTAATAAGGACAATCCAGAGAACCCCTTCGTCCTCGTTGTCCCTGAAATGCCTAATACATCAATCCCTCTCTGCCTTATTTATACTTTTACTACGGCCCGTTGGAAGACATATCTCCTTTGTATCTTGTTACAAGATGTGGTACTCTTTTTTTAACTTTGGACAAGATCCTATCTGGCACCTCTGCAAGGTGCATTGTGAAGTATTAAACTGGTATCTGATATGAATTGTCAGAATTCGATGTTGATCATGGGGTTTTTATTGACTACCGTATATACTCGATATAGCATATTTTTTTTCATCAGCACACACTAAGTGTGTTGAAAAAACATGCCCTTGGGTTAGTACTCGTGTCAGAAAACAAACAACATTGTACTCACCTTCCAACAAACGACCACCCCTCCCCCTCAAGGTCCTCTTCTATAAGGATCCTCTGGCATTGGCTTTGTGTCAGCTCTCGTGACTTTCTACTATGTTCCCGGGATCGGGCACACGCTATGATGTAAGTGAGCGGCTTAACGTCATGGTGCCGGCACCACGGACAAACGCGGGGTCATTGGAGCCTGTGCCGGAGAATCGCTGTATAGAAGAGGACCTGCCTTACTAGGCAATTATATTTAGGTTCAGAAACTGCAGGCTAATACTACAGGGGCTGGCAGGCTATATACTATCAGGGACTAACAGGCTCTAAACTACTGGGGGCCTGGTAAGGGCTATAGCCACTAACTACATCGGACTGGAAGTCTATAAACTACAGAGGCGGGCAGCTTATATACCTCCAGGGACTGGCAGGCTAAATGCTACAGGGGGCTGGCAGGCTATATTCTACATGAGGCTTGAATGGCTATATACTGGGGAGGCTGTGAGCAATGCATTGTCCCCCCTTCGCCCCTCGCTTATACTCAAGTCAATATGTTTTTCCCAGTTTTTTGTCTTAAAATTAGGGTTCTCGTGTTAGACTCACTCTGGTCGGCTTAACTCGAAGTTATACTTTATCTATTAAAAGTTAGTTTTACTTAGAACTCCTTTTTTCACCCGTCGTTCCTTATGTTCTTTAATTTTCTTAGCTCAATAAATAATTTTTTCAACAGTTTTTCTGTGGTGCCACTGCTTTTTCTATGTACTTATGATAAGAGAAAAAGGCGGAGTAATTACAAATAGCTCCTGTGTGCATTCAAGACTGTCTAGCCTTAGGCCTTTTGACAATAGTTTTTTGTGTGTATTTGGAGAAATTTCAAAATGTTTGTGAGACGGACAATATACTCCTGCATCTCCTTAGAAAAGTAAAACTTCACTAGCTTTGAATTTGCACAGTTGTTAAAGTGTATCACGTTTGTTTCCATAAAAGTGTCATATTTGACCAAAAAGTTCAAATGTTAACATTAAATCCTTTGGTGCAAAATTGCCTAGTTGGTGTTTGGTGTCGTTTGGCAGGTCAGAAAACTCTTTATAATGATCTTTTAATAGTGATATTTTCGTCAAATCTACCCACATATATTTAAGGATAAGATTTAGCATATATTATATTTGAAGCATTATTCTTACACAACGAACTTCGGTTCTTATCACTTAAAGTTTTAAACCTCTTTAAAGTATTTGTGCCACTTTTCCCTAAATATTCACCAACCACCTTTTCCAATTAATACAATTACCTTTAGGAAGCAGGAGTGTTTGGTCAGCTAAACGAGATGCTTCCTGCATTACCACGTCTCTGCTACCATTGTTGGTTTTCCTTAATGGAGTTGTATTTAATGGAAAAATAGAAGGAGCTTACATCCCCCCTCATTTGTCCATCTCCTGGGCTGAGGTCTAAATCCTCCGGAAAGTGTTTGCTTGAAATATCTGTGCACTTCCTTCAAAACAGCATTTAATACTGAACACTGTTTACTCCTTACACTTAAAGAAGAACCTGGATCTCTCCCTAGCAGGTGCTTTTTCAGTCAAATACTTTGAATCGCTCATATAATCAAAATTCCTAGATTTTGGAGAACTCTGTGCCAGGCCATAACCCCCTCCAACCTGTTATTCCTTTCTGCCAATGAAACCCTTTGACCAAATAGAAGTTACTAGTTTTGAGTTTGCTTGTTCCACCTAGACTCTTATGTGAGTTAGTCATCCCACATGTTTTGCGCCTAACCCCTCATTGATAAAATTGAATTTGTCACCTTAAGTTGTCCTTTATCAAACTTTTAAAATGTTTTAGATAAAGAATTCATTCTAATTGTAAACAAAAAAAAAAGAATTTTACCACCAACAGTTTATTCATAAAATTATGAGGTGGGAAAACTTGAAAGTTAAATTATTTTTCAAAATAAAATTATTAGTATAATAGGATGTACTCGAGAAGAATAACTTGTTGGCTAGAGAAAGCTCCTCTCTATGGCACATAAAAGCACGATATGTTTCGAATGGATATCTAAAGCTCTTGCTTCAAGTCTGTAGGCAGATCATAATATGGGTAGTTTTAGATGGCATCCTCTTGGGGGGCCCTCTAACCCCCACCCCAAATCACCACCAAGTTTGCCGTCTGTCTTGTAGCAGACCCTCTAATCCCTAGAAATCCTTATAATATTATCTATATAATCTCTATTATGTTCTGGCACTTGATAGACCATGTTATAGAATAACTCCTCAGAGGACATATTTCAAGACAGATCCTGTTGCTTTGCTTTGGTAATGTATGTTATGACATTAAAATGGTATACCATATAAAAATTGAATAAGTGGGGTGCACCATTTTGATAACAGCCCACAGCCCATGGTGCTCAAGCCGTGGCGAAAAAAAACCTTTTGTTAGAGGTCTGGGAGAGGGCAAATCTGAGTAGGAATTTACAGATTCTGAAGTCAAGACCCACGTTTCATCATCCACATTCTCATGGTTTCTCGAGGTTTGTCAAAAATTCTTGACACTATGTGGTCTCTGGACACTTGCAATTTCTCTCACCTGGTCGTATTAAGGTCCCTCAAATGCTAGTTGGTTTGCTGTGACTGGTTGCCCCAAACTCTAACCCCTTTTGAGATCTTTCCCTTCCATCTAAGTGGAAATTGAGATAATATGCTGAACGTAAGTTCTCGCTATCTCTGAACCTGTCATCCATGGCTGACACCTTCTGATTTCAGCACTATAAGTCAAGTTTGGTAACATGGCTCCTACAAATGGTGAGATTGCATTGTTAACCTGTAATGGGGGCATGTTGACCTATGATCAAACCTAATGAGAACGGTGAATGAATTGTTTTGTTTTAGAGTTTTAATTTCATGAAAACTTGCATAGAGTCTGCATTTACTGTGCCACATCCATTCACAGATAAACCCATCTTTTGAAGTCCCCCTCCTACCTCTAGCAAGTAATTGTTTCTCACTAGATCCCCACCCCCCACTTACTCCATGGAACACCCATATGGCCATAGTTTATCTCTTTTGTTGTGTAGTGCTCAGGTAATGGCCATTTGTTATAGCATTCTTATACTCTCCTTCCCTCTCCTTGTATATCGGTCTCGTCCGCCACGATCGACACTGTTGTTCTGTATTCAATTCCTTGTACCATAGTGTTAACTATAATGCACTGTAGTATGTAAACTACTTTCCTGTGTCTTGCCTCTTTTGTAAGCCCCATAAATTTAATTGAAATTCACTTAAAATATGGTTACATGGACTTTTGAAACAGATCTAGCTAGTTTCAATAGTAAGGGGGTGTAGTGCCTGTAGTACCTTTTTTACAACCTCCTTAACGACCTGGCCTTTTTTTGTTTCTTCTCTTTCATTGCTATCTATCTATTATAATCTATAACTTTTGATTTTTTTCATTTTTTTCCATGTAGCGAGCTGTGGGTGCAATGGCCTTATTTTCTTCATGCCTAACAAATTGCACTTCATAGTAACAGTATTTAATTATCCCATGCGCGTGTACTGGAAACGGACAAATTTCACAATTTTAGTGAAAAGGTGAAAAAACGATTTGCACAAGCCTTTTACTTGTGGGGCTTTATGTTTACAGCTTCCACTATGCGCCCCACTCACATGTCTACTTCATTCGTGGGTCGTTCTGTGATTATGGGGAGCCTAAATTTGTATAGGTTTTATATGTTTTTCATCATTTTACGCAATCTCGTTAAAACCTCCTGTACAATCAAACCTAGTTTTTGGGGATTTTGCCATCTTCTGGCGCCAATATTTTCATACTTTGCTGTACGGAGCTGTGGGTGGTGCCATTTTTTTGCGACTTACTTTAATACTTTTTGTATCTTAAGATGTGTAAGAGGCTTTTATTTTCAAGAAAATTTCCAAATTTAATTTATTAAGGGTCAATTTAATTTCTTAAGTGATTTTAATGACCAAAACAACAGACAATACACATGATCACTCCAAGTAAGAATTCAACCCCTTAAATTTATCAAAGCAGCTTTAGGTAGCTTTATTAACAACACTTTAGGCATCTGCTTCAAAGTTAAATCGAAATGGAGAGGAGGCACCATAGGGGAAGAGGTAGGCAGCTTGCACAGTGAAGGGTTAATTGTATGTGGTAAGGCAAGTTGATTATGTGGTGCAGGGCAGGGTCTCTATAGCATCTGATCTCTTTCTCTTTGAAGGAGTTTAAGGTGACTCCTGAATCCTGATACTGGAGTTCAGCCGGTAAAAGCCTTATATCTGCCTGCCGATTTAGTCATCTGCTACTTACTGACCAATCACCAGCATTCACTGGAGGGAGGCTTTCTATTCCTCTCCCCATGATGCCTGGCTCTCGAAACCACTTGATTGACCTTTGATCCTGTCACCTCGTGTTTTTTTTGCGCCGTGTGACAACAGAAGTCGTGTAGCGCGTATCCACCACACACATCATCGGTGTCTTTATATGCACTGCCTGCCCATGACAGATGGGGAAAAGGGAGGTGTAGGTATAGGTGGAGGACTCAATATTGGAGGGAGTAACCTAGTCGTCTCACTACGCACATTGCTCAAATTAAGTTGATCTTTATTGAAAGGGAAAAACTTTTATTATCACTATAATAGTGTCCATAACTATTTTATTTCTCACATTGCAGCGTATTAGAAAAAAGCTAAGTTACACTTAAGACTAGTGTCACATAATCTTTTTGTGCCGCTACTTTCATGCGATTTTAAGTTTTTAAACCTCTATAAGATTCAGAGGAAGGCAAAAAACACCCTCACAATATGTATCATTTACAACTCCTATATCTTCCTCCTGAATAGCGTTGGTGCCTTTTGCCCTGTTATCTTTATATATCGCACTTTTCCTCTTTAGATATTATCTAGTATTCTAGAGAGGTAGTGCAAAGCCTGGCAAGGTAGATAAAGGAAGGCAACTAGACTGTCATCAACTGTCGGGTGACTAGTAGAAGCTCTTGATCGGATATTCCTCTTAACTTTGGCCCCTTATAATATCTATTGACCAGAGAGAAGAGAAACGTTCGACATTACCCGCAACACTTCTAACCCATAAATGCACACTGGACATAAGATTAGTTTGATACTCATCAAACAGCAACATCAACTTTCCTCCCAGACTCTTACAATCCATATTTTATTTGGTTTTTTATTCAGACTGTTAGTTTTTGTTCTGCACATTGGCGATTTACTTGTAGCATTGGCTTTGCCCCTTCCATACAAAGTTTTGGGCCAAATCATACTTATTGAATGACTAATACTGTCATAATTCCCCTTCCCGCATCAATAGGTGGCCAAACATAGCAATAATCCCCTCTCACCTCCAAGTGTCCTTTTATGGACGCTAATGTAACAGTTTGGCATATCCTGCATCTACTTGGACCGTTCTTTACAGGGAAAGGATCCTTTTTCTTAGCCCCTAAATAGCAGTATACAGTTAACAGAACCACTTTGGCTTAATTGTAATATCTCGTGTTTTGTGCATGATTACCCGTGGACGTTGCATGCTATATATGACATATTCTTTCGAGCTAAAATTTTCCTGTGGGATCCCTGGACACCACGTGTGAGATTGACGGACATAGTGCCGAACTCGGGACTGTAGTCAGGGCCCCCTAGTCTTCTGCCAGAGCCACCGCAAGCGGGATGGGTCTTGCTGTGCAGCGGGAGCCACCAGGTCTGTGTCTCATCAGCGAGGTGCGACTAGGCCCGCTGGTGGCATGGGGGCACTCAGGGTAGGGACACAGGGAAGTGCAAGACACCTCGGGAAGGCAGGACCTCCGGAAGGACAGGAACCATCGGGATGGACATGACCTCTGGATGTGCAGGCACCATCAGACCGCCCCAGAACACAGACCAGCCACAGAATCATCAGGACGCCATGATGAGCGATAGGCTTTCTTTTCAATGCCAGCCAGGCTTTGTCTTGATGAAAATAATCCAAAGGAGTTTATTTTAAAAATGTCTGTATATATAACATAACAGGTTCAATAAACAGCCAGGCTCTTGTAGTTCTACAGACTCAGCAGAAGGTCAAACCAATCGCCCACATCAAAATCCCAGATTGCTAATCCTTACATGATTATACAATTGAAAATTTCCCACAATTCTCTGCAGCCCCCTCTATAAAGCACACCAGAGCCGTGCTGGCCTGCCTCTTATGTATAGGCAGAGGAGCAGTACACATGCCTAGCAGTTCAGGTAGAACTACATATATTACAATGTTTTACATTGTAACATCATATCACTGAGTTTTTGGATAACATAGCTCACAGGTGCGGTCAGATACTAGAGCCATAAAGAGAAATAGAGCAGTGGTGTCTACCGATGGCCCTGGTGCAATAGGGTGGCACCTCTGAGCCCTTGGTCTTTCCTGTGTGGCACTCCCGCCATCACCTGAGATGACTCCATATCCTCTGCAGTCCCGACAGCCCAGGACTTTGCTGTGCACTTGCTGACGCATATTGTATAGTGGGACACAAGCGCTACAGACCCTGGGACTACTGGCAGCCCCGTGGACGAAGATCGTGACAGATCTGGATTATGCTTTTAGTCTTGCTGACCAAGCAGCGGGATGGTGAGGCTGATGATGGCGGCATCGCCACTGACCATCTGTGTTGACTCCTCAAAGTTACTCAGCACCTGACAGATATCAGACATCCACGTCTACTCCTCATTGTAGACTTGAGGAAGCTGACTGACCTGACTACCAGTTCTGGTGGAAGTTGACATCTGGCAGTCAACAATCGCTCTGCGCTGCTGGTAAACTCTGGATAACATGGTTAATGTTGAATTCCACCTCGTGGGCACGTCGCACAACAGTCGGTGAGCGGGCAGTTAGAGGCGGCGCTGCGCTGCCCTGATAGTGGCAGCATCTGTGCTGGACTTCCTGAAATGCGCACAGATGCGGCGCACCTTCGTGAGCAAATCAGACAGATTGGGGTATGTCTTGAGGAAACGCTGAACTATGAGATTTAACACATGGCACATGTGTCAGTCTGCCGAATTGCAGAGCCGCCACCAGGTTACGGCCGTTGTCACACACAACCATGCCTGGCTTCAGGTTCAGCGGTGCCAGCCACAGATCAGTCTGCGCTGTGATGCCCTGTAATAGCTCTTGGGCGGTGTGCCTTTTATCGCCTAGGCTCATCAGTTTGAGCACCGCCTGCTGTCGCTTAGCGACGGCACTGCTGCTGTGCCTAGAGCTACCGCCTGATGGCGCCATGCCCACAGATGGTAATTCGGAGGAGGTGGAGGAGGGGTGGGAGGAGGAGAAAGCATAGTAGGGCTTTGAGACCTGGACCGAGGTAGGCCCCGCAATCCTCGGCGTCGGCAGTATATGACCAGCCCCAGGGTCAGACTCGGTCCCAGCCTCCACCAAGTTAACCCAATGTGCCGTCAGCGATATATATTGCCCTGCCCGGCAGCACTCGTCCACGTGTCCGTGGTCAGGTGGACCTTGTCAGAAACGGCGTTGGTCAGGGCACGGATGATGTTCTCTGACACGTGCTTGTGCAGGGCTGGGGCGGCACATCAGGAAAAGTAGTGGCGGCTGGGGACCAAATACCGAGGGGCGGCCACTGCCATGAGGTTTCGAAAGGCCTCGGTCTCTACCAGCCTATAGGGCAGCATCTCCAGGCTAACCAACTTGGAGATGTGGACGTTGAGGGCTTGGGCGTGTGGGTGGGTTGCGCTATACTTCCTTTTGAGCTCCAGCGTCTGGGGTATGGAGAGCTGAACGCTGGTGGATGCTGCGGAGGATCGTGGAGGCGAAGATGGGGTTTTTGTACGGGAGGTGTTTGGGCCGGAGTCCTGGGCAGGGGGCTGACTAGCAGATGACACAGGGGAAGGAGCAGTGGTGTGCCCGGCCGGAGGTGAACGGGCTTGGTGCCATTGAGTGGGGTATTTAGCATTCATATGCCTGCGCATACTGGTGGTAGTTAAGCTGGTAGTTGTGGAACCCCTGCAGATCCTGGTTTGGCACAGGTTGCACACCACAGTCCGTTGGTCATCCGGTGTTTCTTTAAAGAACCTCCAGACTTCTGAAAATCTAGCCACGCCACGGGAGCTTGACTACGGGAAACATTTGGCGCTGATGCACCAGCTCTGGCCCTGCCTCTCCGTCTGGCCCCACCACTGCCTCTTCCAACCTGTTCTGCTATAGGACTCGCCTCCTTCTCAGAAGCACTGTGTTCACCCGGCCTATCAACTCAGCTTGGGTCTGTCACCTCATGATCCTCCGATCCCTCAGTCTGCTCCCCCCTCGGACTTCCTGCCCTGACAACAACTTCCCCACTGTCTGACAACCGTGTCTCCTCATTGTCCGACACCTCTTTACACACTTCTACCACTACATCAATAATGTCATCATCACCCACAGACTGCGACCGGTGGAAAACCTGGGCATCGGAAAATAGCTCAGCAGCAACCGGACAAGTGGTTTGTGACTGTGGGAAGGGTCCAGAAAACAGTTCCTCAGAGTATGCCGGTTCAAATGCCAAATTTTGCTGGGAGGGGACAGACTGGGGGGAAGGAGGCTGAGGTGGAGGAGCTGGAGGAGTGCTGATTTCGGTGACATGGGTGGACTGCGTGGAAGACTGACTGGTGGACAAATGGCTAGAAGCATTGTCCGCAATCCACGACATCACCTCTTCGCACTGTTCTGGCCTCAACAGTGCTCTACCACAAGTCCCAGTAACTTGAGACATGAACCTAGGGAGTGTAGCTCTGCGGCGTTCCCCTGCTCCCTCATCAGCAGGTGGTGTCTCACCCCGCCCAGGACCACGGCCTCTGACCCCTGCAGTAGTTGGACGCCCACGTCCACACCATCGTCCATGCCCTCGTCCTTTACCCCTAGCCCTCGGGTTAAACCTTTTCCAAATTAAAGTGCAAACTTGAAATTTTTTTTTTTGTGTTTATTTTTTTTCATTTATTTATTTTTTTTAAACAAAACGATGCTATCCTATTGCTATGGCTAGTTTCTAACCTACACTGACAGCACACAACTGGATTTTGTGCTGTGCCTGATGACTTTGAGTTATAAAAAGAAATAAAGGTAAAAAAAAATAAACCAGCAGACTCTGCCTAATTCAAATCAAACCCCTAATAAATTGTCCCACTTCGGTGTTTGAGGTGGATATGCGTGTCACTAAGAGCTAAACACAACGGTCGCAAGTCTCCCAGCAAATTCCTCATAATATGGTACTAGCTGCACTACTAATGCCAGCAAGCCCAGCCACAAGCAAACAAAAAAAAGGAAAATATAACGCTATTGTAGGCCTAAGTAAGCACCGAATACCGAGGGGCGGCCGCCACCATGAGGTTTCAAAAGGCCTCAGTCTCTACCAGCCTATTGGGCAGCATCTCCAGGCTAAGCAGTTTGGAGATGTGGACGTTGAGGGCTTGGGCATGTGGGTGGGTTGCACTATATTTCCTTTTGCGCTCCACCGTCTGGGGTATGGAGAGCTGAACGCTGGTGGATGCTGTGGAGGATCGTGGAGGCGAAGATGGGTCTTTCGCACGGGAGGTGTTTGGGCCGGGGTCCTGGGCCGGGGGCTGACTAGCAGATGACACAGGGGAAGGAGCAGTGGTGTGCTCAGCCGGAGGTGAACGGGCTTGGTGCCATTGAGTGGGGTGTTTAGCATTCATATGCCTGCGCATACTGGTGGTAGTTAAGCTATTAGTGGTGGAACCCCTGCTGATCCTGGTTTGGCACAGGTTGCACACCACAGTCCATCGGTCATCCGGTGTTTCTTTAAAGAACCTCCAGACTTCTGAAAATCTAGCCCTCGCCACGGGAGCTTGACTACGGGAAACATTTGGCGCTGATGCACTAGCTCTGGCCCTGCCTCTCCTTCTGGCCCCACCACTGCCTCTTCCAACCTGTTCTGGTATAGGACTCACCTCCGTCTCAGAAGCACTGTGTTCACCCGGCCTATCAACTCAGCTTGGGTCTGTCACCTCATCATCCTCCGATCCCTCAGTCTGCTCCCCCTTTGGACTTCCTGCCCTGACAACAACTTCACCACTGTCTGACAACCGTGTCTCCTCATCGTCCGACACCTCTTTACACACTTCTTCCACTACATCAATAATGTCATCATCACCCACAGACTGCGACCGGTGGAAAACCTGGGCATCGGAAAATAACTCAGCAGCAACCGGACAAGTGGTTTGTGACTGTGGGAAGGGTCCAGAAAACAGTTCCTCAGAGTATGCAGGTTCAAATGCTAAATTTTGCAGGAGGGGACAGACTGGGGGAAAGGAGGCTGAGGTGGAGGAGCTGGAGGAGTGCTGATTTCGGTGACATGGGTGGACTGCGTGGAAGACTGACTGGTGGACAAATGGCTAGAAGCATTGTCCACAATCCACGACATCACCTCTTCGCACTGTTCTGGCCTCAACAGTGCTCTACCACGAGTCCCAGTAACTTGAGACATGATGAACCTAGGGAGTGTAGCTCTGCGGCGTTCCCCTGCTCCCTCATCAGCAGGTGGTGTCTCACCCCGCCCAGGACTACGGCCTCTGACCCCTGCAGTAGTTGGACGCCCACGTCCACGCCCTCGTCCTCTACCCCTAGCCCTCGGGTTAAACATTTTCAAAATTAAAGTGTAAACTTTATTTATTTTTTTTTTTGTGTTTTTTTTAAACAAAACGATGCTATCCTATTGCTATGGCTAGTTTGTAACCTACACTGACAGCACACAACTGGATTTTGTGCTGTGCCTGATGACTTTGAGTTATAATAAGAAATAAACGTAAAAAAAAAATAAATCAGAAGACTGTGCCTAATTCAAATCAAACCCCTAATAAATTGTCCCACTTCGGTGTTTGAGGTGGATATGTGTGTCACTAAGAGCTAAACACAACGGTCGCAAGTCTCCCTGCAAATTCCTCACAATATGGTACTACTAGCTGCACCACTAGTGGCAGCAAGCCCAGCCACAAGCAAACCAAAAAAAGGAAAATATAACGCTATTGTAGGCCTAAGTAAGCCGTTGAGGTTCTCCTATGGCTATTTTCTAGCCTACACTGAAAGCACACTGCTTTGCCAGATTACTTTGAGTTATAAAAAGAAATAAACGTAAAAAAAAATAAATCAGCAGACTCTGCCTAATTCTAATCAAACCCCTAATAAATTGTCCCACTTCGGTGTTTGAGGTGGATATGCGTGTCACTAAGAGCTAAACACAACGGTCGCAGGTCTCCCAGCAAATTCCTCACAATATGGTACTAGCTGCACTATTAATGCCAGCAAGCCCAGCCACAAGCACACAAAAAAAAGGAAAATATAACGCTATTGTAGGCCTAAGTAAGCCGTTGGGGTTCTCCTATGGCTATTTTGTAGCCGACACTGAAAGCACACTGCTTTGCAAAATGAGTTTGAGCTATAAAATGAAATAAAGGTAAAAAAAAAAAAAAAAAACATCAGCCCAGGACTCTGCCTAATTATCAAACCCTAATAAATTGTCACACTTGGGTTGTTTGAGGGGATATGTGTGTCCTAGAGCTAAACACAACGTAGCAAGTCCCCCTGCAAATTCCTCCACAATATGGTGACTAGTTGTCACATACTAGTTCCAGCAAAGCCCAGCCACAAGGCACAAATAAACAAAAAAAATGTATAACATTATTGTAGCCCTAAGAAGGGCTGTTGGGTTCTTGTAGAATCACTCCTGCCTAACACTATTCTAATAGAACACCCTAACGCTTTCCCTGACCAGCAGCAGCTCTCTCCCTAGCGGCATCCAGACAGAGAATGATCCGAGCAGCGCGGGCAGGGGCTAGTCTATTCCAGGGTCACCTGATCTGGCCAGCCAACCACTGCTATCGACGTGTAAGGGTACCACGTCATGCTGGGTGGAGTGCACAGTCTCCTGGCTTGTGATTGGCTCTGTTTCTGGCCACCAAAAATCACAACGGCGGGAGATGCCATTTTCTCGAGCTGGCGAAATACTCGTCCGAGCAACGAGCAGTTTCGAGTACGCTAATGCTCGAACGAGCATCAAGCTCGGACGAGTATGTTCGCTCATCTCTAGTTATAGCACACAATTATATTGTAATGCAAATGCTTAGAAAAGGAAGAAAGGCAGATTTGCACTGCAGGTGTAATAAGCTTCTGAAACCTGTCTTTAGTGAAAATGAGGACCCTGGTGACAGGTTCCCTTTAATAGCAAGATCTGCACAGGTTTCACAGGTTTCCCTCTTTTATAGGGACAGCAAGAGTAAAGCTGTGAGGAGAGGAGATTAGTATGAAAGCCATGCTAAGGACATACAAGGGGCAACACAAATTTCAATACCATAATCAATCATTTTTATGCTTTTAAAGGGGTTGTCTGAGACCAAGTAAAAATAGTGCCCGGGCAGGGGGACTGCATAAAAAATAAACATGTACTTACCTTCTCGGTCCTTCCTGGTGCCCTGTGGTCTCTCGGTGTCACAGTTTGTTTACAGGGGGACAGAAGCTCCTCTCTTGCCGTCCAGGCATGTCCTCCAATCATCATATCCTGGCACAGGGACTTTTTTATGGAGTCCCCTTCCCCGACCACCTAACTTTTTGACATAATGTATAAATCAAATTGGATGAAGTGGAATTCAATATAAACCTTAAAGAAAATTTGATTTGGCATGAATCTAAATTTCCTGGTAATGAAGTCCCGAGACCAGGAATTTGAGGAAGACAGGGATAACTTGGAGTGGGATGTTTCTTAGGGAGTAACACTGGACAGGATTAATATAGATAAATAAATTTTTGTAGTTAATAATTTTTAAAACGGCAATCCTTCCATACAGAGAAAAGGAAGTTATGCAAAATTTGTACTGCCTCTCAGTGAGTTAACCACTGCAGTCTAGTAGATTGAGGGATGACTGCACTTCTAGGTACTGCAAAACCAATTGAAGAGGTACAGCAAGGGTATCATCTGTATAAAAAGAGACTTTTTCAAGTAAAAATCCTTTATTAATACCCCTATATGTATTAATGCCCTTTGGTATAGGAGGCATTGTGGCAGGCTATACCAGTAGCATGAATGAGGTATAAGGGGGCAGACGGAAATGGTATCAGATCTTCATAGATTTGTTGTGCATCTGCCACTTTCAAGCACTGAATCTAATCAGAACACGGGCTGAGCCCTCTCCATAGCCATTGTCATCATCGGGGGCAGCGATCGATTGCCATGACAGCTTGGGTTTTCCGAAGACTTGAGGCTGTCTTGTTTTAACCCATAAATTACAATGGAGCACATTTACTTACCCGTCTAGAGGAGTTTACCGAAAGTGTATTGTCCGACGATAATGCACTGTGCAGTCCCCATTAAGGTGAAATAAATAAATTAAGTGATGATTGGGGTTGGGTGTGATTAGGAAAGGCAGAGACCTGTCTATATAAGACATCAGACACAAGAATCATGACATCTAAGGAACTACCCAAGGAGCTCAGAAAAAGAATCGTGGTAAGGCACAGATCTGGTTTGTACTGAAAGTTCCAAATGACCAGTGGCTTCGATGATCCTTAAAAGGAAAAGGTTTTGGACGACCACAACTGTTCCTCAACCTAGCCGTCCAGAGGTGATTAGGGGAAAGACAGGGAATGCCTTCCTATCCTCCGTTAAATATCACAGCCTAGACTTTTTTAAATGGTGGATCGATGATGCATAGTGAGCGTTTGCACAGCGCTGGGAGTCAATAGCTCGTAGTTTAATGTCCAATTTATTGGTATATATAAAAAGGCATAACAATTAAAAAAATTGCAAGCTTAAAATAAATTAATAAAAATCAATGTATTATATCTCTAATGCCACTCGATATACTGCCCAAAATACATAAATGCTTACAAAATCCACCGGGAAGACCAATAGTGTCCTCAATGGAATCTTTACTCTCTCCACTGGCAAAAGTATTGGAGAAATTGTTGACTCCTCTAACCAAAAAAACACCCTCTTTTCTTCTGGACACAGGTGCCTTTCTAGAAGTCATACGAGGTTTTTCTAATGTCTCATCAGAAAGTTGGCTGGTCACAATTGATGTAACGAGTTTGTACACCTCTATTGATCACGATAGAGGCATTAAGGCAATTAAATGGATACTACAAGATAGTGATTATGATGTTGAACAAAAAAAGTTCATTTTGGATTGTTTGGAACTAACTTTGTATAACAACTTCTTCATGTTTCAGGATGAATTTTACTTACAGAAACGGGGTACGGCCATGGGGTCGAACGTGGCCCCCCCATATGCAAATTCGTTTATGGCCCATTTCGAGAACCAGTTCGTTTATCAAAATATGCTATTTAAGAACCATGCCAAAACTTGGAAGCGATTCATAGACGACATTTTTTGCATATGGGAGGGGCCACTCGACACCTTTTTAAATTTTTTGGAAGAGTTAAACTCTGTATGGGAAGAATTAAAATTCACCTCGACATATAGTCAACACGAAATAAGTTTCCTTGACACCAAAATCACTAAACAAGGGAATGGCACATTACTCTCTGACATCTTCAGGAAAGATACAGACCGCAACAGTCTTCTACATTTTAATAGTGCCCACCCCATCTCAGTCAAGAGATCGATTCCTAAATCCCAGTTCCAACGAGTTGACCGTATAGTATCAGACCCCACCCTCAAACAAATTAGGTTCGAAGAAATGAGGAACAGGTTTATACAAAGGGGTTATCCAGCTAAGATACTCGAAGAATCGAGACAACCATCACACACTAGAAGATGTATAACTACACCACGTCTTCCTTTTGTGAGACAGTTCCATCCACTAATGCACAAGATTGATGATACCATTAGAAAACACTGGCACTTATTGAAGGATACATATCCAAACATACCAGAATTTCAAGAACCCCCATTAATTTGTAACAAAAAACTTCCTACACTACAAAACAGATTAGTGAGAGCCGATTTTGGAAGTGGCAAAAGATCAACTACACAAACTGTACTCACCCCGAAGAAAAACGGAACTTTTCCCTGTTTAAGCTGCCAACAATGTAGCAATGTCAACAAAAGTGACACTTTTTTTCATCCCCATTCAGGACGTGCATATAAGATTAAAGGTTATTTTACCTGCCACTCGAGGGATGTAATTTACACCATCAAATGTCCCTGCGGTCTCCTATACGTTGGCGAGACACGCCAGCGTGTAGGCGACCGCATAGGACAGCACAAATCCACGATTAGGAGGGAGAACTTACTGTTACCGGTACCAGCACATTTTAAGAAATGTAATCACTCTTTACCACAATTAAAGTACCAGGTTATTGATAAAATTAATCCCCCAAGAAGAGGTGGAAATGTCACCAAAATGCTTCTACAGAAAGAGGCATTCTGGATACACGAATTGAAAACTCTCGAACCATATGGCCTTAACAGGGATTACGAGATCTGTCACTTCTAAACTGATTGCATATTATTTTGTTACAGACACAGAATACTTGAGCTCCACTGATTGGGGGAGAAGATTTGGTATGAATTATATTGATTAAACTATTTTTGCATATAATTGTATTCTAACAACTGCACTAACCGTAAAATTATTGTATAAGATGCCACTAACTCTTAACCCCTTGAAGCTTTGAATAGTCATTGTCCCTTAACCCCTTCTGCTTTACGAGTTCTTTAACGTTTTTCTTCACAATCTATAGGAGAAAACCGATGTGATTATTGTTCATAAAAACGCATATTTTTGTTAAATACTTACCAGTGAAGATTCTTGTAAAATGATTTCTTCAGCGGAGACGGGCTCGATAAACACACCACGGAAGATGTCACATGACGAAATCACGTGACACATATGATAGATCACAAGACCCGGAACGGATGACGCAGCGAATGACGTGTCATTTTCTCATTGGACATTGATTTTCTTTATATAGTTTGCATGCACGCCAGCATATCAGCTGACGAAGGCTCGGGAAGAGCCGAAAAACGCGTTTGCGACATTCTTTGTATTATATCTTGCAAATAAAAAAACCTTGAATTCGACTTACCTCGAAGTGCCGGGATCCTTTCTTCAGCCACTCGATTCATCATTAAACTTAGTGATGAAATTCATTTCATGGCAGGAGTCCTTGCTCTTTGTACTTAGGTTTTTACTGGTCACACATCTATCAGTTTAAGGGGTCTTACTCGCTGATATGCATTTTTTAAAAGATTTTGTGGGTATCCTTTTTCTGTGAAGCGTTCTTGTAAGATGTTTGCTTTTTCATCAAAAGAATGTGTGTTAGTACAATTCTTCCTTATATATTGTGAGTAGGGTGCATTTCTAGTGTGAACTTGAATATTCTAAATAATTGTTTTAGTCCACTTTTTTAAAATGTGTTTTTGTTTTGAGAGCGCCCTCTTCATGATATATTTGTAAATCGAGGAATGTGATATTCCTGTTACTAGTCTCAAGGGTAAAGGAGTTACCCCAATTGTTTTTGTTGAGATAATTATGGAATTCTCCTATCCTTTCTTGGGGTTCTGTCCATAGGAAGAATAAATCATCTATGTTCCTTTTATATTTCACAATATGTGGTAGGTATCACTGTTTTGTATGAAGATCTCTTCAAAGGCCCCCATAAATAAATTAGCAAAGGTGGGGCTACACGTGTGCCCATTGCGGGTCCTAACTCTTGATGATACACATTGGTGCAATATGTGAAATAGTTATTTTGCAGAACGATACGTAGACATTCTAGTAGGAAGGTTTTTTTCTCCTCGGAGAGATTAATATCCCTGTCTAAAAACAATTTTACACATTCTATTCCTTTTGAATGATCAATGTTCGAATATAAAGAATTAACATCTAGAGTGATGAAACTGATATTTTCCTGCCATGTTTCGTGCAATTCTCGGATTAGCTGATCTGAATCTTTAAGGTAACTGGGGAGGTTAGTTACAAATGTTTGAAGAATAAGGTCCATATATTGCGATATGTTGCTGGTGATGGACCCAATACCAGAAATGATCGGTCTTCCGGGAGGATTGGAGGTATCCTTATGTATTTTGGGAAGAAAGTAAAAATATGCTGTGGACGGAAAGGGGATGTATAAAAAAGATTTTTCATCTTTTGTGATTAAACTGTTGTCACATGCTTTATTTAAAAATTCTTTCAGGTTTTTTTGTATCTATGGAATGGGATCTTCTGTTACCTTCCTATAGTATTTTTTATCATCCAGGATACGGAGAGCTTCTTGGTGGTATGCAGTGTAGGTGAGAATTACTATTCCCCCCTCCCTTGTCCGCTCCTTGGATCACTAGATTCTCATTCTCCTGTAGTTGTTTCAGGGCTTTGGTTTCTTTTTTGTGAGATTACTCTTTTTCTTGTGGACTTTAGTATATTTTGATGCTCCCGAAAGTTTGTTAAAATCCTTTTGGTAGAAAGTTTTAATGTTATGGCTCTGCTCCTTGATTGGGTAAATTTGAATTTATTTTTTTATTATACTTCTATTTTGTGTCTCGCGTTTTTCTGAATATTTGAGATATTTTCTTTTTCTTTCTCTACAAAGTACCTCTTTAATGTTAGTTTTCTAATGTACTGGTTCAAATCTAAAAATAGTTTTAAATTATCAGGTTTGGAATTGGGACAGAAAGATAGACCTTTCTCTAACAATGATTTTTCATCTGGTTTTAGTGTGTTATTTGTTAGATTAAAGATTTTAACTGTGGTCTCCTTATTGTCAGTCTTATTCAGATTGTTCTTTCTTTTTTTGTCTCCCCGTTTACCTCGCCTGAATTTTTTCTTTTTCGGGATTTTATTGGTTGAAAAAAACGCTGTATTGGTTTGCTTCTTGGGGGTAATAGACCTACCTCTAAAAAACGGCAAGTATTGGTTTCATTACTTTCTCCAATATTTCCTTGTCCGTGGATGGTATCTATTGGTCGTTCGAGTGTTGGCTCTAACGGAGATATATTGTCTTCTGAGGGGAGATGCGTGTTACTATCTTTCTCGTTGATATTCTTAGTTATATTAGATAATTCTGTACGCTCAAAAGTTAGATTAATATGAGCATTTTCTGTTCTATGTATATCTGATGACATGTATGTTTTCTTTTGTGTTGATGAACAGGGTGTTAACTCTGCATGTGTAGTAATGAAAGACCAATTTTCATCTTCTGTTGGTGGTGTAGATGGATGAAATATGTTGGGGCTGCTCTTATGACGGCCTGACAGTCTCCTGAGGTGAGCCATGGTTTCTCTGATCTTCTGAGGAGTTTGGAGGGTCCCGATATTGGAAGTAAATTTTCTGACGTCAGTTCTTAATGTTTGAACTGTAGCCGAGAATTCTTCCAGTTTTTCTTGACATGACTTTTTGGGAGCACTTAATTGTATTATGGGTATAGGTGCATTATTTGAGATGTCTTGGGTGGATAGATCAGGGGTAGTATTCTTTATTATTTTGTTTTCTTTGTTGGTTATCTTACTAGTAACCTTAGGCTCTATGTTGAGATGTGTGCTACTCTTAGCTTTGCGTCGGGTTTTTGAATTGAAGAAAACAGTGGCACTTTTTTGATTATTCTGAAAATCAGGACGTGGTTGCCTTGAAACCCTTCAGTTGTTTGTTTTTTCACTTTTATTATTATTTTCCTTTTGTGTGTGATGTGTATTTAATTTTTATACCAATTCCGATAGACCTGATTACTATAGTCCTGTCTATCACGCCTAAGCTTTTGTATGTATTAGCTCTTGTTCCAATTTTTGTAGCCTAAAATGAATATTTGAATTGATTTGAATAAACTCGTTTGGTGATAGGGTTTTAAATCACGTAGGATTTGGTCAATATCATGATTGAGAGTATGGCATATATTTAATCTTTTGTTCCTAATCATTTCTATCATGGATTCTGAAAATTTGTTCATTAAGTTATCAAATGCTTTTGTGTAATCTAAATCATCAGGAAATGTGGATGTAAAAGTTGGTCTCAGCCCACGTGGGGCAAGATTCTCAGTTAAATAGATGTCTAAAAATGTAACATCAGTGTGATGTTGAAGTTCGTTACTTAAAGTGTTTTCTATATAATTTATACATTTTGCCCATATCTAAGGGACGATGTGTCCTGGTGCTTCTTAATGGTGATATGCTCATAGTTGCATGGTAGTGTTTGGGTTTATTCATTGATTAGATCATATCTTGAGGTTAATCTTTTTTTGTAATATTCCATGATCATCGTGGATACAGTCTAGAAGTATGCTGCTCCATTTGGTGATCTAGTTGATCTCCAGTGGTCGTAAGACACACAAAAGAATATCTGTGAAAATAGTAGGGGAGAAGGGGGGCCTATAGTGGCTCCTATAGTGTAGTATCCTCCGGCGTATCGTAACAAGCAATAGTATAGCTACTAACCTGATAGGGTTGTGCTGACAGGCACAACTCTGAATAGCGTTTAATGATTTTTTCCGTTGGCGTCTCCCTGCAGCCACGCTCCTGGGGTTAATCCTTCTCCATGGGAAGAACTCCACATGGGCACAGACTTTTTCAAATGGCGCATCTCTGATGCATAGTGAGTGTTTGCATAGCGCTGGGAGTCTTAGCTCGTAGTATAATGTCCAATTTATTGGTATATATAAAAAGGCATAACAATTATAAAAATTGCAAGCTTAAAATAAATAAATAAAAATCAATGCTTTAAAAGAACTACGCGTTTCGCACTTGAACCGAGCGCTACATCTGGTTCATAAATTACACAGGGATATGGATGTCTATTTATATTAACTGCTAATATGGTCATCACCTAAAGATATGACCACTTCCGGTTTTTAGTATACAGTGATGAATGCCGCTCTAGATCAGGTCGATAGATAAGATTATAAACAAGGTTTCACTCCAACACAACATGCTTACAATGAAATTATCATATTACCATTGATTACCATAACATGAAAACTATTATCCTTTGAGACTTAACAACTTTGCGGGGATAAAACTACAAATGTGCGGAGGTAGAACTACAAGTATGGAGGTAGCAGAGGGTAAAAAAAAATACGACTACGAAAGCCGATTGGTGCCAAAATTACAACTCGGAGGCCAATTCTGACCAAGTTCATGGATTAGCAACGATGTGTATGCATAGAGCCACATGCCTTGCGCCAGAGCTTTTTTATGAAAGGGGGGGACTCGAAATCCAATTGACAATCCCAAACGGGATAGACTGTAGGGTAAGTTGTTTTTGTAGGTCTTGAAAAAGGAACATTTATTATGTTATAAGATGGTTTCATTTACTTCATTTAGGCCACTGGGCGAGAGTGTGTTTAGTTTAAACATCCAGTAGACCTCTCGTCTACAGAGCATCTGAAAGCCATTAGGCACTGTATCGGGAACCTGATCTATTGGCATGATGGTAATTGGAAATTGCATTTTTGGATGGCATAGAGAACAATGCTTAGATACCCCCTGCAGAAGGAAGTTTTTTTTCACATTTTCATGATTGCGGACCACAGTGCGTTGAAGCTACTTGTATGTAAAGATTACTAAAGCATTTAAACGCTTTGCATCTCTTTAAAAACATTACGAAAATAAGCGCCGGCACCAGCTCAGGGTGAGCTGGTGCAAGGCATTTGCAGCTTATAACCACCATCGGAAGTGGTAGGTTTCTTTTAAGTTGAATTTGTGCATAAGTCGGAACGGGTATATTTTATAACTGTAAAAGAAAACTTTTTTTTATCCCTGTGACGACTTTCACAATTTTGTGCTTTCATGAGAACAAGGATTATCAAAAAAACTTCATTACAGCTTGCAGCCTGGGACTATAGTAAAGCATCCAGAGATCTTCACCAAAAGTCACTGTGGGCAGAAAGGTCCGTCTGTAACTATCTGTAAGTCGGGCTTCTGCCTGTACAACATCCTGCGGCTACTCCTTCCATAGTCTAATAATAATAAACATTCCATGATTTACATATTTTAAAGCTGTGTTCACACCTTCTTTGAGAATACAATTTTTCTGTTTCAATATGAGAGGAAAAGCTGTTATCTTGAAGTAGACAAATGCCTCCTTTTACAGACACAAACAGATCCCAAAGGACCTCATTGACTGTAATGAGATCCGTCAGGTTTCCGTTATGGTTTCTAGCACTTTTACAGTCCTGATGGCTATAGAAGGAAATTTATGTGATACTGAGTTTTTTCATTCTAATAGCATAGTATGTATGGGGCTAAGCAAACAGTGAGCTGGAGCAGAGCACAGAACTAACCTGTATCTTGACAAGAGCTTGAATGACAATGTATTGACCTATTTTGCATTCCTGTAACTATGATTGACAACGTTTGACTTATGTGATCTACATATATGGCCAATGCTTAATGTAAATGTTATTCCCTTTGCGACCACTTCTCAACTTTACCTTTAATTTTAATTACCTTTCATGATTAATACATGAAGATATTGGGCTACTCTAAATGAAGTGTCTTCAGCCATCAATAAACAGAACCAGCAAATGAGATACACAGTGTACATGTGACTGCACACCCTCTGGGCCAGGTAATATCAATATCTAAAGTTGTATCAATAACTCAAGAAGTGGCCAAGGTCAAAGAACATAAATTTATTGACACAACATAAGGATTTATTCCTATCGCCATTTTCTACCATGACACTGTAGAATAAGAATATGGCATTAATCTTACTATACAACTGCTTTCAGAGTTGTTAATATTTGTCACATTTCAATGGGCGTCGTATTCATACATGTACCTATGTAGCTAAAGGGCCCAGGTTTCAGGTAGCTAATATTTAATTTGGTAACAAAAGTTTTCAGCTATAAAAATGAGTTTTTATACCATAACTACTTTTCACTATAATTGAATGTATACAGGCATATAACATTATTTTACAGTAAAGAACTGGACACTGTTACCTCCTTCTACCCACAATTGTTTTGATATGCTCTATTTTGCACTATTTTGTTGTTTCTATTCCTATTTTAAGATACTAGCTGTTCCTCCCTCCCTGCTTTCTCCTAGGCTTTTGCCAAGTGTATGCTGTGACCAGACGAAACGGATACAATGATGTTATTGCATCCGTTAGAGCAGAAACATTATCAACCGACAGACATGACTAGGTGTCAGAATCATCTGAATGGACACTGGACACTGAGTTCAGACCTTGTGAGCCACACCCGGGGTCACCTTCCTGGAAGTTTATTTGGGGCTGCATTTATATGTTGTGTTTGCATTGCGTTTAGAAATGCAAAGGGAATTGGACAAGTCCGTCCCGATCAAACATTTTTCATTATTTTTTCTCTCTTTTTTTGTGTCTTTTTAGCATAATTGTGCCAAAATGTGTGACTTTTACACCCGTTTTGCCCAATACAGTTTTACGCTTAAAAATCCAGATGTGAACATTTGTAAAAGCCACACATTTTTACACAATCACAGTGTAAAATAATTTATCCTAAATAACCTCCAGTGCAGTGCAGGCATAGGCAATGGGTTGCTTAAACATTTGAGAGTTTTGTAAGACTTTTCTGACAAAAGTCTTAAAAAAAACCAACAGACTCACATGCCTCATTTATCAACCACTAAGATAAATCAAAAAGCCCAAAACCTTACAAAAAATCCCCGAAACTAAACACACCTTTCCAACCTTACGATAAATGTCCCCTAAGTGTTCTGTATTGTGTACATGCAAAACACTGGGTGCTCGTTACCGATTGAATGTATTTTGATTAAAACACATCCACTAGCATTTGCATTGCGTTCCTAAATATGATGAAAATGCAACATGTGAATGCAGCCACAAAGCTGCATTGGAGTACATGATCCCCGAAAAGTTGTGTGGTTGAGTAATGCATGGGCTAACGAGTCAGCTGCTGGGGGCGGCATTGAGGAGTTGGATAAATTCCCAGGGCTCAGCTAACTTAGTGAGGGTAATACTTTACCTAACTCTGTGAACCTCAGCCTGATCTGGTACTGCTGTGACATGTAGTCCTGCTTCCAGATCTGGAATCCAGTATACTGACAACTCTGGAACCCTGCGTACCCCTAGGCTGAGCCAGAATTTTGTGTATCTTAATTCTCTCTGTACCCTGCATTCCTTCCTTCCCTGATTAAATATTAAAAGAATAAATATTTTATCTCTAACCCTGACACAAAGACTATTGGGGAGATTAACCATGCGCCAACGTATGATAAAGTCCCACCCCTTGCCGCCATGGCAGGTGCATCTCGTGGTCCGAGTAATTTTGAGGAAATATGAGCAAATATTCAACAGTAAATGTTCGCAGATTTTTAGAAATTGTGCAGGCATGGGGCAGGAACACCCTGTCCCTGCTCACTCTGCTGGTGGCAGCACCCCTTCACCCCCCCCCCCTCCACTCCCACATGGTATTGTGCAAGAATTTGAAATTATTTCAGTGAACTAATACGGTAACTATCCCCCTATGAATTACCAGGCGGTTGCATAACATTGTCACGGGCCAAACAGGGAGCCTTATCTCGATACAAGTACCTGTCTATGTACATGTAGAGTTTATTAAGAAAAATATACCGACATTTAAGAACACCACATGTTTTCTAATACTATTTAACATGCTTTGCACCACATTTACCAATTTTTTCACAACTTTTAGAAAAATGGTTTACACGAAAGGTTGAGTAAAAAATATCTATGTGTTCCTGTGAATGTTGGTGGATATGTGGAAGGACAGTATAGGTTAAACTAAAATAACCATTCTGTCACGTGCAACAATTCCTAAACAGCCATGAGAAACAACTCTAAATTTCTCTCTATTCTTATATATACTTTTAATAACAAAAAAAATTGTAACAAAATCACCCAAAATATTACTCCAAACAAACCATATACATTGCACTGGTCTAGACTGCACTGTAAAGCTGAACGGTTTGTAAGAACAACTAATAATATCTTTTTCTCCTGGTATTTTCCATGATGAATCAATACACTTTCTGTCAGTGCTGTGATTTTCTTGGAGGCCATCCCAATGAAACAACACAAAGCATCTCGTTACTTTACTCTGTCAGATCAATTTATAACACACTGACCAGGAATCCCAAGACAAAGCTCCAACAACAAATATTGGGATTAAGTGTCAACATCTGTAAAAAGCAGCCTATGGGGCCTCATAGTATCCAATCTTATCATTTGTTTGAAATGTCATGTAAATCTTGGAAATAACTCCAGAGTGGGTTTTATAAAGCAGTGCTTATTTTCATTCTACATTTTCTCCTTGTTACATATAGGGACACTACTAAAGGTAAATAATGTGCTTCTCAGATTGAACGCGAGCTGGTAGCAAAATTACATGTGACTCAAATTCCCGCAGGTTGGATGAGATGATTTGCCTGACCCAGCTGAGGGCAGTTGTTCAATCACTGGAAAGATAAAAAATTCACATAATACCCGGCTCATGTGTCATTAGAGATGGTATCATGGCCGTACCAAAACAGATTAAAAACCTGGAATCATTAAATATGCAGATTACTTTGACACACTGGAGAATCGCTTACATATCCTCTAGAAAACCTGTCAAAAAATGTATAATGATTGAAGTCAAATCAAACCATAGAAAATTAAATGTAAAGCTGAGTTACAGGAATATACACTGATCATAACACTAAAACTTGTGACAATGGGGGGATGTGTTGGGGGGATACTTGGCAGTACTTGGCAGTATTGGGCAGCAAGTTGTAGGTCAGTTCTTGATGTTGATGTGTCTGGCCATACCCAAGAATCTGAGCCACGTGGGTCAAAACGTGACAACTGCATCAATACATTTCCTAAAAGGCAGATCAAAGTATCATAGAAGATAAGCTGGAATAAAGATACAAGTCCAACCTATACTCCTAAATTTTCGATCCAGAAGAAGGCAAAGACTCCAAATGGCTAATTCCAACTTGTCCACACTGGTGAAAAATTCTTTCCTGACTTCAGATTTCGCTTCCATGAAAAACACCAGTCCTTACCTGAGTATGTCTAATGCATCAGTCATGACAAGATACAGTAGAAGCGAATTTCATAGTGTTACTGCTCTAGGCCATGAAACCACCCACAATCAAAATACCCTACCTAATAGCCTCAATATCCTAGTGGTTAGGGACTACTGAATGACAATCCTACCCTGAGTAAGTGCTCAGAACAGAAGAAAGATGAACAAAGAGACAGATAAATATTTAGACAAAAGAGAATATGGAACTCATTCAAACACAGGGATCAGGGTCCACAGCAAGTTGGGTTTCAAGGTTCTGGATCAGGTAGGATCCAGGCTTAGGTATGGGTTTGGGGTTTAAGGTTCTGGATCAGGCAGCATCCAGACTATGTCCAAGTCAAGCCAAACACATACAGACAGTAGGACTACTTTCGCAGGAGAAATTGTAACCAGCCCTGAGCTAACTGAGTATTGGATATTTAAAGTGCTCCGGGATGCTTCACTTGTGACTAACTGACTCAGGAATCAATCCAAACCTGAAAACCATGCAGCTTTCCACAAAACACACTTCCAGTGCAGCCTATAGAATCTACTCTTCAAGGCAGCTGTCAATCACAGCTCCAGCAGAGAAGTCCTGGGTGTGGTTGACAGCTCAGAACACAGCAACCAGAATTCATTTAAAGGCTTCTAAGAAAGTTAGGGAAGGGGCAACCAACACTCTAAACTTCAGGAGGGCAAACTTTCAGCAACTATGGGAAGACCTTAAAGGCATAGACTGGGATAATGTTCTCAAAGACAAAAGTCCCCCCCAAAAATGGGACTTTTTTTCATATATTCTGAAAAAGTCCTGTGAGAAACACATACCTTATGGGAAAAAGCATAAGAGGAACAAGAAAAAGCCTATGTGGCTAACTAGTCTTGTAAGGAAAGCAATAAGTGAGAAAGATAAGGCGTTTAAGGTGCTAAAACATGAAGGTAGCGATGAGGCATTACAGGATTATAGAGAGAAAAATAAATCCTGTAAAAAGCAGATAAAGGCTCATTAGAGATGGTATCATGGCCGTACCAAAACAGATTAAAAACCTGAAATCATTAAATATGCAGATTACTTTGATACACTGGAGAATCGCTTACATATCCTCTAGAAAACCTGTCAAAAAATGTATAATGATTGAAGTCAAATCAAAACAAAGAAAATTAAATGTAAAGCTGAGTTACATGAATATACACTGATCGTAACACTAAAACTTGTGACAATGGGGGGATGTGTTGGGGGGATACTTGGCAGTACTTGGCAGTATTGGGCAGCAATTTGTAGGTCAGTTCTTGATGTTGATGTGTCTGGCCATACCCAAGAATCTGAGCCACGTGAGTCAAAACGTGACAACTGCATCAAGTCCAACCTATACTCCTAAATTTTCGATCCAGAAGAAGGCAAAGACCCCAAATGGCTAATGCCAACTTGTCCACAGTGGTGAAAAATTCTTTCCTGACTTCAATCCTGACCAGTCCTTACCTGAGTATGTCTAATGCATCAGTCATGACAACATAGTCTTACTGCTCTAGGCCATGAAACCACCCACAATCAAAATACCCTACCTAATAGCCTCAATACCCTAGTGGTTAGGGACTACTGAATGACAATCCTACTCTGAGTAAGTGCTCAGAACAGAAGAAAGATGAACAAAGAGACAGATAAATATTTAGACAAAAGAGAATATGGAACTGGTTCAGACACAGGGATCAGGGTCCACAGCAAGTTGGGTTTCAAGGTTCTGGATCAGGTAGGATCCAAGCTTAGGTATGAGTTTGGGGTTTTAAGGTTCTGGATCAGGCAGCATCCAGACTATGTCAAGGTCCAGCCAAACACATACAGACAGTAGGACTACTTTCGCAGGAGAAAGTGCAACCAGCCCTGAGCTAACTGAGTATTGGATATTTAAGCTGCTCCGGGATGCTTCACTTGTGACTGACTGACTCAGGAATCAATCCACACCTGAAAACCTGCAGCTCAGAAGCATGATGAAACCATGCAGCTTTCCACAAAACACACTTCCAGTGCAGCCTATGGAATCTACTCTTCAAGGCAGCTGTCAATCACAGCTCCAGCAGAGAAGCCCTGGGAGTGGTTGACAGCTCAGAACACAGCAACCAGAATTCATTTAAAGGCTTCTGACACATGCCTTGGAGTGTGCTAGTCGCAGTAGGGCTGTGAATAAATGCATTTATATTCCAGGATTGTAGCTGGACCTCAGACAATAAATTGTGTGAGATCTGTTAACTGAATACAGGACAGTTTCACCCTTTTTAAGTCCCTGCTGTAGCAGGGTTGAATGCTACAGTAGTTGCATTTGTGTTTTCTAAAAAAAAATACAACCATATGTAAACACACCCTTAAAGGAAATATAGAGTACCAATTTTTGATTTTTTTTAAAACCTAATAATAAAAAACATCACCTATTTATTGGGGCAGGTGCCTTGCTTGAGCTACTGTTGATAATAATTAAACTTCATGGCCAGAGGCAGAACTGATTGGCCCACATTTATTTATAAAACATATGCATTCCACAAAAAAATAGGTTAAAAATATTTCATTTTGTGGGGACTTGTTCCCTTTAAAATGTTTTCAGTACACCAGTGTTTATAGCTATAGCTAAATTATTAATCAATATGAAGTTTTAATGAACTTCATCAGAAATATTTCCTCTTTAGAGAATAAAATAGAATATTCTGTTAATGCTATAAATGCACTTTGTAGCAGGCTAAGCCCATGCGTAGGTAAATAATGCATATAGATAATTTGTAATTTAGTTTCTCCAGACTTGTTCAGGTATCAGCATTCAGAGACTCAAGTAAATTTATAAAGCGTCGGGGCGAGGAGTTGTGTAGTTCAGGATTATAATATATATCTTATGCCTGCACCTGGCAGTAGCATTTTCTTTTCATTACATCCGTGCAATGTGTTTGGTCTTAATTAGCCTTATTTACATTGCTCTAGGGATGAATTTTATCTGTAGGTAACTGAAATAACACTAAATACCAGTGCCAGTTAATGAAAATTAAATGATTTTGCTCCTAGCTGTGCTATGTGGATTGTCCAGGAATTTTTATTAAAGGTCTATCCTCAGAATATGTGTAACAATGATCAGCCTGGTACAACACATTGGACTAAGCCAGAAACAGATGGCTCCACGTTCTGTGTAGTGGCCATACACCTTTACTTCAGGCTTGTCTCCTATTTCCTTCTATAGGAGCCTGTAGTGACAACTCTGGCTTCACACTCTGGGGCTCTGGGCCACACTTTTGCCATATTTTCCAACATTTCCGGGTTTTGCACGGCTGTGACAGGCATTTAACCAGGAATGGTGTCGCACGCGATCCGATTTTGGTGCTGATGTACTGGCTTCCATGCGACAGAAATCGGGGGGGCATGCCGTTGGACGATCTGACTGATTCGGACTGAGAGCAGGATTTAACATTCGAATTGTGTCGCACTGGGAAGAAGGTGAACTCTGTTGGACCTGAGCGGGGAAGTGACACATGCAGGATATAAGGCGCACGATCTTAGTGAATCGCAGCACTATGCATTATCGTCGGACAATGCACTTTGGATAGGCCATCAATTTAAAAAACCTTGGAAAACCCCTTTAACCAATGCTATACACATGTTTTGGTATCATAGCACTCTTTAATTACTCTGAGTATTTTATCAGGGCCTATGGACAGAATTTTTGTGTTCCAAAATTTGCACCCACTCTTCCTCCACTATTCATCTTATTCCTAATGATATCATCACTGGAAGGGCAAAAAATTGTATGGAAAAATTTGACAGCCACACAGCTTGATGCTCGTTCGAGCATTAGCGTACTCGTAACTGCTCGTTGCTTGGATGAATACTTCGCCAGCTCGAGAAAATGGCATCTCCTGCCGTTTTGATTTTTGGCGGCCAGAAACAGAGCCAATCACAAGCCAGGAGACTCTGCACTCCACCCAGCATGACGTGGTACCCTTACACGTCGATAGCAGTGGTTGGCTGGCCTGATCAGGTGACCCGGAATTAGACTAGCCCCTGTCGCGCTGCTCGCGTCATTGTGTCTGGGTGCCATTAGGGAGAGAGTGATGCTGCTGCTGCAGGGATAGTGTTAGGGTGTTATATTAGCTTAGTGTAGGCAGGAGTGAGTCTACAAGAACCCCACAGCCTTTGTTAGGGTAGAATAGCGTTATATTTTATTTTATTTTTTGTTTGCTTGTTGGTTGCTGTCAGTGTAGGTTAGAAATAGCATACAAGAACCCAACCGCGCTTTCTTGGGCCTCAATAGCATTATATTATATATATAATTATATATATATTTGTAGGATTCACTCAAATGGTAGCCTTTAGGAAGCGCAGGCAGCAGTCTCAGGGAACAAAACAGGTGTTTTATTTAGACATAAAATAACAGGGAAAAGGGCATGCTCCAGCCGTCAAAAAAATGCATAGTCAAATGATAATTTTCAGTCCATGTTATCAAGCACAGTCACATTCACAGACACAGACACATACTTCACCCTCCTGGGTGGAGCACCTTTCAGTCTCAGACTTCCCCAACAGCAAGGCTCAGCTCTGCTCTGCTATTCCCTGTGTCCACTCAGTACACACAGGTAGGGAACCACACACCCTTCTCTGACACAGGTGGCTTTACATAGGACTGCAAGCCCTGGCCTGGAACGTGGGGAGCAGCCATCCCACCAGCACTGTGACTCTCCAGAAAAAACCCGTCCCGGATCAGCTGCATTGCAGCTATGCTAAAATAACAAAAGGTGTCCAGTGGCCGAACGCCGCTGAACACCAGCAATATGGTTTTGTACTTCACCGAGGCCAGGCACCACGGTGACACATTTAATCCACCACAACACCTGTGTTTCACATCACCCCCCCCTCTGCCCAACCAGGGGACGGGCACCTTCAGCCAGCATGCAATAAACCCTAGAAAGCGCATCTGCGTTACCTTGTAATGTTCCAGGCCTAGCTCCACTGTAAAATAAAAGTCTTGCAAGCCAAAAACCAAACGGGTCACACAGGCATTGTTAACCTTTTTCTCCTTAGCCATTTCAGAGGAGCGTGGGTCTGATACCAGCCTGAACTTTCGAACCCGAGAGTAGTACTGGAACGAATCTAGGGCCCCACTTGAGTGCCAAAGCATTCTCCCGATATATGGATAGTTACGTTCGCTAGGGAACAGCTTTCTAGATAGCACACCGGATGTTCCTCCCCATTTACCACCTGCGACATTACAGCCCCTAGGCCTACCTCTGATGGTCTGTTGCACCACAAACTCAAAAGAAAAATCAGGGGCTATACAACACTGGCTGTCTACAGAGAGCAACCTTAAGCTTCTGGAAAGCCCCTCCGCCTCTGGGGACACTTGATCATGGCCATTTTTTCCCCTTTGTAGGTCAGTAAGGGGTACTGCTATTTCAGCAAAGTTTGGGATAAATCTCCTATAATATCCCACAAGACCGAGAAATGCCCTCACTTGTTTCTTTGTAAGTGGGGGGGCCAGTGCTGGATATGGCTTATACCGTATTTATCTGGGGCTAATCTCACCTCTCCCACGACATAGACCAAGTATCTGCTTTCCATCCCAATGGCACACTTACTTGAGATTTATAGTAAAACGGCTTTTCTAAGCGCATTCAGGACTGGCTTGGATTTTACCAAGATGACTCTCTATCCCGGCTAAAGATCACTATGTCATCCAAGTAAGTGGCTGAATATTCTCTGTGAGGTCTTAAGACCCGATCCATAGCCCTTTGGAAGGTGGCTGGGCCCCCTGTAAACCGAATGGCATCCTGACATACTGGAAGGATCCCTAGGCTGTGGAAAGGCTGTCTTCTCCTGGCTTCCTTGGATAAGGGGAATTTGCCATACCCTTGGTGAGGTCTAAGGTAGTGATATTACTGGGCTGGTCCTTAGCCTCTCAATAGCTCTCTACCGGGGCATGGGGTATGCATCTACCTTTGACACCTCATTTAATTTGCGTAATCATTACAGAATCGCCACTCTCCATGGGCTTTGGACTAGAAACTATGGGACTGGACCACCCACTTTTAGATTCCTCAATGACCCCTGGTTTCAGCCATTCTGTGCACTTCCTTGGGATGACTGCCCTCCTGGCCTCTGGAATCCGATATGGTTTTTAGGTTCACTCTCACATGAGGCTCAGTAAACTGTCTCGTGTTCAATTACATAGTTAGCCCTGGTGCTTCTGGAACAGATCTCTATTTTTCTCCAAATTGTCTGCACTGGTGTTTTTGAGCAGAGGACAGGGTCTTGTATCTCCATTCTCTGTTATTGACCTCTGATTGGGTCACTAGGCAGAGGCCTCTGGGCATCTCTTTGTTTCCAGGGCTTAAGCAAGTTAATATGATAGAACCTGATAGGGTTTTCTTCTGCCTGGCTGAGTCTCGATAGTTAACTTTCGCCCACCCTCTCGACAACCTCATAAGGCCCTGCCACCCTCCAAGATTTGCTCTCCACAGTATGGTTAAGTAACACACCAAAACTCGATCCCCCGGACTAACTGTCTAAGACGATCTGATATCGCTCTAGCCTGTGCTTCTTGAGCCTGCAGAGATGCCTTTGACATAGGAGTGACCTGAGCTATCCGATCCGTAATTGGGCAATATGTCATGACACTTCTGTAGGGTGTAATTTCGCTCTCCATGTCTCTTTTGCTATGTCTAACAGACCTCGTGGGGTGTCGGGCATACAACAGTTTCAAATGGAGAGAACCCTGTGGAGGCTGGGGTACCTCCCAATGGAAAACAACAGGTAAGGTAAAGGTAATCCCAGTCCCTACCATCTTTCTGAACTACCTTCTTTAACATAGCCTTCAAGGTCGTTTGTGAAACGTTCACAAACCCCATC
This sequence comes from Engystomops pustulosus, assembly GCA_019512145.1. Lineage (NCBI taxonomy): Eukaryota > Metazoa > Chordata > Amphibia > Anura > Leptodactylidae > Engystomops > Engystomops pustulosus. The sequence goes on along the minus strand of CM033641.1, from coordinate 77,751,526 downwards.
TGTTTGTGGGTGGTAAACAGAGGTGCGTAGTTGAGTACCTTCATACCTTACAGAGATCCTGCATGACCCTGGACATGAATGGAGTCCCTTGGTCAGTCAGAATCTCTTAGGTAGCCCTTTTCTAGAAAATATCTGAAACAATTCTCTGGCGATAACCTTGGATGAGGCCTTTCTCAGGGGAACGGGCCTCTGGATACCTGGTAGCATACATCAACTAGCACTAGTATAACTGGTGACCCCTCGCCGTTTTACCAGAGGCACTACCAATCATGGCAAGCCTCTCAAGGGTCTTCGATAATCGGCAATGGTTATGTAGGGGCTGCGAAAGTTTGCCACGGCGGAAGTTTACTTGGCACGTAAGGACATGACTGACATATATCCCTGACCTCCGGCTAACATCCCGGCCAGTAGAATCTGCGAGAATCCTCTCTACTGTCTTATCTGCCCCCAATCCCTCCTAACACATGGTTATGTGCCAGAATCCATTACCAGGCGCCGATACTGTTTGGGAACCAGGAGCTGTTCACTATGTCCCGCGGATTTTTAGTCACTCGTACAACAAATTTTCATCATGCAAAATTAGGAAATCTTTTGTCTGCCCCTAGCTCTTGAGAACCCCATTAATTACCATACATTAGTAAAAGACACCTTTTAGAGCTTCATCTTGAGTTGGGCCGTCCCAAAGTTACCCCTAGACACCTCCAGGTCTGGGACATATCTTCAACAGTTTAATCTTGCTCCCTGTCCCCCAACTGACAGGAATGGAAATTCAGGACTACCTAGGTCTGGCTCAAGGGGCTGTATTCACCCTGATTGCACAAAGTGGTCCCTTCCTCCATATTTGGCACAGCACTGCAAACAAGATGCGCAAACATAGAGCTCCGCCTCCCCACGGAACAGTCCATGGGTTCCGCATTGAGAGGGCACTGAGCCGCATATGACCCAGAGCATGGCATCTCGCCAGATGATTTTTCTCACGGTGGGTCTAGATGTGTCTCAAGTACATTCTTGGCCCTTGGAATGGTCCTTCAAGAGAGGGCTTGGCTCCTTCTTTGGCCTCCAGAGTCACTTCGGGCACACCAGTAAGGAGAGGTCAGGGGTGCTGGGTCTGCAATAGAGTTCAACCGCCTGATATCTCTCCACGACCCACTAGTCATCTGCGGTCTGGGGATTTCCCTGTGCAACCCAGCATTGCACTGGCTTGGGAGTTGCAATGAACATAGCAATAACGATCACCAAAACGCTCCACCATTTTTGCTGGGGAACAGACATCCGGCTGTAGCCATTTCTGGACAAGGTGCAGAAGGTCGAACATTTGGGACCTTGGTGGCTTGTCCCTCTTGTAAACCCCAAATGATGCACTCTCTGAGCTCGAACCGTAACAGTTACACCCAAGTCGTGCCAGAATTTAGCTTTAACTTTCATATTCGGGCATCTTGCAGAGACAAATAATAAGTAGGCCTTTTGGTGGCTCACCTGGTAGAAACGGGCCAAGACTCAGCTCAGTGCTCAGCTGGCAGTCTCTCCGTCAAGGACCCTCTCAAAGACTGTAAGGAAGGCTTCCACGTCATCTTCTGGGTCATTTTCTGCAATGCCTCACGTACTGCCTTTCTCAAACGCTGCCCATCCACCTGGTTAGGTGGCCTTGTGGTCTCCTTGACTCTGATTGCTTCTGCCATCATGGCCATCTGTTTAATGAGAGCTGGTTTGTCTCTTGCTGCTGAGCGCTGGCCTGCACAAATGCTTTACAAGGTCCTCCATTTTCTCTCTGTGAACTTTTATGTCAGCAGCAGCCTTAACCCAGGACTGCGTTCTTTTAACCCTCTAAACGCTGAAGCCACTTTCACCTTCCTGACACGGCCCATTTTTTAAACATCTGACATGGTCGTTTAAGGGTTATAACTTTGGAACGCTTTTAACATATCCAGGTTGATTTTGAGATTGTTTTTTCGTGACACATTGTACTTCATGCTGGTTGAGAAATTTAATCAATATATTTAGTATTTATTTATGAAATAAATGAAAATTTGGCAAAATTTGAAAAAAACAATGTTTTCCAAATTCACAAATTTTCTACTTTTGGAAGTTGGTCATAATCTAAAATAACTTGATACTAATTTTTCCACATGTCTGCTTTAACTTGGCATCATTTTTCAAACATCTTTTTCCTTATTTATGGATGTTAGGAGGCTATAACTTTAGGGCAATTTTTCAGATTTTCACGAAAATCACAAACTACTTTTGGAGGGTCAATTTAGTTAGAAGTGACTTTATAAGGCCCACATGACAGAAAACCCCCACAAATGACACCCATTTTAGAAAAACTACAACAACACACAAATATTCAAAACAACCTTGGGAATTTTGTTAACCCTATGAGCGTTTCATGAGGTGAAAGATAAATGAAAGTGAAATTAGAGAAATGTAATTTTATCTTACTATAGATTCATTGTTGAACACTTAAAATTTGCTCCTTCACATGGGTTAAAAGGAACAATGCATTTACAATGTTGGGCACATTCCTCCTGAGTTATGCCAATACCCATTTTGTCACCTGTGACCCGTCTGTAACGGGCACGGGGGCACTTGGAATGGAAAGAGCGTTGTTTGTTTGTTTTTGCAGGCAAATATGGCTGAAAAAAGTTTTCATGCATTTGGAGAGCCATAATGGTACCAAACAGAGGAAAGCCCCCAACATGAGACAACCATTGGAATGAAAGGTCAACACCCCTTGTAGAGTTTTAGCACGGTAAGTTGTGTATTTTCCCCAACAGGTGTTTGATTCAATTAGGCCCCAAAAGGGAAAAAAGGGGAAAATTTTCTAAAAAAAGTCACTTTTACCCCAAATTTTTGTTAGCCACAAGGATAAAAGATGAAACAACCCCATAATGTGTAAACTATTTCTCCTAAGCACAGAGCTGGCACACCACTTTTGCATATAAAGTGTTGTATGGGTACACATAGGGTAAGCAGCGGAAAGAGGGGCTTTGGCCTTTTAGAAGCCAGATTTGACAATCATCCTTAATTGTGCAGGATGCATTTGGAGAGCCCTAGTGGTACTAAACAGAGGGAGGGGAATCCCAACAAGTGTCACCATTTGGAAAGCACAAGACCCCTTAGAGAAATTAGCAAGGTGGTAATATGTGTATTATCCATAAAGGTGTTTGATTTAATTAGGGCTTAAATACGATAAAAGGTGAAAATTTTCTTATAAAGGGTCATTTTACCCCTAATTTTATATAGCCAAGGGATAAAAAAAATGTCATAAACCCCCCAAAATGTGTAAAAACCTATTTCTCTCAAGTGTAAAGTACCCACATGTGTATATAAATTGTTTGTTGGGCGCACAGTAAAAGGAAAGGGGAATGTTTGCTTTTAGAAGCCAAATTTGACAGAAATGTTTGACATGCATTTGGAGAACCCTGTGGTATACAACAGAGAAGAATCCGAAAAGTGTCCCTAATCTTTGAATGCACACCCCTTAGAGAATTTTGCAGTGTGTAATATATGTATTTGCCCCTACAGGTGAATGTATCCAATTAGGCCCAATCTAATAAAGGTGAAAATTTCCTATAAATGTCACTTACCCCTAATTTATGTAAGCCACAAGGATAATATATTAAATAACCCCAAAAAAGGTATAAAACTATTTCTCCCGAGTGTGAAGTACCCCACATGTGCATATAAAAATGCTTTATGGGCGCACAGTAGAGGAAAGAGGATGTTTGTCTTTAGAGGCCAATTTGCCAAGAAATCCTTCACATGTGTCAGGATACATTTGGAGAGTCGTAGTGGTCACCAAAACAGAGGAAAACCCCGAAAGTGACCCTAATTGTTGAATGTACACCCCTTGGGGATATAGCAAGGTGTAATATGTGGTTAGTGTAATACACGTGGTGAAATGAGCACTTTTGAACATACAGGTGGTTTCCAATATGATGGGCATGGAGTCCAAGATGGAAATTGCAATTATTTCTGGAAAGTTTCAGTGCCCCGTATGTGGCCCCCTTTATGAAATAATGGAGGGGTATAGGAGCAACGGGAATAACAGTTGTTACAATTATTCATTTTACCAAAATTAATTACAATAGGTTGGACGTGATGTGTGTATAGTGTATAAAAGTAGTATTATATCAAGGGACCAACTAACTTTTGTCACTCTGGAGGTTCATGGGTTCTTAGTTATAGGTCCATCCTAACTTGTCTTTTGGAACAGATCTTTATTGAGTCCCTACCATTAGAAGCAGCAGAATTCACCGGGAAAATGCTGTCCTGGCAAAACACAGGAACATCTAAACCAGAGGTACTGGGGCCGTCCTTCTTGTCCCAATATTAGTTTCCTAATATCTTCCTCTTGAAACGGACGAGAAATGATACGACAGGACATGCACATTGGAACAGCTCGTAAGAGTTGTACAGCATCATCTGTACAATGTGCACGGCCACACTTTGTACATATTTCGTTTTAGTAGGGAATTATCGCCAAGTGTTGCTATTATTCACCTAGCATGCCCATTGTGACGAATATTGGCAGCAATAGCGGCAAACATGGACAGAGGGGGGCAACAAAACCACCTCTGGACCGCAAGGCAAAATTTGGGCTGTAGGAACAGCCCCACCCTGCCCCGATCCCGTGTCTACAGACATGGTGACCGGTATTACTGACGTCATAAGTAAATTCGTGCTATGGCTCTCTGAATTCATGAGGCCAATAGCAGCGATAAAAAAGGGTGGTGTGTGGGGGGGACGTAACCTTCTGGTCCATGGGGCACGGATGGATGGCTGTCAGGAACGCCGCCGTCTTACCCTGATCAGTGAAAAGCCGCCGTCTTACCCTGACCGGTGTTGCAAGTTCACTAACCCGCCCCACCGTTCCATAACAACGCTCGTTGGGAATGGCTATACAATCTTATTTATTTTTAAGCATTTAGCTACATGGGCTTATTTTTTGCGAGACGAGCTACACTGTAAAAAAACTTATTTAGTGGGTTTTTAGCTTATTGAAGCAATTTTATATTTTACGTGTGGAGGAAAACTAAAACATCATTTCTTCTTTTGGATTTTTAGCATTTTTTGGGGGGGGGGGGTGTTCACTGTAGCATAACAATAATATATATCTTTTTCTACGGATCACTAACGATTACGGTGATACCTCATTATATAGTTTTATTTTTATTTGTCCAATTTTATTGAAGGAAAGGACAGAATAGAAAAAATTGCATTTTGTTTTAGATTGCCTTTTTATAGCGGCAATTATAGATTTTTTGGTTTACGGAGCTGGTGTAAGCTTTTTTTTGCGGTGACAAGTTGCTCTTTTATTGGTATCATTTGGTGCTTGTAACTTTTCGGATCACTTTTATAAACATTTTTGTAAAGCAATCGATACCAATAAGTGGGGTTTTAGGTTTTTTATACTTTATTACTGTGTAAAGGGAAATGTGGTGGTTGGGGGACTTTCACTTTCTTTATTATTTATTTTATTGTAAAAAATAAAAAAATGCTGCGATGCCCAGGTCTTACAGCCGGGTCCGGCTTGGAGGGAGATCTCGCAGCAGCCGGGCACCGCGCGGGGGGGGGGGGGGGGGTCCGATTCACTTTAGTGAACTTTAAATGCCTAACACGCCGCGGACAGCGCGGACGGGCGTGTTAGGGTTAACAACCGCGACGCGAGAGAATCTCGGATCCGCGGGTGTTAGAGGTGGGTGTCAGCTATAATATATAGCTGACACCCGCAGCTTCTGGAGCGGCGCCAGAAGCTTGACGTATAGTACTGCATTTTGCGGGGAACGCACCTCCGCGATGCAGTACTATTACGTCAAATGTCGGGAAGGGTTTTAAAGGGGAATTGGTGCCCGCAATCCAAAAACCAATTGTAGGATCACTCAAATGGTAGCCTTTAGAGAAGCGCCAGGCAGCAGTCTTTCAGGTGAACAAAACAGGTGTTTTATTAGACATAAAAATAACAGGGAAAAGGGCATGCTCCAGCCGTCAAAACAAAAATGCATAGTCCATATGATAAATTCAGTCCATGTTATCAAGCCAGTTCACATTCACAGACACAGACCGTACTTCCCTCCTGGGTTAGGAGCACCTTTCAGTCCTCAGACTTCCCCAAACAGCAAGCTCAGCTCTGGCTCTGCTATTCCCTGTGTCCACTCACTACACACAGGAAGGGAACCACAACCCTTCTCTGACACAGGTGGCTTACATAGGGGCACAGCCCTGGCCTGGAACGTGGGAGCAGCCATCCCACCCAGCACTGTGACTGCTCCAGAAAAAACCCGTCCCGGTCAGCTGCATTGCGCTATACTAAAATAACAAAAGTGTGTCAGTGGCCGAACGCCGTGACACCAGCATACTGGTTTTTACTTCACCGAGGCCAGGCACCACGGTGACACGTATCTACCATCCAACACAACACCTGTGCCTTTCTACAATACTTGTGGGTGGCCTTGCTGGATATTAGTGCAGCTAGTACCATATGTGAGGAATTTGCAGGGAGACTTGCGAACGTTTTTATATTGCTTAGTGACACCATCTCCATCTCAAACACCTAAGTGGGACAATTTATAGGGTTTTGATTGAATTAGGCACAGTCTGTCTTTTTTTTTTTTTTTTCAAAACCTAAAGTGACTTAAAATCCAGTGTGTGCTGTCAGTGTAGGTTAGAAACTAAGATACATGAACCAACCAGCTTTCTTAGGCCTACAATAGCTTATGTTAATATATAATTTTGTTGATTTGCGTAACTTGGCTTGCTGGGACAAGTAGGGCAGCTAGTACCATACTGTGACGAAATTTGCAGGAGACTTGCGAACGTCCTGTATAGCTCTAAGGTACATACATATCCATCTCAAACACCTAAGTGGGGACAACTTATTAGGGGTTTTGATTGAATTAGGAACAGATGCTTTTTTTTCTTTTTCTTTTTTTTTCAAAACTAATAGTCATCAGGCACAGCACAAAATCCTGTTGTGTGCTGACAGTGTAGGTTAGAAACTAGCCATAGCAATAGGATAGCATTGTTTTCTTAAAAAAACAAAAACAAAAAAACACAAAAAACCACAAAAAAATTTACAGTTTACACTTTAATTTTGAAAATGTTGAACCCGAGGGCTAGGGGTAGAGGATGAGGGCGTGGGCATGGGCGGCCCACTACTGCAGGGGTCAGAGGCCGTGGTCCTGGGCGGGGTGAGACACCACCTGCTGATGAGGGAGCAGGGGAACGCCACAAAGCTACACTCCCTAGGTTCATGTCTCAAGTTACTGGGACAAGTGGTAGAGCACTGTTGAGGCCAGAACAGTGCGAACAGTTGATGTCGTGGATTGCAGACAATTCTTCTAACCATTTGTCCACCAGTCAGTCTTCCACACAGTCCACCCATGTCACCGAAATCAGCACTCCTCCACCTCAGCCTCCTTCCCCCCAGTCTGCCCCCTCCCTGGAAAATTTGACATTTGAACAGGCATAATCTAGGAACTGGTTTTCCTTCCTTGTCCCGGTTTTGCGCTGCTGAGCTCTTTTCCAATGCCCAGGTTTTTCACCGGTCGCAGTCTGTGGGTGATGATGACATTGTTGACGTAGTGGAAGAAGTGTGTAAAGAGGTGTCGGACGATGAGGAGACACGGTTGGCAGACAGTGGTGAAGTTGTTGTCAGGGCAGGAAGTCCGAGAGGGGAGTAGACTAAGGGATCGGAGGATGATGAGGTGACAGACCTAAGCTGGGTTGATAGGCCGGGTGAACACAGTGCTTCTGAGACGGAGGCGAGTCCTCGACGAGAACAGGTTGGAAGAGGCAGTGGTGGGGCCAGACGGAGAGGCAGGGCCAGAGCTGGTGCATCAGCGCCAAATGTTTCATGTAGTGAAGCTCCCGTGGTGAGGGCTAGATTTTCGGAGGTCTGGAGGTTCTTTAAAGAAACACCGGATGACCACCTACCCGGTCCTCTGGTTTGAAAACTTTTTTGGACTACCATATACAGGCACTCAATCTATTTAATTTTTCTGGAGGACCAGCTACCTGCTCCTCTGGTTTGAAAACTTTTTTGGACTGCCACATACAGGCACTATCCAAATTTAATTGTCCCCATAGCAGCCTCCACACGTCGTCTTTATAGCTGCCTCCACACGTTGTCTCCATTGCTACCTCCACACATCATCTCCATAGCTGCCTCCCAAAGTCGTCCATATACCTGCCTCGATACATCGTCCCCTTAGCAAACGAGCTGTGTCAGGCAGAATTTTGGGTTGTTTTCATGGCTTCCACATCAAACTTGTTAACTTTGTCACCACCCTGCTGTGTTATCCACAAAATATACTGACAAATTTTTATCATTAACCGATATTATTTCAGCGCTTCTTGCGCATCTGTTTACATTCCCTTCACCCGCCATAACCCAAACTTATAGGAACACTACTACACTTGATCTTATACAAAAGGTTCTTAGAAGTGCTGTTTGGGGGAGGAGCCGAGAGACAGGGGCTTGGTTCCTCTCTGCCACCCATTGGTTTGAGTCCATTTAGGGTATGTCGCCATGACACTCTCTAGCCTGCCGCTGTTGCCGCTGCCTCTGCATGCCGTCTTCTATAGTGTCAGGGTCAATTATTGGATGTTTTAGATGCTATCTGGCCTCATTCGGTCACTCTGTCATGGCCATGCTGTTGCCCATAATTTTGGCATAGTGGTGCAATTAAGCAGCCTCAGAGGCATCCATGCATGCTGCCCCTGCTGTTTCCTATCCATTTCCATGGTGTTTCCATCATTTTCTGAGGTTTCCAGGTGTTTGGCCAAGCTTTCCTGTGCAGACCCTTGGTCCCCTTGAAAAATGCTTGAGTCTCCCATTGACTTCAATGGGGTTCGTTATTCGAGATGAGCACTCGAGCATCGGGAAAAGTTTGTCTCGAATAACGAGCACCCGAGCATTTTAGTGCTTGCTCTTCTCTAGTGTTGACCATGGTGGCAATTTTGATGTCAGCCATTTTGTATCCAACTTTATTCTTTCCAATGGGAAGAGGGTAATGTTAAACATGAAACTTATTGTGAATTTAAAGTAACTTAACTTTATTCCTCCATGAGTTTTTTACAAGTTTATGACCACTTATAAAATGTGTTCAAAGTGCTGCCAATTGTGTTGGATTGTCAATACCACCCTCTTCTCTCACTCTTAACACACTGACACCAATCCACTTTCCAGGGAACTGTTCATGTAGGAATGCTTGAACTTTTGTGGTCATCTGAAGGTTGTGAATTGTCTATGCTGTGAAGATACGAGATATGCAGCATCTGAAACAACGGATTGTGGAAACCTGTGCTAGCATTGCTTCTGCTCTGTTGCTATCAGTGTGTCAAGAGTAAGAGAAGAGGGTTGCATTGAAAATCCAAAACAATGGGCAGCACTTTGAACACTTTTTATAATTGGTCATAAACTTGAAAATAACTCAGGAATAAGATTACCATTGATTTCTTGTAAAATTCTCAATGGATTTGATGTGTTACATTACGCTCTTCCATTGGAAAAAAAAAATTGGATCCGAGATGGACTTCAAAATGGCCCCCATGATCAACACCAATCTTGAAAAGTTTCCCCCCTCTAATGTACTGTTGTGCCACAACAGGAAGTTGATATCACCAACCATTCCCTTTGTATTTAGGTGTATCCATATAAATGGCCCACACTGTACAGTGCCCAGGGAAGACAACTAATACTGAAGACCCCCAGCTCAGGCAACTAATACTGGAGACCCCAAGAGCAGACAACTGATACTATAGACCCCCAGAGCAGGTAATTAATACTGGCGGACACAGAGCAGATTATCAAAACTGGAGACCCCTACAGCTGTTAACTAGTGCTGGAGACCCACAGAGCAGACTACTTATACTGGAGACACCAGAGAAGACAAATTATACTGGAGACCCCGGAGCAAGCAATTAATACTACAGACACCCAGAGCAGACAATGATATTTGGTTGATAACATTTTATGAAAAATTATAATAAAATCCAGAAAACAGTAAAGCTTTATTCATGTCACATTTGAGCCATATGTGTACATTGGGGGACTTTTCTAAACAATCTATAACTATTTTGTGGGTTTGCATGATTTGGTTTGATTCGCTTATAAAAAAACAGTTATATAGCATATAATATTTAAATATGATACATTCTCTTCTTTTATGGCATTTGTTTGCTCACAGTTTGTACAACTTAGGTCATCTGCTTTTGAAAGCGAATAGGAGACTTTTTCATTTTTCTATGTAAAATACATTTCATTTGAAGAGAAAGGTCATGTCAAGATGCTACATGGACTTAAGCTCATTATAATGAATACTGCTTTGTTTTGCATTCTGCCAAATTGATAAAAAAAACGGTAATGGGAATCAGAAATGTTATAAGAAGTGTAGACCTAATTGTGTTTGCACATAATGTAATAAGGACTGGATTGTTGAATTGTCAGATAATTTGATATTTTTTGTAATATAAGGAAAACATCTACATTTTGCAATTTACCATTAGATGCAATTGTCAGTATTCTAATTTACATACATCATTGTAGATGCCAAAACACAGTTATGCATAGAAGAAGTGAAAGGTCTATCAGAGAAAACTGTACAATTAAGGAGATTCTATTACCATGTGGGGCTGCCACAGGCCTAGATACAAGATGGTGCTTAAGTTGGTTATATCCAAAAATCTATGGGAAGTTGGAGTGGCCCTCTCCATAACAGGTCCAATGTTTTTCTTTATTTAGTAAACTTACATAAAACAAGTCATCACAGATGGAAGGGAGGACTCACAGGACACCACAAAAACAGGAATGGCCATTTCGCATTACAGCGCTTCTGACTTCTGTGTACATGAAGGTATACATAGCAGGTGCACATAGGAAGGGTGAAATCAGGCAAAATAAATCATAGCTTTTATTATATACAGTAAAAAATCCTAAAACACTTCAGACAAAGCCACACTCCATCTGGTAACACTATATAGATGGAGAGAACTGATTAAGAAAACAAGATGCTCAAATGCACAAAGGAAAGTATCTCATTAATACAGATAAACCAGAAAGATCTCACCCATATCGAGGAGGTGGGAGCTGTGGTGATGAGAAGGAGTATGGAGTTACCGCAGCCACAAGGGATCCCAGATCAGGAGTAGATGGAGGCACTTCATCCGAGTGACCCTATAGCTGCTCTGTTCCTGCTCCAAAAAATAGCTCCCCTCCTAACAAGGACAGTCCCAAGGAGTCCCTAAACACTCACTAGTCCCTGTAATTGCCAGAAAATGCCTTCCCAATGCGTTTCCAGATCCGCCATATGGGAGAATCTTTCATCAGGGGAAATAAGACAAGGTGCATAGACAATGTCAAGCTGGTCATGCCAAACAGTGATCCATAAATAAACACAGTGGGGCTTATTTACTAAGGGTCCGTGGACCATGATTCCCGAATGGTTTCCCGAATATTTCCATTTTGCAGGAAATCGGCCCGGGTTTTTGGCGCACGCGATTGGATTGTGGCTCATCGGCGCCGGCTTGCATGCGACAGAAATCGGGGGGCGTGCCTTCGGACAACCAGACAGATTCGGACAAACTGCAGAATTTGAAAACGGAATTGTGTCGCAAGATCAAGCACTCGCATCCAACAGGAAGAAGAAGGTGAACTCCGGCAGACCTCAGCGTGGAAGCAACACATGCAGGAAATTGGACGCAGGACCTTAGTGAATCGTGGCAGACCCAAATCGTGTCGGGCAACGCACCGTGGGATTGCGACAGGACCCTGTAAGTAAATCTGCCCAGTGTCTGTATGTGACAGCCGCCACTCAAAAATCTGAGAAGAACAGGAGGAACAGTACCAAACCTGGATTCATCCAAAATGGTGTGGGCATATTCCCTATTATGTAAAAAAAGCTTTACCAGTGGGGCAGTTTGTTCGACATATAAGTACAAACAACACAGAGGGAGGGTTCCCGGCACAACCTAGGGTCTAAAAGATCGACTCAGGAAGAGAGGTTATCCAGAGATCCTAGTTGAAGAGGCCTTCAATAGAATGACTCAAGAGAGCCACGAACAACCCATAAAGAGAAATGTTAAAAAACATGAAAAAGTTTGTAAAGAGAGTACCTGATTCACTCTCATTTGATTATACGCCCATATACATTTGATTATACAGGCAGGCGAGGGGGCAGGCAGGCGATTAGGAACAACTGGTTTATTATTAAAGGGGATATGACAGGACAGAGGGCACCAAGACTGATCCAACATATGAGATCAGGTCATAATGCTGACCCCCCAATATTTTTTGCACCCAAAGAACATGTGGGTGAGTCCGAGAGCGTCTCTTCTCATAAAAAGAGTCCAAATGGGTTATATGAAAAATTAGATTTGAGTGTCTTTCTCAGGTTAGAAAATATAATTATAATTTTATTTTAAAAAATATAATATTTTTAATAAACAATTGTACCCCTTATTGCATTGGCAAAAAGGAAGGTAAATACATACATGAGTGGTTGAGGCAGTTTTTTGACACCTCCCAATCAACTTGGATAGTTGTCCAACACTACATGTGATTAATGTTGGTGTCTGATTATAGTGTATTCTAAGTGGGGGTAGTGCTATAAACCATCGTGTAAGTGGTGGTGTTGATTCTTTTTGCCCTCCAATCATGCAGATGTGGACTATTATAACAATATAATGTGATATATGTACATAATAATATTTGGACTATTGTTGGCAAATATTATACATCCTGAGATTATAGATATGGTCTCGTTACACACAAAAATTACCATAAATACAAAAATGGGCTGAAAAACCCTAACTCGGCTTATACTCGAGTCAAGGAAAAAATACAAAAAGTGAACTAAGCTTCTGACGCTCCCCGGCATCCATCGCGGCTCCCACATCGGGTCCTGGTCCGTCACAGTCTTCATAACGTCAGCCACATCGGCACACACTATGATGTCAGCTTGCGGCTGACGTCATGGTGCCTGCGACGGACCGGGGGGGGCTGGCAGGCTATATACTCGAGGGAGCAGGCAGGCTATATTCTCGAGGGGGCAGGAAGGCAGGCTATATACTTCAAGGGGCAGGCAGGCTAGCTATATACTCAAGGGGACAGGCAAGCAGGCTATATACTCGAGGAAGCAGGCAGGCAGGGTATATACTCGAGGGGACAGGAAGGCAGGCTATATACTCGAGGGGGCAGGCAGGCTATACACTCCAGGGGGCTGGCAGGCTATACACTCCAGGGGGCTGGCAGGCTATATACTCCAGGGGGCTGGCAGGCTAAATACTCCAGGGGGCTGGCAGGCTATATACGGAGGGGGGCTGTAACCAATGCATTTCTCACCCTCCGTTTATATTCGAATCAATAGGTTTTTCAAGTTTTTTGTGTCAAAATTAGGGGTCTCGGCTTATACTCGAGTATATACGGTAGTTGTTTCCCTTTAGAGTTTAAATGCAAGTTAATGGAGAGATACTTGATTGTTGCCCCATGAAGCAGGATTATGTTGTGAGATAATTTTATCTCCTTGCATGGATCCGGTATGTGAGGCACAATATCACATGTGCTGGTGCCGATTATTTTGAGTAAGTAAGATATTGATTATATCATAGAATAACCTGTTGAAAAAGTGTATAAAAAACTTAATCTACACAGGGGTGTGATTTGAGATCAGAGAAATAGAGTTTATTATCATATGCTTTTTGATCATGTGATCTATGATGCTCCACAACCAATAACACACAATGCTGGTCGCAGGGTGTAGGGGGATGAGAATAAACATAACACACTTGCTTTGTATAGCTTCATGCACACAGAAGTCAGGAGTCCAAATGGGTTATATGAAAAATTAGATTTGAGTGTCTTTCTCAAGTTAATAATTATAATATAATTATAATTTTATTAAAAAAAAATATAATATTTTTAATAAACAATTGTACCCCCTATTGCATTGACAAAAAGGAAGGTAAATACATACATGAGTGGTTGAGGCAGTTTTTTGACACCTACCAATCAACTTGCTCCACAACCAATAACACACAATGCTGGTGGCAGGGTGTAGGGGGATGAGAATAAACATAACACACTTGCTTTGCATAGCTTCATGCACACAGAAGTCAGGGGAAACGTTGTAATGTGAAATGTCCATTCCTGTGTTTTGTCATGTCCTGTGAGTCCACCCTTCCCTCTGTGATGTATTGACTTGTTTTATGTAAGTTTTCTAAATAAAGAAGAGCATTGCACCTGTTATGGCGAGTGCTGCTCTTGGCTCCAATCGTCACTCCCCGTGAGGTCATCGGGGAGCAGCGATCTGTTGCCATGACAGCCTCGGGTCACACAAAGATCCGAGGCTATCATGTTTTAGGCTATCTATTACAATGTGCGATTTGGTGTGCAAAATCCCCTTATACTGCCATACTATAGTATGGCAGTATATGGTAGGATCAATCAGACAACCTAGGGTTAACGTACCCTAGGGAGTCTGAAAAATAATTAAAAAATATAAATAAAAAAAAGGAAAAGAAAAATTATATAAAAAAACATAAAAATTCAAATCACCCCCTTTCCCTAGAACTGATATAAATATAAATAAACAGTAAAAATCATAAACACATTAGGTATCACCGCGTCCGAAACAGATCATCAAAATAAAATAACGGTTTTTCCGTTAACCTCATAACAGAAAATAGCGCCCAAAGTCTCAAATGGCATTTTTTTTGCCATTTTGAAAAATAGAAAAAATTCTATAAAAAGCGATCAAAAGGTCATACAGTCCTAAAAATAGAAGCAATGAAAACGTCATCAAAAGTCACAAAAAATGACAGCTCTGTACACTAAAGTATGAAAAAGTTATTAGCGCAAGAAGATGAAGATTTTTTTTTTGTACAGGAGGTTTTAATTTTTGTAAATGTATGAAAACATTATAAAACCTATACAAATTTGATATCCCTGTGATCATATTGACCCAATGAATGAAGTAGACCTGTCATTTGGGGCGCACAGTGAAAGCTGTAAAAACCAAGCCCACAAGAAAATGGCGCAAATGTGTTTTTTTTATCATTTTCACTGCATTTAGATTTTTTTTTCCCGCTTCCCAATACACGGCATAGAATATTGAATACTACCACTATGAAGTGCAATTTGTTACACAGGAAAATAAGCCCATACACAGCTTTTTACATGGAAAAATAAAAAAGTTATAGATTTTTGAATGTGGGGAGTGAAAAAGACGAAAAAGGGCCTGGTCCTTAAGGGGTTAAGCTCACACTAAAGAAACATTTTGGGATGCACATCGTTGTCATGCTACAGTGCTTATTGGAGTGTTTACCTTCTAATGGCCATGTACAAGCAGAAAAATGTGGAGTCAAGACAACAGTGTATGAATAAAGCATCACATTTATTCTCACATGAGATTAGAGAAAATTGGGCATAATAAACTAAGGACACTTACTCATAGATCCAGGCACTGTGACTGTGGTAATTTTCTTATATTGGATATATAATGCCTTCTTCCTTCTAAAATCAACTTTTAAAATTATGCCAATGAACCTTTAGGGCTCTGGCGTTATTAACAGTTCCCCTCAGTGTTCACAGCAGAACATGTCTCATTCAATCCCTGCTCTCTTCCTTCTGTCTCTGTCAGTGTAATCTAGCAGCAGCCACAAGTGCAGGTGTAGGGGAGACCTGCTCTGCTCATTGTAACAGCCTGTGAAGTTACAGCACTGACGGGCTCTGGAAACACCCACCAGAGCCCTTCAGGATCATTATAATAATAATAAAAGTAGATTTTAGAAGGAAGGAGGCTAGATATAAGATCTCACAGTGCCTACATCTATGAGTAAGTGGCCCTTCTTTATCATGCGTGAGATTATGGTAGATTTCCTTTAAAATTTGCAATCCATGGAAGCAGAATTTCTTACATTGTTTTTAATTCTGATGTTACCAACTCACATGACTTTGAATTTCGCAGTGGTTACATCATGTGTTTTTGTTTATAGCTGATCAGTCATTAACATCCCTGAAAGACAACAACCATGTTTTTATCCACACCACATTGAGCTCAGAGCATCATTTCTAAAATTACCATATCTGATGAGATCGCAGGATGTTAAGGTGGGCAAAGTGTTTCATTTACAGCTACCGACAATGAGCATTTTATTTCCGTCCCATATGAAATGTGTTGATTTTGACAGATTTGTTTCTTTACATTTAATTCCCAACTTACAACTCCACATCATAATCTGTCAATCACAGTTGACTTAAATTAAGAAGTTGTTCTACAAGTGACACAAGACTCACTTCTGGAGCTTGTGACATTCACTTTTCATGATTAAATCTGACTTCAAATCCAGGAAATCAGCATTACTCCCATTTTTACATTAACAAGCGATGGCATATAAGGAGCCCAGAGAAATCTAAGTATATTCCTGTTTTACCTTCTTGTATGACTGTGGACATCTTTGTGTGTTCGGCCCTGGGTAATGACATGCTTTTTAGATCCGCACATTCATTAGTCTTCTGAAATGAATTCCCAGTACCTGCTGTGTGGTGTGTTTTAATAGGGTTCATCCAGGCCTGGCAATACATCTTAAGAACACATTTGTACAGCATTGAGAACCACAACTACATATTTCTATTTCTTCATGGCTAATCTATTAGATTATCTTAACCTGCGAGGAACCTATGTTCATCCAGCTCTAATAAAAGCATTGGGATTCTGCAGGAGTCTGGAGAAGAAATATAGACGCATGCTTTATCCTTGGCTATTAATGCTGAGATATGTGTTCCAAAAATAAAACCCTCTGACTTAGCCGATGGGAAGGCATGAGACTTGCTAGAAGGTTGTGAATAACAATAACTTCACCCAAAAAATAGGAAATTCCTAATTAGCCTACTTGCTTCATATTCAAGGGGCACCAAATGTCTGTCCAATCTCGGGGGTAAAATGTATGATTGTTTAATAGGCAGCTCAGTGAAAAGCCGCAGATAATTCTAAGAGAAAGTAAGAGTCTGCAAAGTTTGTCCTTTCAAAAGCATTCCAAGGCTCGGCACGTTACATTACAGTCAATAGTTGTATTGGACAATTACTGAGTGAGAAGTGCATAATTAATGAACAGTCATCATGCATGTTGGAGAATCTGTGACCCAATCATTGAATAGATAGTTTGGGCACTAAAATAAATGGCTTGTTCAACTTATTACCTGATCAGCATTTGTTTAGAAGCTCTCCGACTTCCTATCAAAATTCTAATCAGTCCCATTTAAATTACTTTTTTTTCCCTCAGCATTGTTACGCATGCTAATGTATGCCGAGCAAGGAGCAGCTCCATTTCTTACCTCATGGGGAAAGGAATAAAAACATACAGGAGCTCCACAGGGCATAAAACATTATCAAAATTTCAATGACTACTGCATTTTAGATTTTGCTGCTCTTGAAACAGCACACAAAGCTTTAGGTGACTGCAAAGGAAATTCAGGGTCTTTACTGTTCCTTAAAGGAAAAGCCTGACGACTGCTTCATTAAGAATCCGGAGGATATTGCTGCAGAAATTCCAGGAAAAATTCAAAGGATTATTAGCAGTCATAGAAGAACTGGAGGGATTGCATTATATACAATAAGTAGTCACATATAAGACGTATACATAATCCATGCAAATTAGAATAAAACTTGGGGTTTCAAACTGATTAAAACTGGGGGTCATATCAGCTCCGTAGTTGCCTTATAGGGCAGTGATGGCGGACCTTTTGGAGACAGAGTGCCCAAGCTACAACCAAAACCCACTTGTATGTCGCAAAGTGCCATCATGACAATTTAAGCAGTAACTTATTGCTTCTTACTTTGGCACAGGTTTTAATCGTATTGGCCTCCTGAATTCACCAATACAATAGAAAGATGATGGAGAAATTTAAATTGTAGCTTCCCTCCAGGGTCCCCCGAAGAGAGAGAATCAGGGGACCCAGAGCAGGAGCTCCAATGACAATCCATCTCTATCCAAACCTTCTCACTCCTCCTGTAGCCCTGGCAGCCAGGTTGCTTTAAAATAGAGCTGAGTATGGCACTTTCTGGGCTGTATTGGGTCACAGACAAAAGCCTTGAGTCCTAGCTGGCAAACTCTGTCATAGTATATATGTTGGGGTGAAGGCCTGGGTGCCCACAGAAAGGGCTCTGAGTGCCACATCTGGCACCCGTGCCATAGGTTTTCCACCACTATTATAGGGGATGAATGTCATTTTATTACTCTATTAATATATCTACTCAAGTTTAGTAGTTACACTTTATACAGAATCACTATTACCATCAGCCCTCTGAGGGCAACCACAAAGCTGAATATATTGTTATATGACCCGATACACCGCCATAGCAAATATGTGCCCTCATAGGAGCCATTGGTCAAAGTGTCTCCACACAGTAGTCAATAGTCAAAGTACCCTCACGGTTGCCAGAGTGCCCCCACATAGCAGCCAGAGGGCTGATGTCATCATCATGTCTTCAGAGTTGGCATGCAAAGCTGCCACACACAGGACTGACATATACTGCTGTTGCTGGAGAGTGGGTAAAGGTGAGTACCCTGCCCCTTTGTTGCGCCCCCAACTAGAGAACCAGAGCTGGGCAAGGTAAGACAACGCTGTGGACCGGATTGGGCCTACAGGCCTTGTGTGACAACAGCGGATTAAAAGATCTAGGACTCTTTAAAAAAAAGTGTAGTTTATACAGATGGTATCATATACAGGTATGGTACAGCTGATGAGTGGGTGTGTTTAGAGCTTTGTTTATTCAGTTCAGTCTACAGGGAGTCTACCACAAATCACCCCATCCGTAAAAACATTGTAAAGGGCACTTGAGAAGTTTTACGCACATATGGTATCTTTCCTGTTTCCTACTGTAGTGATCTGTCTTTGCAAACAGAAATCTATTTTAATCTTCATCCCAATTAAATTCTCATCAACAAATTACACAAATATTGACATCGCCCATGGAAAGAAAAAAGCGGGCTCACCGCCATATGCGGCCCCACTCCTGTTGCACTCAAAAAGCTTATTTGCATATTTATTATATAATGCAGGTAAAAAGCTTATAAACACAATACTCATTTTACTCGATGATTTGGGAGCTTGTAGACTTCTTTTCTACAATGAAGTCTAAGGCTCATTTTATTCTTTTAATTCAACTAAATAATTGTCTTGTTTGAAAATACATACATGATCACCAGGTGTAACCACAAAGAAACCCCTTATTCTCTGCCAACCTCTGACACAGCAAGGAGAAATTACCTTTGAGTTGTGTAACTCCCACATATTACACTGAAATGAAAACAAATAATAAGTATTTATCACAGAAACTGGCAATTGTTGGGCAGTTGATGTGGCTTTTAGTTTGGAAACAGAGGAGCTGTGGTTTATAGGGAACATCTTGAACGTTATTGAATTTGGCAAAGGAGAGGACCAAGGGACACTACAAGGTAACATTAAAAGGGACCTGGCATTCAAATTAACCTACCCCAAATAAATACTTCATTAAAATATAACTGTAAAGATTCTGACAAAAAATAGTTTTAGCACTGCTGGAGAGTAACAAGTCCAACAATGTATCATGTCCCTGCTGTATCATGCTTCTGGCTTATTCCTAGCCTGAGATATATCTGGAATATTTAACAATACATTCAGATTTAGCTAATCCAGCACCTTCTTTTTCGCCAAATGCATCCATGTCTCCTTCAATTTTTTGTCAAAGCGGTCCAATAACTCACTGTAGTATTGTCCAGTGATCGTTCTTCCTTTTTCTAAAAAATCCATGAGGATGATGCCGTTCGCATCCCAAAAAATTGTCACCATGACCTTTCTGGCCGATGGGACCATCTTTGCCTTCTTTGAAGCCGTTTCACCGGGAGAAATCCATTGTTTTGATTGTTGCTTAGTTTCTGGTGTATAATGATGAATCCAGGTGTCATCAACGGTGACAACTTGACGCAGAAACTCCTTTGGATCTTGATTAAATTGCTACAAACACTGCTCCAAGGTTAATAGCCACATCCGCTTGTTGTCCACCATGAGCAATCGCGGCACCCATTGGACCGACAATTTTTTTATCACCAACTTATCATGTAAAATATTAATTGCCAATCCGGTCGACACACCTACGGCCTCTGCTACTTTGGTCACTTTAGTTAGTTTTCCTAGGTAACCAGGTCTGCCGGGCATCCTGGTCGCTCCACATCAAAAACAGATGTTCGCCCACGTTTAAATTTGTTGAACTAATATCTAACTGTGGTCATAGATGGTAAAGCGTCCCAATAAACAGCATCCAACTTTGCTTTTATCTCCACGCATTTTTTCCCATCCAAAAACAAAAAGCAAATTACCGAACAATACTGCTCTTTTTCCATCTAAGCTAAAATCACGAAACATGTCTTACTGCCAAATCCAAACTAACCTATCAATCAGTCTGCAATTTGTTTTGCCATCTTTTGATAGATGGCAGCACACAATGAAAACACCAACTTCCCTCAGAAACGCCCTCTGTCGTCAAACATGGGTACTTATTGAACTGCCCTGTGCTGTCAATTCATAGGGATATCAGCAAATTGATGCCAAAGAATGACTTTCATTGTATGTTTTTGGGTTGAAAGGTACAGGCAGTACCCTACTTAAGAACACCAGACTTACAGGCTACCCCTTATTACAGACAGACTCTGTCCCCTGTGACCTCTGGTGAAGCTGTCTGGATGCTATCCTTTAGTCCCAGACTGCAATAATCAGCTGTAAGGTGTCTTTAATAAAGCTTTATTTTTTTGTTATTATTTTAGTCCATATGTTATTAAGTATCCAAAGTATCTAACCAGTTGTTTGTCTTTTTTTCTTGCCATATTCTTTGTCTGTGCTCTACATGCCTTTGTCCTTTGTGGTTCAACTGTAACCAACACCACATATAGTCAGTATTTTGGACCTGATGATGTATACATAACAAGAGACTAGAGATGAGTGGACCAGTATCAGCATTCTGTGATCGGGTCACTCCACCTAATCCGAATATGTTGTGTGATAGGCTGCAGAGCAGTTTTACACCCCTAGCAACTAGGCATGGTTGTGATTGCCCGGGGTGTCATCACCTGGCCAATCACAGAAAAACCTAGTTGCTAGGGGAGTAAATCTGCAATATTGGCTGATCTGCAGTCCATCAAGCAACGTTTCAAGGTTTTGTCTGGGTTAGGCGGAGTGACCCAAATGCAGAAAGCCAAACTGAAAGTTTGGGTCCGCTCATCTCTATTACAGACATTTTTTTTGAATGTTTATTGTCATAATTTTGCTGACAAAATAAATAAACCTGTGCCCAATTCATACTTTTATATAGTATTGGATCTGTTATAACACTTTTTATTTTTATGTGATAAACTGAGGGATTATGCTTTTTTCGAAGATACCAAGGGATTTTCATGTTGGATTGAAGCGATGGCAAAATGAATCACTGAACAGGGTGTGAAAACAGTCTAAATGATGCTGTTACATAATCCATATACTGTAAAAAAAAAAAAAAAAAGCTCCTTCTGGCACGTTTTGGATTCTTGCAGAACATTTGGAATATACAGCGCATCAGTCAAATTACCTAATTATAAGCTGAAAATTATATAAAGAACCACAGTGGATAAAAATTACAGTTAATGCTTCTTCTTTCCAAACAATAAAAGACATCGGCTCTGTAAAAACTTCACAACCTTATTCAAATGTATGAGAACTTGAAATGGAAATCTGCCACATACAGACATAGCCTAACAGTAGCGGTGTTATCTACCTTTCTGTTCACAGTATGGCATTGTTTTATCCTTTTTATGTATTTTATTGTAGTTTCAGCAATTTACTGCCTGTAAAGAATATGACTAACTAGTCCACTTCAACACTCCATGTATATTTGTATCCAATAACTTATTCCAAAATCGTGCTGGAGACAAAAAGGATTCTTTTAAACTTAAAAGGCTGCTGATTTATAATGTAAATGAATCAGAATCCTAAGTCAGACTGTAGTAAGATAATAAAGAATCCAGATATACAATGCCTTCTCCTGCAGCGTTCACACAACAGGATCTGACACTCCAGACAATCCATTAATAATCTAGAGGGTGAAGAGCTGCGGAGACCCGTTAATTAAACTTATAGCCAGACAGCTCGGAATTGCATAAAAATTACTTTTTATCATATCATGTATTAGCTTGATTTTTGGAAACGTGTGCAGAAACCTGTTTTAATGGTTACATGGAAGCTGAACTGATCAGTTGCTTGTTATAAAATAAAAAGGTTTCCAATTGGATTTTAATACACATATTTGACAATATTACACCTGTAAAACAGGACTGTTTCATAGTAAATGTGTGTAAATAATCAAACATTCAAATATGAACCTGTAGGCACAATCTTACATGAATTCCTACGTCACAGGAACCTGTAGGTCATGAGTTGCGCCAAGTAAATATGGTGAGAGTTCTTTGTTAATGGCTGTTATATATATCCATTACTTTGTATAGAGTATATTCAGGAGGCAGGTCGAGCATGGAGTCTAAGAAGTGCTGTCTAAGCCAATAACAGCAAGGTCGAATGTTTTATTAGGTGGCAGCTTAACCCGTAAAGCAAATTAACATGCCGCAGTATTTGCAATTTCTTGACTCACCCCCTATTGATATTTATCGCTTTTGCTGATCATTGGCGGGGGGGCAACTGCTGGGGCACCCAGTGCTCATAAGAAGGTGGTTCAATATAGCCATCTTTTCTTTTACTTAAATGGGACTTTGAGAGACTGCCTTTCTAAAAAATCAAGACATTAATAACAAGCATCCCAGATTACAGAGTTTACTGAATAAATGTTCATGGTTTATAAGAGATTCTATGCGTTGGCCCACTTGTTTGAAGATGACAAAATGTTTCCCTTTTGAAACCTTACAATGAGTGTTCAATTTCTCTGTAATGTCACCACAGAGGGAAGTATATATTACATGCAGCCCATTCACATCAATTAGATATGATGCAGGAGAGGCAGGTCTTTCCAAGAGAGAGGTGCTCTTTACGGCCGCACACTATACTTTGGCCAAGAAATGATCCTGAACAGAAGACCTCCCTCAAGGGGCGTAACTACTGAGGTAGCATACATAGTAGCTTCTATTGGGCCCCTATTGACAGGGGCCCTGGCATCTGACCTGACACATTAAAGAATGGAGGATGTGCACCATAATATACATCTTATGCTGCAAATTGTACTGCATAAGGATTCATGCACACAAACACACAAAAGTGTGTTCACCACACCATTACCAGGTGCCATAAACCTCTATAGAGGCCAACATATCGTGGGGCCTTATGTATATAGCAGTGCACAGTACACTCCTGAATCAGTAGCTCAGATAAGAAATGTTGGAGGAGGAGAAAAAGAAAGCATAACAGCAGCACCAGGATTCTCTTATCTCTACTTCCTCCCGTCCTCCCATGTACACTATGTATGTGTATATACATCTGCTGTATGTCTGTAGATGGTATTGTACATAGGTGTGCATTTGCTGCATGTGTTTGTTTATGTAATAAGTATATACTATATGTGGGAGATTTATCAGACGGTTACCCATGGCAACTAATCAGAGCTCAGCATTCATTTTCCCAAAGTTGTTTATAAAATTAATGCTGAGCCCTGATTGGTTGCTATGAGTAACTTGAACAGTTTTACCTTCTTATAAATCTCCCCCTATGTTGTGTATTTCATTTGTATATACTGTGGATGTGTATAGGAAGTATCTATACTGTATGAGTGTATAAGATGTGTATATATCTGTGTATAACTGTCAGGGCATGAATGTATAAATTGCTAATGTGTGTAAGATTGTATACAAATACGTATATTTCAAGAGGCTGCAATGGGGCCATGCCTCTCCTAGTTACGTCCCTGCCTCCTTCTATTAACTTAGAATTCCCTACAAGGCTGTATGAAAATAGGTTCCCTGGACCAGACAATCGATTGACACTAGTAGCTCTATGGAAAATTGCAGCCCATATTGACACCAGTTACAAGTTATAGTAAGTATCAATTAGATACAGTGGTGATCACTTTAAGGCATATAACTGTTAAAAGGTCCTTGAAGCAGTTTGCCCTTTTGGCACTGAATGAGTTAATCGGCTGTGTGAGTTTTCATTACACCTAAAATATAATTTAACAAATAGAGAGAAAAGAGAAAACACAGAAGCCTGTAATGTCAACAACAATGTTTCCAGCCCACCATCTAATTATAAAAATGCCTTCTGGAAGGAATAACAGCACGGTAGCTTTCAGTGTAAGACGGAGTGGTGGCACTGTATTATTGCAATCATTTCAGTTGCACCCCAGGTCAATGAAAAGCAAAACAATTGTTAAAATGAGTGTTTTTAATCATTGCATTCTACCAGGACGACTTCTTGGTAGCTTTAGCCTTGGAAAATGGCAAAAAAACACAAAGAATTCAGTTGCTTCATGGAAATAATAGATGTACTAAGAAAAAATCTGTGGAGTTTGACATAGATCTTTTTACTTAAAGAGGACCTGTCACCTTAAATAATCCCTCTGGAAGCTGCTTACTAAAGTTCCCTAGCCCTAGCAGTGTTAAATCGCTAGCTTTATCAGAACATACCGATAAAGCTAGCAAACACTGCACTATATAGTCGTCTGAACACCGGACCAAGCTTACAGCAGTCTGGCGTATTCATGAGGGGGCGGTCCAAGGAGCAAGCTTACAGCAGTCTGGCGTATTCATGAGGGGGCGGTCCAAGGAGGCGGTGACTGCCAGAAGAAGCCTGGAAGTCACTGCCAGCATATGGTGTGGGAGAGGCTAAGGAATGGGAGAACCTCAGACCACCCCCTCATGAATATGTTCGGAGCTCTAAATATTATCACTGTACAAGGCATTGGTTCGGCCTCACCTGGAATATGGTGTCCAGTTCTGGGCACCAGTCCATAAAAAGGGTGTCCTGGAGCTGGAGAGGGTACAAAGAAGAGCTACAACAATGAAAAGGTGTATGTAGGTTCTCAGTTATGGGGAAAGATTAAAAGAATTAGATCTATTTAGTCTCGAAAAGAGATTGGGACATGATTAATTTATATAAATATATAAATGGTCCATACAAAAAATATGGTAGAAAGTTGTTGCAGGTTAAATTACATCAAAAGACAATCAACAGAGGCATTAAAGAGGACCTGTCACCCAATTTATCGGCACTAGAAGCTGCTTACTAAAGTAAGCAGCTCCTAGTGCTCGATCAAACGCCCCAGTGTTAGAGTGATAGCGTTACCGGAAACCTCCGGTAATGCTATCTAACACTGTGGCGGGGTACAGTGTAATTGTCGGACAGCTCGCAAAGCTGTCCGACGTATTCATGAGGGGGCGGGGTTGGGGCGTGGCTAGGGGCGGTGACTGCCGCCCAGTGCGCGGCAGTCACTGCCGACCTATGGAGCGAGCGGGGCGGTCCGGGGAAGAGGCAGCGCCCCCTCATGAATACATTGGACAGCTTTGCAAGCTGTGCGATGATTACATTGTACTCCGGCGCAGTGTTAGATAGCGTTACCAGAGGTTTCCGGTAAAGCTTGATGCTCGTTCGAGTATTAAGGTACTCGAAATGGCTCGTTACTCGGACGAGTATTTCCCCTGCTCGAGATCGAGCATTCAATTAAAAAACCTTAAGAATCTGCTTGGGTCTGGGTCGGTAGCGGCATTTAAAACACTGTGGCTGCACGCACGGTGGCACTGTGGCACTGACATGCTGGCTGCAGTGTACGCCGCCATTTTGGGGAGGGTCATCTCTCCTGAATACGTCATCATGGAGCAACACTACTCCAGAAAATGATGGTGCAAAGTGCCACCAGCATGATTTTATAAATAGAAACGACCGCACTAGCTCAACGTGAGTTAAAAAGTTACAAAATTTATTACATTCAAAATAAAATGAAATTATAACTATAAACTATATTTTCTGAAGTGATATCATTTGTTTTTATAATGACATTGGAGCTATTTAATTTTGTAATTTTTTAACTCTTGTATAGCTAGTACAGACATTCCCATGTATTGTATCATTGAATTATCTTGGATCCGGATAAAGCGTCTTCCAGAAAAGTCCTGCACAGCTGATTTCCCCACATGCGGCAGAGTGGGTAAGCTATAACACATAATTTCTCCTTTTTTTGTCTAATGGTGGCACTATTATGGCAAACATGCTCCGTTGATTTAAATGCTGCTGGCGGCGTCTAAAGAGTTAACATCTGAAAATGATCCCAGCGTCGATGGCAGGCGTTACCGCTGGGGAAGGTTGAGTTGAATCAGATCCAAAGTTCTAACTTTGCGATTCAGTTGAGCTCAACACTATTCATAATACCTAATGGTAAATGTATTTTCCTTTACATTCACTTCTATAACAATGGGGACCTGAATATATGGCTGATGAAACAGCACTGCTCTACAATACACATTGCATTATCATTGTTATGAGGAGTATGCATTATGAATATGATGTGAGGTGTGTGAAAAATCTTATTATCTCTGATAATGAATCAATGTACCTAATATTTCTAGTGCTATAAAAAAAATACATGGGAAACAACAGTGTCTCTTACACCCCAATGCCAGATGACTTTTCTTTAGTCTTTTTTTTCCCTTTTCAATCAATAAGAATATGTAAGCTCCCAAAAGTAAAGCAAGCGGCGCTTCTCAAGCTGCTTTTATCTCCAAACACGTCACCCCTTGTATTGACATCTCTAATCAGCCATTCTGTTTCTCTGCCGTGACCTTTAAACTGCTGGGATTGCTGCATCTGAATGTCTGATGGGACCACTTCTCAGCAGTAAATAAAACTGAGACTTCTTCAAGAACTCTGCCCCCCATTCCTTATGTTTATGGATTTCCGATCTCCATTAATGTATAATAGTCAACATATAATGTTCAAGTTCCTGTCCGAAATGCATAATAAGTATTCATGTTGCACAGCATCTACAGTAATGTTTGAGACTAATGCGTTTCATGCCACAGACTGCAAATCCCCTCTCAACCACTGCAAATAAATATTACACAATAAGGGCTAAGTGTTTGATCAATAGTACTGCCACAACTGGGAGTCCCGCTGTATCTTGCCATTGGGTTACAAACAAATCCTTCATTATTTCAGTTCAAATGTGTGTATAGCCAGTAACTATTTGCGGCCATGTATTCACATTAATATTTCTATTCAGATAAATCTCCATGAGATGTGCATAGCTTTGTAACTAGTGTTTGAGTAGCCCACCAGAAGGTCAGTTCAGGGTCCAATGGACTTCAAAGCTTCGGTTGGAAACCAATGCATTTCTAGCTGACTTTGAACATGGTTACATGATAGTTATCAATTGATGTGAAGAAACCATTAACAACTTACTGATGCTTCATGTTCAATAATGAAGGGGACATGCATATGTTTTGTATATACAGAGGATGAGAAATCACATGGACATGTTAATACACAGCCCTCGCCTTCCTTCTATAACTGATCTGTTACTTCAGATATGTCAAATCCATGCCAGCTATTTTGAGGGCAACATAGAGAAGATTATTGGGGGACATATTAAGATTAAAACATGTTTTAAAGATGTTTTTAGCTTTTTACCACTATAAATGTGTTATATAAAGTATGTTAGTGTGTCACGTGATTGCTATTTCTGTGTTAAATTCTTATGGCGATGAAAATGTTTATAATGGTCACATAGAAAAAGTTATCAGTGAACTGCACAGGAATTCACATCCTATTACATGGGATTGCGAGAGATAGCTTAGCTTATCAACAAGACTCACATAGTCAGTGAACGGACTGGCAGGGTGCATGCTTATCCTCCCACTCCACCCAACAACGAGTCAGACCCTCACGATCACCTTCTTACCTCCATACTGTGGTTAGGGGTTAACTTAGAAACTTCAAAAACAAAATAGCGTCCAGCTCACCCACAAAGCTCTTGGTTTCCCAGTGCACGGAGAAGTAATCCAAAGTCTCTTGGTTCAACAGCATACAAAAGATAAAATAAAGCTACTATTCCCATGGATCTGCTGGAGTTTTTTCCTTTTGTATGCTGTTGAACCGAGAGCCACACCCTTTAAAACGCTTACATTGTTGCTTGTCTCATTTCTAAGACCGTAAATGCAACCAGGATTTATAAATAGTCTGGCTCCATACTATGATCCCCACAAATAGTGCAACATAATCTGTAGGATAACTATATTTTCAATTAGAACGGAGTTGCCAATACACTGTAATGTTAAAACAATCATTGTACACCCGTATGGGTGCACAATTTGAGGAGTAGCAGAGAGAGCATACAGTGCATCTTCCTGACATGAGGTGACTTAACATTACAGTTTGGAGACCTGGTAAAGAGTTTACATTGTGACACAACATTTTAAAGTTACGCCTATTCATTGTCCTGTTCAAAAAGTTATTATTATCCTACTGATTGTTTGGAACAGAACATTTCAAGCCTGTAAAGTTGTATTGATACAAACGTTATGCATCAGAAGAACATGTACAAGTATTTATTTGTGCTTAAGATTTTTTTTATTACAGTGAAATGTCAGATGTGGGTGAAACAGTATGTGAACAAATCAAGAACAAATTACTTGATTAGTACATAATACATTTTCAGGAAGAAAACAGCAAGCAAAATAATACAGTGTAATAATCAAAAAAGAGATTACTATTCCCACATCACATACAGTCCGTTCCATTAATTTAGTTGCTTGTAAAGCTATTCAAGCAGAGGCTTCCTTTTACAGAAATTTTTACTTTTACAGTTTTTTTTCCTTTGTTGCAAAATGCAGAAGTTATTTAGCACAGGCATATTATTAATTGATGAACTGAATTATTAGAGCTACCAGTGGTCAGCTTCTATATAAAATTCTCCAAAATACCTATTTAGAAAACTAAAAGTATTGAATGAATCGATTTCAGTAGGTAATGAAATATGTCCAAAAATTGGTACCATTTTGGAGCACATCTGCCACTGCCCCAGGAGTGCCGACGAAGCAGCAGATCCCCCCGGTAAGAGTTAGTGCCAGAAGCTGGACACGATGTGGGAAGTCACTGCTACCCATGACATACTACTACGTCCAATGTCGGTAAGGGGTTAATAAGCAAAAGAGAAGTATTTTGATCATACCAGTTGGCTGCAATGAAACTTGCTTACTTACTTTTTTTAGTTTTCACACACAACACACAAATACTTTATGCAAAGAAGAATTGTATCTTGAATAAATTATATAGCTCTATTATTTTTATTGAAGTTATGACAGTTTGATAATATTGTCTCTTCTTGTCATACTTGCATAATTAATTTCTGCAAAGTGGGTTGAAAAGGAATTTTATATGACATTCATGTGCAGACAGTAGTCATATTACTGTCATGACAATACAGAATAACTCCTAAAACATGGCTTCTTGTACTTAAAGGGCTATTCTCTACTAATGTATTCATTGTGTAGATGATAAAAGCTAGCACAGGTGACCCCAAATGTGCAGTACTCGACTGTGCAGCCAGCCCCCAATATAATGCCTGTGGGAAAAAAAACTTAAAGTGTCGGTGTCTGCATTGGCTTTGTTACCGACCTGCTCTCGGAAAGAAGATACACATTTAATATTGTGGAGCTGTGCAGAGACATTTCTGGCGCGAGACCATTTTCTGTCCCTTGGACCAAAATCTGTCCCGAGCACCAGAAATGTGTCCAACAGTCCCTGCTAGACCAGTTTTCTTTTGGTCTACTTTCCGCCAGTTTACAGCGCCCAAAAAGGGCTGCGACACATATTAATTGTGTCTGAGTTTCCACTCCGCCAAAGCCACGCCCCTTTTCGGAGAAGAGTCGGAGCAGACGGAAAAAGTCATTTTTTCTGTCCCCGACAGCTAATAAATAGGTAGGAGAGCAGAAGATGCGGTGAAAGCGCCACAAAACTGGTGGAAACGCCATAGTAAATGTCCCCCAATGTGTGGCCGCACCCTTAGGGTGCGGTCACACGTCGCGTTTACTGCATGCGTTTAAAAACGCATTGCTACAACTGAAGGGAGATGTTAACACCTGTATTTACAAAACGCATGCGTTAACTTTAAACGCTAACTTTTAAACGCTTGCGACGTGTAACCGCCCCCTTAGGTGTAAGGATACTTGCACACCTAACCGTAGCCTGTGTGATCACACTCGCCTCTTCATAGGGACGCCTGCCTTCAGGCCTTACATATGGAGAAAGATAGAGCATGCCCAATTTTTCCCCCCTGAACGGTACAGTACCACGCATATATATGGTCAACATACCCAAAAGAGAGTCTAATGCGACTAAATGGCCTTAAAATCGCATTGTCTGCTTGCCAGAATGTCTGGCCCAATCTCCTAGGCTGTGGTCACACATTTCACTGGTGGAATGTGCGTTTCACCTTACACAGAAGTTTCCATCACTGCTTCTCCTGGATTGTGTCATGGAGGCTTCATTCCCATCTGTAGCAGAGGTTCCGCTCGGAGCCTCCAGGACACATTCCATTACATCCCCAAACAGAAAAGTTCTGCATGCTCAGCTTTTTTTCACCAGGAAAATAATATACGCCAAAATGGAAACTCAAGATAAAGTTGTACAGAGATTAATCTGTAGCTTTGGTCCAATTGAGAAATTTCATGCACAATCCCAGATGACATAGTCCTACATGTAGTCCTGGACAAAACCCAAATTATTTTTCTATGATGGAACAAGATGCACTCCCCCCTTCCCCCATGTGAAGAACAATGTATACAATATTATAAAGCTGAGTATTTCCTACTATAAAACTCCAATACTCAGGAATATCCTTCAGTGCTGGTTATAACTCTCAGTGCTGGTTATAACTACTACACCTAGCATGCACAGCAAGCGGGACACATGATATATTACCATTCCTTTACTGCCTTGAATATATCCTCCGTCCTGCTGCCGTCCATGTCCCCGCAGTAGTGAGGAGTCCTCAGGGTATAAGCCCGGGCCGGTTCCGGTGGCTGCAGTCCTGAGCGCGCAGAGAAGTTCTGTGTGTGGAATAGAACTCCAGCAGCTTCCTGTCAGCACCGAGTCCCCGCGCTATCTCCAAGGGAGCGGGTCACATAGTAACAACGCGTGGCTCAACAGTCACCAACTAGTGCACATCGCTGTATATAGATGTACAGTATGTGTGTAGTGCGGGGGGAGGACACCGTCTCCTATAATTACAGCTTCATGTGTCACTGCCCTCATTCTATAGATTGTATGCATATTGTGTGCACAGCCAGGACCTTCCTTCAGGGTACCAGGAAAGCTGGGTCCTTAGGAGTGTAGCAGTGGTAGTAGCCTCTCACCCTTGTCTCCTGTCACTAAGGCCCCTTCCACACTTGCGTTGCAGATCACCTCAGGGTCTGATCAGGGTGCGATCAGGGTTTGGTCAGTGAACAACGCACATTTTGCATCAGAGTTCAATCAGTTTTCAGTCAGAGTTTGTTCAGTGTCTCAGTTTTTCACGCGCATTTTCAATGCAATTTCAATGCGTTTTTCACGTGCAGAAAATGCGTGTGAAATGGACTCAGGACTGAGCTCTATCTTTTCTATGGCAATTGATGCGTGAAAAACGCATTGCACTTGCAAGAGTCTCAGAGTGCAATGCGTTTTTTATGCATCTCCATAGACTTGTATGGTGCGTTTAAAAAAAACTATGTCAATTCTATGTCTGTTTTTTTGAAGCTCTGCTACCCATGAGAATCATTAAAGTGGCTTTGGCCCTTTAATACATTCTCGTTGGCTTAAATTGTTGTATAGGAATTTTTTTTTTCAAAAAGTCCCAAAAATGTCTCAAAATGCATAAAAAGTCCCATCCCATTCACTTTTTATGGGACTTTTTGAATCTGGCTTTACGCATCGTTGCACTAGCAGTAGTTGTTTGTTTACACCAGATTTATGAAGTGCTGGAAATAGCCCTGAGAGACTTTTTAGCATTGAAAAGTCCCAAATACCTTAATGTGTTTTTAACATTAAAAAACCCAGCAAAACCAATCATAAATAACCCAAATACAGAATATGCCATACAGAAGCCTCAAACTGCCCTGGACTCCTATTAAAAAAACTGTACAATTTTCTTTTTTTTGTAGAGAACCGCAATATGATAGAAGGAGCAGATGCTGGGTATACTAGATAGTAGAAGAATACCTACAGATGCTAACCTAGTCTTCTGATTAGGTCCACTATTGTTCATGGTGTATTGTACATATGGGGAACATTTCCCAAAACATTTGTCACAGTTTCTTATACTTTGTGAAAGATTAAATTTTTGTCATTTTATATATGATCACATTTTACTTTTAATGTAAATAACTAAAAACGTATGTGGAGTTGGGTTGACAGGATTGAATTTTTGTACCACTGAGGTTTACAAAGGTTTGTAAAGGCTGATTCGGCCGCTTCTTGTGTCCTATGGCAGAGCGACATTCCTATAGCAGAGCGACATTCCCCTGGAAATAAAGTAACAGCTCTTATTATAATATTATAGTCAGAGGATACATTAAAGCTCCTTTTACATTTAACCTGTCAGCTTCTTTTGATCCCCAAACAGTGCAGCGTATCCATTGTCTTTTGTCTAGGAGTGGGGGCAGCTAATAATAGAAGATATAATTTTTTTAACCAAAATTATAGGATTTGACACTTGCTATGTGTGTAACTGGCATTGAAAATGCACAGTTCAGAATTCACAATACTCTTGCAGGATGTTGTATATCATTAGCACTGATGAAATCATGAAGGAGGATGTCACTCACCATGGAGAGGCCAGGTTGTTATTCGGACCATTACCTTTCGCCTGATTTGAATGAGCTCAACGGCAAAAGGAATAAACCTTATTTGAGGGGACGACATCATGCCTTCTAAGCCAGTTTTCGGGCATACAAGGCATGATAGAGTTGCAATTCCTAGTACACGCCCAGAAAATCACAACTTTTTCCCTATTTTCCACCAGTCAGGCCACTTTTTCAAGTGGAATGACAAATTTACTATAGCCGGGGCAGGAACTGGCATTTCATTTAATTCCACCAGAATAAATAAAAGGTCGGAAAAGATTAAAGCTCTGGTGAGACAGATATCTAAGGTAGCAGAAAACAGAAAAATTTACATCAACACAGCAAAAATCATATAATGTGGGTGCATTTTCTTATGCACATGAATGTAAGTGGAACCATGATCCGGTTGCATACTGCCATATCCCGTTCCCCATAGACGTCTATAGCACCCGGTCATGGTGGGGTGAGCACACGCTGTCTCACTGCACTGTGAACAAGCACAGAAAAATATGGGACACGTCCTACCTTTTCCCGTATTACTGGCCGCTCAGGTATCAGTGGAGAGGGTAGGGGTGAGTAGCATACTCGTGGATTCATTCTTGAAAAGTTTTTCTTTAAGACACAATCTCTATAAGGCTGGTAACACATACTGCAGTGATCCACATCCATTTTAAGCTACATATAATTTTTGTGTAACATTTATGTAAGATTATGTAACTTAAGTTATTGCATCACAAAATATAAAGTCTATGTAATGATCTGAAGAGGAATATAAGTTTTGTGTAAGGCTAGGAGGGCCATCTAGCAGTGGTAAATGAGTACTGCACAGATTTTTCTCTGCTTTCTGACAACACTTGGACAGAACTCTGACTCATTGATAGGCTATTGTGCTTTGCACACATCAGATGTTCACGATTAATTTTTCCGATCTGACCCTTTTTGTGAAAAACACAGCATGCACTTCGAGCTTTGCGTAAAATTCCCCTATAGAAATCATTGGGTGTGCAAAAAATATGCATGGCACTATATCCATATGGCCATTCTAGTGCGGTCAGTTTTTCATGCATGTGTTTCAAGGAAGTAGCTCAGAGCTGTGAAAATTGGATGTCAAAATCTGACACAATTTGGATGCCACTTCGACTGCAAAAATGGATAGTTGGATATCTATAGGACCGTACAGACCTAATTCCTAATTCTTTGCTTTGTGTCAGGATTAGTGGGATTAATGCCCCCCACAGATTCATGCCATGTTTTTCTGTTGTACTGTGTAGAGATAAACCTCATAGTTTTTTTTCATATTCTTTTTCAATTGTATTACTTTTTACAGAGAGACAAGAAAAAACATAGCCGCCAACATAGCACCAACATCAAACAGAGCAAATAACGGTTTAAAGGGGTTGTCCAACTGTAGAGGTTGGCTGTTAAAAAGATAAAGCTGTACTTTCCTCCTTCGGAGCTCCTAGTTTCCTGCGTGGCCTCCCTGGTTGCATAGCTCCCAACCGTCCCGATTTTGCCGGGAAAGTCCCGTTTTTCTTACCTCTGCCCTGCGTCACGGGCAGCTGTCAGATTGTCACGGATTTTCCCCCCGGGTCCCGCATGTCCCGGCGCTGTGTCCCCATAGTAAATACTTTGAAAGCCAGAACCCATAGTACAGAATGGCTTCTACAGACATTGGGCAGGGAATCCTTTTCAGAGAAGTGTCAGGTTAGCGGAGAGCAGGGACCACGTCATCAGGTTCAGATCTCTATCCATATATGGTCAATGCATCTCCTAGGCTTCCCCAGAGCAGACATCGGGCAGGGAATCCTTTTCAGAGAAGTGTCGGGTTAGCAGTGAGCAGGGACCACGTCATCAGCTTCAGATCAGCATCTGTCCATATGTGGTCTCCAGGGCTTCCCCAGACACAAGCCCTCTGCACTGTAGACAGGAGCTTAAAGGGAACCTACCACCACGAATCTACCTATAAAGGTAGATCGGGTGGTAGGTGGATGTATGGGACGTGAGGATAGCCCTTTCTATCCATATATGATCACTGCATCTCCTAGGGTTCCCCAGAGCAGACATCGGGCAGGGAATCCTTTTCAGAGAAGTGTCGGGTTAGCGGAGAGCAGGGACCACGTCATCAGGTTCAGATCAGCATCTGTCCATATATGGTCTCCTAGCGCTTCCCCAGACACAAGCTCTTCATTTAATTAAATTAAATAAATCTTTACCCAGGCTGAGATTCAAACCCTTGACCCTCTGCACTAGAGACAGGAGCCTTTACTAACTGAGCTATAAGCTCAGTGATACATATCTAAGGATTTTTGGTAACGCTACGATACACATGCCGCCATTTTGTCCCTCTTTCCCTTTCACAAATGTTGGGAGGTATGTATATGTATATGTTATATGTGTGTATACAATATATACCAAATGTATATATTGTGCATTATGTCTACATACTGTATGTATATATATATATATATATATGACGTGTATATATTGTATGTCTAAGTATAGGATGTATATATACTTGCATAATAGCCCTTCCGGTGCAGCTGGTCACTTGATGTATCTGGCGGGATGCTGCACAGCACTCTTTTTCTATGCCAGGGTCTGCCTGGTGTAGAAAAAAAACACAGCCAGTGACTTGTATATGTATATGTTATATGTGTGTATACAATATATACCAAATGTATGGAAAAAAAACACAGCCAGTGACTTCTCATGTTTCAGAGATCAGGAAGCAGTGTGTACTATATAGTATGTGTGAAAATGTACTATGTATACTATGTGTATATGTGATTTATATGTATTGTATGGGATTATTGCATGGGATGGGACTTCAAGGGACTTTTATTCTTTTTTAATCATTTTTTTTAATTGCACCTTTTTTTTTTTTTTTCTTTTTTTTACTGTTTTATTTTGTCCCAGGGTGGGACATGAATAAGTGATCATTTGATCACTTGTTCATTGTACTATACTCCAATACTAATGTATTGCAGCATATTACAGTCAGCCTATGCATTCTACATAGGCTGACATCAGCACGATCCTAACAGACTTCTAGTGAAGACAGCCCTGGGGTCGTTATCGGGCCTCAGGGTTGCCATGGCAATGATCGGCACCTCCGTGGCATGCACGGAGGGTGCCGATCGTTGCGGCGATTCACCATAGACGCTGCGGTCACAATGACCACAGCGTCTATAGGGTTAAATAGCCGGGATTGCAATAGTCGCGATCCCGGCTGTTGCTGTGGGATCCCGGCTACGACGTACTGCCGGGATCCAGCGGCGATCGCACGGAGGGTGTCGATCGTTGTGGCGATTCACCATAGACGCTGCGGTCACAATGACCACGGCGTCTATAGGGTTAAACAGCCGGGATCGCGATAGTCGCAATCCTGGCTGCTACTGTGGGATCCCAGCTACTGCGTACCGCCGGGATCCCGCCGCGATCGCACGGGCTCAGCTTCTGAGCTCGGGTGATCGCCATGATGTGATACTACCTCAAGGTGCGGGAACGACCCGCATCCTATGACGTAGTATAACGTCAAGGTGCAGAAAGAGGTTAAGAAATGAATGTCAGTCAGTCCGAAAAAATTGGCAAAACTTTGAAAGTGTCCCCAAGGGCAGTTGCAAAAACCATCAAGCGCTGAAAAGAAACTGACTCACATGAGGACCGCCCCAGGAAATAAAGACCAAGAGTAACCTCTGCTGCGGAGGATAAGTTAATCGGAGTCACCAGCCTCATAAATCTCAGATTAACAGCAGCTCAGATTAGAGACCAGGTCACTGCTGCACAGAGGTCTAGGAGCAGACACATCTGTACAACAACTGGTAAGAACTGGTAGAGCAGCATCTTTCATGGTAAAATAGCTGCTAGGAAACCACTGCTACGGACAGGCAACAAGCACAAGAGACTTGTTTGGGCTAAAGAACACAAGACTAGTGGAAATATGTGCTTTGGTGTGATGAGTCCAAATTAGCGATTTTTGGTTCCAACTAGAGATGAGCGAGCACTAAAATGCTCGGGTACTCGTTATTCGAGACGAACTTTTCCCGATGCTCGAGTGCTCGTCTCGAATAACGAGCCCCATTGAAGTCAATGGGAGACTCGAGCATTTTTCAAGGGGACCAAGGCTCTGCACAGGGAAGCTTGGCCAAACACCTGGAAACCTCAGAAAAGGATGGAAACACCACGGAAATGGACAGGAAACAGCAGGGGCAGCATGCATGGATGCCTCTGAGGCTGCTTAAATGCACCATTATGCCAAAATTATGGGCAACAGCATGGCCATGACAGAGCGACAGAATGAAGCTAGATAGCATCTAAAACATCCAATAATTGACCCTGACACTATAGGGGACGGCATGCAGAGGCAGCGGCAGCAGGCTAGAGAGTGGCATGGCGACATACCCTAAATGGACTCAGGCTTCAAACCAATGGGTGGCAGAGAGGAACCAAAGGAGGTGAGCAAGAAGCGCTGAAATTATTTCCTCTGTGAACAAAAGGTTGACGGTATATTTAGTCGATAACACAACATGGTGGCGACATAGTGACCAAGTTCCATAACGTATCTGGTGAAACACCCGAAAAATGAGCCTGACACAGCTCATTTGATAAGGGGACGACATTTGGAGGCAGCCATGGAGAGGACTTCCATGATTAAGAGCGACAGTATGGGGCATCCATATTGCGCTTCTATGATTGCAACTGCAGGTCTCCAGCATGGCGGCGACAGACGCGCCGAGTTCCACTATGTATCTGGTGAAACACCTGAAAATTCTGCCTGACACAGCTCGTTTGATAAGGGGATGATGTGCTGCATATCCTCTCGTGCTCCAGCGTCTGGGGTATAGACAGTTGAAAGTTGCGCATGGAGACATTGGTGGACGCTGTGGAGGCGAAATGGACGGGAAACAGCAGGGGCAGCATGCATGGATGCCTCTGAGGCTGCCTAATCTTGGGATGGAGCTGGCGGTCCGCTGCCAGGCGAGCTTTCGCCAATCCAAGCCCCTGTCTCTAGGCTACTCCCCAAACAGCACTTCTAAGAACCTTTTGTATAAGATCAAGTGTAGTAGCGTTCTTATAAGTTTGGGATATGGCGGGTGAGGGGAATCCAATAATTGACCCTGACACTATAGGGGACGGCATGCAGAGGCAGCAGCAGCAGCGGCAGGCTAGAGAGTGGCATGGCGACATACCCTAAATGGACTCAGGCTACAAACCAATGGTGTAATTTGTCCTTTGTAGCAGTAGTCACTTCTATATAACATGGGGACCACCTGAATATATGGCTGATGAAACAGCACTGCTCTCAATACACATTGCATTTAGCATGTGTT
The DNA here is from genome assembly GCA_019512145.1 of Engystomops pustulosus. NCBI lineage: Eukaryota > Metazoa > Chordata > Amphibia > Anura > Leptodactylidae > Engystomops > Engystomops pustulosus. Next base: position 77,713,382 of record CM033641.1, on the reverse strand, counting down.
ATGAGGAGTATCATTATAAATTGAATGGAGTGTGTGTGAAAGAGATCTTTTATCTCTTATAATGTCCTTACCTAATATTCTAGTGCTAATATAAAAGATACATGGGAAACACAGTGTCTCCTGTACACCCCATGCCAGATGACTTTTCTTTAGTCTTTTTTTTTCCTTGTCAATCAATAAGAATATGTAAGCTCCCAAAGTAAGCTAGCGGTCCTGGGCGCTTCTCACGCTGCTTTTTATCTCCAAACCAAGCGTCACCCCCCTTTATGGACGCATCTCTAATCAGCCATTCTGTTTCTGTGCGTGACCTTTAACCTGCTGGATTGGCTGTCATCTTAATGTCTGATGGACCACTTCCACAGTAATAAAACTGAGACTTGCTTCTTCGAAACTCTGCCCCCCATTCCTTATGTTTTATGGAATTCTGATCTCCATTAATATATATATCAACCTATAATGTTTTCAAGTTCCTGTCCGAAATGCATAATAAAGTATTCATGTTCCCACCATCTCAGTAATGTTTGTGACTTAATGCGTTTCATAGCCACAGACTGCAATCCCCTCCAACCACTGCAAATAAATATTACCCATAAGGGCTCAAGTGTTTGATCAATAGAGTACTGCCACAACTGGATCCCACTGTTATCTTGCCATTGTGGTTACAAAAGAACACATCCTCTTATTTCAGTTCAAATGTGTTGTATGCATAACTATTGGCGGACCGGATGTATTCACAATTAATATTTCCTTTCAGATAATAGTCCTGAGATGTGCATCATCCTTGTAACTAGTGTTTGAGTACCCACCAGAAGGTCATTCGGGCCCAAGTGGACTTCAAGCTCGGTAGGAAACCAATTGCATGTTCTAGCTGACTTTGACATGGTCACATGATAATTTATCATTGATGTGAAGAAAACCATGACAACTTACTGAGTGCTTCATGTCAAGTAATGACGGGCCTGCGGAGATGTTTTGGGTTATATACGAGTATGAGAAATCACGCTTGACATGTTACTATACACAGCCCTCGGGCTTCCTTCTATAACTGATCGTTACTCAATATGTCAAATCCATGTCCAGCTATTTTGAGGCAACAATAGAGGAAGATTAAATTGGAGACAATTCAGTATTACAAAACTGTTTTAAAAGATGTTTTTAGCTTTTTACCACATAAATGTGTTTATTAAGTGTATGTTATTGTGTCACGTGATTGCTATTGTGTTCTTCTGTGTTTAAATCTTATGGCGATGAAATGGTTTATTGATGGCACAGAACAGAAAAAGTTATCAGTTAACTTGCACAGGAATTCACATCCTATTACAGGGTGATTGCGAGAGATGCTTAGCTTATCGACACGACTCACTATATCGTGACGGAGCTGGTCAGGGTGCCATCTTATCCTCCCACTCGCACCCGCACGAGTCAGACCCTCACGATCACCTCTTACCTCCATACTAGTGGTTAGGGGTTAACTTATCAACTTCAAAACAAAATACGTCCAGCTCACCCACAAAGCTCTTGGTTTCCTGACCCAGTGCACGAGAAGTAATCCAAGCTCTTGGGTCAACAGCATACAAAAATAAAATAAAGCTACTATTCCCATGTATCTGCTGGAGTTTTTTTTCTTTTGTTATGCGTTGAACCGATAGCCACCCCTTTAAACGCTACGATTGTTGCTCTTGCTCATTTTCTAGACCGGGTAAATGCACCCAGGATTTATAAATAGTGCCTGGCTCCATACTATGACCCCACAAATAGTGCAACATAATCTGTAGGAAATAACTATATTTCAATTAGAAAACGGACTGGTTTGCCAATGACTGTATGTTTAAAAACAATCAGTTTAGCACCGTATGGGGTGCACAATTTGTCGAGGAGTAGCGAGAGAGCTACATGCATCTTCCTGAGCATGAGGTACTAACATTACAGTTTGGAGACCTGGTAAAGGTTTAAATTGTGACACAACATTTTAAAGTTACGCCATTCATTGTCCTGTTGCAAAAAGTTATTTACTCTCCTAACGATTGTTTGGAACAGAACATTTCAAGCTGTAAAGCTTGTATTGATACAAATGTTATGCCAATCACAAACATGTACAAGTATTTATTTGTGCTTAGATTTTTTTTATTACATTGAATGTCAGATGGTGGGTGACAACAGTAGTGACAAATCAAGAACAACATTACTTGATTAGTACGAGTAATACATGTCAGAAAGAAAACAGCAAGCAATAATACAGTTTAATACATCAAAAGAAGTAAGATACTATTCCGCACCCCACATCAGTCCCGTTCATTAATTTAGTGTGCTTGTAAAGCTATTCAAGCGAAGGCTTCCTTTTTACCAACAAATTTTTTACTTTACATTTTTTTCCTTTGGTTGCCAATTCAGAAGTGAATTTAGCACCGGCACATAATATTAATTGATGAACTGAATATTAGAGCTACCAGTGGTCAGCTTCTATGTAAAATGTCTTCCAAAATACCTATTTCGAGAAAACTAAAAGATTGAATGAATCGATTTCGTATGGTAATGCAATATGCCAAAATTTTTGTAAAATATAGTTCCCAAGGTGTATTTTATATGTGATTTAACCAGATGTAGTACACTAGAGATGTCGAGCACGAACCTGCTCGGGTACTCGTTATTACGAACGAACTTTTCCCGCTGCTCGGTGCTCGTCTCGACGAACGAGCCCGCATGTGAAGTCAAATGTGGGAGACGCGCGCATTTTTCAACGGGGACCAAGGCTCTGCACAGGGAGCTTGCCAAAACACCTGCAAAACTCAGAAATGATGGAAGACGACACGGAAATGGACAGGAAACAGCAGGGCCAGCATGCATGATTCCGTCTGATCTGCTTACAAAATCGCAACCATTACTGCCAAAGTAATGGGCAACTCATTTGCCCATGACATAGTGACAGAATTAGCGAATATGCATCTAAAAACATCCAAATAATTGTACCCCTGCACTATCGTGGGGTACGGCATGCAGAGGCAGCAGCAGCAGCGGCAAAGGCTAGAGAGTGGGCACTGCGACGAAGGGTACCTAGAATGGGACTCGAGGCTTCAACCACTGGGTGGCAGAGAGGAAAACCAAAGAGGTGAGCAAGAGCGCTGAAAATTATTTCCTCTGTTGTAACAAAGGTTTGACGGTACACAAGAAAAAAAGAGTTTATCGATAAACACAGGCATGGGTTCCGACCTAGGACCAAGTTCCATAACGGAGCTGGGTGAAACCCACACCGCAAAATGAGCCTGACACACTCGTTGATAAGGGGACGGGAGAGACGTTTTGGAGGCAGCCATGGAGAGGACTTCCATGATTAAGAGCGACAGTATGGGGCATCCATATTGCGCTTCTATGATTGCAACTGCAGGTCTCCAGCATGGCGGCGACAGACGCGCCGAGTTCCACTATGTATCTGGTGAAACACCTGAAAATTCTACCTGACACAGCTCGTTTGATAAGGGGACCATGTATGGAGGCAGTGAACTAGTAGTAGATTAAAGGTGCTGCAGTTAAAACTATGTTAGTTGGATCTTGGGAGGGAGCTGGCGCTCCGCTGCCAGGCGAGCTTTCGCCAATCCAAGCCCCTGTCTCTAGGCTACTCCCCAAACAGCACTTCTAAGAACCTTTTGTATAAGATCAAGTGTAGTAGCGTTCTTATAAGTTTGGGATATGGCGGGTGAGGGGAATGTAAACAGATGCGCAAGAAGCGCTGAAATAATAAAATAATATCCCTAAATGGTAAAAGTTTGCCAGTATATTTTGTGGATAAAACAGCAGGGTGGCGACAAAGTTAACAACTTTGATGTGGAATCCATGAAAACAACCCAAATTTCTGCCTGACACACCTCGTTTGATAAAACCCCTAATAAATTGTCCCACTTCGGTCTTTGCGATGGATATGTGCGTCACTAAGCGCTAAACACAACGGTCGCAAGTCTCACTGCAAATTCCTCACAATATGGTAGTAGATGCACTACAGCAAGGCCAGCCACCAGCAGATCAACCAGAAATAAAATATATAACCCTATTGTAGGCCTAAGTAAGCCGTTTGGATTCTCCTATGGCTATTTTCTAGCCAACTATGAAAGCACACTGCTATGCCAGATGAGATGACGCTGAGTTATCAAAAATAAACGTAAAATATAAAAGAGAACTGGCAGCTGTGCTACATTGGAAATCAAAACCCCTAATTAAATTGTCCAACTTTGGTGTGTTTGAGGTGGATATGTGTGTCATCACAAGAGCTACAACAACGTGGTAGCAAGTCACCCTGCAAATCTCTCACAATATGGACTAGCCTGCAAAAAAAAAAAAAAGGGTATACGTTATTGAGCCTAAGAAGGCTGTTTTGGATTTATGGTTGAATCACTCTGCCTAAACTATTCAATAAGAGACAGGCCTAACGCTTTCCCTGACCAGAAGCAGCTCCTACCTAGCAGCATAGACAAAAGAATGATCCAGAGCAGGCAAGGCAGGGGCTAGGTCTATTCCAGGGTCACCGATCTGGCCAGCAACCAGCTAGCGAGTGTAAGGGTACCAGTCTGCTGGGTGGAGTGCAGAGTCTCCTGGTTGTAGTTGGTCGTTTTGGCCGCCAAAACGCAAGAACGGCGGGAGATCCCATTTTTCGAAGCGGGCGACTGTATCGTACGAGCAACGAGCCAGTTCGAGGTACGCTAATGCTCGAACGAGCAAATCAAGCTCGGAAGAGTAGTTCGCTATCTCTCGTAACAACAATCCAATCACATGGCAATGGAATAAGGCCTAAATGTCCATGAATTAAAGTAATAATGAGAAGGCAACAGAGGGTAAGACTATGAACACATCATGAAAGAAGTTGCAAAAAGCCTAGAAATCCTGACACCTCCTGAAATCTTGGTAATTAGAAAACATCATGCACAAAAAATAGATTTTAGGTGGTTTACTGTGATGGCCTATATGAATTGTGGCCCTAGAAAACAGCTCATGTTGGATAAAACCAGGGAGTATCTCAAAGAAGTTCACAACCTGAAAGGTTAAAGATGATTTTTTAAATACTGAAATACTAAGCACAGGTTGGGGCTGTGTTGCACAATGCATCCAAACTGATACTTGTGCAATTACTTTGAAAGTGATAATTGTGCTCATACCAGTGTTCTGTAGATTGCGGTATGGAAAGACTTATACTGTTGTTACAGACTATTGTATCGTCGACATAATGGGGCAATTTACTTACCGGCTTGTCAACGATCCCCAATCCAGACGGTCCGGCGACCATTGGAACCCTAGACGGATATGCTCTGTTTCCCAGCTCAGGGTCCCCGGAGTTCACTTTCTTCTTTCCGATGCTTTGTAAGTGCCATGTTTGTGTGAACAAATTTACATTGTTAAATCCTGCATGGTGTACAAATTAGTAGGAACGTCAAACGGCGCCGCCCCCGATTTGTGTCGCGTGAAATGTCGGCTCAAAATCTGATCACATGCGCCAAAAACCCTGGTTACGATACGGGCAACATGGAAATAGTCAGGAAAACCCGACAAAAATGTGCTCGTGGACTAGTATAATGAGCCCCACTGTCTGACGTTCAGGACATATTGTATCGTTGGTTTCCACATCTTTACGCCATTCCAAAATAAAGGATAGCAAACGGAATTCCAAAACGCGCTCTATAAATGAGCCCTAATTATAAATATTCTATATACAATTTATATTAACTCTTAGTGAAGACGGCCTGCAAAAGCGCTAGTGACCTGGATTTTTACGCGAACTATGGTATGCGCTGGATGTACCTACTTTTTTTGTACAGTGTTTTTTTTGGGGACAATTGAGACTAAATAGGTAATAAAGTTAATAATTTTTTTAATTCTTATTATTTTATTTCGGGTTAGAATGTGGAAAATAAGGAAAAAAGGCTTTTTAATTTTATATACTTTTATTGTTTATGTAAAAAATTGTACTCACAGTGAAACCTTATTAATAAATCCCATTTGTTCAAGTGTTTTGATATCGTAAATGGATAGTGCTTACAGGCAAAGGGTGACTATGGCAATTGCATTTTGTAGTGTGCGGGGGGGGATTTTATGAAATGTATTAATATTTTTTTTTCTGCTGTGTGTTTTACTTGTTTATGTCCCCCATGTGAGGTCTAAAAGACCCTTGGGGGGCATTTATTTATTTATTTTAAAATTTTACTTAAAAATCTTAAAAAATGTCCAACCTGTCACTGGGATTCTGATCAGAGCAGGACATGGCTCTTTTGATTATCCACTTTAGACACTTTGACCACCAAGTCGATAGAGCCGGCGGGCAGTGCCGGCTCTGGTCTTCTGTGCATTACGCTGATTCGTGCAATGCTGTGCAGGAGAGAGAAAGGGAGAATCGGGTTAAAACGACCCTATTTCCCCCTTCTCCTGGTCTCAGGGCCTCTGCACTAGACAAAAGCATATGGTTCGACGTTACTGAAATGGATGTGTTTTAATGGAAATGGCATGTACAAGCCCCATGTGACCCGCACCCTAAACATTCAGATAATACTTTTTTTTCTGAAATATGTTGTATCGTAGAGTAGAAAGAACAAATGCTCACATAATACCATTATAGCCAGATGCCGCTCTTATCCGGATGTCAGAGAGGGATGAAAAGAACTATCAGAAACCGTTGTCCAAGACTGACGGCATCTGTTTAAGTATCCAAAACATAATGCTATAGGCTGGGAGCTGTCTGCCTGGCTCTGCAAACTCAGGAGACTGTAGGAAGAAGGTCATGGGACTGATCACCACTGCCAGAGAAGTCAGAGAAACCACTCTGATCGATAATTATGCATTCTCCCAGGAATCATTCGATAAATTAAGGTCGCAGGCAATACCCCTTTCTTCATAGGTTCTACACCAAAGAAGGGGAAATACATCATAATTGTTCTGTTCTGGACATGAGTGGCGTTTTGTGGGGTTACATTTGTTCCCTAGTTCACTACTTTGAAAGACCGCAAAGTTACTTTGAAGTACATATCAGTTGAACAGTTCCTTCGTTTCAGAGAGCACACTTTTGCTTATATGAAATGCGGATATAAAAATGTGTGGAATACCAGTAAAAATCGGTTTATCATCAAGCGTTCTCTAGACGATGGAATACAGGTTTCGGAATTAAACCCAGAAAGACCTAGGGAGCTTAGTGTCAGGGGATCTCTAAACACATGCTTAAATCTATAGGCTTTAGTAGTGTTCCAGATAACAAGGTATTGTGGCACCCATGCTCGACATCTAGGTAACCACAGCTGGAATGCTAGTACAGAGGTCTCCTATATGTGCGCTTCATTGTGGTTACTTATTTTCCTTTTTATCATCTCAAACTAAATATCAAAACAAATCAGCATGTCTCCCTAAATCATACGTGAAATGCTAAAAAGAGGCATTAGACGGAAGTAAGCCAAAAATCCTTTGATTTTTGTTCCAGATATTGTATAAATTATAGCAGACGTTGCGGTACACGACCTAGGTTCAGCAGGAAGCCTGCCAGGTTCACATGGACATTCTCCGACAGTCTCGGTCCTTCAAAACCTAAGGGATCTTAGCTTCACACCTTCGTGATATTAAGGATGGGGGATCGCCAGTGTGACTCCTAGTGCGGACAGGACAAACACCTTTTATTGCCGGCAGTCATGCGGGTCCTAGCATCTCCCAAATTGGGCCATTAAGGTTATTGATCGGATCTGGTCCTTTGGCTATACTGTTTATGGCCTCGAATCTTTGCCTTTGTTGAGAGTACGTAGAGGAATTCGAGGGTTGGGAGGGATACCTACCTCTCATGATTTTTGATGTTCACTAACTATCACCCACACAGACTATGAAATATAAGATTATAATACACAGTATGTGTTAAGGCAGCAGTCCACTGATCACAGCCTGAGACGGGTCACATGGCATGTAATGCGCTGGTTGGTGACCAAAGACCTTTATAAAAAAAATAACAATATGTACTCACCTTCCCCCATCCTGCAACAGTCAATTTTTTGACCATGGACTCGATGTGGCTCTGATAGCTAGCTCGCGCCATGACCTCGAGGACTTCTAAATAAGGGGGTTCTAATAATGAGTGCATAAATTGGGGGGGGCTACAGCAAAGCGGAGGGTTACAGTGGGGTGCGTAAGAAAAGTCAGGCATTTAAGGAGGAAGCTACAGAAAGGGCCATTAAGTGACGAGGAGTCACCGGCATGGCGCATTTATACTACGTGGGGAGCCCATACAGGAGGCATTCATTATAGCGGTAGCCTTTAACTTTGTGGATACACAATGAGGGGGTAAGTCATGCTTGTAACTGTAATATTTGTATGCCAACTCCCTTCTCCCATCAATTTCTTGAAAATAATTTTGCACTCATAGTTGATCCATAGCTTAAAAAAGGTTGGGGGACAGTGGGCTTGTACGACTTGTACTGGATTTGGACCACTATCCACCGGGTTGCTGAATTATGCCAGAGAAAGTGAAGAAAGTTGCTGGGGTGTGCTCGACTTGGGTCTTTCACTGGTCATACCATAATCAGTGGGATGGTGTGAAATAAAGATTGTCTGAAGGACACATGAAGGAGGGTGGTCAAGGGGTTCTTCAAGCCATGGAAAAATAAATTCTAGGTAGAGGCTAAGCCTCCTCGTCTCCATATAGTTCATTGAACACAACCAACAGGTGGAGTAATATGTGAGACACACAAGGCGGACAAAGCTTTTCTGCAGTTCTAGTATTGTGAGATTTCAAATCATCCAATGAATCATAAATAAAACAACCTATTATAATGCAGAATGTGTACACTGCATGTAAAATACTAGAAGAAATGCACATATGTAGGGGTTGAGAAAGAGACATACTACGTCTTTACTTTACTGTGGGGCATTAGAGGAAGTTATATGTTAAGAGTATATAGCTAGTCTTACCACCCCTAATCAGGAAGATCACTCATGTTTAGAGCAGTATAAGAGAACACTTTCAGAACGTTATGCAGAAGAAAGAAAATAGCACAGGAAAATATGTAGGTGTTGAACGTTATTTTGCCTCCATCCATCATTTGACATTCTACTTCTCACTCCATGTATACATCTACAGGAAAGTTGAATTTTATTTACCAATGTATGGTCATAGTGACCTATAAAATTGTAAGAGAAAGCCTAAAAACTTTATCCATTTTGTGCACTTATGAAATTTCTTCTGCTTAAAAGTTGTTCGATGTGCAATACGTACGTATGTAGCTTTGACAAGTTCGGTATACATGGGATTAAAAACAATATCTGTCCTGTTACACCAAATTCTTTTTATCTTTAAATATGAATAATGTTGTGTAGGCTTAATAAAAAATTGTAACCAATGTCCCCTTTGTCCTTTCGTATTATGATATAGTGTCCATATAGGTCAGTGATTGAACAGTATTATTGCTAATTAGATGGCATACATAGACACTGCCAGACAGAAATATCAAACTATATAATACTAGTTATATACCTGAGTATAAGCAAACCTGAATATAGCCAAGGTACCAATTTTACAAACAATAAGCCAGGCTTGCCCCCATATATGCCATCAGCCCTAGAGATAAACCAGCAATCCCCATGTATATAGCCAGCCCCTACCCCCACCCCCCCAAGTATATGGCCAGCCCATAACCCATAGGATATAGCCAGAGCTAGTCCTGTATATAGCTAAGCAGCCCCTAGAAATAGCCAGCCCCTGCCCATGGATATAGCCAGCAGACCATGGTCACCCCAGTATATAGCAGCATTACACTAGTATATATATCCTTGCACCGTGAGTATCTAGCAGACTCTACCCCTTTCTATGACAGGCAGCCTCTTCCTCATATCTATAGCATGGCCTGCCCCAGTAGTATAGCCAACGCCTGCCCCTTAGTATACCCCACAGTGTCCTATTCTGTCACTCTGATGCCGGCTCTGGGTCTTGCGCGTCGTAGTCGCAATACACATGGACATTGGTTGTTACTGACATACATAGTGTGTGCCATGTCGAAATGAAATATTTTATAGAAAATACAATATTGTACCTAACTGTGTGAAAACACCACGGTAATATCCCACATGAAGTGTGCGGGTCTGTCCATATTTCTTTCATTATTCCTTACTATAGTTATTGCTTTAGCAAAAATTTTGAAATAAATTATATGCTGCTTCTGTATCTGATTGTGTTCTGCTGTGAATCTGATATGCCAGCTAGTTCATTCTCCATAATTACAGCTATTCCCTCCTGACCATCAAATTGTTTCTTGAGAGCCAAAAATTCATCTGCCATGGACTCCTGCTTGCTCTTTGTATACACAGATCTCTTCACCACAGGTCGGCGCAGAGACACCAAACATGGAGGCAGCCCCACATGAAGGCCCTGTTGCCATCTGAAGTTCAATTAAAGTGGCTTTGACTAGTGCCTTGGAGAGAGTCCATGCCAAAAACAGTGGGTTGGCAAAATTTTCTCTCTACTGTGGATTTGGAATAACATGGTCGGGGTTATTGTACTAAGGGGTCACCGCCGGATCCCAATTTCCATCTGACTGTCTGGTTTTCAGGATTTTGCACCGCTGGGACAGGGAGTTAGCAGGGGGAAAGTAAGTGCTCCATTATGGTAAGACTTGAAGAAGCATGGTGTACACGCCAAAACGAACAGTCGCTTGGGAGGCAGCTCCTCACTATTGTCCTGTCACCTCTTATACAATAAATGAAGCGTTTTTAATTCATTCCAGTCAGTGCCACATGTTCCTCTCTTTATTTTGCCCATTATGTTTATGGGGATTCTAATAACAGCAACAGAATTTACATTTGGTGAGTCATTTTATCGTAAATTGAGTATTGAGTAACACATTGGTATATGCAAAACCGAAAGCTAAAGCAGCAGCTAGTGCCTAGGGTCAGTTAGAGACAATTGCTTTTGATTGATTTTTTCTGTGGTGTGTAATTATATTAAGATTATTACAATCTAAGAGCTAAAGGGGAAGTGAAAACACTAACTAAACATTCAATGCAATCACAAATAAAAGAAACTAAATAACATCCAGACACTTGAATATAATGGGCGAGGGAAGAAAATATATGTCAACTAGATGGGGAAAGTCAGGGACAGCACAGCGATGCTTGGGTGCTAATCCTAGGCCTTTGGATCAGGTCCTGTATGGATATGCAAAGAAATAGGCGAACTCTCAAATAGTAACATAACGAGCCAAGCGGTATGTTTTAATGCCATAGCATTTTTTAATCCATGCTTATGTCACAATTTGTAGTGCTAGTATATTATAACTGTCATGGGGGTGAGGAGCGGACCCTTCATACTAGTCCTGCAGCAGTCCAATAAATCACACCAATCAGGTTGTTTGTAATTAAATGTCTATTCATTTACTCACAAGCCTCTCAATTCAGTCAAATTTGTGTGATTTGTGCCTGATGACTGCATAAATAGGTGAAGATCTTGGCACACCTTGTGGACTAGTCTAAAGAGGCTTGCCCTTTAAAGATAACCTTAGTGATCGTTACAAGATAACTTTAACCCCTTACTTTCACAAATTTTATTCAGTTATATGCTGCTTTTCTTCTACCCTGATTCTCAGAAAATAAGACATCCTCCAATAATAAGGACCTAGTGTAATTTTTTTTCAAGTATGAAATATAAGGCCTCCCCTGACATAAGACCAGTGACGTCAGTGCTACAGCACTGCCCATGCATAATAGAGAAGTTGATATTTAGATACTGGCGTGAGGTTGAGGTTGCAGCTACTGAGGAAAATGTCCATCTTTGCAAGGACAGTGGCTATCGCTTAAACACTGACAGATTGGGGCAAAATGTTCTATTAGAATGGAGTCAAACAAAACTTTATGCATAACAATTCAGAATTTAATGTTCAGAGATTGTGTACACTGGTACAGAGAGTAACAAGACGTCGTTGTGGCAATTCAGATCTTTATGCTGATGTATGTGACGAAATAAACTACAGAAATTGATTTTTTTGTTCAACGATAATGTGAATTTTGTTCATGAAAAAAAGACATCCCTGAAAAATAAGACCTAGTGCCTTTGCGGGCAGAAATTAATATAATACACTCTTGTTTTTGGGGGGGAAACAGGGTTTCACTGCATAGCAACTAACAAAAGCACCCACTCCGCACTCTCACTCGGCACACTCTCTGTAGTCAAGGCACTTATCTGTCTGAGAGGCTTGTTCCTATACACATTGATGGATGGACGTGGCCTCCTCTCCCCGCCCCAACTCCTTTGCCTGCAGTACAGGATATCTGATTCATCTGAGAGGAAACTGAGCAGACAGGAGACCCGCTCCGACAATATGGTCTATATCCAAGGCAACCAAAACATTACAACATAGTTACTGATTATATCGTGTGAAATCTCTGTTATTTTATTAATAACATGATATAGAGAATGTGTTATTTTGCCCATTTCTAACTTAATTCTTTTAGCAACAGAAAGTTTAGTGAGGAAACTTATTAAAGTTGGTTGAAAATAAAACACAATTGATACCATTCCACCAAATGTCACCACCGTGTAAATGCAGCAGGTAGGTTCCCATAGAACCTTAGTATACTAAACTGACAGCCATTTTTTAGCATCCTCCTCCTCATGCCTTAGCTCTTACTATCAGAAGTTCATGTTATGTGAACAGGGAGATGTATTAAAAAGTTCTATACCCTGTTAAACATTTACTAAAATAGTCTATCATGTATATATCTGATCACAGAAGTACACAGCATGTCTTTGTGGACTTGCTACTCCTCTCTATCTCCATGGAGGCGCTGTGATTTCAGTAATCGGACACATACATGGGTAAAGTTTTGTAATGTTTGGAGGCTAACTTCCTTCGATGATGTCACTTGGTTCACTGATGATGATGAATGTATCAAAGGCACCAGTAAATAAATCTGGACACAAGATTCCTGATAAGTAAATAAACTTTTATATGTCGTTGGTTGATATAAGCAGACAGTCCCTAAGTACAGGAGGCAGAGCAAGTTTGATTCTGAACAGACACAAAGCTGTCAGTCAGAATAATGGGGAGGGATTCATTGCAGCCTGGGAGAGGAGAAGAATTAAAGCAGAGATAGCAAAGTCAGGAAAGTTAAACGTTGCATGATTGTCAGAAAAAAAGCGTTGTAATTAGGGTACCAGTGCCTCATGTAGCAAATTTTAGGTCATTTGGGGGATAACCCTTTGTCAGCAGGCATTCTTAGTGAGGGTGGTCAAATCTGGATGTCAAATAAGCCTTAAACAAGGAACACATACATATAAATAACAAAATAGAAATTCATTAAAGTGGTTTGGTCATGAAAGATAGTTCTAAAAATTTTAATTCTGTGTGATTGTTTACACCAATAAACATAATTTTGACCCCCTTCCCAATACAATTTCACTCAGTTTTATTGTGTTTTGCTCTTCTGAACTCAGTCAGGTCCAGTTGTAAAATGGGGTGGCACCGAGCTGAGACAGGACAATTCATGATTCTCTGTGCACTATGAGATTCTGGTTCTGATAATGTTTTTAGATTATCAGGGTAGCAGGTTATCTACATTTTATTTAGCTTATGAACATTCTACTAGTATCTGACAGCATAGAAAAAGAGTAGCATGAGCACAGATAGTCATGAGATGAAATATCAGAACAACTAACACACAAGCTCTGCTTCTCACTTAATCAATCTGTCAGCACATGCTATGTCACCCCTCCCTGGAGTTGTCAGTTTGGTAGAGCATCTGCTGGCTGTGCTGCTCCATGCGCCCTGAGAATCACGTCTAGAATCCTCATTCACAGCAACTTTGTGGACTGCTTTGAGGCCTTAAATTAGAATGATTCTCCTTCTTATATAATGGAAGTAATCAAGTAGCTAGTCTCTTTAAGAATACTGAGCAAGAGGATTAGAGCCTGCAAAATGGTGGATGATTCCTTTAGTCTTTGAGGGACAACAGGTGACATCCTCTCCGTAGCAGTCTTTACTATTCACACTATGCAATTTTTTTGAATGACTAAAGCAATATTTAAAATCCTCAGAAGTCATAACTTTGTGTTGAATCAGTGTAAACGAATGTAGTGAATTATTGTTGAAAACTGCGTATTAGCAATTGCCTCCATATCGCTATCTGCACATGATGAGAGAAAAAAGGAGCAAATAGCATATATGGTCTATATCTAACACACCCCACTATTTGCCTTCAAGGGGGGCCAATTCGCCAGTGGTGGTTTATAGCCCTGTGGTAAGATATGACTTGCCCATGGTGAAAAGTGAGAGAGAGGCGCTATTCCTGTTGTTTTTGTGTCCAGGCATTTCAATACTCATCAGTCGGTGAGCCAGATACCCACAATATGAACCCATGGGAGCAAACCAAAAGGTCATGGGGACCCACTTGTGAGTCCGTATAACTGCCCCCAACATATGTGCAAGGTAGCCTAGGGCTCATGCAAACAACCATTTTGAGGCTTGCTAGTGGTGGATGCCAGTTACTATTAGAATTGGGATAAATAGTAATTGAACCCCAGTCATTGACATGGTCTGGCGTAGGTCAATGACCCTTCCTAAGAATAGACAACGCCCATCATGTGAAGGTCAGCTTTACTCGTATTTTAGCGGGCATTCCACCCTTATTGATGATCTATCTTTATCATTAGTTGTAAGGAAGGAACAAAATGGCATATGTGAACTCTTGTAATCTGTCATGTTTTAGCCTTTGAGGGCTAGTCCAGGATTCCCTATAAATAAACGTAATAGAGCAATAGCAGCACAAAGGAACACAGGTACTTGTGTCAGTCATCTCCACTCCCACCATCTCACAACAGGAGGGGGGAATGGGGTTATTATTTCCTGTGTGTCTAATTTCAAATGCCACAGATACTCGTCATAACCCATGCCGCAACAGAGTTATTGTCGAATGGCCATGGTGTTAGTGAGAGACTGGGCACGCAGTAAACTTTTAATGGAATCTATCTCCTGCCCAGGTGTCATACCGGTGAAACAAACGATGGGCTAATGCGACCTGGCAGAATGCCATACCAGGCCGCAAAACATGTTGTCATCCCAGAGTACATGTGAATGAGCCTTTAAGGGTATCATCGGGGCTTCATATTCAGTTTCATTAATATTCCAATGTAAACCATTTCTTCAATGATTTCATTTTAAAAAATCATACGGGTGAGATAATTTATCATAAATTAGTCATATGTCCCTAGAAACAAAGATTGTGGTCTTTAGATATGACTATCTGCTGCTGGAAGGTTGCATATCATGTATATGAAAATGGGGAGTTACTGCATGTTACCTGTGTAATGAAAGCGAACCAAGCGGTGCAGGACGGGGCACAATAGTGCATGTTGGCCAACCGCTGCCAAAAGTTCAGGTGGTCGGTATGATCCGAGGAGGACGCCATATCGTTATGAGGACAACATGGCTGAGTTTATGAGAAGATGGACGTTCACACCAAACATTTTTTTAAAACATCAGAAAATTTTACAATGGCAAAATATTATATTAAAAGTTAAGCCCAGATGGGAATACCCTTTAAGGTTGCTGGCCTACACAGCAGATTTTCGGCCGTCAAGTGCACATGACAAGGATGTTAGAAGAGTTATGAGCATGTTTACATGAGCAATCGCAGTACTTGTGATACGATAGATGCACATGCAACCCCCACACATGATTCTGTTGAATGTAAGTCCTCCATAACTAAGAAATAGCAATAGCTCGACATGCTTTCTCTGATGATCATTCTAATTGTTTGTGGTTCAATGGTCTTTTACATGAAAGAGATTTTTGTGATAATATAAACAGAGAATAAAACAAATGTGCGAGAAAAATGCTATTCCATTAAAGTCTAGATAAGGATATGCACAAATACTCTTGTGGGAATTTCTCAGTCACAACGTAAAAAGCATTTCTCCCTATAATCTTTAAAGATAAGGAATGAAATATACAGCTCCTTTTCTCTGCAATCAGCTCCTTTCTCTGCAGTGCTGGACCAGGAGGAAGAGAGATGAAGTGGTTAGATTAGAACATTAAAAATACAACGTACATCTTCTGACAGCTGTCGTTGTAATCAGACGAAAGTATATATATATATATAGATATATATATTATATATCTATATTAGTTGAGGCGTATTATAGTATGTAACATAGCACCTTGTTTTAATTAGGACCAGCCTTGACGGTCAATGTCAGATAAGGCAGGATCATAAACAGTTTAGCTGGCTTGAGAGAGATGCCAAGCATATTCAATAATTAAGTGGGCATGCACATATTATGAACGCATTAGTGCTGGTGAGAAAGAGCCCTATGAGCACGCAGGATGGAAATTGGAGCCCCCCCCCCCCCGGCAGTCGGGATCATGGGTTTTCTTACAGTTAATAAGGGGCAATAAGATCTGTAATATTAGCAGTGGCAGATACACCAAAAAAAATCATTGCTTGATAGCATTTGAAAGAGAACCAGTCGTGAAATTGATATTTTAAGATCGGGCCTAAGAGGCCAAATTTAATAATCCAACTGAAAATTTCACACAGTAATATTCCCCTTCCCTACAAAACAAAAAGAAAGAGAGCGAGAAATGAAAATTTTCTCCACATGTTGAATCAGAGGTGGCTGAGGCGCTGATCACCAACTGGATGGAAATTCTAAATAACTTTGCCGAAAACAAACCGTAGCAACGAAGTGAGTGCCTTTGCACGGTAACTGAAAGCTGGCCTCCACCCGTCAATATGAATGCGACGCGCTACACCTCCGCCAGTCCGCATGAGATCTAATAAAAGAGCAACCCCTTCAATCAGAGCTTGATTGTGTTGACAACTTCTAGAACTACTAAATCAATTGCATCTATTGTTTGTACCAGTTAAACAACCCTTGTATTACACACTCTAAACCCTTTTATAAGTGCTCCTGTACAGCCGCTGGCATCAAAGTCTGCTACGTATAAGCCATCGGGATGTGCTGGCCCACTGCATGGTATGTATTATCAAGAAGAAGGCAGCTATGACGTGGGACTGACAGACAAGGGCTCATCACATACTGAGTCTCTTTATGTCAGATTAACTACTGAACGTTTTATTATAAAAAAAAAGATTCGTAATTCCATTGATATGTTACCAAAAAAAAAATATTTTTCAAAAATGCAACTGGAAGGCAAAGTCAAAAGACCTTGGCGAGAGGTTAAAAGTGCTGGGTCATTGCCAAGGTTCCTGATGTGTTTTTTTTTTGAATACCCATTTACAAAGGAAAAGCAGAAGAAATAAAAAATGTGAACTTAGTTATAGAGTAGCCTTTGTCATCATAGAGCACACAGAAAATGTTTGAAAAATGTACTGAAAAAAGTTTACGTCATATATTCATTTCAGGGGGCAACAAAATCGTTTAAAATGGGGGGCTGTTTGGTTGACAGACTTCTTAACCCCTCCCGCGCTGGCCCTTTTGTTTTTGTGTTTTCATTTTCACTCCCAACATTCAAAAATCTGTAATTTTTATGTTTCAGTACAGAGCTGTGTCGATTTGATGGAATATTTTTCTACGTAACAAAATTGCAATTAAATGTTGGAGTAGTTTTAGTAGTTAATATTCATGCCGTGAACTGAGGAGCGGGACCCCCAGCAAAAATTCACCAATGGCATGTGAAATTGGTTAAAAAAAACGCATTTGTGCCGTTTATTCTGTAGAGCTTGGATTTTACGGGGGATTCACTGTACGCCCATAATGACAGGTTTTTATTCTTTTGGGGCGGTATACGTTACGGGATAACAAATTCATATAGGTCTATAATGTTTCATTACATTTAAAAAAACTAAAACCTCATGTACAAAAAATTTTGCGGGGGATTTTGCCATTTTAGGGTGACTCTTAATACTTTTTTATATTATTGGTTGGGTATGGAGTGGGGGTGTGCCGGTTTTTGAGGATTTTGAGAACTTTTACAATGTTAGATACATTTCTTTGATCACTTTTTATAGAATTTTATTTTTTTTTTAAATGGCAAAAAAGTGCCATTTCGACTTTGGCGTGATTTTCCGTTACGGGTTTAAACGCAGTGAAAAAGTGTTATCATATGTTATAGATCAGGCATGTGATACCTTAATGTGTTTATGATCTTTTACATTCTATTATTAATTATTATATCAAGTACTAGAAAGGGGGGTGATTCGAATTTTAAGTTTTTATTATATATAGATGATTTTTGAACATATGGTGGCTGTATGATGCCTATCTGAGGTCATATACGTGCCCATAATCAAGTATAGGCAGTAATGGGGATGTTTGCTTAATCCATACTTATCAATTTGCTGACAGCAGATGTAAAATGTACATGCGGTTAACCACGAAGTTGTAGCTTAGTGGTCGTTTCGTGAAATAGAGGTAACCCGACGCGCTACCATGGCGACGGATTGACGCTCCCCGATGAGTCCGGGCGAGCGACGAATCTCAGAAAGATGGCGGGCCACATCGCCTCGCAGCTTTTCTGGGTAGGGGTGTCCAGCAGAAAAAGCACCCAGCACGACACCGATAGAGGGGTTCGAGTTACCGGTAAAGCCTTTGCGCTGCAATTGCAGAAAGACCTATCGGCTATGGAGAGAGCTTGGCGCCGGAGCCCGCCTCCATGCACCGGGGACCCGGCAGTCTATAAGTAACATGTTGGTAAGGGCGTGAAAATTAACACTGACATAGCGAGGTATCTCCAGACGGGTTCTAAAAGCCCATTACACCTTAATTTCAAAGGTGGCTTGTACTCCTTTGAGCAATTTTGAGTTTCTTTCAAAATTGTGTGTTTAGATCTTCCTGATCTGCAGAATCGTGTATTAGAGTGTTCCCTAAGGAGGGGGCAATTTATAACAGTAAGAGCCGTATCTGGTTGCTG
The DNA here is from genome assembly GCA_019512145.1 of Engystomops pustulosus. Classification (NCBI taxonomy): domain Eukaryota; kingdom Metazoa; phylum Chordata; class Amphibia; order Anura; family Leptodactylidae; genus Engystomops; species Engystomops pustulosus. The sequence goes on along the minus strand of CM033641.1, from coordinate 77,694,516 downwards.
CCTATTTCTTTACATTCAGCCGATGATCTTGTCCTTCATGATACTTCCACAAACTACCCTGCCTGCTTGCTCACAAAACCCTCCTTACCTGAGCCTCCTCTTACAGGTGGATGGGGAAAATAAGCTTAGGGGGTTGTAAAGAGAACAGGAGAAAAAGCGAGTTGTGACACCTGAGCCGGAAGGAGGGTGTACAGAGGGAAAGCAAAAAGGAAGTTGAGGGGGGTTGAGAGAGAGGCATGAAAAACCAATGTGAATTGTGAAAGGGAGGAGAGATTGCGGCCGGACAAAGCCGATCCATAACTTTTGCCCCCCCCCGCCACTCCCCGAGACTTAGCACCAATTTCTGGGAAGGGACAGTCCGGTCAAAATAATAACATATTAAGAGAATTAAAAAGACGCAAAGACAGGCCATAGACGATCTTTGTAATTAAAGGTGTAATGGGATTTTGGAACATGTCTTAAAGGTATCTGTCACTACCATTTGTAGTCATGCTTCAAGATTGCTTGATTTCCTGGGTCAGTCAGTCACTAAAGAAAATGCAAAATATTTCATATTCTATGTTTTAAATATTTATGGACATTTTTGATGATTTTGTGAAAAAAAACAGATTGTTACATTGTCAATCATGTTATATTCATTGAAAGTAGACAGCAATATTTGTTACTGAAATTTTTGATTTGGGCTCACAGGATTCAAGGGGATATTCTTAAAATTGAATATAGACAAGAATAGAGTATGTAAAACACATGAGTAAATAAAACTTTAAATTTACTATAGTTAATCTTAAAATTTAGTCTATATCAAGGAAAGACAACACTATTAAACATAAATATACATCTACAGAGCAGGATGTAACGGGTGCATCCCGTGTCTTGGGATGTGGGCGCATACGTGCTCTCCGTGTGCCCCCCGCTGCTGCCCGGTTCACTCATCTTCCCGGCTCCGCTAGTCCCTGGACTGCTGGTGCAGCGCGCGTGCCGCCTCTAGGGCGGCGTGTGTCCTTCGAACATTTTAAGGGCCACGCAACGCTAATTGGTTGCACTGGTGAAACGCTCACTAAGATCCTGCCTTTCCTGTGTTCCATGCCAGATCTGTGCCTCCAGCCTAAGAGAAGCTTCCTGGTGATTACTGCATTCTGTGTATTCCTGTTGTTCTGTGTATTCCGATTCCTGTGTATTCCTGGTTCCGGTGTATTCACTGCATTCCTGTGTATCCTGCATTCCTGGCGTCTCGTCTCCAAGAGTCTGTTGTTCCCAGTAGTTACCGAGTTCCTCCGTGTGCTGTGTTCCGTTTGCACCGAAGAATGTGTTCCAGTATCCCACCTGCCGGGGAGCCTACACGAGTTGACTGACCTCGGATTTGGCACTGAACCTCGCATCTCTGCCGCCTGCCCTGACCACGAGCCTGCGACCTGACTTACGGAGACTGACTTTGATAGATACCTCGACCTTGGCTGCCCACAGGGGCTGGTCACGCTGGAAGCGACTGTGGTTATCCTGCCGACAGCAAGTCCAACCGTTTGCGGCGGCTTAGGTGGAAAGCCACGGTAACCACTTGGATTCCAGTTCCAGGGGTACGGATCGTTCCATCTCCCCGCGGTGCGTCCAGGGATCCAGGATTGACCACAGGATATAATGGAAACTGTTTCACATTTGGCTATACAAGGCTGAGAGAATACGAAATTGGAAAGAATCTAACATAGAAGTGTGGGATTCAAAGTGCGTCAGATTCAAGAGTCCTAAAAGTCCCTATAGTTAGGCTCCCTGATACCCAAACATTAAGCTGTGCTCCCGTACCCAACACGTTTCTCCTCAATTTAAGGATCATACAGGGGAACGGTCCCCGGATGAATCCTTATTAAATTGAGGAGAAAGTGTATGGGACACTTTGGCAGGAGTATACATGCTCTACCAGGGGGGTTGCTGAAATTTTAGGGAAGTTTTTGTGGGACTGTCCTTGTTAGGACGGGGAGCAACTTAAGGTGGGGTAATCAGGAGGATAATATAGGAACCTTTTAGGTCGACACCAGCCCTGTGCTCCTGAATCGGACCTACATTGAGTTCCACACTTCATGGGTGTGAGATCTTTCCAATTCTATGCTTCAGCATTGTATAGCTAAATGGGGATTTCATTATATCCTTCATTGTAGATGTAAAGTTATTTTTAATAGTGTTGTGAGTTATTGTCTCTTTTCCCTTGATCTAGGGTTATTTTCACGATTAATTAGCAAAAGTTAAGTTATATACTTATGTGTTATCATTTGCTTATGTCCAATTTGTGGAATATAGATGGTGAGGGGATTGGTCGTTTGACTTGATCATAACATGTATAGGCCACACATGTAAGTGATCTAGTGTTTCAGGTCATTAGTCTGACAGACAGTTGGTGAAACTGGTCGTTGATTGGAAATAGACCATTAGTGTTTCCTCGCGCTCATTCCCACAAAGACAAGATTCTTCAATAGACTTTGGATAAAAAATAACACATTCTCTAATTCACTGAAAATACAGATTCATATAAATATATCCAACCTGTCTCTATCAGTCCTAGTGTACACCATTTCAGTTGTCCGGAATTGATTGTTAAGTTCTTCTGAGCTTAATAGGGCGGTAGTCGAGGGTCATATGTTCTCATGTCGTGGTGCACTGAGCTCCACAGCATGGTGAGGAGCGAGTAAAGCTAAAGAAGATAAGTTTATCCAGGAGAGGGGCAGGAGGCACAGCAATCTGACAGTGTATGTATGGCTGAAAAAGTAGCAGAAAATACGAATGCCTTGTGGTTATATTCATCTCATGGCGTCTCATTATCTCTCCATTCTGATCTCCGTCTGTGTCAGCTCAAAGGCATCTAACGCCAGAGTGAGGGGATCATGTAGTGTTTGCTGGAAGGAGAGTGCACACCACAACTCTGGGAGTTTGCACTGACGATTAGGGAGTGATAGGAGCTTAAAACAGCATAAAATGAGTAAAATTTGTCAAGTAAGATGTTAAAAATTATCTTTATTTGTGTAACTTCACTAAGGGATAAAATTTAAGAAGGTCCTTTCATGGGCAAAACCCCTTTAAGAAATAGAATCAATAGGATAAGTAATATGCAGCTACTACTTGTGTCTTGTGCATTTTACTTTAATATGCTCCACAGCTAAGAAGCATGGGTCAACATAGACAGTGAAGCTTTCTGACATGACAGGACACAAAACATAGCACATTTATCTCAGAGAGAGCACAGAGAAATAGCTCTTTTGGATTGAAAACATCTATGTAGTGTATGGTATGTTGTCATGCAAAGACAAAAGTAAGGGAAACCAGGTGTCAGTTGCATATCCTTGTTCGGGCTTACCTACTATGCAAGTTAACCTGTGACAACACTTTGATTACTTTAAAAATAGACTTGCATTGATAATTATGTATACAGTAGGAATTGTCCTTTGCAGAAGAGTAACCTCATAGTTTTAACAACGGTAACAAAAGACAAGGTTTTATAACGGACAATCCAGAAATAAATACATTAGTGCATACAGCACAGTCTTCATATTCTTTAACACCAAGATAAAAGATGTTGAAATAAATGTCAGAGGGCTGGCTCCTGCTGTAGGGGCACCAACATATGGGAATTTGTACTTCTTATTGCATTTTTGCATGGATTTTATATGTTACCAATTTCGATTGGCAATGATGATATGAGGCATGTATTCATAGGGAGATGTACAAGCAAACTGAGCCATAATGGGCATAACCTGATTAGCCAGGTATACACTAATTACATGGAATACCGGTGCACTGCATACTATAGGAATGTGAGATCCACCTCTTCTTATGTGGTTACTTTTATTTGCATCTAGTGAAGTCCTTTGTCGACACTAACGCATGCTGCATGCTTCAATGAGGTTAGTCAACCAATATCAAACAAGTCATGAAAGAATAGTGAGAAGAGGTTCTGGGCAGTTTAAATTGTACAAGCTAGTAGTTGGCTAAAGTATTGGAGGCATTAGAGTGAACCCTAAGCTTACTTAAAAACACTTTTAAAGAAGAAAACCGGTCACCAGGGATGAGTTCACCCATCAGACCGTTAACACTGCTGGGTAATCAGTTTAAATGTTCTCTTGGATATCTGCAATGAGACTATAACTATCCTTAATTACATCTGTTTTGCAATATGCAAATAACGCACAGATGAGTCCTATCTTCTAAATGAGAGAGCCATGTTTCTGCAGGCTGCCAGTGATAACAACGCCCTAATTCATTTTAAATTGACAGCTAAGTGTCTCTTAAAAATCTCAAGCCAGAGCAGGATCAGGAAATACTCGTCCTGGCCATTCCTGTATCTTTAACAGAATGCTGTCCCTCTCACGGTTGAATTTTAACAGTTAAACACTGTGTGTGACACTGAGATCTTGTCATAGACAAGGAAAAGGAAGAAAACACTTTGGGGAATGATTTTACTGGTGGGGGAAAGAAGCCGATTTACCCTTGAGACGCCTGGGACATTTCTACTTTTCAAAGAAAAGTAAGGGTTTATTGATGTGCGCTGTTTCCCTTAAGTTTCCCTTTAGCGAAGGCAACTCATGAGATCTACCACGATTCAGGTAGCGAAAACGATTTACTTGCCCATACAACCTTCATATATAACCCTATTGTAGGCCTAAGTAAGCCGTTTGGATTCTCCTATGGCTATTTTCTAGCCAAGTATGAAAGCACACTGCTATGCCAGATGAGATGACGCTGAGTTATGAACAAATAAACGTAAAATAAAAAGTAAATGGCAGACTGTGCCTAATTGAATATGGGAGTTGGAGAGGAGGAAATGGACATCAGGCCAGTGAGGGGAGTGAATTCTTCGCGTTGGACTCTGGCGCATATGGCGATTTCATGCTAGGCTGCCTATCCCGTGACCCCCGCGTTCAAAGAATTTATTCCAGCCCGATACTGGGTGTTCCACTCTCTCTCCCACGTACAAGCAAAATCTTTCCACTCTCATCCCTGGAGAGGAAAGGAGTGTGAGAATGCATGAATACCAGCAGGCCCTGGTGCACAGCTGAAACAGTATTTCCCTTCTGACAGCGCTAGCGGCAGAGTGCGTAGTTCTGCGACAAGTAGCGAGGGAGAGTAGGCGAGCAGGCAGCTTGTCCAGCACTGGCAAGGTACGCTTTACAAGGCTTTGCCAGCTTTATGTCACCCCAGCAAGAACTGTCACCTGTCCCCAGTCTCGGCAGAGTAGGGCTGATCTTTCAGAAAGATGGTGAGGGAGTACGTAGCTGACCATACCATCGTCCTAAATGATCACAGCTCCCTACAACTATGGGTTTCAAAGCTGGACATGTGGCATCGACTAGGCGCTCGTACGCCTTGGAGTTCTTGCCTGCCCGCCGCTAGCGCTTGGTCCGAGCGGTTTTTCAAGTGCAGCTGGTGGCATCATCACCGATAGCGTACACGCATGTCACTGACGCGCGGACAGGCTGACGCTTAGCATATAAATAAAGCATGGATTTCTCCTAATTTCCAATCTCCACAGGGAAGGAAGCTCAACCTGAATAATTTATCCACTCCTCCTCCTCCTCCCTCATTTTCCTCCTCTCCTCCCTGCTCTTTGTACAGTAAAGCAGAGGACTAACTGGCTATTTTTGACAGGGCCCACTGGCTCTACCTATAGTACTTTATGCATTTAATTTTACTGCAGGGCCACCTACCTGCTCCTCTGTTTGACATTTTTTGGACTGCCACATACAGGCACCAATCTATTCATTTTACTGGAGGCCACCTACCTGCTCCTCTGGTTTGAAACTTTTGGACTGCCACATACAGGCCACAATCTATTCCATTTTATGCAGGGCCACCTACTCCTCCTCTGGTTTGACAATTTTTGGACTGCCACTACGCACCAATCTATTCATTTTACTGCAGGGCCACCTCCTGCCTCTGGTTTAACAATTTTGGGACTGCCACATACAGGCACTCCAATCTATTCCATTTTACTGGGGGCCACCTACCTGCTCTCTGGTTTGAAACATTTTGGACTGCCACATACAGGCACTCAATCTATTCCATTTTACTGCAGGGCCACCTACCTGCTCCTCTGGTTTGAAACAATTTTTTGGGACTGCCACATACAGGCACGCAATCTCATTCCATTTACTGGAGGGCCACCTACCTGCGCTCCTCGGTTTTGAAACATTTTTGGGACTGCCACATACAGCACTCATCTAATTCCATTTACTGCAGGGCCACGCTACCTGCTCCCTGGTTTGAACATTTTTTGGACTGCCACATAACAGGCACTCAATCTATTTCCATTTTACTGCAGGGCCACCTACCTGCTCCCTTGTTGAACATTTTTGGGACTGCCACATACAGGCACCAATCTATTCCATTTACACTGGCAGGGCCACTACCTGCTCCTCTGTTTTGAACAATTTTGGGACTGCCACAACAGGCACTCAATCTATTCCATTTACGGCAGGGCCACCTACCTGCTCCTGGTTTGAACATTTTTGGGACTGCCACATACGGCACCCATCTATTCCATTTTACTGCGGGCCACTACTGCTCCTGGTTTGCAACAATTTTGGGACTCCACTACAGGCCTCATCATCCATTTTAACTGGAGGCCACCTACCTGCTCCTCTGGTTGAACATTTTTGGACTGCCACATACAGGCACTCCACTCAATTCTATTCCATTTTACAACTGCGGCCACTACCGCTCCTCTGGTTTGAACAATTTTTGGACTGCCACTACAGCACTCATCTATTCATTTTACTGGAGGGCCCCTCCTGCGCTCGTTTGAAACATTTTTGGGACTGCCACATACAGGCATCAATCTATTTCCATTTTACTTTACTGCGGGCCACCTACCTGCTCCTCTGGTTGAAACATTTTTGGGACTGCCACATACAGGCACTCAACTCTATTCCATTTTTACTGCAGGGCCACCTACCTCTCTCTGGTTGAACATTTTTGGAACGCCACATACAGGCACTCTCAATTATTCCATTTTACTCAGGGCCACCTACCGGCTCCTCTGGTTGAAAACATTTTTGGTACTGCCACATCAGGCCCTCAATCTATCATTTAACTGCAGGGGCCACCTACCTGCTCCTCTGGTTGAACACATTTTTGGGACTGCCACATACAGGCACTCAATCTATTCCTTTTACTATTCTGCAGGCCACCTACCGCTCCTCTGGTTTGAACAATTTTGGGACTGCCACATACAGCACTCAATCTATTCCATTTTACTGGAGGGCCACCTACCTGCTCCTCTGGTTTGAAACTTTTTGGGGACTCTGCCACATACAGGCACTCAATCTATCCATTTTACTGGCAGGGCCACCTACCTGCTCCTCTGTTTTGAACAATTTTGGGACTGCCACATACATGCATCAATCTTTCCATTTTACTGGAGGTCCACCACCTGCTCCTCTGTTTGAAACATTTTTGGGACTGCCACTACAGGCACGCAATCTATTTCCATTTTACTGCTGCCACCTACCTGCTCCTCTGTTTTGAACTTTTTTGGGACTGCCACTACAGGCACTCAATCTATTCCATTTTACTGCAGGGCCCACCTACCTGCTCCTCTGGTTTGAACAATTTTTGGGACTGCCACATACAGGCACTCAATCTATTCCATTTTACTGCAGGGCCACCTACCTGCTCCTCTGGTTTGAACAATTTTTGGGACTGCCACATACAGGCACTCAATCTATTCCACCTTTACTGCAGGGCCACCTACCTGCTCCTCTGGTTTGAACAATTTTTGGGACTGCCACATACAGGCACTCAATCTTTCCATTTTACTGCAGGGCCACCTACCTGCTTCCTCTGGTTTGAACAATTTTTGGTGGGACGTGCCACATACAGGCACTCAATCTATTCCATTTTACTGGAGGCCACCTACCTGCTCTCCTCTGGTTTGAAACATTTTTTGGGACTGCCACATACAGTGCACTCAATCTATTCCATTTTACTGCAGGGCCACCTACCTGCTCCTCTGTTTGAACATATTTTTGGGACTGCCACATACGGCCACGTCAATCATTCCATTTTACTGAGGGCCACCTACCTGCTCCTCTGGTTTGAACAATTTTTGGGGACTGCCACATACAGACTATCAATCTATTCCATTTTACTGCTCCGGGCCAACCAACCTGCTCCTCTGGTTTGAACAATTTTTGGACTTCCCACCTCAACATGCTCCTCAACGTCTATTCCATTTTAAAGCCATTACTCACTGCAGGGCCACCTACCTGCTCCTCTGGTTTGAACAATTTTTGGGACTGCCACTACAGGCACTCAATCTATTCCATTTACTGCAGGCCCCCTACCTGCTCCTCTGGTTTGAACAATTTTTTGGACTGCCAGCCACATACAGGCACTCATATCTATCCATTTTACTGCAGGCCCACCTACCTGCCCCTCTGTTTAAGCAACTTTTTTGTACTGCCACATACAGAACTCAATCTATATTCCATTTTACTACTGGAGTGTCCACCTACCTTCTCCTCATGTTTTGAACATTTTTGTGACTGCCACATACGGCACTCAATCTCCATTTTACTACTGGAGGGCCACCTACCTGCTCCTCTGGTTTGAAACATTTTTGGGACTGGCCACATACAGCACTCATCTATTCTTCCATTTTACTGAGGCCACCCTGCCCCTCCTGCTGTGTTGAAAAACATTTGTTGGACTGCCACATACAGCACTCATCTATTCCATTTTCCTTGCCTTTGGGGGCGCCACTCCTATCTCTGCTTCCTCTCTGTTTAACCATTTTTTGGACTGCCACATACAGCCACTCAATCTTCCATTTTACTGAGGGCCACCTACGCCCTCTGGTTGAACAATTTTGGGACTGCCTCACATACAGGCATCATCTTTCCATTTTTGCAGTGTCCAACTACTGCTCCTTGGTTTGAAACAATTTTTGGGACTGGCCACATACGCACTCAATCTATCATTTTACTGAGGGCCACCTACCTGCTCCTCTGGTTTGAAAATTTTTGGTGGGACTGCCATACAGGCACTCAATCTATCCCATTTACTGGAGGGCCCACCTACCTCTCCTCTGGTTTGATAAAGTTGGACTGCCAATCATCCCTACAAATTAATTTGTCTCCTGAGCAGCCCTTCCACAGAGCAGGTGTCAGTACCTCTTCTGGGATAATGTATTGGATCAAAGCCTAATAAAGCAAGGAGTTGAAGATCCAAAAAGTCGTCCATATAGCTGCCTCCATACATCGTCCCTTTAAATCAACGAGTGTGTCAGCAGAAATTTGGGTTGTTTTCATGGATTCCACATCAAGTTGTTAACTTTGTTCGCCACACGGCTGTGTAATCCCCAAAATATACTGGCAAACTTTTTACCATTAGGGATATTATTTCAGCGCGCTTCTTGCGCATCTGTTTACATTTCCCCTCACCCGGCATATCCTAAAACTATAAGAACGCTACTACACTTGATCTTACAAAATGTTCTTAGAAGTGCTGTTTGGGGAGTAGCCTAGGAACAGGGGCTTGGATGGCGAAACTCGCCTGGCAAAGGAACGCCAGCTCCATGCGCATCATGCGCTCTTGCGCATCTGTTTACATTCCCCTCACCCGCCATATCCCAAACTTATAGAACCTACTAACCTTAACTTGGTGCAGCTGGGACCGAGTCTGACCCTGGGGCTGGTCATATACTGCCGACGCAGAGAATTGCGGGGCCTACCTCGGTCCAGGTCTCAAGGCCTACTTACCTCCTCCCACCCTCCTCCACCTCCTCCTCCTCCGAATTACCATCCGTGGCATGGCGCCATCAGTCGGTAGCTCTAGGCACAGCACAGTGCCGTCGCTAGCGACAGCAGGTGTGCTTGACCCTGCTGACCTAGCGATAAAAGGCACACCGCCCAAGAGCTATTACAGGGCATTCCACATCAAGTTGTAACTTTGTCGCCACCCTGCGTGTGTAATCCCCAAAATATACTGCAAACTTTTAACATTGTGATATATTTCAGCAGCGCTTCTTGCGCATCGGTTTACATTCCCCTCACCCGCATATCCTAAACTTTATAAACGCTACTACACTTGATCTTATACAAAAGGTCTTAGAAGTGGCTGTTTGGGGAGTATCCTAGAGACGGGCTTGGATTGGCGAAAGCTCGCCTGCCAGCGTAGCCCAGCCCATGCCAATATCCAACTAACCAGTTTTTAAACTCGACACTTTAATCTACTGCTAGTTCACTGCCTCCATCCTCGTCCCCTTATCAAACGCTGTGTCAGGCAGAATTTTGGGTTGTTTTCATGCTTCCATGTAACTTTGTCGCCACCCTGCTGTGTATCCCAAAATTATGGCAAACTTTTATCATGTACGATATTATTTAGAGCGCGTTCTTGCTCACCTCCTTGGTTCCTCTCTGCCACCCATTGGTTTGAAGCCTGAGTCCATTTAGGGTATGTCGCCATGACACTCTCTAGCCTGCTGCCGCTGCCTCTGCATGCCGTCCCCTATAGTGGTCGGTCAATTATTGGATGTTTTAGATGCTATCTAGCTCATTCTGTCACTCTGTCATGGCCATGCTGTTGCCCATAATTTTGGCATAGTGGTGCGATTAATGCAGCCTCAGAGGCTCCATGCATGCTGCCCCTGCTTTCCTGTCCATTTCCGTGGTGTTTCCATCCTTTTTCGAGGTTCCCAGTGTTTGGCCAAGCTTCCCTGTGCAGAGCCTTGGTCCCCTTGAAAAATGCTCGTAGTTCCCATTGACTTCAATGGGGTTCTTATTTCAGACGATACTCGAGGCACCGGGAAACTTTTCGTCGTATTGAATGAATCGATTTCAGTAGGTAATGAAATATGTCCAAAAATGTAAGTAAATATATTTCCAAAGGTGTATTTTATATGTGATTTTTACCAGATGTCAGTAACAACCAATCCAATCTACAATGGCAATGGAATCAGGCCCTAAACGTCCATAAATTAAGTAATAATGAGAAGTGACAGAGGGAAGAACTATGAACACATCATGAAAGAGAGTTGCAAAAAGCCATGGAAAGTCATGACTAGAGATGAGCGAACATGCTCGTATGGGAGTTGGAGAGGAGAAATGGACATCAGGCCAGTGAGGGGAGTGAATTCTTCGCGTTGGACTCTGGCGCATATGGCGATTTCATGCTAGGCTGCCTATCCGTGACCCCGCGTTCAAAGAATTTATTCCAGCACCCGATACTGGGTGTTCCACTCTCTCTCCCCGTACAGCAAATCTTTCCACTCTCATCCCTGGAGAGGAAAGGTAGTGTGAGAATGCATGAATACCAGCAGGCCCTGGTGCACAGCTGAAACAGTATTTCCCTTCTGACAGCGCTAGCGGCAGAGTGCGTAGTTCTGCGACAAGTAGCGAGGGAGAGTAGCGCGAGCAGGCAGCTTGTCCAGCACTGGCAAGTACGCTTTACAAGGCTTTTGCCAGCTTTATGTCACCCCAGCAAGAACTGTCACCTGTCCCCAGTCTCGGCAGAGTAGGGCTGATCTTTCAGAAAGATGGTGAGGGAGTACGTAGCTGACCATACCATCGTCCTAAATGATCACAGCTCCCTACAACTATGGGTTTCAAAGCTGGACATGTGGCATCGACTAGGCGCTCGTACGCCTTGGAGTTCTTGCCTGCCCGCCGCTAGCGCTTGGTCCGAGCGGTTTTTCAAGTGCAGCTGGTGGCATCATCACCGATAGCGTACACGCATGTCACTGACGCGCGTGACAGGCGTGACGCTTAGCATAGAAATAAAGCATGGATTTCTCCTAATTTCCATCTCCACCAGGGAAGGAAGCTCAACCTGAATAATTTATCCACCCTCCTCCTCCTCCCTCATTTTCCTCCTCTCTCTGCTCTTTGTACAGTAAAGCAGAGGACAACTGGCTATTTTTGACAGGGCCCACTGGCTCTACCTATAGTACTTTATGCATTAATTTTACTGCAGGGCCACCTACCTGCTCCTCTGGTTTACAATTTTTTGGACTGCCACATACAGGCACTCATCTATTCATTTTCTGGAAGGCCACCTACCTGCTCCTCTGGTTTGAAACTTTTGGACTGCCACATACAGGCCACAATCTATTCCATTTTATGCAGGGCCACCTACTCCTCCTCTGGTTTGACAATTTTTGGACTGCCACTACGCACCAATCTATTCCATTTTACTGCAGGGCCACCTCCTGCCTCTGGTTTAACAATTTTGGGACTGCCACATACAGGCACTCCAATCTATTCCATTTTACTGGGGGCCACCTACCTGCTCTCTGGTTTGAAACATTTTGGACTGCCACATACAGGCACTCAATCTATTCCATTTTACTGCAGGGCCACCTACCTGCTCCTCTGGTTTGAAACAATTTTTTGGGACTGCCACATACAGGCACGCAATCTTATTCCATTTACTGGAGGGCCACCTACCTGCGCTCCTCGGTTTTGAAACATTTTTGGGACTGCCACATACAGCACTCATCTAATTCCATTTACTGCAGGGCCACGCTACCTGCTCCCTGGTTTGAACATTTTTTGGACTGCCACATAACAGGCACTCAATCTATTTCCATTTTACTGCAGGGCCACCTACCTGCTCCCTTGTTGAACATTTTTGGGACTGCCACATACAGGCACCAATCTATTCCATTTACACTGGCAGGGCCACTACCTGCTCCTCTGTTTTGAACAATTTTGGGACTGCCACAACAGGCACTCAATCTATTCCATTTACGGCAGGGCCACCTACCTGCTCCTGGTTTGAACATTTTTGGGACTGCCACATACGGCACCTCATCTATTCCATTTTACTGCGAGGCCACTACTGCTCCTGGTTTGAACAATTTTGGGACTCCACTACAGGCCTCATCATCCATTTTAACTGGAGGCCACCTACCTGCTCCTCTGGTTGAACATTTTTGGACTGCCACATACAGGCACTCCACTCAATTCTATTCCATTTTACAACTGCGGCCACTACCGCTCCTCTGGTTTGAACAATTTTTGGACTGCCACTACAGCACTCATCTATTCATTTTACTGGAGGGCCCCTCCTGCGCTCGTTTGAAACATTTTTGGGACTGCCACATACAGGCATCAATCTATTTCCATTTTACTTTACTGCGGGCCACCTACCTGCTCCTCTGGTTGAAACATTTTTGGGACTGCCACATACAGGCACGCAACTCTATTCCATTTTTACTGCAGGGCCACCTACCTCTCTCTGGTTGAACATTTTTGGAACGCCACATACAGGCACTCTCAATTATTCCATTTTACTCAGGGCCACCTACCGGCTCCTCTGGTTGAAAACATTTTTGGTACTGCCACATCAGGCCCTCAATCTATCATTTAACTGCAGGGGCCACCTACCTGCTCCTCTGGTTGAACACATTTTTGGGACTGCCACATACAGGCACTCAATCTATTCCTTTTACTATTCTGCAGGCCACCTACCGCTCCTCTGGTTTGAACAATTTTGGGACTGCCACATACAGCACTCAATCTATTCCATTTTACTGGAGGGCCACCTACCTGCTCCTCTGGTTTGAAACTTTTTGGGGACTCTGCCACATACAGGCACTCAATCTATCCATTTTACTGGCAGGGCCACCTACCTGCTCCTCTGTTTTGAACATTTTGGGACTGCCACATACATGCATCAATCTTTCCATTTTACTGGAGGTCCACCACCTGCTCCTCTGTTTGAAACATTTTTGGGACTGCCACTACAGGCACGCAATCTATTTCCATTTTACTGCTGCCACCTACCTGCTCCTCTGTTTTGAACTTTTTTGGGACTGCCACTACAGGCACTCAATCTATTCCATTTTACTGCAGGGCCCACCTACCTGCTCCTCTGGTTTGAACAATTTTTGGGACTGCCACATACAGGCACTCAATCTATTCCATTTTACTGCAGGGCCACCTACCTGCTCCTCTGGTTTGAACAATTTTTGGGACTGCCACATACAGGCACTCAATCTATTCCCCTTTACTGCAGGGCCACCTACCTGCTCCTCTGGTTTGAACAATTTTTGGGACTGCCACATACAGGCACTCAATCTTTCCATTTTACTGCAGGGCCACCTACCTGCTTCCTCTGGTTTGAACAATTTTTGGTGGGACGTGCCACATACAGGCACTCAATCTATTCCATTTTACTGGAGGCCACCTACCTGCTCTCCTCTGGTTTGAAACATTTTTTGGGACTGCCACATACAGTGCACTCAATCTATTCCATTTTACTGCAGGGCCACCTACCTGCTCCTCTGTTTGAACATATTTTTGGGACTGCCACATACGGCCACGTCAATCATTCCATTTTACTGAGGGCCACCTACCTGCTCCTCTGGTTTGAACAATTTTTGGGGACTGCCACATACAGACTATCAATCTATTCCATTTTACTGTCCGGGCCAACCCAACCTGCTCCTCTGGTTTGAACAATTTTTGGACTTCCCACTCTAACATGCCCTCAACGTCTATTCCATTTTAAAGTCCATTACTCACTGCAGGGCCACCTACCTGCTCCTCTGGTTTGAACAATTTTTGGGACTGCCACTACAGGCACTCAATCTATTCCATTTACTGCAGGCCCCCTACCTGCTCCTCTGGTTTGAACAATTTTTTGGACTGCCAGCCACATACAGGCACTCATATCTATCCATTTTACTGCAGGCCCACCTACCTGCCCCTCTGTTTAAGCAACTTTTTTGTACTGCCACATACAGAACTCAATCTATGTTCCATTTTACTACTGGAGTGTCCACCTACCTTCTCCTCATGTTTTGAACATTTTTGTGACTGCCACATACGGCACTCAATCTCCATTTTACTACTGGAGGGCCACCTACCTGCTCCTCTGGTTTGAAACATTTTTGGGACTGGCCACATACAGCACTCATCTATTATTCCATTTTACTGAGGCCACCCTGCCCCTCCTGCTGTGTTGAAAAACATTTGTTGGACTGCCACATACAGCACTCATCTATTCCATTTTCCTTGCCTTTGGGGACGCCACTCCTACTCTGCTTCCTCTTGTTTAACCATTTTTTGGACTGCCACATACAGCCACTCAATCTTCCATTTTACTGAGGGCCACCTACGCCCTCTGGTTGAACAATTTTGGGACTGCCTCACATACAGGCATCATCTTTCCATTTTATGCAGTGTCCAACTACTGCTCCTTGGTTTGAAACAATTTTTGGGACTGGCCACATACGCACTCAATCTATCATTTTACTGAGGGCCACCTACCTGCTCCTCTGGTTTGAAAATTTTTGGTGGGACTGCCATACAGGCACTCAATCTATCCCATTTACTGGAGGGCCCACCTACCTCTCCTCTGGTTTGATAAAGTTGGACTGCCAATCATCCCTACAAATTAATTTGTCTCCTGAGCAGCCCTTCCACAGAGCAGGTGTCAGTGCCTCTTCTGGGATAATGTATTGGATCAAAGCCTAATAAAGCAAGGAGTTGAAGATCCAAAAAGTCGTCCATATAGCTGCCTCCATACATCGTCCCTTTAAATCAACGAGTGTGTCAGCAGAAATTTGGGTTGTTTTCATGGATTCCACATCAAGTTGTTAACTTTGTTCGCCACACGGCTGTGTAATCCCCAAAACTATACTGGCAAACTTTTTACCATTAGGGATATTATTTCAGCGCGCTTCTTGCGCATCTGTTTACATTTCCCCTCACCCGGCATATCCTAAAACTATAAGAACGCTACTACACTTGATCTTACAAAATGTTCTTAGAAGTGCTGTTTGGGGAGTAGCCTAGGAACAGGGGCTTGGATGGCGAAACTCGCCTGGCAAAGGAACGCCAGCTCCATGCGCATCATGCGCTCTTGCGCATCTGTTTACATTCCCCTCACCCGCCATATCCCAAACTTATAGAACCTACTAACCTTAACTTGGTGCAGCTGGGACCGAGTCTGACCCTGGGGCTGGTCATATACTGCCGACGCAGAGAATTGCGGGGCCTACCTCGGTCCAGGTCTCAAGGCCTACTTACCTCCTCCCACCCTCCTCCACCTCCTCCTCCTCCGAATTACCATCCGTGCATGGCGCCATCAGTCGGTAGCTCTAGGCACAGCACATGCCGTCGCTAGCGACAGCGGTGTGCTTGACCTGCTGCCTAGCGATTAAAGGCACACCGCCCAAGAGCTATTACAGGGCATTCCACATCAAGTTGTAACTTTGTTCGCCACCCTGCGGTGTAATCCCCAAAATATACTGCAACTTTTAACCATTTAGTGATATATTCAGCAGCGCTTCTTGCGCATCTGGTTAACATTCCCCCACCCGGCATATCCTAAACTTTATAAACGCTACTACACTTGATCTTATACAAAAGGTCTTAGAAGTGGCTGTTTGGGGAGTACCTAGAGACGGGCTTGGATTGGCGAAAGCTCCCTGGCCAGCGTAGCCCAGCCCATGCCAAGATCCAACTAACAGTAGTTTTAAACTCGCACACTTTAATCTACTCTAGTTCACTGCCTCCATCATCGTCCCCTTTCAAACGCTGTGTCAGGCAGAATTTTGGGTTGTTTTCATGCTTCATGTTAACTTTGTCGCACCCTGCTGTGTATCCCAAAATTAACTACGGCAACTTTTATCATGTACCGTATTATTGTGAGCGCGTTCTTGCTCACCTCCTTGGTTCCTCTCTGCCACCCATTGGTTTGAAGCCTGAGTCCATTTAGGGTATGTCGCCATGACACTCTCTAGCCTGCTGCCGCTGCCTCTGCATGCCGTCCCCTATAGTGGTCGGTCAATTATTGGATGTTTTAGATGCTATCTAGCTCATTCTGTCACTCTGTCATGGCCATGCTGTTGCCCATAATTTTGGCATAGTGGTGCGATTAATGCAGCCTCAGAGGCTCCATGCATGCTGCCCCTGCTTTCCTGTCCATTTCCGTGGTGTTTCCATCCTTTTTCGAGGTTCCCAGTGTTTGGCCAAGCTTCCCTGTGCAGAGCCTTGGTCCCCTTGAAAAATGCTCGAGTTCCCCATTGACTTCAATGGGTTGCTTATTTTCGTAGACGAGACACTCGAGCCGGGAAACTTTTCGTCACCGGTAAGCCTTTGCTGCAATATGCAGCAAAGACTTACCGGCTATGGAGAGGGCTCAGCCTGTGAGCCCTCTCCATGCAGTGTGACCCGACCGCCACCGTGAATACAAGGCGGGCGGTCGCGACGTTGTTAAACTATTTCCACAAGGATATGGTCTGACTTTGAACAAGAATAAACAGGAAAAATGCATGCACATGTTTTTAAAGTGTCTACATCAGTATACTGCAACTGCAGTACTGGCTAAGGGTGGTGCAACATGTAACGCTTAGTCTGCATTTGCAAACGCAGACAAAGACCCACGGGGTCGGGCCACGGCCCGATCGCATCAGCGTTTCTCTGGATCGGGAACGAGCCACCGGTGTATTAATTTAATGCAAAACACCGGCGGCTTGTTCCTGATCACACGTGTGGCCCGCCCCGGTAGGTACGGCTTTGTCTGCATTTGCAAACGCAGACAAAGCGGTACGTGTGTCATCACCCTTAGGGAAAAGTACAACATTTTTTTTAAAAAAAGGAAATTCACATAAATCACACACATTGCAGCATCTCAGAAAAAGCTTCTATGTCACACACAGAACCAAAAAAAACATATGAAACAATAAAAACGCAACAAAAAGCGCAAGAAAGATTCTAACCAAAGAAATTAAATGGGAGGCATCCAAATTCAAATGGTAGTAAACAGACATCATACAAGATGTTTCCTAATCACTATTCCATCAGCAAGAGAGATGATGTAATGTTGTGAGGTAAAATCGCAGGAAAATAAAAATAAACTGCCTAAATGCAATCAATTAGTCTTTCTGCTGCGTTGGAGGAGCAGCGGCAAAATCAAAATGCACTAATTGTACAGGGGCCTGGACAAACCATTGAAAATCATTACGAACAAGTACCGTATATACCGGCGTATAAGACAACTTTTGAAGACAGAAAAATCTTCTGTCTTCTCTGGGGTCGTCTTATACGCCGGTAATCGTCTTATACGGCGGCATGGAGAGGGCTCACGGGCTGAGCCCTCTCCATAGCCGGTAAGTGTTTGCTGCATATTGCATAGCATATTGCATAGCACCGATCGCGGGTGTTTGCACAGCGATGGCTGCCGGCAGCCTCAAAAAGCTGCCGGCAGCCTCAAAAAGACATCGGGGGGGAAATACTCACCCTCCGTTGGTCCGCGCTGTGCTGTCTTCAGTCTTCCGCGCTGTCTTCTTTCTTCTGCTGGGCGCCGCCATGTCTTTCCCCGGGTCGGCGCCTAGTATGACGTCAGCAGCGGCGCGTCATACTAGGCGCCTGCCGGGGAAGTTCTCGAATAACGAGTACCCGAGCATTTTAGTGTTCGCTCATCTCTAGTCATGACATCTCCTGAAATGTGCCAGTAATTAAAAAACCATCATGCCACAAAGAAATAATTTTAGGTGGTTTAAGTGATGGCCTATATGAATGTGGCACATAGAAAACATCTCATGTTGGATAAAACCAGTGAGCTATCTCAAGAAGTTCACAACCTGAAAGGTTAAAGATGAATTTTTTTTTTAATAGTGAAAGTACTAAGCACTGTTGGGTCTGTGTTGCACAATGCATCAAAATCTCGATACTTGTGCAATACTTTGAAAGTGATAATTGTTCAATACCAGGTTTCTGTAGCTTGCGGTACTGAAAGACTTCTACTGTTGTACAGACTACTTGTATCTGTCAGACATAATGGGGCACATTTACTTACCCGGTCCTGTAATGATCCCCAATCCAGACGGTCCGTCCACCATTGTGCGCCCTAGATCCTGCATCTGTTGCTTCCCTCGCTCAGGTCCGCCGGAGTTCACCTTCTTCTTCCCGATGCTTGTAAGAGCATGTTTTGTGACACAATTTACAATGTTAAATCCTGCACAATCCGGCCCGCCCCGATTTGTGTCGCATGAAAGTCGGCTCCAAAATCCGATCACGTGCGCCAAAAACCCCTGTTAGTAAATGAGCCCCACTGTCTACGTTCAGACCTTATTGTATCCGTTTTTTTCACATCCTTACGCCATCCGCAAAAAAAGGATAGCACACGGACATCAAAAGCGCCCATATAAATGAGCCCTAAATTATAATATTTCATATACCATTTTATATTAACTCCTTAGTGAAGCGGCCTGAAAAGGCTCTAGTGACCTGGCATTTTTAGCGAATATTGGTATGCGCTGGCATGATACCTTACTTTTTTTTTACAGTGTTTTTTTGGGACACATTGAGCTAATAAGGTAATAAAAGTTTAAATATTTTTTTTTTCATTTTAATTTTTATTTCGGGTTAAAAGTGGAAAAAATGCTTTTTTTAATTTATCATACTTTTATTTTTAATTTAAATTTTTAACTCAAAATGAACATTATTAATAAATTCCCTATTTTGTTTCCATTGTTTTGATATGTAATATGGATAGTCTTGGGCAAACGGGGTGACTATGGCAATGCTTTTTGTAGTGTAGCGGGGGATTTTATGAAAATGTATTAATATTTTTTTTTCTGTGTGTGTTTTTACTTTTTATGTCCCCCATGAGGTCATAAAAGACCCCTGGGGGGCATTTTATTTATTTATTTTAAATTTTACTTAAAAATTCTTAAAAAATGTCCACCTGTCACTGGGGATTCTGATCAGAGCCAGACTGGCTCTGTTTAACCCCTTTAGACACTTGACCACCAAGTCTATAGAGCCGGCGGCAGTGCCGGCTCTGCTTCTCTGTGCATTACGCTGATTCAGTGCAATGCTGTGAGGAGCAGAGAAAGGAGAAGCGGTAACGAACCACATCTCCCTTCTCCCTAGGGTCTCCAGGTGCCTCTGACCTGCAAAACACTGGTTGACCGTTACTGATTGGATGTGTTTTAATGGAAATGCATGTACATGCCCCATGTGACCGCACCCTAAACATTCAGATAATACTTTTTTTCTTTTCTTGAAAATATTGTATCGAGTAGAAAGAACATAATTTCACCATAAACCAATTATAGCCAGATGCCCGCTCTCAGGATGTCAGACAGAGGATTGAAAAGAACTATCAGAAACGTTGTCCAAGACTACGGCATCTTTAATGTATACCAAACATAATGCTATAGGCTGGGAGCTGCTCTGCCTGGCTTGCAGCTCAGGAGACTGTATGGAAGAAAGGTCATGTGACTGATCACACTGCCATGAAGAAGTCAGAGAACCACTCTGATCTGATATTTATGATTTCTCCCAAGGATATTTCATCATCAATATTAAGGTCTCAGGAAACCCCTTTAATGTCATAGGTCTACACAAAGAAGGGGAACATACAACATATATTGTTTCTGTTCTGAGACATTTGAGTGGCTGTTTTGTGAGTACAATTATGTTCCCTAGTTCAATACTATTAAAAAAAAAGTTGCTTTAAGGTACATCATCAGTTACAAGTTCTCTCTTTCAGAGAGCACATTTTTGTTATATGAAATGCCGATAAAATGGTAGGAATAGCTGTAAAATCCTGTTTTATCCATTCAAGCGTTCTCAGACGATGGAATACAGGTTTCGTGAATTAATACCCAGAAAAGACTAGGGAGCTTTATGTGTCAGGAGTGATCTCTAAACACATGATAAATCTATAGGCTTTAGTAGTGATTCAGATAACAAGGTATTGTGGCACCATGCTCACATCTAGGTAACCCCAGATGGAATGCTAGTACGGGAAGGTCTCCTATTATGTGCCTCATGTGGTTACTTATTATTCCTTTTTAATCATCTCAAACTAAATATCAAACACAAATCAGCATGTCCCTATATCATCCTGAAATTGCTAAAAAGGAGGCATTATGCGGAAAAGGAAAATCCCTGTGATTTTTTCATTATTGTATAAATTATAGCAGACTGTCAGGATCACAGACCTAGGTTCAGCAAGGAAGCCTGCCAGGTCACACTGGACCTTCCTCCGACAGTTCTCTGTCCTTCAAAACCTAAGGGATCTTAGCTTCCACCTCTCATGATATATAAGGATGGGGGATTCCAGCTGTGCCCTCCGCTATACAGGACAACACCTTTTATTGGCCGCAGTCATGGCTGTTCCTAGCATCCCCAAATCGGGCCATTAAGTTATTTGATCGGATCTGGTTCCTTTGGATACTTGTTTTATGGCTCCAGCATCTTTGCCTGGTTTGAGATAAGTAGAGGAATTTCAGAGGGGAGGGGCACCTACCTCTCATGATTTTGATGTTTCCCTACCTTTATCACCACACAGACTATGAAATATAAGCTTATAAAGTATGTGTTAAATCAGCAGTCCACCTGACCACAGCCTGAGACTGGTCCAAAGACCTTTATTAAAAAAAAAACAATACTGTACTCACCTTTCCCCCATCCCCTGCAACAGTCATTTTTTCTGCCATGGCTGTGAGTGGCTCTGAAGCTAGCAGACGCCATGATACTCTAGGAAAGGTATCATGCAAAAGGGGAATTATAAAAGGGGTTCTACATAATAGAGTGCATACATTGGGGGCTACAGAAAGAAGGACGTTACAAGTGGGGTGCTAAAGAAAAGTAGGCATTTTAAGGAGGCAGCTACAGAAGAGGGGCGATAAGTGAGAGGAGTCACAGGATGGAGCATTATACTACGTGGGAGCCATTAACGGAGGCATTATAGTGTTGCCTTATACTTTGTGGATACACAATGAGGGGGGTCAGTCAATGCTTGTTAACTGGTAATATTTGTCATGTCACTCCCCTCCTCCCATCAAGTTCTTGAAAATAATTTTGCACTCATAGTTGATCCATAGCTTAAAAGGTTGGGGGAACCAGTGGCTTGTACTGGATTTTGGACCACTACCACCGGTTGCTGAATTCTGAAGATAATGAAAGGGAAAGTTGCTGGGGGTCTGATGACTTGGGTCTTTCACTGGTCATACCCATAATCAGTGGGATGGTATGAACATAGAGAATTGTCTGTAAGAGACACATGAAGGAGGGTGTCAAGGGAGTCTCTCAAGCCATGGAAAAATAAATTTAGGTAGAGGCTTAAGCCTCCTAGTCTTCCATATAGTTCTCAATTGAACACAACCCACAGGTGGAGTAATATGTGAGACACACACAGGCGTGACACAAGCTTTTTCTGCAGTTCTAGTATTTGTGAGATTTCAAAATCCTCCAATAGAATCATAAATAAAACAACCTATCATAATGCAGAATGTTTAACCTGGCATGTAAAGATACAGAATGAAATGCAATATGTGGGGGTTGAGAAAAGAGACATTACTTAAGTCTTTACTTTACTGTGGGGCATTAGAGGAAGTCTATTGTTAAGAGTATATAGCTAGTCTTACCACCCCTACATCAGGAAGATCACTCCATTTAGAACAGTTATAAAGACTTACAGAAGTTATGCAGAGAGAAAGAAAATAGCAGAAATATGTAGGTGACACGTATGCTCTACATCCATTTTACATCTACTTCTCCATCCATTATACATCTACAGGAAAGTTGAATTTATTTACCCAATGTATTAGTCATAGTGACCTATAAAGTTTAAGAAGCCTAAACTTATTATCCATTATTGTGCACTAAATTTATTTCTTTCTAAAAGTTGTTCGATGATGCATACGTAGTATGTAAAGTTTGACAGTGCTTGTATACATGGGATAAAACAATATCTTCCTGTTACACAAATTCTTTTTATCTTTATATATGAATACATGTTGTGTAGCTTTAATAAAAACTGTAACTAATGTTCTCCTTTGTTCCTTTCTGTCTTATGATAAGTGTCCATATAGGTCAGTGATTGCAAAGTATTATTGTAATTAGATGGCATACATAGACGCTGCCCAGACAGAACAATAAACTATATAAACTACTGTATATACCTGAGTATAAGCCAACCTGAATATAAGCCAAGGTACCTAATTTTAACACAAAAAATGGGAAAACCTATTCACTTGAATATAAGCCGCAGGTGGGAAATGCATAGGTCACAGCCTCCACCCAGTATATAGCCAGCCCCTGTCCCCCAGTATATAGCCAGCTGCCCCCAGTATATTGCCAGCAGCCCTCTAGTATATAACCAACAACCCCCAAGTATATAGCCAGCCCCTATCCCCAAGTATATGGCCAGCCCCTACCCCATAGGATATAGCCAGCAGCCCATGTCCCCTCGTATATAGCCAGCAGCCCCCTAGAATATAGCCAGCCCCTGCCCCATGGTATATAGCCAGCAGACCATGTCCCCCAGCATATAGCCAGCATTCCCTAGTATATATTCATCCCCTGCATCCTAGTATATAGCCAGACTCTACCCCTTACTATACAGCGAGCCTCTGTCCCCTATTATATAGCCAGTGCCTGCCCCCAGTATATAGCCAATGCCTGCCCCTTAGTATACCCCGCAGGTCCTATTCTGTCCTCTGATGCCCGGCTCTGGGTCCTTGCGCGCTGTTGTCGCAAATACCATGACATTGGCTGGTTACTGACATAATAGTGTGTGCCAATGTCGAAATGAAATTTATAGAAAATACATAATTTACCTAACTGGTGAAAACAACACAGGTAATGTCACAATTTGAGTGTCGGTCTGTTCCATATTTCTTTCTTATTCCTTACTATAGTTTGCTTTAGCAAAAATTTATAATAAATTTATTTATGCTTCTGTATCCTGATTGTGTTCTGCTGTGATACTGTGATAATCCCAACTAGTTCTTCTCCATAATTACAGCTATCCCCTCCTGACCATCAAATCCCAACTAGTTCTTCTCCATAATTACAGCTATCCCCTCCTGACCATCTGCCCTGGACTCCTGCTTGCTCTTTGTATAGCACAGCATCTCTTCACCCACCAGGTCAGCTGCCAGATACACCCAACACTGGAGGCAGCCACCTGAAGGCCCTGTTGCATCGAAGTTCATATTAAAGTGCTTTGACAGTGCCCTTGAAAGAGATCCAATGCCAAAACAGTTGGTTGGCAAATATTTTCTTCTCTACTTTGGATTTGGAACATAACATGTTGGGGCTTATTTACTAAGGGTCCGCGGATCCCATTTCCATCTGACTGTTCATGGTTTTCAGGATTTGCACCGCTGGGACAGGGATTTAGCAGGGGTAAGTAAATGTGCCCCATTATGTGAAGGCTTGAGAAAGCATGTGTACACGCAAAACGGCCCGTCGCCTTGGCGAGGCAGCTCCTCACTCTGTCCTGTCACCTCTACTACAATAAAAAGAAGCGTTTTTAATATCATTCCAGTCAGTGCCACATTTTCCTCTCTTTATTTTTGCCCCATTATGTTTATGGTGACTTAATAACAAGCAAAGAATTTACATTTGGTGAGTCATTTTATCAGTAAATTGAGTATTGTATGTAACACATGTGTATATGCAAACCAGACATAAGCCTAAAGCAGCACTGCTAAGGGGTCAGTAGAGAAATTGCTTTGATTGATTTTTCTGTGGTGTTTAATTTAATTAAGTATTATACAATCTAAGAGCCTAAAGGGAAGTGAAACACTAACTAAACATTCAATGCAATCCACAAAATAAAAAACAAAATAAACTCCAGCACTGAATATAAATGGGCGAGGGAAAAATATATGATCAATAGATGTGGGAAAGTCCAGGGCAGCACAGCGATGCTTGGGTGCTAATCCTTGGCCTTTGGCTCAGGTCCTGTATGGATAATCCAAGAAATAGGCAGAACTCCAAATAGTAACATAAAGCAGCGTGTTTTTAATCCATAGCATTTTTAATCCCTGCTTCATGCTACAATTTGTAGTGAGGAGCACCCTTCATCTAGTCATGCAGTGAGTCCAATAAATCACACCAATCAGGGTGTAATTAACATGTCGCTCTCATTTTTTGACAATAGCCTCCTCAACTTTCAGTCAAATCTTGTGTGATTTTGCATGATGACTGCATAAATAGGTGAAGATCTTTGGCACCCTTGTGACTAGTTAAAGAGGTTTGCCCTTTAAAGAAATCCCTTAGTGACGTTAACAAGATAACTTTTAACCCCTTACTTCACAATTTTATTCAGTTATATTGCTGCTTTTACTCCTACCCTGTTTCCCAGAAAATAAGACATCCCCCAATAATAAGACCTAGTGTAATTTTTTTCAAGCTTAGAAATATAAGGCCTCCCCTGAAAATAAGACCTAGTGACAGTCATTGCTACAGCACTGCCCATGCAATACATTAGTAGAAGTTGATCATTTAGATACTGCATGAGGTTTTGCAGCTACCTGAGGAAAATGTCCTCTTTGAAGGAAAGTGCTATCGCTAAACATGACAGATTGGGGCAAATGATTCTAATAGAAATGGAGTCAAACAAACTTTAGCATAAAATTCAGAATTTAAAATGTTCCAGAGATTGTTGTACATGGACAGAGAGTAACAAGACTTCGTTGATGGAATTCAGATCTTTGTGCTGATGTATGTGACGACATAACTACAGAAATTATGATTTTTTTGTTCAACGATAATTGTGAATTCTTGTTCATGGAAAAATAAGACATCCCCTGAAAATAAGACCTAGTGCCTCTTTAGGGGCAGAAATTAAGACACTCTTGTTTTTGGGGAAACAGGGTTTCACTGCATTAGCTCAACTAACCAATAAATCACCCACTCCGCACTGCTATGCACCATCTCTCTGTAGATCAAGGCACTTATCTTGTCTGTAGAGCTTGTCTCCTATACACACTGATGGATAGGAAGTGCCTCCTCTCCCCACCCCACCTCCTTGCTCCTGCAGTACAGGATATCTGCATTCATCTGAGAGGAAACTGAGCAGACAGGAAGACCCGCCCGACCATATGGTCATATCCAATGGCAACCAAAACATACAACAATAGTACTGATTTATATCTGTGAAATCCTGTATTTTTATTAATAACATTGAATTAGAGAATGTGTTATTTTGCCCATTTCTAACTTAATATTTTAGCAACAGAAAGTTTAGTGAGGTAAACTTTATTAAATGTTTGGTGAAAATAAAAACAAATGATACATTCCACCAAACTGTCACCACATTTTCACAATGCAGCCATCGACAGGTTCCCATAGAGCCCTAGTAACTAACTGACACCCTTCTTTTAGCATCCTCCTCCCCATGCCTTATGCCTCCTTACTATTCAGAAGTTCATGTTATGTGACCAGGGTGATGTCATTAAAGGTCCTATACCCTTTAAATTTGCAAAATGTCTCTCATGTATATATCTGATCACATGAAGTCACAGCATGTCTTCGTGGACCTCTACTCCTCTCTATCCTCCATGGAGGCTGCTGTGATTTCATGTAATCGGATACATACATGGCGTACAGTTTGCTAATGTTTGGAGGCTAAATTACCTTCGATGATGTCACTCTGGTCACATGATATGAACATAACACAAGGCACCATGTAAATAAATTGACACAATATTTCCTTTAAGTAAATAGAACTTTATATGTCTTTAGTTGAATATAAGCAGACAGTCCCTAAGTACAAGGAGGCAGAGCAGTGTTTTGAACAGACACAAAGCTGTCAGTCAGAATAATGGGGAGGGATTCATTGGCAGCCTGGGAGAGGAGAAGAATTAAAGCAAGAAGACATAAGTCAGGAAAGTTAACTTGCATGTCAGAAAAAAAAGCTGTAATTAAGGGTACAGTGCCTCACTGGTAGCAAATTTTAGGTCATTTGGGGATAACCCTTTGTCAGCAGGCATTCTTAGTTAGGGTGGTCAAATTCTGGTGTCAAATCAACCCTTAAACAAGAACACACACATAAATAAACAAATAAAAAAGAAACATTAAAGTGGTTTGTCCATGAAAGATAGTTCTAAAATTTTAATTCCCTTGTGATTTTTACACAATAAACGTAGTTTTGACCCCTTCCTATACAATTTTACTCAGTTTTTATTGCTGTTTTTGCTCTTCTAACTCAGTCAAGGTCAGTGTAAAATTGTGGGTGGCACCAGCTGAGCAGACAATTCATGATTCCTCTGTGCTATGAGATTCTGGGTTCTGATAATGTTCTTAGATTATCAGGGTACAGGTTTATCTACATTTTATTTAGCTTATGAACATTCTACTAGTATCTGACGCATAAAAAAAGAGAGATGAGACAGATTATAGTCATGAGATGAATATCAGACACAATAACACATAACAAGCTCTGCTTCCTCACTTAATCAATTGCCGTCAGCACTGCTATGTCACCCCCTCCCCTGGGTTTGTCATGTTTGTAGAGCAGCTGCTGCTGTGTCTGCTCCATGCGCCTAGAATCACGTCTAGAATCTCATTCCAAGAACTTTGTGGACTGCTTTAGAGCCTTAAATTAGAATATTCTCCTTCTTAATAATGGAAGGCATCAAAGTAGCTAGTCTCTTTCAGAGAATACTGAGCAATAGATAGAGCCTGCTAAAAAATGCTGGATATTCATTTAGTCTTTGAGGGACAACAGTTGACATCCTCCTCATGTAGCTGTCTTTACTATTCACATATGCAATTTTAATTTCACAAAGCCTATTTTAAAATTCCTCAGAAGCTCATAAACTCTGTTGGTTGAATCATGTGCAAACTGAATGTAGTAAAGTTATTGTTGAACTGCTGTACCTTAGCAATTCCTCCATATTCGGCTATCTGCACATGATGAGGAAAAAAGGAGCAATAGCTATATTGTCTATATCTAACACACACCCTCATTTGCTTCAATGGGCTCATTCGCAAGGTTGTGGATTTTACAGCCCTGTGTAAGATACAACTTCCCATGATGCAAATGATAGAGCAGGTGCTATTCCTGCTTGTTTTTGTGTCCATCCATTTTCAATACTCATCAGTGCGTGAGCAGAGTTACCCAAAAATGACCCATGGGAGGCAACCAAAGGTCCATGGGACCCTACTTTGAGTCCTGTATAACTGCCCCCAACATATGTGCAGGTAGCCTAAGGCCTCATGCAAACAACCATTTTGGAGGCCTTGAGCTAGTGGTGAATGGTAGTTACTATAGAATTGGGATAAACTTAATTGAACACAGTCATTGCCATGTGTCTGTGTTAGGTCAATGACCTTTCCTAAGAATAGACAACGCACATCACTGTGAATGTCAGCTTTAGCTCGGATTCTTAGCGGGACACTTCCCCCCTTAGCTGCTTATCTATCTTTATCATCAGTTTTAAGTAAGGAACAAATATGGCAATATGTGAACTCTTGTAATCTGTCATGTTTTTATCCTTTGAGGGGCAGTCCCAGGATTTCCCTATAAATAAAAGTAATAAAGCAATAGAGCACAAAGCAACACATGTCACTTGTGTCTCTATCTCTACTCCCACCATCTCTCAAAGGAGGGGGGAATGGGGTTATTCTTCCTGTGTGTCTAATTCTCACATGCACAGATACCTCGTCATAACCATTGCGCCAACAACGTCTATTGTCTATGGCCATGGTGTACTGAGGAATTGTGCACGCCAGTAACTTTTAATGGATATATCTCCTGCAGATGTCATAAAGGCTGCAAACAACTATGGGCTAATGCACACTGCAGATGCCATACAGGCCGCAAACACTGGTCTGTCTCCCATGCCAGACCATGTGCATGAAGCCTTTAAGGGGTATTCTCATCTGGGCATTCATATTCAGTTTCATTAATCTTCCATATGTAAACATTTCTTCAATTAGATGTTATTTTAAAAAAATTACCTGTGTGAAGATAATTTCTCATAAATGTAGTCATATGGTCCCTTAGAAACAAGATTGTGTCTTTAGATATGACTACTTCTGCTGGAGGGATTGCATATCCTGTATATGAAATGTTCGGGAGTTACTGCATGTCCTGTGTTAATGAAAGCTGAAGCCAGGCGGTCAGGCAGGGGCACAATAGTGCATGTCTGGCCACCGCTGCCAAAAAGTCAGGTGGTCGGTCGTATCCGAGGAAGCCATCTCGTTCCTGAGGGACAACATGGCTAGATTTATGAGAAGTTATCTTCACACAGGAACATTTTTTTTAATAACATCAGAAATTTTTACATATGGCAAACATATTATATTAAAAGTTAATGCCCAGATGGAAATACCCCTTTAAGGTTGCCTTACACAAGCAGATTTTCTGCCTTCAAGTACATTGACCAATGATGTTAGAAGATCTATGAGCCATGTTTACATGTAGCAATCGCAGTACTTGTGTACATGATAGATGCACATGATACCCCCCCACATATTCTGTTGAAATGTAAGTCCTCCAATAATAAGAAATTAGCACATAGCTCGACTTGTTTTTCCTGCTGATCATTCTAATTTGTTTGTGGTTAATGGTCTTTATTACATGAAAGATGTACTTTATGATAATATAACAGAGATAAACTAATGTGCCAGAGAAATGCTTCTTCCATTAATAGTCTAGTATAATGAATGCACAAATATCCCTTCTGGGAATATTTCTCAGTCACAAGTAAAAGATCTTCTCCCTATAATCTTTAAAGTATACGTGAAATAATAGAGCTCCTTTTCTCTGCAATCAGCCTCCTTTCTCTGCAGTGCTGTACCATGAGAGATGGAAGTGGTAGATAGAACATAAAATACAACTTTACATCTCTAGACAGCTGTCTGTTTTACTGATGACTAAACGTATATATATATATATATATTAGTTAGGCCGTATAGTATTGTAACACTAACACCTTGTTTTAATTAAGACCAGCCTTGCGTCAATGTCAGATAAGGCATAAACAGGTTAGCTGGCTGAGTTGCCACAGCTATATCCATTACTTAAGTGGAGCATGCACATATTATGACCATTATGTTTAAAATAGCCCTGAGCCACGCAGAATGGAAAGTGGAGTCGGAATTCCATGGTTTATTACAGTAAAAGGGCAATAAACATCTGTAATATTAGCAGTGGCAGAACACAAAATTGCTTGATAGCATTTGAAAAGAGAACCAGTCATGTGAATTGAATTTTCAGCTTGGGGCCTAAGAGGCCAAATTTAATCATCCAACTGAAATTATCACACAAGTCAATATTCCCCCCTTCCCTACAAAATAAAAAGAAAGAGAGCGAGAAATGAATTCTCCAATGCTGAAGTTCA
The DNA here is from genome assembly GCA_019512145.1 of Engystomops pustulosus. Classification (NCBI taxonomy): domain Eukaryota; kingdom Metazoa; phylum Chordata; class Amphibia; order Anura; family Leptodactylidae; genus Engystomops; species Engystomops pustulosus. The sequence continues at coordinate 77,664,428 of CM033641.1, read as the reverse complement.
GCAGGTGGCCTTGAGGCTGATAACCAACTGGATGAAATCTAAATAACTTTGCCGAAACAAAACCAGCAACAGAATTGATTGCCTTTCAAGTTAAATGAAAGTGGCCCTACCCAGTCAATATGAATAGCGAGCGCTCACACTCTACGCAGTCCGCATTGAGATCTAATAAAGAGCAACCCCTTCAATCCTGAGCTATGATTGGTTGACAACTTCTAGAACTACTAAAGTCAATTTGATCTATTGATTTGTACCAAGTTAAAAACCCCTTGTATTACAATCTAAATCACTTTTATAAGTGCTCCTGTAAGGCAGCGGCAATCAAAGTCTGCTACGTATAAGCCATTCAGGGATGTGCTGGGCCCACTGCTGGTTATGTTTTATCAAGGAAGAATGCAGCTATGCACTGGTTGGACTGACAAGACCAGGCATAACAATACTGAAAGTCTCTTTATTTCAGATTAAATACTGAAAGTTTTTATTTATAAAAGATTCATTAATTTCCATTGATATTTTACAAAAAAAAAATATATTTTTCAAAAATGCAACATGGAAAGTCAAACAGACCTTGCTCGAAGTACAAAGTGCTGGGTCATTGCCAATGTGTTCCTGATGAGTTTTATTTTTTTTGACCACCCATTTTAAAGAAAAGCATAAGAAATAAAAATGTGGACTTAGTTATAGAGTAGCCTTTTGTTATCATAGAGCACACAGAAAATGTTTGAAAAATGTCATGAAAAAGTTTAGTCATATATTCATTTCAGGGGGCAAGATCTTTAAAATGGGTGGGCAGTTTGGTGACAGACTCTTAACCCCTCGCCGCCTTTTTTGTCCACTCACATTAAAATCTGAATTTAGTTTCAGTACAGAGCGGTCGTTGATGGATATTTTTCTACGTAACAAAATTCAATTAAAATGTGTATGTTTAATATTCATGCCGTGAACTGAGGAAGCGGGAAAAAAATTCACCAATGCATGTGAAATTGGTAAAAAAAACGCATTTGTGCCGTTTTCTGTGAGCTTGGATTTTACGGATTCACTGTACGCCCAAATGACAGGTTTTTATTCTTTTGGGGGGTATACGTTACGGGGATACATAATCATATAGGTTATAATGTTTCATACATTTAAAAAAATAAAACCTCTGTACAAAAATATTTTGGGGGATTTTGCCATTTTGGTGCTAATAACTTTTTTATACTTTGGTGGTATGGAGCTGGGGGTGTGGGTTTTTGAGGATTTTGATGACTTTACAATGTTGATACATTTCTTTGATCACTTTTTTATAGAATTTTATTTTTTTTTAAATGGCAAAAAAGTGCATTTTCACTTTGGGCGGATTTTCCGTTACGGGTTTAAACGCAGTGAAAAATTTATCATATTTATAGATCAGGCATTTTGTCGATACCTAATGTGTTTATGATTTTTACATTCTATTATTATATTATATCAAGTTAGGGAAAGGGGGGTGATTCGAATTTTAAGTTTTTATTATATATAATATTTTTGAACATATGGTGCTTATGATGCCTATCTAGGTCATATACAGTGCCCATATATCAAGTAGTAGGCAGTAATGGGGATTTTCTTAATCCATACATTACAATTGTGCCTGACACAGATGTAATGTAATGCGGTTAACCCGAAGGTAGCTGTGGTCGTTCGTGAGGACCCGACGCGCTACCATGGCGACGGATTGACGCTCCCCGATGACGTCCGGGGAGCGACGAATACTCAGAAAGACTGGCGGGCCACATTCCGCCTCCAGCTTTTCTGGGTGGGGTCAGCAAGAAAAACACCCAGCACCGACACCGTAGTAGGGGTGTTACCGTAAGCCTTTGCTGCAATGTGCAGAAAGACCTATCGCTATGGAGAGAGCTGCGCCGCGAGCCCCCTCCATGCACCGGGACCCGGCAGTCTATAAGTACATGTTGGTAAGGGCGTGTAAAATTAACCTGACATACGAGGATCTCCAGACGGGTTCTAAAAGCCCATTACACCTTAATCTTCAAAGTGGCTTTGTCTTCCTTTGAGCATTTTGAGTTTCTTTAAAATTGTGTGTTTAGATCTTCCTGACTCTGCCAGAATCGTGTATTGAGTTCCCAAGCGACCTGGGGGCCAATTTATAACAGTAACCATCGTGACTTCTTGTCTGCCTCTATTTTACATTCAGCCGAACATGATCTCGTGTCTTCTGATCACTTCCACAAACTACCCTGCCTGCTTGCTCACACACCCTCCTTCCTGAGCTCCTCTTACAGGTGGAAATGTTTTTAGGGAAGCTTAGGGGGTTGTAAAGGAACAGGAGAAGAAAGGTATTGTGACTGAGCCGGAAGGAGGGTGTACAGAGGGAAGCAAAAAGGAGTTGAGGGGGGTTGAGAGAGAGCATGAAAAACAATGTGCATTGATGACAAGGGAGGAGAGATTGCGCCGACAAGCGATCCATAACTTTTGCCCCCCCCCCCCCTCCCCGAGACTTAGCACCAATTCTGGAAGGGACAGTCCGGTCAAAATACATACATATTAAGAAATTAAAAAGACCAAAGACAGGACCATAGAGATCTTTGTAATAAAGGGTAATGGGTTTTGGAACATGTCTTAAAGGTATCTTTCACTACCATTTTAGTCATGCTTCAAGATCTGCTGATTTTCCTGGGTCTGTCAGTCACTAAAGAAATGCAAAATATTTATATTTCTCATGTCTTTAATTATAGGTTTAGGGACCATTTTGATGATTTGTGAAAAACAAACACGATGTTACATTGTCATATCATGATATTCATTGATATAGTACGACAGCAATCATCATAGTTACTGAAATTTCTGTTTGGCCACAGGATTCAAGGGATATTCCCTAAAATTGATACTAGACAAGATAGAGTAGTAACACATGATAAATAAATACTTAATTTAACTAATTTAGTTATCTTAAAATTGTAGTCACTATATCAAGGAAAAAAGACAACACCTATAAACATAAATATACATCTACAGAGCAGGATGTCACCGGGCTGCATCCCGGTCTCGGGATGCTGGGCGCATCGTGTCTGCTCCGTGTGCCACCGCGCTGATGGCACGGTCTCACTCATCTATCCACGGCTCCGCTGTCTCCTGGGGACTGCCCGGTGCAGTCGGCGTCCCCGCATCTAGGGACCCGGCCATGTGTGCTCCTTCCGAACATTTTAAGGGCCAGCGCATACGTTTTCTTATATGGTTGCACTGGCCCTGAACTATCCATCACTTAAGATCCTGCCGTTCCTGTGTCCCATGCAAAGATCTTGTGCCACAGCCTAAAGTAAACGCTTCCTGGTGATTTACTGCATTCCTGGTTATTCTGTTGTTCTGTGATTCATGAATTCCTGTGCTATTCCTGGTTCGGTGTAGCCTCGCATTCTTGTTATCCCCTGCATTACCTGGCGTCTCCGCTCCAAGCCCGTCTGTTGTCCCGTAGTTACCGAGCGTCTCCTCCGTGTGCTGTGTTCCGTTGTGCCCAATTGCTTCCGTACCCACGCCGGAGCCTACCCACGTGACTGACCGTAGGATTTGGCACTCGAACCTGACATCTCTGCCGCCTGCCCTGACCCGACGCCTGCGACCTGACTACGGAGACTGGCTTCTGCAAGTAGAACCTCGACTCTTGGCTGACCCGCGGGCTGTCCAAGACGCGGAACGACCTGGTGTATCCTTGCCGCACGCAAGTACCAAACCGCCTTTGCGCTGGGCTTGGTGAAAGCTGCACGACCACTTGGATTTCCAGTTTTTCAGCGTGTCGGATGTTCCATCTCCCCGCGGTGGTCCCAGGGATCCACGGATTGACCACAGGATATAATGGAAATGTTTCACCATTTGGCTATACAATACTGAGAGAATAGAAATTGGAAAGATCTCACCCATAGAAGTGTGGGATTCAAAGTGCGTCCAGATGCAAGAGTCCTAAAAGTCCCTATAGTTAGGCTCCCTGATACCCCACATTAAGTTGCTCCCGTCCCAACGCGTTTCCTCCTCAATTTAAGGATTCATCAGGGGAACGTTCCCCTGATGAATCCTTAAATTGAGGAGGAAACGTGTGGGGCACTTTGGCAGGAGTATACATGGATTCTATGACAGGGCTTGCTGAGATTTTAGGGAAAGTTTTTTTGTGGGACTGTCCTTGATAGGACGGGAGCAACTTAATGTGGGGTATCAGGGAGGATAACTATAGGGACTTTTAGGTCGACACCATCCCTATGCTCCTGCATCTGGACCCATATTGAATTCCACACATCTATAGGTGAGATCTTTCCAATTTCTATTCTCTCAGCATTGTATAGCTAAATGGTGAATTTCCATTATATCCTGCATCTATAGATGTATATTTATTTTTAATAGTGTTGTGATGTTATTGTCTTTTCCCTTGATATAATGCTTATTTTAAGATTAATTAGTAAAAGTTAAGTTTTATAATTATGTGTTATTCCATCTTGCTTACACTGTTATAGGCCACACATGTAAGTGAGCATATGTGTTTCATGTCATTAGTTCTGCAGCAGTTTGTGAAACTGGTGTGAATTGGAATATAGACCATTAGTGCTTTCCTCTCAATATTCCCACAAAGACAAGATTCTTCAATATACTTTGGATAAAAAATAACACATTCTCTAATTCACTGTAAAAATACAGAATATATAATCCCAACCTGTCTCTACCAGTCCTGGTGTACACCATTTCCGCTGTCCCGGATTCCGATTATTAATCTTCTGACTTTAGGGTAGGGAGGTTTTATTGTTCTCATGTCTGTGGTGCACTGAGCTCCTCTTTACACATACAGAAACTACCTGCCGGCAAACAGCATGGTGAGGGGAGTAAAGCTAAAGACAGATAAGTTCTTTATCCAGGAGAGGGGCAGGGAGGCACAGCAAATCTGGCAGTGTATGTTATGGCTGAAAAGTAGCAGAAATAAGAATGTAATTGTGTGTTATATTCATCTCATGGGTCTCATTATCTCTCATCTCTGATCTCCGATCTGTCAGCTTACAGCATCTCACACAGCAGTAGAGGGATCATGTAGTGTCTGCCTGGAGTGCACACCCACACTCTGGGATTTTGCACTGACCAGCTTAGGGAGTGATAGGAGCTAAAACAGCAATAAAACTGAGTAAAATTGTAAAGTAAGATGTTAAAAATTATCTTTATTGTGTAACTTCCCTAAGGGATTAAAATTTAAGAATTTTCTTTCGTGGGCAAACCCCTTTAAGAATAGAATCAATAGGATAAGTAATATACTTTTGTCTTTGCATTTTATTTTAATCATGCTTCACAGCTCAGATAGCATGGCAACATAGCATGTGAAGCTCTGACATGACAGGACACAAAACATAGCACATTTATCTCAGGAGAGCACAGAAAATGCTCTTTTGGACTGAAACATCTATGTATGTATGCGCTATGTTGTGTGCAAGTACCTACAACCTTGATTATTTTAAAAATAGACTTGCATTTGATAATTATATACAGGTAGGAATTTCCTTTGCAGAAGTCACCTTATAGTTACAATGAAAAACAATATAATGGACAAGTCAGAAATAAAGTACATTAGTCATACAGCACATCTTCATCTTCTTTAACCCCAGATAAAAGATTTCTGAAATACATGTCAGGGCTGGCCTCCTGCTGTTAAGGGACCACCATATGGAATTGTACTTCTTTATTACATTTTTGCATGGATTTTTATATGTACTTCTGGGTTACAATTTCTATTGGCAATGATTGATATGAGGCATGTATTTCATAGGGAGATGTACAAGCAACATGAGCACCATGGGGCATAAACCTTATTAGCCAGGTATATACTAATTTACATGGAATACCTTTGCACTGCAAATACATAGGCATGTGATATCCACCTCTTCTCTATGTAGGTTCACTTTTATTTAGCATCTAGTGCTGTCCTCTGTAGACAATAAAACATGCTTGCATGCTTCAATGAGTTTGGACTTACAATATCACCAAGTCATGAAGAATAGTTAGAAGAGGTTGGGCAGTTAAATCTGTCTTAAATGTCCTCCGCATATCTGCCACTGAGACACCTTACCTTATTTACATCTGTTTTTCAATATGCAAATAAGTACAGATGAGTCATATTCTGAATAGAAGAGCCATGTTTTCTGCAGGCTGCCAGTGAACAATGCCTCCTTCTTTTAATTGACAGCTAAGTGTCTCTTCAAATCTCGGCCAGAGCAGACAGGAAATACTCTTCCTGTCCACTTCCTGTCTTTACCAGAATGCTGTCCCTCTCACTGCTGAATTTAACAGTAAGCACTGTGGAAACTGAAGATCTTGTCATAGACAAGACAAAGGAAGAAAAACTTTGGGGAATGATTTTACTGGTGGGAAGAAGCCGATTTAACCTTGGACACCTTGGACCATTTCACTTTTCAAAAAAAGTAAGGTTTTTTGTGCCTGTTTCCTTTTAAGCTTCCCTTTAAGGAGGCCAACTCTGACGATCTACCCACGATCAGGTAGCTGAAAACATTACTTGCCCATCAACCTTCAGAAAGAAAATTCTAGCATAGATGAAATAAATAAATACAAGAAATATACGATATCACCCTAGTCCTAACAACACAATGCAGAACTTTTTTCTTGTCTATTTTCAATTCAGTTTTCATGCTGTCAAATGTAAAATTAGATGATGAATGTATATGTGCACTGATTGTTATCCTGACAAGCACATAACACAAATAAAGATGAAAAAAAGGCTTTCAGATGATAAATCCAGGTGTTCGAACAGGAATAACCCAGCCGACACATTCTGTATAATCACATCAACCTTTCAGACTCCTTGTCAAGATCCTTGAATATTGATTGCCTTGCAAACACCAGGTAAATCATGTAGGATGCTTAAATTATTCTCTTCAGGCTGTGTAATACTTGTTTGAGAACATGTCGGCAACCTGCCCGCTCCCTGAGTGCGGTCAGTGCTTCTTGTCAGACACCATAGTCTGCGGTGTAAACCATTGCTTTAGATTTACTGCTGAAGGTGACTAATTGTTAGTCCAACACAGTACACATCATTATTAAGGGATCTGGTCAATAAAAGGTCATAGGAACACTAGCCAGACCCACTTCAGGGAGCCTGGAGCCTAGATGAGCAGAATCACTGATGTGTTTTTAAGAAACCTATAAAAATAGAAGAAGTTTGGAAATGCTGAAAAGAAGTTCTGAAAGAATGAGCAGCTCTTAAGTGGAGATGCTTTAAGGATTCTCAAAGCAAAGTGCTAAATATTACTCTGCTGTATAAATTATTTAGCTTCAAAGACGGGAGATGGGATGCTCTTCAGTCGAAGGCATTAGTTGATTTTAAGCCAGTGTTATTCCGAATGTGATTTTAAAGTCTAAATCCTGTCTAGCCGAAGAAATTCATATGTATTAAGTAGAAAGGCGTGTGCTCTTGTTAAATAATGTTTTATTCCAGTAGGAGGAAATGTAGGTAAATTCACTGCATGGAGATGTAATTCGGTAAAATAATGCACAATGTTTCCAATTGACACAGTCTATTCAAATGAGCAGTCGTGATTGTGCTCTGCCACAGATCTGATAGATTATGAATAGGGAATGTGTTTCCTGGCTGTCACATAATGTGAATGTACAATGACACATTTGTGAATGTCATTTCTCTCTGCAGAGCATTTATATTTGGGAAGATTATCTTTACAAACAGTTGTTACCTCTGATTATCAGATTTCTAAGCATCTTGATTGGTCCATGTGAATGTGGGTCCATCAAAATGATTACTATGAAAAATCATATTGTAAGATATGCCCTGGTGATGGTCATTATCACATTTTGAAACAAACCTAAAAAGTAAAAGTGAACTGGCCCACCAAATAACCAGGGAATCCTCCATGGATCCCAGCTATAGCACAATAATAAGCTCCCCAGGTCCACTGGAAACCAACCCATTTGGCTAGTTAAAGGGGTATTCCAGGAATAAGAATAATTCACATGCAAATGGGTCATTAAAATATAAATTAATGTGTAATTGGTTGTTATATAAATTTTTCTCCCCTTAGCAAAAAAAAAAAGTGTTAACATGCACGTTAATGCAGAATTAAAATGCTACTGGCCCTTTAAACAATCCATTGATTTTCTCTGCGCAGAGCAGACACAGGGCAGAAGATGGCTGCTGGTCACATGTCCACATCACATGTCCTGCACCTGCCTGGGCAGGTCATGTGATTGCCACTATGTTTGGCTGTAGTTGGTTGGTTGCAGTGCATCCAGTATGGCCAGTGTTGTGGTGAGACCCATCTCAGTGAGATAATGTGCACTGTTGGCAGTTACACATCATCACTATGGTAACAGAGCAGGGCTATCTGTTACATCATCACTAGGAGCAGAGCATAAGAGGGCAGAGGAGTTACTTGGAACTAAAGGATCATGGGACTTGTAGTTTCCAGTGGCGGCCATCTTGGTGATAACTCTGCGTACTTTAGAAAGCCCATAACATTTTGTGAATCATAAAATCAAACTTTTTAAGCTCCATTTTCAGATTAATGACATTGAGTTTGACATTGATTCATTTATTTATAGCATTATGGGTTTTTGTTTCAGGCATTTATATTCCCGGAATACCCCTTTAAATTTGTTTCTGAGAAGTTGATTAGGGGAATGCCCAAGGAAACCCAAGAATGACACTCAATCTAAGTTATCATCCACCAGATGTCTAAAAGGTCAAATATGCCTCCCAAACCAAATGTGGTGCTCTATATAAGCCTTCTATTCAGGCAGAAACATACCTTAATTGTTATATCTGCCCGCAGTCAGCATTCACATAGGCATAGGCTGAATATGGGAATCAGGGCTAACGGGGGGGACATTGAGTCATGATTCACACAGAGAGTTGCAGGATACTTCCTAGGGCTTCCTAGAACCTTATTGTCAAAAGCTGACTGGGTTCTATAAGTATAGGGGAAACTGTTGCTCAGGTCTGGTGCTGGCCTTGGGTTAAAAGTTCAGCTTCTCAAACCCTGTTAAATTTGAGTATCTTGTACTGGATCCGAGGGCTGATGCTGCTGACCAGTAGTTTCACAACTAAGAGTCCTTAACAGTTTGTACACTTTGACCCTTCTCCAGACCAGTGCACCAAATGTTCTCTTCTTTAGCACACAGTCAAACTTCTGGTAAGTGTTTTGCCTCATGTCCTCCTATGGAATACTTTACTTATAACAAGGTTTTTTGTATCTTTTGCCACAAGTGGCTTATCTGTAGATATTCCTTTTATTTAAGACTCCTTTTCCTTAAAATCTAACATCCATCAATATGCAGTATCTTCAGCTGTAGAGTACTGTAAATTATTGCTCATTAATACCCAACCAAGAGAATGGACTTAATGAGCAGTTAGTTTTAGCACACTTTAGTGATCAAGCTATGTAATGGAGTTCAGAAGCATAATAGACTGAATTCCGTACCATTAGAAAATGCAATTAAATTATTTTAAGTAAGACAGTTATGGGAAATTAATATTTCATATTGAGATAGAATGAAGTGATAATAGCTGAGCTGATACAGCCCATTCCATGTTATAATTCTATGATCATATTAAACATTTTGGTACATTAAAACAGACCTCATCCAGTTGAACATATATATGTGCTGCACCTGTATGTGTTACATGGATGCCGGTGATTGGCAATAAAATAACCATTTTCTAATGGGAAAATGCACAGAAACCAAGACCAATATTTTATGCAAGATGTTGAATAGTTCTCAGAAATGCCCTTTTTATTCTGGGAGACTCAGCATTATGTAGCTAATAAAGTGTGCATACAATTGACCTGTAAGGTGTCATGGGAGAGGAGTCATGTTGGCCAAAGGACTACTTAATTAATAATAATAAGAATAATAATTTCTTTATTTATATAGTGCACACAGATTATGCAGTGCTGCACAGAGCTTGCCAAATCAGTCCCTGTCCCCAATGGGGCTCACAATCTAATCAACCTACCAGTTTGTTTTTGGAGTGTGGGAGGAAACCGGAGGACCCGTAGGAAACCCACGCAAACAAAGAGATACTGTTTTCAGATGTTGACTTTACCCCAGTGCTGCAAGGGTGTAGTGCTAGCCACTGAGCCACCATGCTGTCTACTTGAATAATATGCCACATTATACTACATTCACACCATTTGTGAATTTGTGAGTGGATTCCCGACGTATTAACTCTGTCCAGGTTTCTGAGGTTACTGTAACAAAGAGAAACAAATAGCCATGCAGCAACAGGGAGCAATTAATTAATTTGCTAAATATTACAACTGATATCATCATGTTTAATATGCATGTGGGGCATTATAAGGGAAAAAATGGGAGTAAGATCAAGTTCTCAGATTGCCCACATGGCAAGATATTAAAATATAAAATTTTTGAGGCATAAAAGGTGTCGTAAAACACCTGGTCGTAAAAGGAAAATAACATACACCTAGCCTTCCTCGTGTCATCACAGAAAGATGAGTGAAGGGGGATTTTGTAATCCTATTTTTGTTGAAATATCCCCATAGTAAATTGTCATTCTTTTGGTATCCACAAAGGATGAATTGATTGCATATTTCTGCTTCCGCAGGCACCAGACATTATGTATTAAGTCCTGTTTTTATTCCTTTTATTTAATCAAACAGTTTATTTTTGCATTGTATGCTTATGTTTGTTCAATTTAATGTTACCTTTTGTATGGTAACACTTTTGTTTGTAAGCACTGTCCTTTTTCATATTACAACTTCAAGAGCATTCTTTCCAAGAACTCAATAGAAGAATTAACTAAATTGATTGCTCAACTAGTTAACGTTTTAGTGTATTTTGGCTTTGTCAAATGCAAGGTGTCTTGCCAACCTTATATAACAAGTCATGGCAACTTAAAAATCAGAACAAACATGACATTGAACACATTTAACATACAAGAAACGCTCATGATAAATAAGCACCAAAAACACACACTGGAAAAGAAAAAGAAACAATCACAAAGAGACCTCACAACGATAAATTGCCCCCATGAATTGTCACAATCCAAAGTTGTGAATGAAAATAAAAAAGCATAAGTTATCTCATATGCAGTTATTAAAAAAAAAGGGATAAAGGGAAATGTGCAATCCTATATGTAACACATATGCATCAGATTTTCTATAAATAACATAAAAGCGTAATCGGGCCAGCAATTATCTCAAGAACACAGGTGACCTTATTTCCATTTTGTGTGCATTGTGAAGGGAGAGATGGTGGTCACACATCACTTTCTCTATTCACTTACACATACAGAACTTTTGAAAATAGCCAAAAGCCTGTGCATTATAATAAGAGCTCATTGAACTCCCCAACTAAATCATAAGTAAGGATCTTAGTGCTGAATAAGGATTGTTGAAATGGAAAGTTATATACCTTAGAAAGTTTATGTAGGGAAAATTGTGTGAAGTATATTTTAAAGACATGCTTAAGCATGTCTTGGGCTCATCTCCCCCTTGAGATAACACAATAGGTTATCAAAACTATGTGAAACTAATCCACAGAAGAGAAGGCTGATATGATATCTTTATGAAAATAAAAATGGTTACTGTAAAACCTTTTGCAATAAAATTCATTTATTCCTTCATTTAAAGAAGCAGAACCATGGCAAAATATAATGGAATTTAGCCATATAGTTAGGAAACAATACTTAACTGTCTTAAAGGGGTTATCCAGTGACAATAAGTTAGCCTCTGTCGACAACTTTCTGATCAGTAGGGGTCCCACTGATGGGACCCTCATGGATCACAAGAATGGGAGTCGGCTGCTCTATTCACCTCTATTACACTGATGCAGCCAAATGTTGTACTTGACTATATCTGTCAATATCATAGAGCATGCACAATCAGATTCTCTGTTCATTTGGGGTACAATGAGCCCCCATCGATTAGCAAGTTGTCCCCTATCCACAGGATAGGGGCTAACTTGTTACTTTTAAATCTAGGGTTTTGCAATAGGCTCCAGCTGAATTAGCATTTTCTGAGACTGTTGTTAGTAACAAGGTGGTTTTCTCCTTTCTTATGATCAATTTGGGTTTATAAGAATTAAAAAGTCATTAACATTTTTCAACCTACTATGCAACTTCCTACTATTTCAAACATGTAAGCAGCTCAACTTATCAAATTGTGTATGTGGATAGTTACATTTAGGAGGAATCGCTGTTGGTTTATAAATGTTTTCCTCTTTAGACATATGAGAAATTTTGGCCAAATCTGCAAATATTGGCAGGGATTTCTCAGTGAGTTTCTCATATGTACAAGTCCCAGCTCCTGACTGATGTCAGAGGAAGGAAGAATTGGGCGTGATGAATCTAAGTATGCCCAATCCATTGGCCTTTCCTTGCTTTAATATGAAACCACTGACTTTACATGCAACCATAATATTCACCACAAACACTGACCTGACATTTAGTCACTCCCTAATATACTACACAGGGCTGGTTCACATTTCCGTTAGATCTTCAGTTATTTCCATTAATTATTGTGAGACAAACCAGGTGTCTTCAAACACACAGAACAGGTACAAGTCTTTCCATTATACCGTACCTATCTGCAGTTGCCTCACCTGGTTTTGGCTCACAAATAGTGCAGCAGGTAAGTGAATAACAGACATTAGAACTGGCCCTTACTCAGTATGAACACACATGTATGGATCAGCAGAGGCCATTATCAAACATAGAAGAGGCAAGTCTACTGCTTTCAAAGGTGAATATCCAGTATTACACAGTAGAACCTACCAATAGTGGTGTAGTGAGAAGTTGACCTGAGTTTTCCCCATTACAGACACCAGAGGCTATTAAAAATAGGTGATAAGGAAACTCTAAATACATAGAAATATTTATGAATACAAAGCTCTGTAGCCAAAGAAGAGCACAAATATTTTGATAACATTTATCCTTTACTAAACTAAAATAATCTTTCAAAATATGAAAGTGATAGCAAAAGCCACACAGTGGAACAATACAATGTCATTAACAAACACACTAATGAAAATTCTTGTTCATTATTTCTAAGGTGACAAAATGAGATCAAAAGCTATGGTGCCTTAATAATGGAAATACGATATTATTTAGTGTAGGTCGTTTTGCTTGCCATTGAAAACAACCTAATAAACAATCATAAATTATTGCATACATCACTTATGATGTGATTTTTCTGTAAAATACCCAACATGTCCATGGAATGGTTACCTCTCTGCATTGAGTAGTAGAATTATGTCCGGCACATAAACATAAGTTAATGTCTATTGAACATAAACAGATGATGAATAAAACCTGGGTATCATAAAGTGCAGTGGGCATATGTAATACAAGGAATATAAATATCGGCCCTGAGGACTGATGCTGGCTTCCAATATTTTAGAGAATTTCCATAGCTTGCTGTGAGGCCATGCTATACCACTATATCGTAGATTTTAAAGGAAATGTTTCAGCAGGTTTTAGGTCAATAAACAGTTTGCATATCCTAAACTCTCTATGCTTATAACTCTGGGCCCTTTTGTTTTTGTTTTTTGTTTTTTTTTCAACAAAAGCCTTTAGGGTTTACTAAGTATTTCACTGTACTCAGCACATTAACTTTGTTTGCTCCCAGTGACATTAAAGGTACTGCATGACCTCCAGAAAGCCAACTGATCAAAATGTGAGGGATAAGTGCTCACCAGGATTATTGGCCCCATTATCTCAGGCAGAAAGGACAAATTAACTCACAAACAGAATATTTCTCTGCTGCAACAATTTCTCTTACTTAATTATATGTATAGAAGACAGTACCACATTCCCACAATCAGGTGAAGGGGAAGTTCATTCATGAAATCCACTTTTTCCAATGCCTGCCATAATCCACCACAACGCGGAGGTACTCCAGAAACAAAGTACTATCGTTCTTCAGTACGCGGCAGCCCACTCAGACCTTCTTTCTGTCCAGAGAAGAAAGGGGAACAACCACTAGTGCACCACCTTTAAGGTTGTGGACAATATAAAAGAGATCCACCTCTCTCAAATGTCGAGGTGATCTGGCATACAACTCCAACCCCTCCAAGAGCGAACATTTAAGGTGGTGCACTAGTGGTTGTTTCCTTTCTTTCCCACACAGAAAGCAGGTCTGAGCGGGCTGCCATGTACTGAGGACCGATAGTAGAGGCTGCCGGGTGACACACTGGGTTGTGGTGCATTAAGGCACGGATTGGAACAAGTGGACTTTATGAATGACCTGTTGTTTCTTCACCTTAACCTGATTGTGGGACGGAGGTACTGTCTTCTATACATATAATAGAGGAAGAGAAAGTTGTTGCAGCCAAGGAATATTTATATTTGTGACCGTTAATGCATCTTAGGACTGTTTTCTCCAGCTCCGATCAGATTAAGGTTTACATCTGTGTGCACACAACTATCAGCTTCTTATGTATATTGGAATATCTTATTTGGAGGACAAATGAACAAAAACACTTGTTCACTCTGATTTACAATAGAAGAGATAACATCTGGTGTAGGTGGTGCCAGTGTGGTTAATTCATCAAGTAGTGTAGTAAACTGGCTGTAGACACGATCCAATCTAAGTTCAATAAAATAAATGCGTACAAGGCTCCTGTTGACAATCCTGAATTGTGAATCTGTGGAATTTGCAGGAATAGGTTTATTAAAATAAAATTTGGGAGAATAATATATAGTGGGGCTCATTTACTAAGGGTCCGTGGACCGCACAAACATTGGATATTCCAATGATTACCAATTTGTGCCGCATTTAAAAGGGTTTTGTGGCGCACATGATCGGATTTCATGCGACACAAATCGGGGGGGGGGGTGCCAGCGGACGATCCAACGGATTTGGACTGAGCGCGGTATTTAACAATTATGTATGGATTACTTGTGACATTAAGTTATTTTACGCTTGCATTCCCCATAATATAGCTCTAATTGCAGTGATATGAACAAATATTATTATTATTCCAGTGTCCTAAAAAATTTCAGCATTTTGGCTTTGGATTTATTATTATTTAATGTTTCGGGACAAGTACCACCTGTAGCAGACACGTACATACAGGGGGCAAACTTTTTACTTTCATTGGCCAACCTGTTCGTTGCATGGTGGTAAGAGATCTAAATCTTTGTGGAGGATAATCCGTTTTCCCTATTCTTGGTCTGGTATAACCACTACATAGATGGTGTCATTAAATGGTTGTCTGATGAGGTGGACATTCCAAACTTTATTCATTACATGAACAGCAATACCTTGAAATTTTATTTTAAATATCAATGGCATCCAAAGGAGACTACATTTTTAGATTTAAAACTTAAAAAATAAAGTTTATAATATCCCAACTTTTGTCACCACATACAGTAAAGTACACTCTTATTTATTCAAACCCCCCCCCCCCCCCTTTTTCTTATTGAGCACTTTATTGTATCCAAACCCACATTTTGCTATACCCTTTTGGACCCCCTTTTGCCTTCAGAACTGCCTCAATTCTTCGTGGCATAGATTCAAACAAGGTGGAAGCATTCCTCAGAGATTTGGTCCATATTGACATGATGGCATCACACAGTTGCCGCAGATTTTGTCGGCTGCACATCCATTGGCGATTCCCGTCCACCCACACCCAAAGATGCTCTATTGGATTGAGATCTGGTGACTGTGGAGGCCATTTGAGTACAGTGAACTCATTGTCATGTTCAAGAAACCAGTCTGAGATGATTCCAGCTTTATGACATGGCGCATTATCCTGCTGAAAGTAGCCATCAGATTTTGGGTACATTGTGGTTATAAAGGGATGGACATGGTCAGCAACAATACTCAGGTAGGCTGTGGCGTTGCAACGATGCTCAATTGGTACCAAGGGGCCCAAAGAGTGCCAAGAAAATATTCCCCACACCATGACACCATCACCACCAGCCTGAACCGTTGATACAAGGCAGGATGGATCCATGCTTTCATGTTGTTGACGCAAAATTCTGACCCTACCATCCTAATGTCGCAGCAGAAATCGAGACTCATCAGACCAGGCAACGTTTTTCCAATCTTCTACTGTCCAATTTCGATGAGCTTGTGCAAATTGTAGCCTCAGTTTCCTGTTCTTAGCTCGCACCCGGTGTGGTCTTCTGCTGCTGTAGCCAATCTGCCTCAAAGTAAGACGTACTGTGCATTCAGAGATGCTCTTCTGCCTACCTTGGTTGTAACGGGTGGCGATTTGAGTCACTGTTGCCTTTCTATCAGCTCGAACCAGTCTGCCCATTCTCCTCTGACCTCTGGCATCAACAAGGCATTTCCGCCCACAGAACTGCCGCTCACTGGATGTTTTTTCTTTTTCGGACCATTCACTGTAAACCCTAGAGATGGTTGTGCGTGAAAATCCCAGTAGATCAGCAGTTTCTGAAATACTCAGACCAGCCCTTCTGGCACCAACAACCATGCCACGTTCAAAGGCACTCAAATCACCTTTCTTCCCCATACTGATGCTCAGTTTGAACTGCAGGAGATTGTCTTGACCATGTCTTCATGCTTAAAAGCACTGAGTTGCCACCATGTGATTGGCTGATTAGAAATTAAGTGTTAACGAGCATTTGGACAGGTGTACCTAATAAAGTGGCCGATGAGTGTATATAATACAATATGCCAAATAGTTGAAAAAAAATAACAACCAAGATAATGGTTCAAATTAACACACTATTTTGGGAAAAAGTGTGTAGGTTTTCATCCAGAAGACCCCCAACTTTAAAACCAGAAAGCTATTGCTTTCTAATGTTTAACACTAAAATTCCATATTGTTTGAATTCAAGAAAATAAATTGGGACACATTTATTAAGAATGTGGGAAACTGCAGTAAAAGTGCTCTGCACGTATATAATGCTGGGTGAGACGGATTAATTAAGAACAAGCACTCGAAATCATGAATCTGTCGCTTCCCTGCACTGGCCCAACAGAGTTCACCGACTTGAGTGCAACACAATTCGCATGTTAAACCTGTGTCCTACTGAATTTGTGTTGCATGTTGGCTAGTGCAGCTGCGCCACAAAACGGTAGCGTGCGACACATTTGTGGTTTAGACAGTTCTTAAATACCTGTGCAAGCGGCTTCCACTCGAAAAAAACTTGCAAAGTCTGACAGAAAAGCCCTTAGTAAATGTGCCCCATGAAATCCATATATTAGTTTCAATATACCTTTGTTGTTTCAGATAAAATTATTTCAATTGTTGCTTTTATATATATTTTTATTTGTCTATAGTAAATGTAAGTTTGCTCCAGTGGGCATTCCACCCATGTGGTAAGAAAGGGGGAGGGAGCATCCTCTCTGCTTTACCTGCCATTGTGCCGACACTTTCATCTATGACTAATGATCCGAAAGAATCAGAAACATGTCAGATGTGTTTGTGAACTGCTCCTGATTCATGCTGGTTTGAAGGATTTATAGTTTCACAGAAGGATGGCAGTGCGGGCCATTTTATTGCTTCTAAAAATCTGTGGAATAGCCTGCCTCAGGAGCTGGTCACAGCAGAGAGCTTAAAACAGGGTCTAGATGCCTATTTTAGATGGTTGTTTTATAATATTGAATAGTGTTCCCTTACATTCCATTCCTTCAGATTCTTTCCCTGCCTTCCTTGGTTGAATCCAATGGACATAATAACTACGTTATGATGTACTTAAAGAATAAATAAACTTAAAAAAATACACAAATGAATAGTGAAGGGGATCATAGGTAACTTTGTAATATACTTTATTAAAATCTGTTCTTATTTCCTGTTTTTTTTCCTTAATCAAACAGCTTTTGCAAATCAAATCCAAGGATATTTTAATTTCCTTTGAGAGTTGAATCATCAAGAGAAATGCTTATTAGCCTTCTTATCTATCTGAAGTGGAGGGACACATGTGATGGACGGTAGTCACATGCAGTTTCATGTGCTCGAGTCTCTGTAGTCTAAGAAATGCGCTTTGGCACTTTTGAATACCCACAAGCAGTTTGTAGCAGTCCAGTGTCTTAGATGAAGACTCCAATGACCTCTTGAGATTCCAGTGTCAACTGTTTCAGGGCACTTTTTTATACTAAATAGAGGTCAACTCTTGGGCTGCATTCACACGAACATAGGGAGACGTATATATGGCCACAAGCTGTACACACGTCCCCCATAGGCCGGCAATAAGCGTACGGAGCGACACAGTACCGCTCCGTACACGAGGAAAAGATAGGTCACACTCGCCATTCATCACAATGGAGAGGAGAGAGGTCACAATTCCTCTTCTCTATCTCGGCAAATGTATGCCCACTGGGCCGTCATACGTTTGTATGAGCCTCATATGAGAGGAAAGGAGTGGTGGTGTCAAGAAGAAAGGTCAAATGGGTCTGACTCCAATACCTACAGAATGCGTAGGAGTACCTTAAACATTTATTGTCTTTAGTGTCCATTTACTGTCCTGCAGTGGCCATTAGCCAATACCAAAGGGCAGAAGACACAGACAATAGTCCATAATAAACGGTTTTCACATTCTTATGGCTTATGACTGTACATGAGCCATTCAGCTTTTCGTTGGGACATCGGAACATCAATCTTCATAAATGCCTGTTACCATATGCTCTCAGCACTAACATTACAGACCATCACAATGAATTATAGAGGAGGAGACATATGTAACCATGAGCAGGTCATCCCCCACACTGTTTTACACACCACTTCAGTTTAATATTTATAGTCCAGGTTATGTGCAATGTCAACACCACATCTGCCAATAAGCGGAATGATTTTAATTTAAGTCTTACAATGGTAGACTACCAATCTTAATTACATGAGACATCAAGGTCAAAGTCAAGGATTCATCATAAGTGCTGCCTTATTTACAGCTTCACATAAATCTTGTGGCCAGGTGATGACTTCAAAGAAATAGCAGATTTATAAAGGGCAGGCTTTCTGCCCAACAATTAATTCTACATAGACTTAGCGGAAAGCATTAAAACCTACATAAACAACAAAGCCAGGTTTGGGAAATGAGGCCTTTATTAAATCATACGTTAACACAAGATTGACACATTATGTAGAGACACATAAACATCACAGGGACACAGGCATGGCATACAATAGGAAGGCCATATCTCAAATAAAGTTGCTGTTCGAGTAACTACAAAGGCATTGTCCTCAGTCAGTGTACTGTATCTACCTTACAAACAGTCAGTACTGGAGAATGAGTAGAAAAATCATTCCACAGTTGCAATTCAGTGTTCAAAACAGAGGAATATCTGCTTAACCATGACAACAAGCACAATAGACTCTATAAAGCAGAAAACTCATTTGCAGTGTGTAAAAGTATAAAGGATCTTGGCAATGTCATGTGCATTGGACCTCTGTATAATTGCATAACTCTTAGTGCAGATTAATGTGGTATTTGAAGTGCATAAAAGGTCAAGTCGCCTATAAAAAGCAACACAGGTTATATACACCTTTGCTAATTTTTTTTCCATTAAGGTCTATTGTTTTTAAGGGCAGCACGGTGGCTTAGTGGTCAGCACTACAGCCTTGAAGCGGTAGGGACCTCGGTTCAAGTCCCAGGGTCAGCATCTGCAAAGAGTTTGTATGTTATCTCCGTGTTTGCAAGGGTTCCCTCCAAATCCTCTGGTTTTCTCCCACACTCCCAAACATACTGGTAGGTTGATTAAATTGTGAGCCCCATTGGGGACAGGGTCTGATTTGGCGAGCTCTGTGGTTATGAGAAGAACTCACTTACACACTGCTGGGGCGCTGCAGGCAGTGGCAGATAAAGTGTTTTAAGTGTGCTGTTCACACGACTAGGGCCCCCACTAGCATCCAAACCAACATGTGTCCGGTTGTTAGGACTTAAGTACTACTCTATATCCTTAATCTTGTACTGTTTATAAAAGTAATTTAATGATGAACTACAATTGCGCTCTAATAACCCATCTATTTAGAAAAGCCAAACATAAAACCCTCCACTCCGACTGCTATCCAGACCAGATCTTCCAAACAGTGTCAGAGATGTGGATGCTACCCCTGGCTGCCGGGGCTCTGTGCATCCTGCAGCTGAACTCCCCCTCATACTCTATATACTCAAGTATAACCCTAAATTTACCCCTTCTCTTCCTACAACCCCTAAGGTAGGAAATGCAGCCACTACTCATTAATGAAATGTCCACAGCAGAACCCCTCTTTACTGAAATGTCGACAGCAGGGTCCCCTTTGCTGAAATGTCTACCGGCAGGGTCCCCCTTTACTGAATTGTCCACAGCAGAGCCCCCCGTTACTGAACTGCCACTCCTGATGCCCCCTTTAACGAAATGTCCATACCAGATGCCCCCTATTAATGAAATGTCCACTCCAGATGCTCCCTCCATCATTACTGTTATGTCCACAGTCAGCCTCTCTTCAAAAAAAATGTAAAAAGCTATTCTTCTCCGTCTTCCAGCCTGGGCGCATCACTATGACACGGCGGTGTCACTGCCATGTGATGTCATAGTGTAAGGACCCACTAGACCAGTGATGGGCAACCTTTTGAGCTTGGTGTGTCAAAATTTGCCAAAAAACCAAGCATAACTCGGGTGGTGTGTCACCTTGACAAAAAAAACATAATTTTGTGATATTTATAGTTTTAAATAACAAATATGTATAATTATTTAACTTTACTCAACCTCCCCATCACCCAATTTCCTGTATCCACCTGTTTATCTAAATTGTCTTCTTACTGTGTTTTTCGTTCACAGTTTTCAGGATCAGGACACATTATGAGCATGTTGTCCAGAGAACAGACCTGGCGTACCAAACTAAATCATGCTTTTAAAGATACAGCACCAAGTGGTGGTGCAGAAAGTAGTGTGAATGTAGTCACGACCCAGCGCATTATTAAAAATCTGATGCATAAAAAAATGAGAATTTGGTGGAATGGGGCCTTCCTGGACAAATACATTGAGCACAAAATGATTCCCAGAGGGCTTAGAGTACAAGTTTTTCCATCATTTCCAGTAGAAAATGAGGTTTTTGTGTCACAATGGGAGGCAGCCTGCTCCCTGTGCTCTGAAACATTTATGAGGCTCCTGATCAATGACAATAAAACTATACTCGACTCTATAGGAAAAGAGATTGAAGACGCCCGTTCAAAACTAATATCCTTACAAAATCCGGAGGAGGCAAAAACATTCGATCTCTCCCTGGAATCGGAGTTTGAAAAATGGGAAAAAGAGATATGCGACAAAAAAATAAAAAAATTCCAACGTGATCAAAATGATTTTTCCCAAAAAAGGGTTTACCATTGGGGTCGCCCCGGGCGAAATAAAAGACCTAATCGATCAGAACGAACACTAAGTCGTTCTTCATCGGCATCATCTTTGAGATCATCAAATGATCCAGGGGACAATTCATCAAATCAAGGAAACCAAGGAACTAAACGCAAATATACCCAAGCACAAGCCAATAATAAAAGACGTCCGGAGACCCGGAGTGCGGTAAATGACACACAGTTAAAGGTAATTAATTTATCTCAACGTGTATTGACTATGCATGAATTAGATGTCCTTGAAAAAGGACTCACCTTTTCTCCCTGTGCTAAATTTAACAATTTTTCTGCAGTGAAAGATCTTCAGTTATTCGGCCGATCACTAGTTTTTAAAAAATGGTTCCACACTAGTGATCCATCTGAATTTTTTGACACGAATAGAGAAATTGAAGCAGTCAGAATATTGGAAGAATTACAAGTGGAACATAACATGGACACAGAAATTCCACAATGTGTCAGGAAGAAATCAAAGAAATTTCCAAATCTGGCATCTTGTCCAGCAGTGGACCTCTTTGTCAAAACAGTGACTAATGAATTTTCCAAAATAGACAAACAGGTGAGTCATGACAACTTGACAAATGCCCAACGTCAAGCCATTAATAACTTGAAAAGAGATAAGTCACTGATTATAAAACAATCAGACAAAGGCGGAAACGTGGTGTTATGGCCACGAGTTATGTATGAGACCGAAGCCTATCGCCAACTAGGCGACAAACAATGCTATAAACGCCTTACCTTTAACCCGTTATCTAAATTTACGACTGAACTTAACACCTTACTCCTACAGGCTGTCAGAGATAAGGTGATCAACAAGGATCTCTATGAATGCCTGAA
The DNA here is from genome assembly GCA_019512145.1 of Engystomops pustulosus. Lineage (NCBI taxonomy): Eukaryota > Metazoa > Chordata > Amphibia > Anura > Leptodactylidae > Engystomops > Engystomops pustulosus. The sequence goes on along the minus strand of CM033641.1, from coordinate 77,642,308 downwards.
GAACCCGGACCCAGTGATTCCAACCCTCTATTTACTGCCGAAGGTCCATAAGCATCCCAAGGTACCACCAGGCCGCCCAATTATTTCGGGGAACGGCAGCTTGACGGAAAACGTAAGCAAATTTGTGGATCACTATTTTAAAAAAATGGTTGAGATATTACCATCTTATACTCGTGATACTATGGACCTTTTGCGTAAAATCGATGGACTCCACGTCGACAATGACACCTATTTGGTGACGTGCGACGTGGAGTCCCTCTATACATGCATTGAGCATCGAGATGGCCTGAGAGCAGCCAAATATTTTCTGTCCATGGAAAATTTCACACATGAATTTTCCTCTTTTCTTTTGCAGTTACTGGAATTCATCTTGTATCACAATTTTTTTGTGTTTGGGGGGTCCTTCTACCTGCAGCTCCGGGGGACAGCGATGGGGGCGTCTTGTGCGCCCTCATACGCGAACTTGTTCCTGGGGCTGTGGGAGAGGGACCTCCTAGATGGTGGCCAGGATGTCTCTATGGACCGGGTCCTTTTTTGGGCCCGGTACATAGATGACATCCTGATCATTTGGAAGGGTGATCTACTGGAGTTACAGGATTTTTTTACCACACTCAATAAGAATTCATACAACATCAAATTGACATACAATGCCAACAAATCCTATGTTTCATTTTTAGATGTATCTATCAGCAAAGACTCCAACGGATTCCTACAAACGAATGTCTTCAGAAAAGAAACTTCGGTTAATTCACTATTGCATGCCACATCATCGCATCCGCCACAAACCATCAAAGCCATACCCACAGGCCAATTTCTCCGAATAAGGAGAATATGTTCCACTGAGGACGAATTTGAAGCTCAAGCAACAGATCTGAAAAACAGATTTTTGCAGCGTGGATACAGTAAAAGATCTCTAAAACAGGCATACTGGCGTGCTAAGAAGACATCTCGCCAAACACTTCTAATACCCAAAGTCAAAGAAAAGGCCCCAGATCTGGTAAGATTCGTCACAGAGTACAATTCTCACTGGCATGAAATCCGCCAGATTCTGACACGTTTTTGGCCAATCCTCCTAGGGGATCCAATAATAGGCAAATACATTACACCCTACCCATCTGTAACGGCTCGGAGAGCACAAAATTTGCGTGACATTTTAGTCCGAAGCCACTATGCATCAGAAAAATCTGATACTATTTTTGGGGCTAATCGCCCAGCAGTGGGATGTAAACCCTGTGGTGCCTGCGTGGCTTGCCCTAATGTGGAGCGCACAAACATCTTTACGGATTCTTCAGGAAGCAAAGTTTACAACATCAAACACAGCATTACATGCAAAACCAAAGCCGTAATATATTACGCTACATGTCCGTGTAATTTGATTTATATTGGCCTAACGAGCCGCGCCATGAAAATACGCATTAGGGAACACATGCGCGACATAAAAGCTACATTAAAAGAAGACACAATCCTTGATGGCAAACCAGTGGCACTCCATTTTAAGGAGAAACATAATTCCGATCCGAGTCTTCTGAGGGTACGTGGGATCGACAGAGTCGACCTAGGCATTAGAGGGGGCCCAGTCCAGAAAATTTTAGCTCAGCAAGAAACTCGATGGATTTGGACCTTAAACACCTTAAAACCAAGTGGCCTCAATGAGACTCTCAGTTTCGCCCCATACCTCCGGTAGGCACCCTCCACAATTCTCATTTACCTAACACTTACCTTCCAAATAGCTGGTTTCGTGTCATACATTCACACACTGGCGTCCTAACACACCAGTTTTAATTGTTTTTAATTTGTTGTTTCTTTGACTTTTATATTTTCAGCACAAACTCTCACGGGTCCGGATCCACTATATATCCTGCAAACGACAATGAGCTTTCAATCAGAGATAAATCGCTTAATATAAGGTCTACATCTACTAACTGTGTGTTAACTAAAATAGATGTTTAAATCTGTTTTGTACACTAATATGTCTTTTTCAGGTTCCTAGATCGCTAACTCCATATATTGTTGATGTAATTATGCATGACTATTGGCTATGTTTGACTATTTTGCTAGTTTGGAAATAATTTTTTCATACACTCATAACAATATGCAATATACTGTATACGTGGCTTTGGTCTCAGCCATTTAATGCAATTATTTATGTTATGTGTACCCTCCTCACCTTCAATCCTTCACTTTCCCACCACTCACTTCCCAATTCACTTTGTCCTTCACTATCACGTCTCACACAATTTGTGGTTCACCTATTGTCACACCCTGTATAAAATGGCTATTACGATGTACTGTTTTCAACCGTTTAAATGGGGAGTATAACAGCATCTCTCCAGTATGGCATTGGTATGCTCAAATATATGTTACTATGGAGCTTAATGATTACATATGCATACCATATATACATGTTTATATTGTGTAATTTTTGTACTGTGTAGTTTTATATAATGTATGGCTGCCAGTTGTATATATATGTCGTTATGGCACACTGTGTATTTGTATATATATGTATTTGCATTATATATTTTATACCTTGCATATGCACATGTCACTTTATTAATTATAATCACATATGCATACCATATGTATATATAACTTTTATATTGTGTAGTTTTATATAATGTATGGCTGCCAGTTGTATATATATGTTGTTATGGCACACTGTGTATTTGTATATATATGTATTTGCATTTTGTATATGCACAGGTCACTCTATTAACCATATATCCATTATATATGGTCTGTAATATGCACATGTCACTTTACAGAGTATTCTAATTGAGGTAGGATTGTGCCTACCCACACACTTACCTTATTTAACACGTTGTATTCAATCAACTTTTCTTATATATATACTTCTGTTTTTTGTACACATAAATTCCCCCTTCCCCTTTTAGATCGCATTAGCCATACACCTTCCTTAAAAGCATTCAACTATGGTACTTTAGTGGTAAATTCATGTCCATGCAATACCTGGTAAACAAGTTTGGCTCGGAGGCGCTCATACGCATGCGCCCCTCAGATCTTATCTATTTTCTCTTAACTCCGACGCAGCCCGTGTGATCTCGCAATACCGAGTCACGTGACCCTGTTAGCCGTGATCTCACGTATCACGTGACCCGCGATCACAATGGGCTGCTTCCAGAACGCTCATTTTATCTTTTGTTATATTCCGGCCCCAGTGTGCGAGAGGCACGCACCCCAGACGAAGGCTCACTCTGAGCCGAAACGTACTCGGGGACGCGGACCCTCCCGGTCAGTGGCAAGACACCTCAATCTTCTCATTATCGGGTAGAGCTGATAGCAGTATAATTTTCCTTCCTTAGCCATAGGTTGTTCACACCCAGGCACAGGAAATATACCCTCATCATACCATATGTTTAGAGTGGTGGGACAATACCACCACTCGCCTATAGAAATTAAGAAATTTCGCAGCCAACTGCCAATGTTTGGCGCTTTTTGTTCAGTTTCTTACCCGAAAGAGTTACTTTACAACTTTGCCCTGTCCGGGTCGGCCCGGTTCTCTTTCGTATCCCACCACTTGTATTTTTAAAGCATTTAACTTGAGCATTGTTGTCAAAATAGATTTTGTTATTGTTTAACTTGCATCTCTTTAGTCGATCCTTTTTCCTCCAAATGAGACGGATCTACTTGTGTTTTCACTTACTGTTTATAAAAGTGATACAACACTGACTTCAACTATATCTAATGTCTATGCATCTCTAGTACCCCGATCTATTTAGAAGAAGCCAGAAACAATAGAATTATCACCTCCACCCGATGCCGTCGGCAGAACAGATCTACCGCATAACAGTGTCAGAGATGAGCTTGGGATGCTAACCCTGGTGCACCAGGGCTCTGGGCCATTCCTGTCAGACTGAAGTCCCCCTATATCTAAATACTCAAGTTAACACCTATATTTACCCACTACCTGCTGTCAGTACAACCCCTAGGGTAGGAAAATGCAAAGCCATTACCCATACATTTTACTGAAATGTCTTCAGCAGATCCCCTCTTTACTGAAATGTCCACAGCAATCTCTTGCTTTTCTGAAATGTCGACAGTAGTGTGGAGTCCCTATTTACTGAATAGTGTCACCACCGGCATGGGTCCCCGCTTATGCTGAATTGATCCCACAAAGCAGCCAGGCCCCCCCTTTACGGAAATGTCATCATGATGCGCCCCTTTATTGAAATGTCCACTCCTGATCCCCCTTATACGAAATGTCCACCCTGTTCCGCCTCGGGATGCCCCCTTTAACGAAATGCCACTCCATATGCCCCCTTTAACGCAATGTCCACTCCAGGGGTTCTCCCTCCATCATTACTGTTATGGCCACAGCCAACACTTTCAAAATAATTTTAAAAGCAAAATTCTCACGTTTTCCAGCGGCGCATCCCTATACGACACGCTGCCATGATGTGTCATAGTTGTAAGGACACACTAGGCACATAAACTCATGACATCACACAGTGACCGCGACACATGCAGATGTAATAGTTTTTGGGATGCCTGCAGGCCGGGAAGAGCAGAAGATTGGAGCCGCGGGGCAGAGGAGAGCAAGAAGCAGAAATAGGTGAATTAGTACTCACCTGGTGTAGTATTCGTTTCCCATCTAGACCTCCATTGACGGGCCCACTTGGAGATGCCCTTGACCTTATGTAGGGCAGGAAGAGAGAGGTTGTAAAAGCTCCCCCGCATATCTCCCACGCAGTGTCTACAAATAACCTACAGCGGTGGAAGGTATAAAGAAAAAATTTTATTGTATGTTAAATATCACATACCATTATGGTACAGCAAACCATGAGGGATGGAAATATATAGGACGTCATGGAGGACTAGATGGGAATAACCGAAATTTATCCGCGTTGGTAGTCCTAATTCACCATTTCCAAAACGCGCCTCCATGACGCGCCCACTGGGATCTACCAGATTAGTAGAAACTTAGGGTATGGGATGGACCGCTGTAGAAGCTCTTCTTCCAAGGAGAGGTCCTGCGAACTGGCAAGTCCATGACGGGTAATGCTAATGATGTGGATGTGAGGCCCAGGTGCGCCGCTTTGCAGATCTGCTCAAGTGATGTCGCCTCTTCTTTTCGGCCAGGAACGCTGGGACATAGCCTGGTGGAATGAAGCCTTATGATTAGTGGGAAACCTCCTTCATTGTAATGTATACGCATGGTGGAAAGCGCCGACTTAAGCCATCTTGCTATCGAAATCTTGAAGCTTTTATCCCTTATTTTTCCCCTGGAATTGATAAATACGTTATGCTCAATGCCGCTCAGGGTTCTTTTAGCCCTGCAGATTACCGCTAGTACAAAAAGTTCTTACATCTAGAAGATGCCATGAGGCTTCGTCATTAGAAGAAGAGGGATTCTCGTAGAAGGACGGGGGAGGGTAATTCCCGGGTTCGTCGTGTGTGAAAACATCTGATACCACTTGGAACGAACCCGGGGTCGATAGCGTAAGAACAATACAGTCAGGAAGAATGCGCATATAGGGTTCTATGATTGAAATAGACTGAGCTCCCCCCCAACTTTGGGCTGGTAAAGCAATCAGTATAAAGTAGTTGTAGCGTTAAGTTTTTAAATGATAGAAACTCTCAGAGGTTCGAAAGGAGGTCCGGACGAAAAGAACATCAAACACATAGGGTGAGATCCGCCCACGTAGGAGGTCCTCTGATAGAATCGCACGGTCTGATTTGGAGGAGGCCCGAGATAAAGTTTAACCCAACTGTGGTCCCCAAGGGGAGGAAATCGAAAAAGGCTCCAGGGCCGGAACTGCCAAATTCAAGGTGCTAGCGATAGGCCCAATTCCAGTGCCTCTGAAGAAGTCCAGTATCTGGAAAACTATTGGGTTGATTGAGATGGAGGATCCTTTCCCCACAAAAAAGACACAAATTTCTTCCAAATTTGTGATATATGTTAAAAGAACTTTTTTCATCTTGCCTTAGTGTGGTTACCACGCTTTGACAGCCCTGCGATCTTAAAAAGTAGAATCAGGCACAAACGCCGCCAAGCTGAAGCTTCTCCGGGTCTGGAGTAGGATAGCGAACCTCTGATGACTAGAAGATCATTCCTCGGAGGCAATATATCACGGTGCTGGATGGCCAGGGATTTGTCAGCAGAGAGGTTGGTACCAGCCCTTTTTGGCCAGTTCGGGAGATGAGAGATGAGATTACCCTGCCTGGTCCATAAGGATTACTTCCTGACGGGACCCTTGCGACACAAGGGAATAGGGCGAAATGGCGTAGGAGAGAGGTTCAGGTCCATGGAACTGAATGAAAGCATCTAGTCGATTCCGCGGCAGCCCTTAGCCTCCAGAGAGACGTATTAGATGACACATTGATGTTCTCCATTGTGGTTCGTAATAAGTGACGATTCGATGGAGTGCCCGAGATTCTGTCAAATGTGCGAAGATGTTCACGATTTAATGCACCATGTTCGTGTGGGATGAAATAGAAATCACTCTCCTGCGGAGGCAAAGTTCTGGCCTCCGTATTACAGAACTCATTTTAGGTGAGTTGCATGAAGAGGAGTATGTCTCTTCTGCACCAGGAAAAATGGTGCGAGTCAGGATGGAAAGTAGTACTGACCTGTTACCTCCTTGTCGTTTAGCGTAAGACACCGCCGTGGTCTTGTCTATGTCAGTATTGGGGACGGTGCCGTATTCTTCACTAGAAGAGGGTTGGGACCTTAAGGCTTCCCAGAGGCTCGAAGTTCCCGATAGTTTGATGGTTTCTTTGCAAGTGAGGGGACCAGGACCAGGGCATAGTGCGAAGGGATAGAATGCTCCCAGCCCAGACTGCTTGCGTCGGTAGTGTAGGTTCACGATCACGTGAATAGCAGTGCGGCAACCCCTTCTCCCCGATTGCTTTTACCTCCATATACACCATTGCAGATCGATTCTTACCGAGGATGGAATGATGAGTTTTTTGTCCACACCCGAGGTTCTCGGTATCCAGGAACGGAGGAGGATCCAGCTTTGTCAGAGTGCGACAATGGCTCTGGCCTCCAAAGCTACAGATGCGAGGCAGGACGTAAGGAGACCAGGACTTTCATGCTCTCTGATTGTAACGGAGGTTTCCTCCTGAAGGTAGTGCGGATCTGAAGTCCTTAGACCTTCGGCTTTTTCCTGCGGAGAAAAGATAGACATCATGAGAGAGTTAAGTAGAGTTTCCAACTATTACGTCCTAGAATTTCTGTGAGTGGAGGGAGGACAGATCGGATTTGGGTTGTTGCTATTCCACCCAGATTCTGAGAGTTTCCTCATGGTAACATATCTTGCGTAATAAGAATAGTGATTGTTCTTCCATCATTAATCAGAAGGTCGTCTAAATATGGCACAATAGACCACCCTCTGTCGCAGCTCGGAAATGCCAAACCTCCAGATCATGATTGTTTGTAAAAACTCCGGGCTGGGAAATACCGAAGGGTAGAGCCCGAAACTGAAAGTGTGAGGGTAGAACCCTCTGGAGAAAAAAGACTGAAAATCTGAGACACTATAGAGAGGAGTGGTGAAATAGGAAACGTAGGTAGTAGACGTCCCCGAAGGCATCGTTGCACATATAGTGTCGGTATATATAAGCTGAGTAGCGGATATTACCGTTTCCATGTGAAATCTCGGTAGGTGATGAAGTTGTTTAGGGATTTTAAATTTATGATCAGCCGATTCGACCCGTTTGGTTCTTGACCAGGGAATAGTGGATGAGTAGAAGCCCGACTTTTCTTGGTCCTGAGGAACTGCGAAATTCAGCAACTCCTGAGGATATGTAGCATGTATGGAGGGGATCAATCCTGACCAAAGTACGAAAAGAAAAAAAAATGGGTTAGAGGAAGAAGAATAGGGTGATGGAGATGTAATAAATTATTGATCAGGGAGCCGGTAGGTGCTGAATTCTATTTTGTAAACCGGAACTGATAATGGTCAAGACCCAAGGATTTGACGGTAATATCTGTCCATGAGTGATGTGAACTGTTAGAAGACGCCCGCCCACTCTGGGTCATTGCTTCTTCACCCTGAGTGGTCTGGAGGATTTGGGAGAACAGAAACCCCGACCTCTGCCTCCCTTAGGATTAGCTCCAGCGCCCCTGTTTACCTTTCCCACGAAAAGGATCTTTAGGGTTCGTGAAGGGACGAAAGGAAGGTTCAGGGAGGCGTGTTTTGTTTCTGGAAAACCCTTTCTTTTGTCTGAAGCTTTTTCTAAGAGTTGTCCAATTCTGGACCGAAAACAAAATCATGTAAATGGGATGCTGCAGAGTTTGATTTTGATCGTATATCGCCGCCCCACTGTTTCAGCCATAAGGCTTTCTTGCTGCAGTTTGTTAACGCACCTTCTTTTGCAACGCAGAAAGCGAACGACTGTCGGCGGAGGACATCTGCTAAGGAATGCTTGTGTCTAGATTTAAGAGCGGAAGCTGTCCAGTAGGAGACGCTCTGGGTGGTACCGTTCTCTAATTATGAGAGTCCAGTCATTCAGCCAAAAAAGTAGCAGGTCCTTTGCAACAGATGTCGTGATAATCAAGTTGGATTTTAAGCTAAGCATCGACGTCGACCCGGCTCTTTTAGAAGAGCGTCAGATTTTCTGTGTCCATAGGATACCCGAGCTGTGCGAGCAGTCCTCAAAGGGAGTAGGTCTGTTTTTTTGACGAACTTTCGTAACCTGCACACTCTACTTTCGGAACATGATAGTCCCGCAACTTAGAGTGTCCCTCTTGATTCGAAGCGAGGCGTTCTTACAAGCTTGTTAGAAGTTTAGGATATTCTGTTTCTGGGTCTTTCCATTACTTCCGTAATTAACCCTTTCAAGGGTTCGCTAACGGGACTAAAACACGTGTTTTTAGCCCTTAGGCCTAGTAGGCTCGGTCGGCCGCGCTACACCCAATACTCGTGTCCTGCACTCTGTGAGCATACACGGAAGTACTTCATCTCGAGTATGAATGTTTCCGGATCGCCTTAGAGGTTATCATGGGCATTCCATTCGATTGATAAACAGCAGGTGTGTTGAGAAATGGGTATCCATCATCTATGACGGACCTCCGGTGTTAATGGGAGTGATCTTGCTGCCTCAAGTATTCCGTCCTATGCGGCGAACAGGACGGACCCCTCTGAATGCGTATAGATTCGTCATGCCTGAAGAAGAGATATACAGCCTAGATCTTGTGGAGGGTGTTTTAGGAGGAGGAATCGTTTTGGGTAGCGTACGCCATGATGCTACACTTATAACAAGTTAGTCAGATGAGCGCCGGGCGGGTGTGGCCCTGTCCCCCCAAAACGATAAAAAAAAAACAAAAACAATAGCAAGGAGGAGAGACAAAAAAAATAAGAAAGGCTTTATATCGAGAGAGACCAAGAGATAAAAAAATAGAATACCAAGGATTAACAAAGAAAGAAAAAGAAAAGCCTAGAAATGACAATTCAGAGAAGAATGAAGAAAAGAGAAAAATATAAGAAAGCAGGGAAAAGATAGTGAAAGAATAAGAAACACCAAAAAAGAAAGCAGAGAAAAAGAAGATAAAGCAAAGAAGAAGACCGGAAGAGACAAAGGAAAAGAAAAGAAAAAAGAAACAAAAGAAGGAGCACTCAAAAAGAGAGTAGACGAAAAAAGAGAGAAGAAAGGAAAAGAAGAGGCAAAGAAGAGAAAGAGAACACACAAAAAGTAATAAAAAAAGAGAGACAAGGGAGAAAAGGGAAGTAGAAAGGAAGAAAAAAAAGAAAGAAACGATGAAAGACAAGGAAGGAAAGAGGAGATAGAAAAAAACCTAAATGAGAAACGAAGGAAAGAAAAAAGAAGAAGTGAAAAAGAAATAAGAAAAGAAGACAGAAGAAGAAGGAGAACGAGAAAAAAAAGGAGAGAACAAAGGAGACAAAAAAAAAGAAAATAAAAGAAGAGAGAAATAAAAACGAATAAAAAGAAAACACAAAAGACAAATAAGGGATTGTGAAAATAAAAAAAAGTAAAGAAGTAAGAAGATAAGAGAAAAAGAAAAGGAAGATGAGTAGAACAAGAAAAAGCAATCGAGCAGAAAAAAGAAAAGGAGAGAGAATCGAGAGAGAAGAAAAGAGAAGAAAGATAAAGAGAGAAAGAGGAACAAAAGAAAAAAGAACAAAAAGAGTATAGAGAAAGGAAAATAAGAGAAAGAAAAAAGAGAAAAAAGAGAAGAAATTAAAGAAAAAAGGACAAGAAAAAACGATAAGAAGCAAGAAGAGAGATGGAAGAGAGAAGAAAAGAAAAAAAAAATAAATAAGATCAAAAGTAAAGAAAAAAGTAAGAAGTAAGGAAAAGAAAATAAGGAAAGAGAGTAAATAAAGAAGAAAAGGGAAAAAGAAGAAAAGAGAAAGATAAAAACATATTATACCACAACCTATATAATATACAAACAAAAATAATAAAAAAAAATATTTTAGATAGAATAAATAACCATAATTAAAAAAAATTATAAACTATATATAAAAAAAAAACCATAGAACAGAATAAGAAAGAAGAGGATAAAGAGAGAATAACAAGAAAGTAAGAACGGGAAGAAAAAATAAAGAAAGAAATAAGGAGAGAAAAAGAATAGAAAAATGAAGAATAAATAAAAACAAAAAAATGAAAAAACAAAAACGAAAAAAAAAGAGAAAAAAAATGAAATTGAAAGGACAAAGAAAGATAGCAAAGAAGAGAATAAAAAACAAAGAAAGGAAAAAAGTATAAAAAGAGGAAACAAGAGAGAAAGTTTGATTAAAAAATATAAGAGAGAAAGAAAAGGAAGAGGTAAAGAAAAAAAGAATGAAGAAGAAAAAAGAAAACAAACAAAAAAAAAAGAGAGAAAGAGAAAATAAGAAGAAGAAAGATAAAAGAAAGAGAAAACAAAGAACGAAAGAATAACAGAGAAGAAAGAAAGCGAAGAGAAAAGAGAAAATAACAAGAAAAGAGAAAGAGAGATGACGTAAAAAAAAAAGAAAAAAGTAATAGGAATAGGTAATACAAAAGATATATGGAATAAAGAAACAAGAAAACAAAGAAAAGCAAAAAGAAAGGAATAGCAAAAGAAGAAATAAAGATAAGACAAAAAAAAAGAAGAAGAAAGAGAAGGCGATGAAGAAATAAAGAGAAATGAAAAGAGTTGAGAGAAAGAAAAGAGAGAGTAACATGAAAAAGACCATAAAGTAAGAAAGAATTAGAAACAGAAAAGAATAGAATGAGACAATAAGAAAGAAAAGTAGAAAAAAACAGAAAAAAAAAACAAATAAAGAAACAAAGGAACAGGAAAAGAAAGAACAAAGAAGAAGAAAAGAGAAAAGAGAAAAGGAAAAAGAGGGAAAGAGAAAGGCAAAAAAAAGAAAAAAAGGAAAAATAAAAGTAGAAAAAGAAAGAAGATAAACAACTATAAGTAAAGGTTTGGCTCTGACTTTCTTTCTCGAAAGAAGAGAACAAGTAAGAGAGAAAACAGTAGAAAGATAAAATTTTAGTATAAAAAGACTAAAAAAAAGAAAATAAAGGAACAGACAAGAAATACAGTAGAAGAAAGAGAGACAGTTACGAATAGAAAAAAGTGCCGAAAATTAAAGAAAAAAGCAGAGAGAAGGAAAGAAAAAAAGAAAAAGAGAAAGGAAGAAAGAAAAAAAGAAATAAAAAACACAGAAAAGAGCAAAAAGAAAGAAAAAAAAAAAAAAGAGAAAAGAAAAAAAGACGAAAGTTAAGAGAAAAACGAAAAAAAGAAAAAAAAAAAGAATAAAAAGAAAAGGAAGGAGAAAACGAAAAAAAAAAAAAGAAGAAAGAAAATAAAAAAAAAGAACAAAATACTAAAGGTGTAATAATACAGAGTATCGCAACCATACTTAAAAAAAAATATTAGATATTATAAAAAAATTAAAATAAAAGGATTTTTAATTAAAAAAATAATAAGGATTTTTGATAATATATAATTAATATAAAAATAAGAAATATACAATACGAACTATATATATAAATCCTTAAACAAAACATAATGAAGAGAAAGAACCCCCCAGAGAATGGCAATAAAGACAAGAGACGATGAAAAAGAGACAGAAATAGAAGCAAAGCATTGAGAACGAAGGAAAAAAAAAGAAAAAAAAAAAAGGACAAGAAATAGAAAAAAAAAAAGAAAAAAGAAGAAGAAACGAAAACAAGGAGTAAGAGAATAACCAAAAGAGAGAGAAAAAGTAGAAACAGAAAAACAAAAAACCTGAAAGAATAAAAGTGGGAGAATAAAGAACGACTAAAGGTTGCCACCGCTTTTAAAAAGAAAAGGAATACCGAATCAAAAACGAAAAGAACAAAAGAAAAAAAGAAAGAATTGCATAGATATAACAGGATTAACAGAAGGAAAGATAGAAAGAAATAAAGTAACATAATGATAAAAAATAAATAAAAAAAAAGGTATGCAAACTAAAAAAATAATAAAAGTGAAAATATAAATAAAAAATATATATAAAGAAAACATATAAAATAAAGAAAAACATAAAGGATTCTAACTCATCCATGAATGAAACTTTTTCAGCCATAACGATTCGTCATACAGGGTCTGCAGATGGGTTTATTATAGATTGCGGGCTCAAAACCTGGAGACACATATTACCATTCCTAGCAGTAGTGTCCTACTCCTGTTGATGGAAACCGATGCGACTGCCTGGTTTTCAGACCTGTCAGGTCGTCCTCTTTGCCTTTGGCCTTCCCTTGGACCCTGTGCTCCTTATCCTACAGGGGAAAAGGTGAGGAATTAACTAACTTGGGGTTCAATACTGATAATCATAATATCATAAGGACCAATACCATATGACACCACTTAGTGACCAGAAGGGTGAGTAGGACCCAAGGCTCGCGCATCAAGCCATAGTACAGAAAGTCTGGACGGCACAACCAAACAACAGTGCACTGTGATAACACAAAGTGCGGTACGCCAAAACTACCACCCACTTCATTAAATCCTGTACGGGAAGCCATCCCCCATGCATGTGGCAGTGAGCATGCGGCCTCCGATGTGGAAGGACGGGAATGTCGGACCACCAACTGGAACACGGGAGGACCAACCGGAAGCTGAGGACCCTCCGGGAGAAAAGTCCAACCGTGGCCCACGATCCGGAGGGAGACTACACCGGCCAAATAGGCCGAGCGTAACCCCAGGAAGTACTTCTCGGCAGAAAAAAAGTCCCTCCCCCCCCCACTTGGAGGAGAAGAATGACCCTCTCTAATCCTGCCTCTGGTAGGGGACAGGTAAGACACTGGGCGAGATGATGCGGGGGAAGCTTTTAACATCTCTGCTCCTGTCGCCTACAGAGGTCAAGAGGGCATACTCCAAGTGGGGCCGTCATGGAGAGTTTTGAAAATGTAGATTGTTTTTTTAAGACTGATGGCGGATCTTCATATAGGGCACGGGTATGGGCTCCTCCCAAGCCAAATACCCTGGGCGCCTGCCCCTACCACCTATATGAAGATCCACCATTGGCTGCAGGTGAAAGAGCTGTAATGCTTTGTGAAGAACACTCACATGACCTGCATATCATAATAAGAGCAATTATTATTATTATGCATATAAGGAGCGCCCAAACTGTTCTTTAATATCCTCGGGCACTCCTTATATGCATAATTACGCGTGACTCTCACAGTTTGAGGTGCACTTCTTACCTTCTCCACCCTCCCATTGCCATGTAGGAGAGGCAGCTTGAGATGCGAGAGATGGCTTAATATGCATATAGGTAGCGCCAACCTCAGGCGCTCCAGGTCATGCCGTGTCCAAGGATTTCAAAAGACTTTTACTTCACAAACTGACCGTTTATGGACTTCAGCGTTACAGATCCTTTACCTGCAGCACCCAAGCAGTGTGTAAGTAATTGCTGTTCACAACTATTGTATAGCAGTGGTAGATTTCTTTAAATTATTTTACCAATAGAGATTTATTAAAATATCCTACACAAGTAGTTTGCATGAGTGGCCTAAACACAGCAGTGCTTTCTCGCTAAAATCCTCAACTCCCTTTCTCCACTCATTTACAGGCCTCAGGCTGCTCAACATGCTTCCTCACCTCCATCATCTCACAGTAGACGGCTCAGTTTGTACAGCTATTTATACTACGCCCTCCATAGCCACAACCCCTCCCTCTTCCACACAACCCCATCTTACACAGTATTAAAAACTTTATTGACTTGTTGGAGAAGGCATCTGCGAAGAATGATGGGCAGATCTTAAGAGCGGAATGCTGTCCAGTAGGGACGCTCTGGGGGGTACCTCTCTATATGCGGATTCCAGTTCATTCAGCCAAAGGAGAGGGTCTTGCAACAGAGGTAGCTGATATGGTGGAGTTTTAATGCTAAGCATCGCCGTCTCCCAGCTCTGTATGAAGAGAGTCGGATTGTCGGAGTCCCTAGGATCCCTGAGCTGTGCGGAGTCTCAAAGGAGGGAGAGGTTCTGTTTTTTGGACCAATCTGTCAGTCATCCCTGCCACATTCTATGTCTCGAACAGAGTCCCAAACTTAGAGTGAGGCGTATCTTAAAGCTTAGAAGTTAGGATCTCTTTTTGGGTCTTTCCATTTTTCCGTAATTAACCATGCAAGGTTTCGTTATACCGGGAGAAACACGTGTTTTTTAGCTCCTTTAGGGCCCTATCCGAACAAATCGTTCCTCCGAGGACAGACAAGGAACTTCCTCTTCGTATTAAGTTTTCCGGATCGCAGTCAAAGGTTATCCAGATCATCTATGAATACAGGTGACGATGATCATCTCGACTGAAGTTCCCCTGGGAATCTGATCCTCAGATATCCGCAGGAACAGGACGGACCCTCTGAATCGTAGATTCTTACATACTGAACGAAGAGATAATCCGCCAATCACCAGTCTAGGTGGTTTAGGAGGAGGATCTTTTTGTGTAGCTGACGCACTCTGTAATGCACACACCTTATCTTAAACTATAAGGATGGAATTGTGAAGATAACTCATCCATGAATTTAAACTTTTAGCCCGCAGTAAATTAGTCAATACAGGGTCGGCATATGGGTTTTATGTATATTCGGGCAAAACCCGGAGAACCATATTACATTGTTCTAGCAGAGGCCTTACCTCTTGATGGGACCGATCGGGACTTGCTGGTTTCACAGACTTTCAGTTCTGTCCTCTTTGCCTTTTCCCTTAGACCCTGCTCCTTATCCTTAAGGGGAAAGGTGAGGAAATTTTAACTAAGTTGGGGTTCAATATGATCAATAGATATCATAAGACCATGCCCATACTGCACCACCACTTAACGTGACCAGTAAGGGTTTTGAGTAGGCACAAGTCTGCCTCATCAGCCATAGTAAAGAAAGTTGGTGTACGGCACAACCAACAGTACACTAGTGATAACCACATGCGGACGCCACTAATAACTAGCAACCCACTTCATAAAAAAACCATTAATCGGGGAGCCACATCCCCCATTGCACGGTGAGCAGGCTGCAGCGGCCTGCCGGGTGTGAAGGACGGAAGGCCGGATCCACCAGAGCCAGGGAGGGGAAACTACGGGAGAGCAGGGAGGAACCTCGGGAGAAAAGCCCAGCGTTGTGACCCGATCCGGAGGGAACTACGCCTGCAATAGGCGGCGTAACCCCAGGCAAGACCTTCTGGAGAAAAAAACGTCCATCCCCACCCCCACTGGAGGAGAGCGGACCCCTTACCGCCCTATGTAGGGACAGGAAGACACTGGCGGGAGCTGCGGGGGGGGAGGCTTAACCTCTATGCCTTCTGTCCCTACAGAGGAAGGGGCAATCCTCCAAGTGGGCCGTCATGGAGGACGTTATTTTTTTGGAAAGTAGTTTAGATAAGGACTGGTGCGGATCTTCATAATACGGGGATACGGGTGTGTGGGCTCCTCCCAAGCCAAATACCCCTGGCCCCCTGACCCTTCTGAACCTATATGAAGGATTCCACCAATGGCTGCCGGTGAAGCAGGCTGTCATGGCTTCGTGAAGAGCAGCTCACAGACCTGCATATAAGGAGCATATATTATATATTATGCATATAAGGAGCCCTCAAACTGTTCTTTAATAACCTCGGGTGCTCCTTATATGCATAATTACGCATGCCTCTCACAGTTTGAGGTGCACTTTTTACCTTTCCACACTCCCATGCCCGGTTGTTGGAGAGAGGAAGCTTGAGATGCGAGAGATTGTGCTTAATATGCATATAGGTGAGCAACTAACTCAGGCGCTCCAGGTATGCCAGCCCCCCCCCAAGGATTTCAAAAGACTTTTCTTCACAACTGACCGGGTATGGACTTCAGGTTACAGCTCTTTACTTGCAGACCCAAGCAGTGTGGCAATATGTAAGCTCAGCTCCGTCTATACACTACTATTGGCCTTATAGCAGTGGTTAGACCTGTCTCTTGAAAAGTATTTTACACCAATACTGCTGAGTGTATTTAAAATATCCTACACAAGTAGTTTGCATGAGTGGCCTAAACACAGCAGTGCTTTCTCGCTAAAATCCTCAACTCCCTTTCTCCACTCATTTACAGGCCTCAGGCTGCTCAAACATGCTTCCTCACCTCCCATCTCACAGTAGACGGCTCAGTTTGGTACAGCTTATTTATACTACCTCCCTCCATCAGCCACATCCCTCCCTCTTCCACACACCCCCATCTTACAGTAGTATTACAAACTTTATTGACTTGTATTGTGGAGCAATGCATTTGAAAGCTGGATGAGCGTCTTCATTAGGACAATTACACAAAAACTGTATAAGTATGCAGGAATGTAAAAATAAAAAATAAAAAACTTAACATTAGTTGTTTTTAGCAAATAGTTAAATAATTCATTAAATAGATAAAAAAAAATAATTAGATAAATAGTCAATTTATTCATTAGATAATAGATACATAAATAAGTCATTAAATAGAGAAGTCTGTAGAGGCAATAAAATAGAATAGAATAGTAGATACATAATAAATATTTAATAGGAACAGCAACAATCATTTGATATAATCCCCCGGAAATTCATTTTAAGGAATTTGTAGTACGGTTTATATATGAATAGAGGCCTTGTAGGAAAAGTACATATAAGCATATGTATAAGTGTAAATAGAGAACCTAAAATGCATAAAGGAAACTGGATATTGGGAATTTAATTGTTAGATCAAAAGGCAGGAATTATAGAAATGTACTTGGACAAAAACGCATCGAGGAAGGAGGCGCGCAGGCACAGATTATGACAACACTTAAAAAAGGGGCGCATGCATATCATTGTCAGCTCTGAGTGTTCTAGAGGGTTAACAGGAGTAGGAAGGTGAATGGATGAAGATATTAAGTAGATTAAATATTGGATAGGTAAATGGTAGTATTAGTAAAATTTGAAGGTTTTTTGATGGGGACATTAAAAAGTGGTAAATTGATTGTTGAAAAAGTAATGGTAACTGAATATGAGAAATGCTGAATGGATGATAATGAAGAGAAAAGTTATAATAATAAATAGTATAAGAACAATGAAATATGTAAAATAAATAGAATTAAATAAATAAGAAGAACAAATAAAAACAAATTGGAGATGTACCGGAAATATAGGAAAGAGCAGAGCGGTTATGTTGGATAAATGCATGAAAAAAGAATGAAAAGGATGTAAGGTTAATGCTAAAGTTATGTATCTAAACCAGGCATCAGGTACAGTATATACACACAGTGTCGGACTGGGGTGTAGTGGGCCCACCGGAGGAACCGACTCTATGGGCCCATCTTCTATTTCAACAATCTTGGTTTATTTTTTCGCCCTGCGGCTGGGATTAAACGTTCATTTTAAACCACGATTTAGGGTACGTCCACACGTTCAGTTTTTGAAGCCAAAAGCAGGTGTGGAGCACAATGGGTGGAGACCAATAATTGAAAGCTGCTCCTCCTCCTACTATTATTCCATTCCTGGTATGGGCATCAAAAACTGCATCTGAAAAACATGTGGTTGCACCCTTTAAATGCAATACAACAGCTGAGAAGAGGTGATTTGCCTATTTACATTGCTGTTAACATGTGTGTTCACAAAACACAATTTTAATGCAATGTTGACACATGCATTAACATAGTGTTAATGTTTCAGTTTCATGATAACATGTTAACACATGAGTTAACACCACATTCATATTGTGTTTTTGAAATGCAATACAACAGCTGAGGGGAGGTCATTTGCCTAATCACATTACTGTTAACATTCACATTTACAAAATGCAATGTAAACACGATGTTAACCATTGTTAACTTATGCGCTAACATTGCGTTTATACTGCATTTAGTAAATGTAAATGTTAACAGTAATGTAATTAGGCATATCACCTCATCTCAGCTGTTGTATTGGATTTCAAAACGCAATGAAAATGCAACCAAAACGCAATGTGTAATCGCGCCCTGAAGAAAAACACTTTGAGGGTGCCGTCACACATTGCCTTTTGGTTGCGTTTTCACACGCATTACAACAACTGAGGAGTGGTGAGTTGCCCAATTACATTACTGTTTACAAATAGCATCATAAACAAGCTGTTAACACTTACGATAACGTGGTAACAAAACATATGTTAACACATGCTAGCATATGTGTTAACATCACGTTTATATTGCATTTTGTAAACATACATGTTAACAGTAATGTAATTGGGCTAATCACCTCTCCTTAGCTCATGTAATGTGTTTCAAAACAGCGTTCACACGTTCCGCTAGTGTCGCGTGTTCCGGGAAACCCATGCGATCGATATCCAAATCGTATGCGTTTCAATGGAAACGCATATGCGATCGTCCCGATTTACACCCCCTGTGCGATAGCGTCACATTAAGAACGCGACGCTAGCGGAAAGTGTGAACGCGCCATGTGATACAGTATATACAATACATTCATACGCAAAGGAGTCCATACTTACCTTTCATACACAATGGATCTTGAAGTTTTGCCTTCACTGTTGGGCGGTAGTTAAGGCAAAGATGTTTGATCTGCAGCTGGGGCTTGGAGGGGGCAAAAAGGCTGCTGGGGGTGGTCAGATGATAAGACTGAAAAGATGAGGGGGGGACATCACAAGTGTACAGCAGGAGTTAAAACATAGAAGTGAGCAGCTGAGATGGATCACAGGACTGAGCATGTGGAGGGTGATACAGGTGGAAAGGGTAGGGGAAATATAAGGAATAATTCAAAAGAGCTGATAATCAGGTTAGGTGGGAGAGTACAGTAGAGAGGAGGAACCAGCCTGCAGGAAACTGCCATAATCTTCCTTTCTTCTGGCTCGTTCTACTTCCTGTGTAACTCTTTCAGCCTCCCCCTCCTGTCACTGCCAACTGCATAACAATGTAATCAGCGCAGCACAGGATCGCTAGTGAGAAGCTGGAGAGGGAGGGAGACGGGATATCTAGCCAGAAGCCTGTACTGAAGCCAGAGCTCCGGCTGTATTCATTTCAAAAGTACAAACAGCTGCAGCTCTGCTGAAGCTCCGAGCTGGTGGGCGGGACTTACTCCTCAGTGTCCTCTCCAGGGCCCACCGGAGGTTTCTCCGGTGCTCCGCCAGGCCAGTCCGACACTGTATACACATATACGTACATACATATATACACACAAACCGATAAATACTGTCTAAGTAAATTATACAGTCAAAAACATAAAGAAATAAACAGAGCATCAACTAAATAAATAAATCTGAGGTGCGAATTGTGACCGGTGTCCTAGGGGAAGTGTCAAATGGTGTGAATATTATTAAATCTTAAGTTGTGATCAGAATGATGTCTCAACCATGTAATTGAGGCCAGATGGGAAGAAAGTGTCTAGTTTATAGATCCAGTATGACCGTGTAATTGAGGCCAGATGGGGGAGAAAATGTTTAGTTTATAGATCCAGTATAACTCCCACTGGCTGAGTTTTGAATCTGTTGCTTAAGGTATTAGTATTAGTTGGTACTAATCCAATGGGAGTAATTCAAATGTAACTGAAGTCCTCGTGGTGTTTGAGGGCAAAGTGACTTGAAACACTGTGATTCAGGAATCCTTTAGTGATGTTAGATCTGTGGTTATTCATTCGGATATGTAGTTCCTGGGTAGTCTGACCAATATATTGTAGATTGCATGGGCATTCGAGGAGGTAAATGACAAATCACGAATGATAGTTGAGGAAGGATTGGATTTCAAAAACCTCACCTGTGGTGACAAAACAGAACGTTTTTCTATTATGTTGGATATTTGGACAGCAGCAACACATTTTGTAGACCCGCATTTGTGTGCGCTCTTTTTGCTGTCAGAAAGGTTATTGATGGAGTTTTCCTCTCGGACTTCAATTTACTCTGTGCTAGGATGTTTCAGAGTGTCCTGGCTCTCCTAAACTTGACAGTCAGTCGGTTGGGAAGAGAGCACTTGAGGTGAGGGTCACTGAGTAGAACGGACCAGTGTTTGGTTATGATTTGTTTGATATTGCTCTGGCTGGTGTTATATGTAGTGGTGAAGTTAAGCGGGAGAGTTTAAGATGTTAAATTTGAAGTATGAGTGGTTGGGTGCATCTTGTCCCAGGTGCTTGGGATAATGTTTTTCTTTGAATCTTTGTTTCAGAATATTCGCTTGGGTGTGAAAAGTAGTGGATTTCTTCCAGAATTTTTCCTTTTTTTCGTTTAAATTGACCAAATGGGATGTTGCGGATCTAGGGTGTGCAGTGTGCACTGCGAGAGTCCAAAAACTATTACATCTTTAATCTTTGAATTTTGGGCAAGTGGTGGACAGGTGGAGGAGAGGTGGGTGATGAAGTACGTAAAAAGACAAGTTCACTAGAATGTTTTGTGCTTCGGCAATGTATTTGGAACGATCTTGGATGATTATCCCCCCCCGTCATTGTCTGCTGTTCTGATTACGATGGTGGGGTTATTTTTGAAGGACTTGATGGATTGTTTTCTTCACTCGTAAGATTGTGTTTTAGGTTGTGGTTGGGGTAAGGTTTCTGTGGGTACTTAGGACAACGTTTTTTTAGATCTTCATGGGCCAGATTATAGAAGGTCTTGATCAAAGACCTCTTGTAATGTAAGAGGTAAAAATGGGAGAATGCACAGATACTAAAATCAGAATAATTCTGTCTGACAGGGTAATAAGGCTAATAGTTATTAGAGCATACTTATATACCCTTTATTTCAGTTTAATACTGTGGAGAGGCTAAAATTGCCCTCCATTATCTGTTAGCATTTTAACTATGTAGTGTACTTGTGCATGTATGACACAGGCAGACCACAAAGAACATGTGCATGTGACCAGCGCCAGGGTGCAAGCCCCCCTAGCCACAAGTCTGATAGAGAAGAAATTATGATTTCTGAATGCTTGTCATGAAAAGGCGATTGCAAAAAAAAAAGCATGAGCATCTTATTTTACTACAGGAACCTAGCACCACATAGGTTTATTAATTAGCCTCAATACAAAAAATGGTGTCCAAAGCTTTTAAATACTTACCTAAAATGTGAAAGTCTTGTGACATTAATCCCTTAAGATACTGATGACCCATTCTTATAAATGGCTATCAATATCAAATTAGTCTCACTGCTGCCCTTTGTATTGATCAGCAGATAGCAGCATTCTCTACACAGAGAATGACACAGGCCTCATACATCTCCATTGTATTGGATTGTAATCCAATGCGGGTGCAGGCTGGCAACTTTCGACTCACTGGATATCCAAAACAGGGAAGCAGCACTCTATAAAATTCAATTCCCAATGAATATGTGTATTTCTGTAGTCTGAATGTACATGATGACATATCATTATCTGTCATGGATCCTGTCAAAAATGCAGATCAAGATAGTGCAGCATTTAGCACTATGCTTTCTGTTCAAATGAGGGGCATTTATAAATTTGGGCGCAAGGTGGCACTGCAACTATGATACATTTTTCAGTGGGATGTAAGTTTATGTCGCAATGGATTAATTAGGCGCATGGACTAAAAAGTTCAGAACTCCCTTTCCCTAGAATGCACATATAAGTAAATATAATCATAAACATATTAAGTATCCTTGGGTCTCAAAATGCCTGAGCTGTCAGAATATAAAAATGAAAGTAAAAACTGTAACAGAAAAATATTCCAAATCAACACTGGCCATATTGACATCCAAAAGTCTTTAATAAAAAGTGATTAAAAGGTTGGACAAGTCCCTAAATGGTCAAAATGTTGTCTGGCATTGCATAATATGACACCTTACACAGAGAAATATAGTTATTGTTAGAGATTTTTATCTAGTCCTTACTTCAGTTGTACAGTTTATTATTCTTAGCTGCATAATATCACAGACAGAAAATCATCAAAGAGGCGTGAATAGAATACTGTAATGCTATTGGCCTTAATGAATTTACCAGGACATTCTCTAAGACATTCTCCCAAACAGTTAATGAACCATAAACTATTTCTTTTCAGACATGTTTATCTAATTTCCCTGAGAAGAAGACTCAGGCAAGTCAAAACAGGAGATAAGCAGGTGCTAGAGCAGAAATATATAACTGACTGGCTTCTGGACAGGACAGACTGGCTTCTCATTAAATGTCAAGGGAATTAGCTGGCAGGCGAGCAAACAGGCTACATAAAAATTATGTTTGAATCATGACCTTAGCTGGGCGGTGCTTGACCCCCTGGAATGACCCCCGGCTAATACTTAAAATGGCTTCTGTTTGGTTCTCTTGCTCCAAGATGGCCGCCGTAGAGGAATATATCATTAACAGTTATGAAGATAAAAAATAATACATTTGGTATCTCCATTATTGTACTCTCTCAGAAACATAGAGAAAGTTTCCCTGTATTAAAAGGTGTTACTATTTGTTCCAGAGATAAATATACATCTCTGTAAGCTGGAAAATACCAAAGTTATGGTTTTTGGAATGAGGTGAATACAGTAAATATTCTGAATATTGATGGGGCATTAAAACGTGTTCTTCCATATACTAATCATTCATACAAGGGATGTATGAAAGCAACAAGTCCTAGTGGGTTTTATGTTCTGCTTCATGCTCCATATTTAGAGCGTATTAATACATGAACAACTTGGCTTTACAGTTCATATAATGAACTAATTGACAATGAAAACTTCACCATGAGACATGAGAATCTCTGCTTTTGTCTCTTGTCTCCTCATAGATTTGCCTTGGGCAGGTGGCAGTTTCCCAGCTCTGCGCCAAGAAATGTTGGAAGTAATCGAACACTACACTTAACATGAAACAATAGTTGCAGATTAGAACTTCTTAAAAAAAATGTGATGAGTGACGAGTGGCATTGGCATATAGGGAAGAAAAGGGACAGCAAATGATGGATAAATCAATCAGCAGCGAGAGTATGGTACTGTCATAGTAATGAGGCCGCTCTAGTGATCAGATCCCATTCTGTGGCGAGGAATGCAGACACTTGACATGCAGTAGAACTGAATTGATTGCCAGGCCTAGTTTATGCTGCTGGGTAACATAAAAATGACCTACTTTCTGGCTGTATGGAGCTTTTATCCAGGCCTTCAAATCCGTAATGAATAATGATCGTTGCCAGCTTTATGATCTACATCGCTTTTATCAAATAGAAGAAAAACAGGAACAACCCACCCATGACCTGGAATCTGGCTGCCAACATATTTTAAGGCCTCCCTAGCTGTTTTTTGCTGGATACATCTATACTCTCTATAGTCCTAAGCATCTTATAACTAAGAATTCACAGAGATAGAAGTGGAACACAGCAGCTTTATAGCTAAATCAATACAGCTGCATTACCCCCTGCTATCTGTGCTTTATTCCTTCCCCTATTGATCTGTCTTTTGGTAAAATCATTTGAATCTATTCCTTACCAATTTATCTCTGTGGATTCCTCAAATCATTTAATTATTGCTGTATACTGTGTGAGGTGTCATGACAAAAAGACTATGCAATGACATGCCTGCGGTTTTAGATATTATTCGTGTTATGGCTGAAAAGATATTCTGATAGACAAAAACATGTAGCTGCTTGTATATAGGGAAGACAGCCGTCAACCATATGCTTCTTCAACTAACAGCTACAGGCAGTCCCCTGGTTACGTACAAGATAGGGTCCGGAGGTTTGTTCTTAAGTTGAATTTGTATGTAATCGAAACTGTATATTTTATAATTGTAGATCCAGACAAAAAAAACTTGGACAATTGGAGTTTAAACATTTTTTGCTGTAATGGGACCAAGGATTATCAATAAAGCTTAATTACAGACACCTTACAGCTGATCATTGCAGTCTGGCACTATAGTAAAGTATTCAGAGAGCTTCACCAGAGGTCAGAGGGGTCTGTCTGTAAGTATGGGTTGTCTGTAAGTCGGGTGTCCTTAAGTAGGGGACGCCTGTATATCTTCTGACTGCCCCGTACACATGCATGCTAAGCTTGACTAAAGTTCATGTCTCCTAAATGGAGTGGAAGGAGTAGAGCACTGTGAGACCCCTCTCTTATGGCTTATCCTTCTTCAAAAAACAGATCAGGCAAGTTAAATTTCAACATGCCTACAGGGGCAAAACCAGTGATAGTGATTCTGGGGGCCTACCTGATGATACATTGAAATATTAGCTGTATAGTCTTAGGCTGTATTTACAGAATGCATTTTTGTTGCGGTTTGAAAGACACTGCAAATACATCAGACAAAAATGCATCCCAAAACACATCAGTATTAATGATGGTAAAAATTCAGATGTATTTTGAGGTGCGCTTTTCCCAATGTGTTTTAAAACACAATGGAAACACATAGGCCCAGATATATCGTTCTGTCTGCGCCAGATAGTTTGCACTAAATAAAATGGCCCACGTTTACTATAAACAGTGCAGTGTGTATTATGTGCAGTTTGCCTGTATAGTCTGCATAGGGCGTCAGATTCATGATTTGTGGTGCATGTTCTTCATGAATCTGGCACTCCCTGCACTGCTCCAACTTTTTTTGGTGCAACTTTAATGTGGGGCTTGCAACACTGTTGGAGTTTGATTGTAAAATGTGGTGCATAGTTTGACTGTGCAACGGAACATTTCAGTGCAGAATTTTGTGTTGCGTTGGGTATAGTGTATAATATATGTTGTGTACGCCACAATTGTGTTTTGTGTGCGCCAGAAATGTGTCTTAGACACACAGATAGAGTTGCAGTCCCCACATGGGTAACATTGGCCAGAGTCGGCGGCAGGGGGCGTTGTCGGTGACTGGAAGGAGCGGAGCTAAAAGGCTGCAGGGCCCACTAGTGCTTTTACTGGCACAACGGTGGGCCATTCCCACCCTGGGCGTAACTACAGGGGTAGTAGTCATAACGGCTGTAATGCAGCCCAGAATGTAAAAGCACCCTGCAATCTGACCCTACACACTAAAGAATGGAGAATGTGCACCATTATATACATATTGTGGCTCATTTACTAAGGGCCCGAATCGTGTTTTTCCGACAGGTTATCCGAATATTTCCGATTTGCGCCAATTTTCCCTGAAGTGCCCCGGGATTTACAGGAGTGGCCGTAAAAAAACCCCATGGATTCGGAAAAAACGCGCTCACCGGCACCCAGCGTAGGACGGTGAAGTTCAGTGCACTCCGACGGACTTCATCGCAGCAGTGGACACCTAGTGGACATCGGGGGAACTACCTTAGTGAATCTCGGCCGGACCCGAATCCTCCGCAGAGAAAGCACCGCTGGATCGCGAATGGACCGGGTAAGTAAATCTGCCCCATTATGCTGCACATTGTACAGCCTAATGTGTATTTAACAGTGCACATCTTCCATATTACACAGCTAAGCCACCAGCTGAGATAAGAATTTTCGGTGGAGGGGATAGCAGGACTAAGTAGCTCTTATCTCTACTTTCTGTCCTTTACTTCCCCCATTTGGTCAGAAGCTACTGGGCCCTGGGATAAGAGGACTGCTTGAGTATAAACCTATATGTGAATGAGTGCATATGCTATATATATACTCTATGTATATGGTATATGTTACATATGGTATATATTGTGTATATACTGTATACATGTGTGTTTATGTTGTATGTGTGTATATGGCATGTAATACAAGTGTGTATATACTGTTTGTATAATAATGTATATATATTTTATATTTATTTGATGTGTATATAATGTATGTATAAATGTATACAGTGTGTATAAATGTGTGGTTGTGACTGTATACATGTATTTATGTGTGTATGCATTGTGTGTGTATATAAATAGGTATAAATGTGTGTGAGTGTACACATATGTACATTTTTATGTTAAAGGAGATGGATGAGCCATGCCCAGCCTCTCCAAGTTATGCCCCTGCATGCCCAATTCTATTTTCTAATCACCTCCAGAGATTAGACGGATATGATGTTCATTCAGACAACTTTACTCTTGCATGGCTAACTTTGATGTTGAAACCAGTAAAGTGATCCTACACCTTTACTATGATATAGCTTGTAACAGTAATTTACACTTCTATTCATTTACACATTTATAGGCTAGAACAAGAAGACAATTTTAGACATTCAGGTGCCAGATATTATTATAATTATCAAGCAAGTAAAATATGAGCACAACAGGTTATTCCTCTAAAGTGTAAGTAATACTATACACAGTGTCATACAGGAGAACAATAGACCTGCCTGAAGAGATGGGTTTTCGAGGTATACTTGCTAATGTGACAGTTTTGTGTCAGGATGATAATCTGGGTAGGTCATTCCAGAGAATTGCTACAGCTTGAGAAAATCCTGGAGACATGAGTAGGAGGTTAAGGTTATCTCAGTTCTGACCGTCCTCTGACTTGTCAGACGTCAACAAGCACTAGTCTTTCGAGCACTGATTGCTTTTGTGCGCAGTTTATTACCGCTTCTGACGTCTACTTTCTTTACTGCATAGCACTCATGCCCCCTGTAAGTGGGGTTCTTATAGATATCCTAGTTACAGGTAGAAAACTAAAAAAAAAAGTGAAAAGTCCCTCAGGGGTCTTTTATGACTTTTATGACCTCAAGGGGGAAATATAACATAAAAAAACAAACACACACAAAATATTATTTTTTTTCTAAAGATTATTTAAAGATAAACGTTAATATTTCCCAACAAAATAAAAAGATCCCCCTGTACATATAAAACATTGCCATAATTTCCCTGTTTGCCCAAGACTATACATATTTTATAACAAACAATCATCACACACTAGGAAATTAATTTATAATTGAGTTACTTTGAAAACTTACAAAAATTATACTATACTATACGTTATAAAAACAAACTTTTTCTCCAGTTTTGGCTACTTCAACCACAAAAAAAACTAAAAATAAAAAGGTACTTTTAACATTTTTTTATTTTTAACTATCCCTATGTGTCACGAAAAAAAAACACCAGAGGTCAGAAAGGAGTTAAAGGGGGTTTCCTATGAAAGACAATTCTCAAATTTCAATCCCCTAAAACTACTTAGTTTTATTGCTGTTTAAGCTCTTATCACTCAGTGATTGTTAATGTAATATTCCAGGCTGTGGGGGGGACTCACTAAGCAGCCACGTTATGTTCCATCTAGCTCTGTGAGCTGACAATGTGGTAAGATTATCAGGGTGTAGGTTTATGAACCATTTTATTTACCTTCTGAACATTTTACTAGTATCTGACACATAGACAGATGAGACAGATCAGAGATGAGAGATGATGACATCCATGAGATATACATTACATGCTCAGCTCTGCTGCATCTTTGTTCTGTCACACACTATCAGATCTGCTGTGCCAGTCTCCCACTCCCTGATAAAGAACTTATCTGCCAGTAGCTTGTAGTTCTCCTCACACTGCTGCTGGCAAGAAGTCAGTGTCTGTATCAGTGTCAGCTCTGGGGAGGGGCTAGAGGCAGAGAGCAGAGAGAGAGAGAGACAGGCTACGTGAAGCCTCAGGCAAGCGGGCAGCCAATCCTAAAGTCAGAAGTCACAGGGTCATGTCCAGGGGCAACTGAAAATGTGTCCACCATTACTGATAGAGGCAGGTTGGAATTATATTTGTGAAATGCTGTATTTTTGTTAATAACAGTGAATTAGAGAATGTGCTATTTTGTTATCCTGAGTATGTTTAAGAAGAAAAGTGTGGGAAGATCGAAGAACATGGTTAGGGCAGAAGACCGGCAAAACAATGACTGGCACACACTAGAGGAGTAGTGTCTGGATTACAAGATGAATCTGGCTCCTGCATTAAGAATAGGTTGTAATGAAGAGAGTCTACTAAGTGGTAGGTGGATTAGTAGGAAGTTGCAATGGTCTAGAAAAAAGTGAATATAAGTGACAATTGTGGTCTTGGAGGTTTTAGATGCTTAGGAAAGACCAGATATTAGATTCTGGGCAAATTTTTGAGGAGAATACAGTATGGGTGCAAATGATTGAATGTACAGTGCATTTTGGGAGTTAGTAAGGAACATTAAAGAGATTTTTAGGATTATTAGGGGGTATATTGGGTTGGTGAAATAGATTTGTTTGGCAAGGTGAAGGGCAGAGTTATAGATTCTGAGCAAACATTTCAAAAGAAGGCAAAACAAAGGTTTAAGGCACATGCCAAGGTTGCTAACATCTGTGTACATCTAGAGGGGGTTTGCTATTCCATCCAAAGCACTTCCAGAGGTGGTAGCTAGGAGAAGAAGGAGATGGTAGACAGTAATGACTACAGGGTTCTGTGAGATGATATCAAAGGAACATGAGTTCCTGTATGTGTAATATGTGGTTGGATTCAGAGAAGGAGAAAAAGCATTGAGTGAAAGAGAAAAGGATTTGGTGTTAAAGTGGGAAAGAAGAATTAGTAAGATTAGATGTCAAAGACATTTTTCTCCCTGTGAGTAGGAGAATTAGAAAATTGTGAAAGTGCTAGATATGTAGATTCAATAGGTATTAGGATTCAAATCTCACAGGATACAAAATGAGAAGCAAAGTGGTTCAGAAACTGGTAGGATGAGTCCGGGGATGTTAATCTAAGGCTATTAGCAGAGAGGATGCATTTCAGATTTTTTGTGATTTTTTTACTTTAGTTTTTATTTAGGTGCACTAACTTTTTCTTCAGCGTATGTAAATACCAGTAATTTTGAAACATATTAAGGCTCATTTACTAAGGGTCGCGCTGCTCACTTTTGTCGGACTGTTCGCCTTTTTCTGGGATGCACGGCTAGAGCAGGTATTTAACAGGGGTCTGCGCTGGAAATTTGGCACATGCAATCCTTTTTTGGAACAGCTGCGCTGGCTTCTGTGCGACACAAATTGGGGGGCGTGCTGTCGGACAATCTTACTTATTCGGACTGATGGCCGGATTTAACTTTCAAATTATGTTGCAAGCCCAAGCATTTAGATGCACCACTATAAAGATGGTGAACTCTGGCGGACCTGAGCTGGGAAGCGACACATGAAGGATATCGGGCGAGAATTCCAGAGGCCAGGTAAGTAAATCATCATATCATTGATAAGTTCTTCTTTATTGTGATGAACCCCCAATCTTGAGTTCAGTCATGGGTTAAACTTACACTTACCCTGCCCAAGTATTCAAGATGCCGCATTTACGCTAAATCTACTCTCAAGCATTCTCAGCCCCCCCCCCCCCCACACACACAAGCTGCTAGCACAGACAATTTACTTGTGCAGTGCAAACATCTGCTGAACACAAATTCACTGGGGCACATATATCATATGTCCAGCTGTTTGGGGGACTTTTCTTGGCTTTTCTGTTTGTCATGAATCTTAGCGGTTTTTCTTTTGTTGATGCATGTGGTGTTTGGTCTTTAGTGAATTTGCGACTTTTTAAAACAAAAGTCTCTAAAAGTGGTAAAGAGTTCCCAAGCTAAGTTTTATGCCTGGTTAGGGGCAGCAGTAGATTTGCACAAAAATTAGCGACTTTTACAATTGGATTCAGGTTATAACTCTGGGAACACTACAGAAAACTAGACAATGGGGAACTTTGAAGGGAGACAGTTTTAGGTGAAAAAAGGTCCCAAATGAGTACAAGCACCATCAGAAGGCTCAAAATTAAAGAAAAATTGCAAGCCAAAAGTTTGTACCACAGTATGTCAAATAAGGTGCAAGGTGAAAATCACAAACAAAGCCTGCAAAAGGGAAATGTTTGAAAATGAAGAACATAAGCCATATAATAAATGTGCCCCATTATTGGTTAAGAAAAAAAAAGAGGCAGAGAGGTACAACATACACACTACTGAATGTTAAAGATGTAATAAAGAAAAAGACATTTAAAAAAATTAAAAATTGGTCAGTTTCAACTATTTCTCTTCCTGTTTGATACTCTTGGGCTCCTTGCTCACAAATGTATGCTCACCCGGGTGTGTAAAGAGCTATGTGCTGGAGAGAAGAGGAGTGAGTGCTCCCCACTCCTCCCCTCTCCATTCAAAGCCAAGCAGCTGCACAATAAAAATGGCAAAATATAGGACATATCCTATATTTTACTGCGCAGCCACCTGGCTTGGTCATTGTACGGTGGGACAGCGCACTCTGACCCGGTCCCATAGATGTTTATGGGGGCCATAATGCAGCTGTGTTATGCATAAAACTGGCCCATCTCTGTGTAACATAAACTCCAGTTTTATTGCCCCGGCTTATCTTAATTGTGTCTCACCATATGTACTAATTATCTTAGTGTAACATCTCTCACATATTGGGTTTTTCTCTTAGTGCTTCATTTGTATCCTTACCTGATAAACGGCCTGTTTGCCCTAAAAGCTTGCAACAAATATAATTTCTATTAGTCCTTAAAGGGGTGTTCCTATCTAGGCATTTACATTTAATTTGATTCATTTGCCACATGTAAACATTTCTTCAATTGGATGTTATTAAAAAAAATTTCCTGTGTGAAGATCATTTCTCATAAATGTAGCCATGCTATCCCTTAGAAACAAAATGGCTTCCTCGGATACGACCACCTTACATTTTGGCAGCAGTGGCCACACCAAGCCCCGTCTGACCACTTGGATTCAGCGATCATTACCACAGAATATGCAGTACAATATGCAGTAACTCCCAGACATTTCATTTACCAAAACCTTTTGTTTCTTTATGCAATCACTCCAGCAGAGGTGGTCGCATCCAAGTAGTCAATCTTGTTTCAAGGGACAATATGACTACATGAGAAATTATCTTCACACAAGTACATTTTTTTAATAACATCTAATTGAAGAAATGTTTACATATGGCAGATTAATGAAATGGAATGTGAACTCCCAGACAAGAATACCCCATAAAGCACTTTTGTAGTTTTTACACAAAAGTATTTATATCAGGTTTTTCATGCAGCATATATACAACACATATGCACAAACATAAAGAGCATGTACACCACATATACATACATACTCATACAGCAAATATAGACGTATGGTATATACACACATAGGGGCATATTTATCAAGGCCTCTGCTCCACGTCAGTGGCGTAGAAGCCCTGAAATAATCGCAAATGCTAGCTTATTGCTATCACTTGCGATTATTTAGCTCTCATTGCCACCTTCATGCCAGTGGGGCCTGACAGGGGGTATGGCCACCGAGACCATGGATAACAAATATAAGAAGATTACCACAATCACGATGCCTGGATCTATGAGTAAGGGCCCCTGGTTTATCATGATGAAATTGATGGTAGATTTTCTTTAGAAAAAGGGGAACTGTGTCCCTTTATATGTTTAAGACTAACATTGGGCAAACATACCTAACCCAGGCACTGGATAGTGAGCATCAGGTGTGTGACATAAATGAGATCCTTTGAGTAACTCAGTTCTGGGCGACCGTGCAATCTGCAGATGAGGCTGTAAAAAGTCGGTAAGGTCTCAGCTAGAAAATACAATGTGCTCCTACTGAACTTTGATTGTGTTAAATGAATCTCATTTTTCAAGTCTAGCTCCTATTACAATGCATTGTAGTTGAAAAGAAGGATAGTCTGTGAGATAAATGCAGGAAGGAGAGAGGAAAATAAGTGTGAGGACAGGCTGAATATTAGAACTGATAAAGTGGAAAGAGAGAAAATGTCATTGCCTGATTGCAGCGGAGCCAGCTGTGACGGGGAGAAGCTGAAGTAATACAGAGCGCTATGCACAATGACAGCCTCAGCTTTGTCACACATCTATATTTTATGGCCATATCAATTATGCCCCTTTTTCTCCTCTATTACAAACATATTCAGATTTAACATATTGCAGCCCTAAATCAAGTTTACCCTAACAAGATTGAGAACGGCAAATCCCTAGCAAACCTCTGCAGCTCTGCAGGAGAGAGTAGAGACAGATCATAATGAAATGTCCGGCTCAAGTAAAAATTACATTGAATTCTTCACAAAAGCAAATCTTTATAAAATATTTATCTGCTCTTTGTTTCGAAGATCCTTCTAGGCGTCTCTTTTTTTCCTGGATTTCTTATCGCTGCTCAATGCTTGCCTCTCTCAGGTGCTCAGAAGATGCCAAGAGATCCAGCATTTTACTAGCTCAGCCTCTTCTTTGACTCTCAGTGCTCCGAGTCTTCACCTCCTTCTGTTGGATTCTGCACGTCCACTTAGATAGCGCCATAGCTGCAGATTTCTACCAGACATGCCATGAAATATATTACCTGCCTAATAGCATCTGAAATGAACAAAAATACACAGATGAAAAGACTCCCATAAATCTAATACAATCAAATGAAATTGCACTGTAAAAACGCCAGATATGCTTAGCTCAATAGGCTTCAAGTAAGGGCCGCGAAAAACAGCCATGCATGAAAATACATTGCAGATCCCATTGCTCCATGATTTAAGTGATTGCACATATACAATTAATTCGGAGCTATTAGAGAAGCTTTTTGAGTGGCTGGGATCACGGTTTACCTTTGGAAATCAAGTCGGCAGCTCTACTAGGCTCAAGATAACATCAGTCTCAAGCTCTTGTCTGGCTTCCCATGTTTGCTCACCTATAACCCATATTAATAACCAGGCATGGAATGCTTTCTGCATGGCTCATTGAAGGATATTACGTGCAGGCACTGAGACATGGCAGCTGTACTCGGAGTCGGGAACTAGTAATGTTTTAATAATACAGTATGTGCGTAGTCATGCTTGCCGCTACCTTGTGTGTCTTATATTCTGGGAGTGGGATACTTGTGAGCGTCGCACTTATACAGTATATTTATAACTCATGGGAATAAGGCAAGTGAAACACTGTAACAATATGTTATCAGGTGCCAGGCACAGATGAAATGTCATTTTCAATGAGCTGGGAGTGGGGAGGGGAAAATTGTATTCTTGCTATCAGAAAGACATCAGAACTGTATGCGAGTGATATAACTGAGATGTTTACTGAGATTCTCAGATCTTTGCACTTTCCCAAGGATAAAAAGGAGTAAATGTCAAATATATCTTTAAACCTGCAGAAAAGGTACAGCATCTGCTCAGTTTATTTTACTTAAATTAGCCAGAGTATCAGTGCTAAAGACAGATGTAGGAAAGTTTGTACTGTCACTGCCTTGTAACCTGGGAGTCTTATGTATACAACAGTGAATTACAGTTCAGCGGACCTGTACACTCCCCTGACATGTATGCCTTGGTAAATACTTGTATTCCTCGTAATATACCAAATCTGGATTATCTATTCTTTTATCTTTATATTTTCATATCCTATGATATTCATATTAGAAATGTTTAAATGAATTGACAGGTGGCTGTGATATCGGGAATTTTGTCCAGTCAGTGATGACAGTGGCAGGTTGTGTGGGGGCACATCTATTTGACAAGGGACATGGTAACACTGGTTACAATAGTTGTCAATTTATTCATGAACATCCAGATAAAATAACAAAGGAATTGCACAACAACCAGTTATCTCAGGGCTGTATGCCAGTCATTATTTTGCATCATTATTTGGAAACCAAACCCAGGAATGGATAATTAATATGTAAGATGTACAAATCTTCCCATTATGTTTTTTTCTCTTTAGGACTCTTTTTTTCGGTTTACGAATGCTAATGTAAAATACGTACCAAAATACTGCAGAGCTAAACTGGGATGATAAGAAAAAATTCTGAATTAGAATTAGATTTATCAGAAGTGTATGAGAGCAAAACTGTTCTAGATGCTAATGGTAACCAATCAGAGCTCAGCTTACATTTTATAAACTACTGTGGAAAAAGGAATAATGTGTGATAAATCTCTCTAAGGTGTGCATAAAACTGGGAGCAGTCTGCTGGAGATGGGAGAGAACTGCAACGTGACCATGTGCAAAGTCAATGGTGGCATGTTATGTGCAAGAGGCCTAAGGCTACCTACACACAACTGTGACCTGCTCTTAAACCCCAAACAATGGACCCATTGTTTGCTGTTGTTTGCCAATGACCACAATAAAGACTGTCAGACCCACAAACCTTGGACAGGAATAAGACCTGCTCAGAGTTTTGTTGCATAGACAGTTGGCTGCATTCAAGCAACCGCTCACACATGATTAAAAACTTTGGTCGTGGGTTTGAACTTTGACCCTTTTAAATGGTTGGCTCATTTCAACAAAAATAACTTTTTGTATGAAGCAAAGTTCAAAATTTTCCAATATACCTTCTGTGTCAATTTCTCATAGTGTTTTAGATCTCAGCTTGCTGTTGCAACACCCCTGCCAATGTACTGGCAAGGTGGTAGTTGTGAATAGCGCCCTCTCCACGTCAGGATCTATCTAGTGAGCCTGCACAACTCATCCAGGAGCTTATACTAGGTATTGCAGCTGTAGCCACTGCCTGGTAAGGCAAGAGTTAACACTGTGAGATGTTACTGTCCAATTATGTTCTTGTAACATGAAGCTGGAAGCTGATTAAAGGGATGCTACCACCTGACCAGGGGAGTATATAAACCCCTGATGGGGGGAAGCACATGGTCTTAGGTCTGTCTTAGTCTGAAGAGAGCAGTAAGGAAAGAACCAGACCTCATGGTCTGTCTGCCATACCCAGTGTCCTAATACAAGGAATCATACGTGCCTTAGGCCCCTGCCTTGCACCCAGCACAAGTCCGGAGACTTAAGCCCACAGTTGAGATCCACCACCCAGACTCAGCTCCATCTCTATCACCCTAGCCTGAATCTACTTCCAGGCTGCATGTTATCTTCCTGTGGACCAGCTCTCCATGACTCTTCCATCTCGCCACTTCTGCTGCTAAATCTGCTGTTAATCATTTGGCCATTGTCTGCTGTTGAATAAAGAACTGTAAGTTGATTTGCACAACGTTGACTGATCCCTGGATACAGAAGCTTACCACCATGGGCTTCGATTAATGACGATTAATCCTACAGGCACTTCGGGGGTCGCCCCATGGAGAAACCATTACATCAGCCTCTACCTCCATATTTCTTGCACACACTACCTGCTGGAGACCTGCTAGTCTGTAGGTCAGCCCTCCAGTTCCCATAACAAGCACTGTAACCACAGCATGGCCAAGGCCACACTCGCCAGCCACTCCGGTATTCTGGGCCCAGGCTGCCTACAGGCCACAAGAAAAGGCTAGGCGCTGGGGGGCAATGTTGCACTGTCATTTTGTAGAAAGCTTGTATGAAGGAGATTTATCAGAAGTGTCTGTTCTTGTTTTCAAAGGAAACCTATCAGAGAGCAGTTATAATTTAATTAACATCTGTTGGAAAATAAAAGCATAGGAAACTAGAACAGTTCTGATCTAAGACACTTCTGATAAAT
This sequence comes from Engystomops pustulosus, assembly GCA_019512145.1. NCBI lineage: Eukaryota > Metazoa > Chordata > Amphibia > Anura > Leptodactylidae > Engystomops > Engystomops pustulosus. The sequence goes on along the minus strand of CM033641.1, from coordinate 77,606,725 downwards.
CTCTTGCATTATTTGTAGATAGAAACCTGTCCTGGTCATGTGATGTCACATAGCTGCAAGGCTCGTTAGTAACACAAAGAGTATAATCAGAGCTGTGTGTTATAACGAGCAGTGCACCTGTGTGACATCAAATGACCAGGACAGATTCCTATCCACTGGAGGTAAACACAGAAGATTTCTAGAACTAGAATACACTATGAGGAATTGATAGAGAATTTATATTTGAAAATTGTATAACTTTTTATCATAAAAACAATAACAATAATTTGCTGCAAGGATAATATATAGCATAGCCTGGAAAATATAAATCCCAAATATTGATAAGCAAAAAAAGCAAGGCCTGAATTCACCATTATTCCCCAAAAGTTACTAAACAGCCAACTTTTCATGATTAGTCTATTTAACACATCATTTAACACAATGGAGCTACATGTAATGTGAACGCAATGTTATGTACTTAAATAATACAGCTGGCAATTCCTCAGGGATTCTGATAATAGGCCCAGAGAGGAACAAGCTAGATCGATGAGCTAAGGATGAGCAAACGTGTCCAGGTTGAAATCTAACTACGTGTGTGTCTATGTATGTGTAAGGTTTATTACGGGTTACAGCTGTCAGCAAGATATTCACTGCTCTTATTTGTCAAGGTGACTGCAGAATAAATGCATCTAAAAAAGTGCTGACCCATTTAAACAACTAAACCTGAAAAGTTTTCCACATGCTTTATGCAGAGATAAATCTCTGTTATTACATGAAAACTCCTAGAAATAAACATTCCAGCATTAACTAGGACAACATTCCCCAAATTGTGGTAATTGAAGAATACCTAAAACCACAGTTTTGTAAGTGCTAGCAGGACACAGTTTTGGGACCAGTGATTTGGAGAAAACCTTTATTATATCCTTTCTTTTATAACAAAAAGTACACATGGTTCATAATTTCATAAGACTAAAAGTTAACACTGGATATAGTCCAAGAATTCCATGTTTTGTCAATGGAGGAGCTGTCCACAGAATGCTAGTTCTGAATGGCAATACTAGCCTGTGCTGACATCACATGCAATACACATGTGACTTATTTAACGCACCTAAACTAACTCAAATATGGTTATGGAATCCAGTTTTTCATTAAACTAAGACAATAGGAGTATTTCTATTTGATTTTGTGTGTGTGTTTTTCTTTTTTTGCTGAATTTTAAGATAATTATTTGCAAAAGTAGCACCGTTCACACTTTTTTTGTTGATTTCTTTTACTTCACACTGAAAGTAACATGCTTTTGTGCAAATATTTTCTACAATTTATAAATTGTCTAAAAACTTCTTGGAATAAGTGACACATACATATGGAAACAAAAAATGAACAAAACGCAGATATGGACAGATATGCTGTCAAAAAAGGTAGAAATCAGGGAATAGTCAGAAGTTATGATAAATGGAGGAAATTAAAACTTGTTTAGTTAATTGACTATGTCCAACAGTTCCATGTGTTCTGTTTAGCCTGTCCCTGAAATTCTCACCTCTGTTTGTGCCAATAATCTTTGTAAGACTGGTAGTTTGTTTACATAAGATATTCTACATACATTCTACATATACAGACTGCTCTCAAAGAAGGGAGCGAGACCCTTGCATCCGTGGAGTGTCAAATATTCCTCTGCAGCATGAAGCAGGGAAACATAACGCTATCTTCACAGCAGGGAAACTGTTATCCCTTAGTTCTCACACAGCACATACTAAACATTTTAACTATTCACTTCTGTTTTTTTATACCATATTATACTTGTACTATGCTCCTCCACAAGAATAAAGATCATAGATCTACTGTATAGATCCTGTATGTATTCACTAGCAGAGCTTATTGAATTAACTTGTTTGAATCGCATTAGATTTTTTGACAACTAGCTTCAGAACAGAAAAATGCTGAAAAATAGAATCACAATATGTAAGTCATTCTGTTTGTTTTGATAGAGTGATACACATATGACAATTTGTTTGTTATATCATTATAAATCAGGAGTTACACTTCATTTTTTAAATCTAGAACTGCTAGAAGTGTATATTTAGTCCTGGGCGTCTGGATTTCATAGAGAAGATGTGTGTCTAAAGAACAAAGCTGGCCAAGCCTAATGTTCAGAATATTTAAATAAGGACAGTGTGAAAAAGCTTTTAGTGTCCAGAGCACAAAAAAGAACACAGACAATCAGTAGGAGTTAATCAGGGCTTTTCAAATAAAAAGTAGGTACCATATATACTCGAGTATAAGCCTATTTTTTCAGCACAAAAAATGTGCTGAAAACCCAAACTCGGCTTATACTCGAGTAAAAAATATAGGTTTTACCAGGTTTCTGAGGTAAAATTAGGGGCCTCGGCTTATACTTGGGTCGGCTTATACTCAAGTATATACGGTAGTTTAATGAAGAAAGCTGAAATCTTGGGAAACCTATAATTATTTTGTACATGAATAGATAGGTAGATATAAGAATAGTAACACCAAGGCAGCACAATCCAGTAAGATGCTGACACAGCACCCATTGGTCCTAGCAAGGCCTCCTGTATGTAGATAGAGGATGTTGAGGTGACGTTTATTTCGTCTGCAGGAACATTTGGGAGTACAAAACCTTCTTGACTTTTCACTGTCAGTTGGAGAGCTGCCTGCCTTTCTTCATATAGATAGATAGCTCGATATTAAGCTCCCCAGACCTGTTATACTTGATCCCTTACTAGCCTAAAGACTGGTGGTCAGCTTTATACCAACCGCCTTCAAGGGAACCTGTCAGCAGAAATCTAAATAATAAACCACTATCAGTATGTTGTCAAGCGGCTAAACACCTTCCTTTCATGTCCCTGGGTGGTGGCATAAAATCAACTTTGAAGTGAATGTAAATTTGTTGTATGAAGTGAAGGAGGCTAAGAGTTTAACACTGAAGTCGAGCTTTTACTGTCTCAGAAAGCTCCTTTAACTGAAATTGATGGTCCTACATCCAGAGAAATCACTAACCAGATCTCTTGAAGTCTGGTGCTTGATTTAAGTTACAGGAGGAGGTGTTCAGAGGCAGGGAGAGCGGACTTCATTATTAAACTCTCCGCCTCCTTGACGCTGTGGATGGTGTATATCTGGACTTTTTAAAGGCATTTGACACCGTGCCGCATAAAAGGTTGGTATATAAAATGAGACTGCTGTGAATAGGGGAAAATCTGTGTATCTGGGTAAGTAATTGGCTTAGTGATAGAAAACAGAGGGTGGTCATTAATGGCACATTCTCAGATTCGGTTGACGTTACCAGTGGAGTGCCACAGGGGTCAGTATTGGGGCCACTTCTTTTTAATATTTTTATTAATGACCTTGTAGTGGGTTTACACAGTCAAGTTTCAATATTTGCAGATGATACTAAGCTGTGTAAAGTAATAAATACTGAGGTCGATAGTTTAGCATTACAGAGGGATTTGTGGAAGCTTGAGGAGTCTTAATGTAGAGAAATGTAAAGTTATGCACTTGGGCCATGGAAATAAAAAGTATAATTATGTTCTAAACAGTCAATTACTTGGTAAAACTGGAGCTGAAAAGGACTTGGGGGTATTGGTAGATGGTAAACTTAATTTTAGTGACCAGAGCCAGGCGGCTGCTGCTAAAGCAAATAAAATATATATAAAGACATAGTTTTGCCCTTATACAAATCCCTGGTCAGACCACACATGGAATATTGTGTACAGTTTTGGGCACCAGTGTATAAAAAGGATATAGTAGAGTTGGAACGGGTGCAGAGGAGAGCAACCAAGATTATTACGGGAATGGGGGGGATTAGAATACACTGACAGATTACAAAACTTGTGATTATTCAGTTTAGAAAAAAGACGACTGAGGGAAGACCTTATTACAATGTACAAATACCTGAGCGGACTGTACAAGGATCTCTCCAAAGATCTTTTTATACCTCGGCCTGTGACCAGGACAAGGGGGCATCCTCTGCGCCTAGAGGAGAGGCGATTTTACCATCACCATAGACAAAGGTTCTTTACTGTACGAGCAGTGAGACTGTGGAACTCTCTGCCGCATGAGTTTGTTATGGGGGACTCTATGTACATGTTCAAGAGAGGCCTGGATGCCTTTCTGGAGAGAAAAAATATCACGGGTTATGGGGATAAAACATTTATTTAATTCATAAAGGTTGGACTTGATGGACGTGCGTCTTTTTCCAGCCTTATATACTATGATACTATGACTTTATAATATCAGTTTATATTTGACTTTAAAGTTGATTTTCTGGGTAATGGAACCAAACTGCGCTATGAAAGAAATATGAAATGTAAGGTGTAAAGCTGCTAGACAATATACTAGCAGTACTTTTTTAGAACAGTTTCTGATTACAGGTTCACCTGTAATTCACTGCAATGCATGACTTTTTTTGCACTATTTATGTAGTCACGGGATTATAACTTCTAGTCCCTTCCTGAATAAAAAAAATATGCCCCAATATAAATCTAAATACATATATATCACCCCAAATTTGTACTAATAAAAATCACAACCCATCTTGCAAAAAATGACCTCTCAACTATTACAAGATAGAAAAGGAAATAAGGTACTGTGGTAATTGCACTGTTCTGTAGGATAAAGCCAACATGTTAATAATGTCCTGATGTCATAAACAAACAACATCATGGAGGAATTTTCCAGAACAAATTGATTGTGCCCTGCATCCAGGCAAAAATATTTTCAGATTCACATATTGCTTAAGCTATGTTTTAATCCGTTTATGATCCAAGAAAATATTTTTGCCTGAATTGTTTTCTTCTGGAATACTATACTGACTTTGGCTTGTTTGGTTTGGAAACCAGGTGAGCTGAATTCAAACAGAACACTTTTTGCACACTGGGTGAATAAATTACCCTCACTTTTTTATTGAATTATTGGTGTGCTGCCGTTTTCTAATTATTGATGGATTTATCCGTTCCATGGTGTGCACCCACCATAGTTACTGGAGCTGCTGGATACTTTTTGACATCTACCATATATACCCGAGTAAAAGCCAAGTTTTTCAGTACAAAAAATGTGCTAAAATAGCCTAATTTGGATAATACTCGAGTGTATAAAAATATTTAACTGTGTACTCACCTTTCCGACACCCCCAGCAGATCTTTTTCTTGCTTCCGGTGCTCTGGCTGCATCTTCAGGTCCACAGCACAGGAGGACCCATATATGGGGCCAAAGCACTGGAAGAAAGAGGAGGACCTTTGGAGGGTGTCGGAAAGGAGAGTACAGAGTTAATTTTTTAATAGGTTTGCCATACTTGGGGCACAGGCTGTTGGTTATATACTAGTGGGCATGGACGGGCTGGCTGGCTATATTCTGGGGGTAGGGGCTGCTGGCTAATATAATAGTGGATATGGGCTGGCTTACTATATACTGAGGGGCATGGGCTGGCTATACACTAGGGGGTATAAGCTGATTGGCTATATACTAAAAGTCAAGGGCCAGCTGGCTATATACTGTGGGCATGGGCTGGCAGGCTATAAACTATCAGGCATTGGCCGGCTAGCTATATACAAGGAAGTATAGGCTTTCGGGCTACATACTAGAGGTATGGGCTGGCAAGCTATATACTAAAGGGAATGGGCTGGCTGGCTGGCTATATACTAGGGAGCTAGGGGCTGGCTAGCTATATACCAAGGAGCAAGGGGCTAAAAAGCTATATACTGGGTGGAGGCTGTGATCAATGAATATCCCACCCCAGGCTTATACTTGAGACAATAGGTTTTCCCAGAATTTTGTGGTAAAATTAGGTGCCTCAGCTCATACTCGGGTTGGCTTATACTCGAATATATATGGTGAATAATATATATTTATTGGTAGGTAAGAGCTACAGAGTAAAGATAAAACATTTTTTATACCCTGATGCCCATAAATATCTGCGTCCTGTAGAGGTTTGAGACTGAGATAAATAAATATGAGATAGATATTTGTAGAAAGATAGATAGATAGATAGATAGATAGATAGATAGATATGAGATAGATAGATAGATAGATAGATAGATGTCCAATTTAGCAACCTGTCCCTTAAAGTGTGCTATGGACCACAGAAACCTTCTTTGGTGTGTTCTCAAGCCATCAAGTACAGTCTTTGGCCTTTTCCTTTTAGCAGATCATGAACACTGAAATTATAACATAAAAGAGAATTCCTTTGTATTTGTTAAGGGCAGAACATGCAGACCATTGATACCGTTGTGTTCTGTAACCTACACACATCCTTTCTTCATTGCCATTATTCTCCCGATCGCGAGGAGCAGTCTGACGGCTCCATGTAATGTGTCTTATTTCATGCCTTTCTCCTCAGTAGGTTTGTGTGTGGTAAACCCTGTGTCATCTGGCCCCAGCTATCCATGTGCTGAAAATAAATGCACAGACAGTTCCAGAACTGTGTCACTAAATGGCAGATAGAGGACCAGAAAATTCACACAGCGACTCTGCTGCAACTATTTTTACAACAATAGAGCACAGCACTTGCATTTTTCTATACAATGGCCAGTTTACTGTTAGATTTCCTTCGGGAATTGATTTTTTTTTTCAAACAGAGAAAGTATGGCGTGTTAAATCTGTGACCTGAAACAAGGCAGAAAAAAAGAGAAAAAGGCAAAGTTACTCAGTAGGGAATATTTTGCAACACCCATTTCATTTGTCTAGATGCCGCTATTTGCGATCTATCACCATATAAAGTAGTTATCTCTCAGGATCGTGTTTCCTGGCGATACATCAGTCTTACCCATAGTGTTCCCCGCGGAGACACAAATCATGCTGTGATTTTAGTGAATTGCTGTACAAAGACTTCTGCATCATTCTACATGGAGGAATGGTTAATTACACGCAGTGTCCTAATTATCAACCTGTAATTGTACGATGCAGCGGCTGAATGGCTGATGAGATTATCCTTTTGCCTCCGATTCCTTCAATTCTCTCTTAAGCAAAATATTACCAAGACCATTTTTTTGCTGTTTGCACATTGATTTAGATTTATGGAGGACCATAGGCCTAAGCAAGACCATCTGGATTGGAAACTGGCTGGATAAAAATACTGTGTGTTCCTTCAAGCTGTCTGTGTATTACAATAGGTTACTATTTCATTCCTTGATTTCAGGAAACAGGAAATCAGTGAAATGTTTTCTAAAGATCTGTAAAAAGAAACAAGGAGATGCATAAAAACAATTATGTGATTTATTAAAGAGGAACATAATGTGATACTTATAGCATACAACCACATAGGGCCAATCGGCCATTTTAACCCGTAAGTGCAGATTAAAATTTAACTTTTAATTCTTATCTAGTAAAAGGAAAACGAAAAACAAAATGTGAATAAAGCTCTATTGCTGATTCAGTACTCTCTTGTTTTAAAATTGTCAGGGATTCGAGATTAGCGTATTTGTGAGTATCCCTTTTTCCTGTCAGGTTCCTATCGGACTGTCTTTAGCTTGTATTGTCATCTGTTGCTTTGAATAGCATTCAGACACATGATCAGCACTCTGACATGGGATGTTAGTAGGGTTGGGGAAGATTTAGGATTGGGATAGGGTAGTTCACATCATGCATACATTCCACCAGTCTGCCGTATCCTATGCCTGCTGGTTCCCCCCCCCCCCCTTATTTTCCCTATAGAGCCCATTTGGATTGCCAGTCCTCTATGTTAGTATCTGAGCTGGCTTGCTACTTGGCTATTCTCGTGCCCTGGATTAAAACCGCGAAATGCTTCTAATAGAGTATATAAAAAGGACAGTTGGCCACAGGATATTATTATTGGTACCATTTTTTCTAAACAAAAACTTGTGCCAGAGCACTTGTGTTTGAGCATTTAAAAAAAAAACAAAAACAAAACTGTGTTAGTACTGTACAAGGTTAAATTCACATTTGTGTCATAGACTCCATTTGAGGTCAACATTAAAGATTCCATCAGAAATCAGGTATAAAAAGATTGTGGAGGACCCCATTAAAGGCAATCGGCTTTTTAGGCTCTGACGGTGTCCATTATGTTACATATTGGGGCAAAGGCAAAACAACAGTAGCCCCCATACATATATATACAGATCTTCAATATCAAATTAAATTAAAATTTTACAATACATTCTTAAAGAGGACCTGTCACCCATAAAAAAGGCACTAGGAGCTACTTATCAAAGTAAGCAGCTCCTAGCGCTACCTCAGATGTAGAAGTGTTACACTGCTAGCTTTATCAAAACCAGTATAATAAAAATGTCAGACCGCGCTCACATCGGTCTGGCGTAATCATGAGGGGCGGTCCGAGGCGCTGCTTCTCCTCCGAACCTCCCCTCCCACTCCATAGGCCAGAGGTGATGCTGGGCTTCATGCGCCAGTCACCGTATCCTAGTCCCGCCCCCTCATAAATACGCTAGACTGCTGTGAGCTTGGTCCGGCGTGCCTATAGGGCAGCGCGGTAGTGTCTGCTAGCGTTAACAGAGGATTCTGATAAAGCACTAGGAGTTGCTTACTTTAGTCTTCTTTAAGACTATCTTATCATGGGTAAGAGGCAAACAAAAGACTTAATTAGGGTAAAGCTGAATGTTGTGGCTTTTGCACAGTTTCAGACATATATTATAGTAGGTAAATATAAATGCTCATATGGCCAAGTCCACAAAAAGAAAAAAGTAGACCACAAGAACACAAGTTATTATAATATTTAAAAAAAAACATCATGGCACCATGGAGAACAAAAGACTGACGCATTTTAAAAAGTTGACATTAACTAAGAACCATTTAATATTCAAAACGGGTCAGTTTTTTATGGTCACTGGCGCGACAATGTTTTTTACAATGTCATTTTTTTTCTTTTTACGGACTTGGGCATTTGCTGGATTTTTTCTGCTCCTTCAAGTGAACGCTACTGACCCTGACACAGCTTTTTATCCGTGCACTGGCATCATGAGGAATCTTGGAAAATAAGCTGAATAGCTATATCTTGTTGCTTTTTTACCAATTTGTTTTCAGCCCCTGTTACAAGTGACTTTACTATGTACAAGGACACTCTTAAATATCATTTTACTTCAAAAAGCAAAAAAATAACATTGTTCGTAATCTCAGAGAATTGCACTTGTACAATATAGTAGCACATCATAAAAATGAAGGCCTCTAAAAGTTGACTTACAAAGCATCACACTATACACAATACATACATTTAACAAAGACAACAAATTATATTGTATTGATCCAGGTAGGAAGGAGATGTGAGCTTTTGTGTCAGCCGCTTGTCCTGCTTGTCAGGTTTATCTATGACCAGACTACTGTATGTTGTAACATATTAAGATACAAGGGACAGCTAAATAATTGACCACATTATTATATTTATAGAATATTCCTGATAATATCTCCTAGATTTCTTATTTTTATTGATTGAACCTTGGTTTGAAGTGAAAAAAAACTTGAAGACATTCAAGTTAGAGAAATGACTACTGAAGTAGCTAATGGTTAAGAGATGACAATCAGCATTCCAATATCATATTTTCTGTACAGATTGGCCTGGTTGTAAAGACTTAGGTTTGCATTCTTCAACAAACCACGTCTTGCTGGAAGGCTAAGAAGTGGTGAATTAGAAAACGTTTTTTCATTTATTTCTCAAATATATCCCTCAATGTTTCTCTATGGGGAAAATTTTCGAGCTCCATTTTCAAGAATATCGACCTTTTGGGAATGTGTGGGATCACTTTAAGTCATCAGAAGTGATGCCTCTGCCACACTGTTACAGATCATGAAAGATGACAGTCTGGAATCTCATGCAGTCTCCAGACTGTGATGACTTCTGCAAATACCCACTGGTATCATGGGTGTTAACCTTTTAAATGCCACATTGTAGGGGAGTGATGATCCAAGGTAAAATGGCAGAACACACAGCAGCAGCATTTAAAGGGTTAATATCTCCCATCTGTGCCAGCACTGATAGCCGGTGTTACATGCGGGTGTTTAAAGAGGGCTTAGCCCATGCTTAGCAGCTCATCAACCAGTTTTTTTTTCGTTTCAGCTTTTTTTGGTTCAGCTTAAAGAAGACCTTTAAAGTGTAACTGTCATTTCAAAAAACTTTTGATATGTTGTAGGGCAGGTCATTTAAAGCCCCTTTGCAATTGGATTAGTTACTCAAATCTTGTTCCTTCCTCTTGTATTCTTTCGACTTCCCCTAGATGTCAGTAATCTCACATATGGCTGTTGCTAGGGACATTCCGTCTTCAGAAAGGAGCAGAGACTACGGAGCAGGAGACATGCCCTCATCTCTCTCCCTGCAATCAGCTAATCACCTCATGTCTCACTGCTCCAGCACTCAGTCATGCAGAGAGAAGCCCTAACTAATGTAGAGACAAAACACCTAAACTCTCATCTCTCCCCCTCAGCTTTCCCTACACTTGTGTATAAACAAATAATCCACACAGCCAAACTGCACATCGATCAAAATCCCCCTCCCCCATCACCTCACACTCCAAGGCAGGAAGTGGCAGGAGAGACTCTGCAAGTCTTCAAGCTGCCCCCTCGTGTGCCCTGCTGAAGTTTTACTTAGATAGGTAGATATGAGATAGATAGATAGAATATACATAGATAGATATGATATAAATAGGATATACATAGTTAGATAGGAGATAGAAAGATACTAGATAGATGATAGATATGAGTAGATAATAGATATGATAGATAGATAGATAGATATGAGATAGATAGGAGATACCTCTGGTGTCATTGGTCAGCACCATGTGCTTGTGATGAGGTGACAGGAGGCATCTTGCTGATTGTAGTTTTTTTGAGAGCTGGAAACCCTGGTTGCTATGGGCCAAAAGAGGTACTAAATGAGGACCGAGAGGCAAAATACTTTGATTAATGATTCCCATGGACACCTGGAGCAGAATTATGTATTTTTTTTTTTTTTTGCTCAGAATAACAGTTATGGGTTAGGGTCTCAAATTGAGCTTTTTGAAGTCGGTAGAAGGTGAAAAATGAAAAAAAAAAAAAAACCTTTTATACTTACGCCAGCGCCTTATCTCACAATGCGGAACTGCATCCTACGTACCTTCGACACGTGTGTAGTGAACACTGCTCCATAAGGAACTGTGGGTGGTTTAGTTCCCAGACTGCCATGAAAGGTTCTTTGAGTACAAGATCTGGTATGAGGTTGAACCCACAATGTTGGGCCCAACCTTCACATTGTGATTTGAGTCTGATCAACCATAGCTCACCCCCCGCCTTCTGCAGCCGGTGTGCAGCTCCCAGGAAACCGTCTGCTCATACGGAAGGGTGCATGTAGGGGAGATTGAAAGCAGTTGATGCTAGACAACTCTGGTAGTGATTACTCATGGAATATTCAGCATATGGGTTTCTGCCACTGGTGACAATCCCATACTGTTTAGCTAGTAGAGTGGTCCTTTCAAAATCAGACTGAGAAGCAAGACCCTGAGTTCTTCTGCAGAGCAGTGCAGCACCTGTATATTAAAGCAGCAGAGCTCATAAAGTGTTTACAGTACATGCAGCCACTGTTTTAGTCATGAGCTTCAGTTTACAAATATTCTGCAATATTTAGCAGCAGCTCAAAGCAGGATAGAAAAGATGTGTGTGCAGACAGGACAGAGAAGTGCCCCGTGTAGCATTGTCTGAGGAGCATACTGGCCAGAATTACAGAAGGGCAACAGAAGGTCAGCACTGGATGATCCCCTCCAGGAGATGATTGAAGCCACTGCTGAGGGAGATCACTAGGTTCTGCTTGTCACACACCTGGGCACTGCTATTTTTCATGCGGGGATGTGGGAGAGAAGTGGAGCTTGTAGGAGGCTTACATGTAAGTCCTCAAATCAAAGATTGTGCCTATATTGTGCCTAAAGTGCAGTCGCAAAATAATGCTGAGACTCACAAGTGAATAATAAGAGGCATGCAAGCTTTTTACACCTAAATAGCATTGATGGTTATATTATAAAGAACTGTATCCCCTAAATCCCTTCCTCATGCAATCCCTTCCCTTCCTTGGTTGAACTTGATGGACAAGTGTCTTTTTTCAACCCTATAAACTATGATACTATGACCTCAACTCATCACAGATGATTGTAGCTTGTGAAAATTTGGGCACAACAATACACTTCATTTAGGCACAAAAACGAAACTAGTGCGCCACAACTGTGATACATAATTTGTGATTCTTTGTTGCAAAAGCTTTGTCAGGCCCTGTGGCTGCTTCCTAAAACAGCACTAAACGCTTTCTCCCATAGATAAATGAGCTGTCATATGTAATCACATCCATCTGTATAACCCATAGAAACAGAAGGTCAGTAACACTGCCATGTACATGAAGGCCAGAACAGACAATGGATTCTACCATTTTTTCAGGTTTATAGCTTTATAACAGGGAAAATACTTTGATGATCCTTAACCAAAGCCTAACATGTGGAATAATTAGAAGAGATTGATCATTCTATGTCAGTCTCATGTATGCCAAGAATAAAAAGAGTTCATATTGATCAGAACGGGCTGAATGGCATCTGTGTGATGCGGGATGTGGCACCTGGCTGGATTCAGTACAGACCTTTCAAGCTACCTCTGTCATTAGATAATCTTTTCATGTTACATTATAGAAGAGAACAAACAAAAAGCAATAGAAATGATCTAGTAGTAACTCTGCAGTATTTATGTACTCTGCTCCAAATGTCATACCTTGTGCCTAGAATTTGCAGTAAACCTACCTCCCTGACCTACACCTGCAAGGATCAACATTTACACATCTTGACAAGTGAAACTGTCATATTTCTTTATACGGGACTAACATGGTATATCCAACCTGCCACATATCAGGCTTATAGGTTTTCATTCCTTCACCCTATCAATTCAGTATTCCACTGCAGAGCTCAATGTTTTGGTCAGCGATCACTAAAGGCTTAACTTGCCTGCTGTTGAGGCCCATGTATTTTTTACATAAAGAATGAGGGAGATGCTATAATGTGAGTTTCTTGTTATCGAGACTGAAACTTTATTTCAAGATAAAAAATAATAATCTTACATGTAGTTGGTGGGAAGCATTATGAACCCTTTATTGCGTATGGGATTTATGATCAAGGTCTCACCTACAAGTATCCCTGAGCGACAGCAGCAGAATTACAGAAAGGAGCCGGAAATTTTCCAAATGACTTTACTGCCATCTAGTGACCATTTTCAGAAAAAAATTGGGAAATTGGAATGGAAATTACAGCTTTTTAGCTTTCTTTACCTTCACATTAGGAAGTCTACCTTTGTTTTTAATCAAGGTTCATCTTCATTTTATTTAACCTAACTTAATTAATTCACTACGACATGTTAAGGTCCCTGCATAAGCGATTTATAAAACCCCTCTAGGCAATGTGGTTGCATATTAACCACAACAGAGTCGGATATTCTTCTATATAATCAACTAGTTCTCGTGAAAGCAGATTCTTATTATGTATTATCCATATTTCAAACAAATTGTAAAGATTTTTTTGCCCTGCATTTATGCAATCAACACTGTGCCACCCAAAGAGACTGGATACAGTGTCTCAGCCCACTCCTCGGGGAACACAAGCCAGGCAGCATTTTAGGAATATTTAATGAATTACTGAGGACACATGTACTCAATTATGTTATAAATGCATGAGCAGCTGGTCATTGGCAAAATGACTTGATTAAAGAACTGAAAAAAGGCATTTTTGAAAAAAAAAAAATACATTTCTCAAACAAGAGCTGAATATATGTGGGATGCTAGTTGTTGTTCACAGAATGCGTGCAATCTATATGGTGTTGGGCTCAGGGCCACATCTGCCATGAAGCGCCAGATTGCGCTCAGCTGTATATAATAGTACTGGGGGCAGGCTGTGTACACTGAGGGGAGGAGGGAGGGTTGTATATACTGGGGGCAGGCTGTGTATACTGAGGGGGGGGGGAATCTTGTATATATCGGGGGCAGGCTATGTATACTGGAGGAGGGAGCTGTATATGCTGTGGGGCAGACTGTATACTGAGGGGGAGAGGCTTGTTTATATACTGGGGGGCAGGCTGTGTGTACTTGGGGGCAGGCTGTGTGTACTGGGGGGCCAAGCTGTGTGTACTAGGGGGCAGGCTGTGTGTACTTGGGGGGGCAGGTTGTGTGTACTTGGGGGACAGGCTGTGTGTACTGGGGTGTGCCAGGTGTTATATACTGGGGGGCTATGTGGTACTGGGGTTGGCGTGGCGCTATGGACTGTCTATTGGAGAATCTGTATATAGGGGCTGGATTTTAATTAAACTGGGTGGCTTTATATAGAATACTGTATATCATTTAATTTGGGTGTATGTATATGGGGGCTGTTATAAATAAATTAGGGAAACTGTATATAAACCATGTGTCTATATAAATTAGCAGGTGCTGAAGTTCAGGGGGTGCAGCATTTTTAATGTTACCCTCAGGCAGCAGCAAATGTCATAACAAAACATAGGAAGTAACATAGTGAATTTGGCTCAGCCTCTGGTATGTAAGCCAGTTACTAAATCTTCTGTTCTATGTCTCACAAGTGAAATATGAGATCATACTGAAAATTGGTTACATATGTGCTAAATAACCAGTGAAGTAAGAAAATTGTTTACCTAGTGCTACCTAAAGGTATCCAGGGTAAAGGGGTATGTACGAGGTAAAAGGGGCATGTACTAGGTAAAAGGGGCATGTCCCCAGTGAGGTTTCTGTTTAATGGGAAAGTCGCAACAACAAAAAAAAGCTAAAAAAAATGCATACTTTTTTGCATTGGCTAATAGGAAGTGTAAAGTACACCAACACAGTCATAAACTATGCCAGATTTATCATTCAGCATCACTTTGACAAATCTGGCGCGTATAAGAATGGCCCCCTAACTTTGCACTGTCTAACTTTGAGTTACTTTGATAAATCTTCCCCAGTGTGTGCAGAAAATCTTTAGAGAAGATAAAGGTACTGATTTTTGCAGAGATACAGATAGTAGAGAACTTTTAGTAAAATAATTTTGGCTAAAAACAAGTAACCCCTGGAAGAAGGCAGTACACAGGTCACCTCATACAGTCAACCAGAACATTACTATGCACAGATGAGGAGGAACAACTCTTCAGCTTTGTTCTTAAGTTGAATTTGTATGTACATCTGAACTAGTATTTTTCTAATTGTAACTGTGGACAAAATTATTTATTGCCCCTGTGACAATTGAATTTTCAAAATTTTGTGCCATCATGGAAACAAGGATTATCAATAAAGTTTCATTACAGACACATTACAGCTGATCATTGTAACCTGGGACTAAAGTAAAGCATCCAGAGAGCTTCACCAGAGGTCACAGTGGGCAGAGAGGTCCATCTATGGGTCATCTGTAAGTCAGGTGTCATTAAGTTGGGACTGCCTGTACTGGACTACATACAGCAAAAGACAATCTGATTTGTTGGCTGCTGGGCTAAATCTAATGGGGATAATTAATGTATATAATTTTGTAAATCTGGTGGGCCCAAGGAACTCCATCTGACACAGCTGCTGTTTTCTGGGCTGTTTATCATCCCGGGAATGCTGGAAAAAGTGCTCATAGAACCATCAACTTCCTGGGACTAGAAGAAGATGAGGTTAAGCATACCCATGATTATAATAAAACAGACCAACAACTGAAAAAGGGTTGTATGGAAATAGATATAGAACGTAAATTGGGACAGGTTCAAAAATGGGGTAATAAAACTCTTTTTGTTGTGGATTTCTTGTGATCGGTCATTGGACCATGAAATATTCATGACTTACAACACTATGTAATCTGCAAAGTCTTTTATTTACTACATAGGAAATGTCTGATATTTTGCTATATTGGTGTTGAAAAAATGATGTTGACAGAAAAAATATGGCTCAATAGTATATGTGGTTATGATGGTGCTTTGGGGGTCTTGGCAGAAATATAATTTCAATTCGGTTTTACAGACTACTCACTGGATCAGACCTGCTTACAAGCTCAATGTATAGTTTTTGCCATATGTAAATCACTAAAACAATGGTTGAAATAGGTACTGTTTTATACCGCTAAATTTACAGCATGTAAAGGTACAGTATTAAATATTGTTTCTAGAACTCTGTCTTTTATTATAAAAGTTGGCCCAAAAAATCACCTTAAAGTCATATGCATATGAGCAAAATTGCCTGTGATGCCAGTTTTAAAGACTGGAGAGGGGGCTTCTCCACACCTCTATCTTGGGGTCTCTTGATGTCCCTGTAAATATGAAAATTTAATCTTTCAAAATGCATCAGGATTGTGGTTCTGTGTGCTATATAAGCAGAGATACAGGCAGTAAAACATAGTTGAAGAATAAGAATGTAAGTTGCAGATAAAGATACAATCCTCACTATAGACATTGTACTAAGTGCTATAATTGCCAAGATAGTGGCATCTAAATCGTTGCTGCCCATCCAGCCTCTAAAACTGATGCATCTAGGGCAAAAAGTGACTCTAACAAAGGTCTGTTCTCAAAACTGTGGATATCTGTTATTGAATTACCAGAAATCTATTTCTGAATATGAGTCCCAGATGTTAAAAAGATAATGGCTCTTTAAAAAAACAAGGCCACCTGGGAGCCATATTTCTGACCACTACTTATATTCTATGTGTCTGGTGGATGTTCCGGGAACATAAATCCACTTTGTAGTTGCATTTATCTGCCACAAGCAATCAGCTAAATTTATAAGTACCTTTTATCCAAGTAACAAACAGCGATCAATGATGGTAACAATAGCGAGCAACATCTTAGGGACCTTTGGCAATCTCGCGGGTATTTAGCACTGAGACTGGTAGACTGTGGCTATTTAGACGTCCCTTTTACCGGTTGCTGTTTACGTCCACATTATTGTTGTCTCTTTCATGTTACTGTAACCACAATTCTCAGACGGTTACAGGAATGAAGATTTTCATTTAGAGAAAAGAAAAAAAAATGTGCGAGTTATCTGCTGTTTAGGTTTTGCCCATCTCTCCAGGTTTTGCTTGTTTTGTGTTTTTCGAGCAGCGTCCAGGATTGTACTGAATTTTCACAGCAAACAGCAGTGGGTGGACAGCTGATAAGGATTACAGCCAAGGCTGAAGCAGAAGGTCATATCACCCTCTTCTGTCTCCTGTATTCGCAGAGATTAATTGTTATGCTTGCAAGTGGTTCACTCAAGTAACTGTCTATTATTTCACAGGGGATGAGGCTGCAAGGAAACCATATTCAAGCATCTTGCTGATTCTGTACCACCAAAGCCCCTCATCTACATTACCTGAACAGGCACTTTCTGAAGGTAAAGGGACAGCAAAGGGCAGAACTTCACAGAATATACTTAATATATATAACGATGGAATATTCCATATCTTTCCTGTTCTGTAACAATCACTTAATAGTCAGAGCACGTCTCTTGCTTCGGCTCTGTGGGCCAGTTTCTGAGTAGTCACCAGGGTTTATAAGAAGCACAAAGCTAGAACCATGCAGATAGCTTACATCTCACGAAAAAGACAATAGCTGAGCAGGAGACACATAAAAATCATTGCTTTTCCAGTATACACATCAAGAAAACTAAACAAGCCTTAACAAGGTACAAGAGAGGAGGACTGGGAGCTAAGCAGAAATATGATTGTCAATAATGGAGTCAGGAAGAAACAATTGCCTTTTGAAATGTAATTGGCTAGTGTCTCTGGGGTATCTACTTGCCTTCCCAGAGGTCAATGTATAGACACTGTGCTATGGATTTTTGTAAAGCTGCACTTAAAATAATCTTATTTATAGTGAAATACCGTAAAGACAACAAATAGTAACAACTGGAAATAAAATATTCAACACCCCATGTTACGATAAGAGTTTGAGGGCTGTATAAAGATTGTCTAGACCGTAGACAATACATGTCTATAAAGGCAAATACACAAAAGTATAAATGTGTGAAGATACCAAGGATATGCTTTTAAAACAATGGATTTTTTTCAAATACAGTCCTGAATTTTTCACTGGCTTTCCTAAATATTTTCAGAAATCTGGATCCAAATATAGTTCTGTCACATGTTAAAATTTATAGCAATATTGTGCCATAACATGACCAAAATCAAGTGTTCAATAGAGATGAGCGAACATGCTCGTCCGAGCTTGATGCTCTTGTCTCGCATCTCTGGGTACGTCTCGACACTGGGCCTCATTATGTCTCGGGATTCCTCCTCCTTCTCCCTCCTCGAGAAAATGGCAGCTCCCACGCCGTTTTGCTTTTTGGCGGCCAGAAAACGAGCCATCACAAGCCAGGAGACCTCTGCACTCCCCCAGCATGACGGGTACCCTTACACGTCGATAGCATTTGGTGCTGGCCAGATCAGGTGACCCCCTGGGATAGACTAGCCGCTGCCCCGCTTGCTCGATGATCATTCTTTTCTGGGGATGCCTCATTGGAAGAGAGCTCTGCTGGTCAGGGAAAGCGTTAGGGTGTTTTCTATTTACTTACGTTAGGCAGAGTGAATTCTCCAGCACCCAACAGCCCTTCTTAGGGCTACATAACGTTATAACTTTTTTTTTTTTATTTGCAGCTAGTACCATATATGTGGAGGATTTTGCAGGGGGACTTGCTAACCGGTTGTGTTTAGCTCTTTAGTGACACACATTCCACCTCAAACACCAAAGTGGAAAATTATTAGGGTTTGATTTCAATTAGCACAGTCTGGGCCATTTACTTTTTATTTTAACGTTTAGTTTGTTTAATAATCAGTGTCATCTCATCTGGCATAGTATTGCTTTCATACTTGGCTAGAAAATAGCCATAGGAGAATCCAAACGGCTTACTTACGCCTACAGTGCGTTATATATATTTGATTTCTGGTTGATCTGCTGGTGGCTGTACTTGCTGCAGTGCATCTACTAGCAATTGTGAGCAATTTGTAGTGAGACTTGCGACCGCTGTGTTTTTGCGCTTAGTGCACGCACATATCCATTGCAAAGACCGAAGTGGGAAATTTATTAGGGGTTGGATTTCAATTAGGCACAGTCTGCCATTTACTTTTTATTTTACTTTATTTTTTAATAACTCAGTGTCACTCATCTGGCATAGTAGTGGTGCTTTCATACTTGGCTAGAAATAGCCATAGGAGAATCCAACGGCTTACTTTACGCTTACAGTAGCGTTATATATTATTTGATTTCTGGTTGATCTGCTGGTGGCTTACACTTGCTGCAGTGCACCTACTAGCAATTGTGAGCAATTTGAGTTAGACTTGCGACCGGCTGTGTTTTTGCGCTTAGTGGACGCACATATCCATTGCAAAGACCGAAGTGGAAAATTTATTAGGGGTTGGATTTCAATTAGGCACAGTCTGCCATTCCTTTTTATTTTACTTTTATTTGTTTAATAACTCAGCGTCATCTCATCTGGCATAGTAGTGTGCTTTTCATACTTGGCTAGAAATAGCCATAGAGAATCCAAACGGCTTACTTACGCCTACAGTAGCGTTATATATATTTGATTTCTGGTTGATCTTCCTGGTGGCTGTACTTGCTGCACGTGCATCTACTAGCAATTGTGAGCATTTGTACTGAGACTGCTTGCGACCGCTTGTTTTTTGCCTTAGTGACGCCCTATCCCATTGCAATCCGACGAGTGGGAAAATTTATTAGGGGTTGGATTTCAATATAGGCACAGTCCTGCCATTTACTTTTTATTTTACGTTTATTTTTTTAAATAACTCATGTCATCTCATCTGGCAATAGTAGTGTGCTTTCCATACTTGGCTAGAAAATAGCCATAGAGTCCAAACACGTCTACTCTTACGCCTACAGTAGCTGTTATATATTTTGTATTTCTGGTTATCTGCTGTGTGTCTTACTTGTACTTGTGCCTTGTTCATCTACTCCATTGTGAGCTCTTTTATTGATCTTGCCCCGATCTTGTTTTTTGCCTTACTTTATGCGCGCATCATCCATTTGCAAAACCGAAGTGGGAAAATTTATTAGGGGTTGGATTTCAATTAGCACAGTCTGCCATTTACTTTTTATTTTACGTTTATTTTTTTTTAATACTCACTCAGTCATCTCATCTGGCATAGTAGTGTGCTTTCAATACTTGGCTAGAAAAATAGCCATAGGAGAATACCAAACGCTTACTTACTTACGCCTACGTAGCGTTATATATATTTGATTTCTGTGTTTATCTGCTGGTGCTGTACTTGCTGCATGGTGCACTACTAGCAAATTGTGAGCAATTTGTATTGATGAGACTTGCGACCGCTGTGTTTTTGCGCTTAGTGACCACAATCCATTCCATTGCAAAGACCAAGTTGTTTAGGGTTTAGTTTTTGTTTCAATTCAGCACAGTCTCCCTTGTCCATTTTTTCTTTTATTTTATTTATTTTGTTTAATAACTCATCTCATCTCATCTGGCATAGTAAGTGGCTTTCATACTTGGCTAGAAAATAGCCATAGGAAATCCAACGGCTTACTTACGCCTCAATAGCGTTATATATTTGATTCTGGTTGATCTGCTGGTGGCTGTACTTGCTGCAGTGCATCTACTAGCAAATTGTGAGCAATTTGTATGATACTTGCGACCCGCTGTGTTTTGCGCTTAGTGACGCACATATCCATTGCAAAGACCGAAGTGGGAAAATTTATTAGGGGGTTGGATTTCACTTAGGCCAGTCTGCCATTTACTTTTTTATTTTACGTTTAATTTTTTAATAACTCATGTCATCTCATCTTGCCTATTATTGCTTCTGCATAACTTGTGTCTCTAGAAACCCTCAAGATCCAACGGCTCCTCCTACTTACTCCTCTAGCCTACATAAGGGTTTATAATATTTATTTCTTGTTGATCTGCTGGTGTGGTGTACTTGCTGCAATTGCATCTACTACAATGTGAGGCAATTTGTAGTGAGACTTGCGACTCTTCGAAATGTAACGCCTTCACTTGTTCTCTTAGTGTACGTCCCAATATCCTTGCAAAGTAATCCTGAAGTGGGAAAACTTATATTATGGTGGTTCATTAGGACCATAGGCTCACTTCACATTAGAATTCCTTGTTTATTGTTAACGTTATTTTTTTGGTTTATAACTCGTCATCAGCAGTCCAATCATCAAACATCATGTGCATAGATAAGTTCAGGCTTTCACCAATACTGTGGGGCTGAAATATACATAGGAGAATCCAAACGGCTTAATTTACCCATACAGATAGCGTTCTATTTTATTTGATTTCTGGTTGATCTGCTGGTGGCTGTACT
Source organism: Engystomops pustulosus (assembly GCA_019512145.1). NCBI lineage: Eukaryota > Metazoa > Chordata > Amphibia > Anura > Leptodactylidae > Engystomops > Engystomops pustulosus. The sequence goes on along the minus strand of CM033641.1, from coordinate 77,585,516 downwards.
TTCTAGGCAGTCTACTATCACATTTGTGTGTAGGCAATTTGTAGTGAAGACTTTGGCGACCGCTGTGTTTGCGCTTAGTGAAGCACATGATCCATTGCAAAGAACCGAAAGTGGGAATTTATTATGGGTTTGGGGAAAAGGGGGGGGGTTGGGGATATAGCAGTAACGAGGATTTGAAGTGGCGAGAAGTGTAAAGTAAAATGGAGTACGGGAAGAAGTGTGGAATCGGCTTTTCCCGCTGTCGTTATATTCCCCTTCAGTGTCCCTTTTGAAAAATTGTCGCTTTTATTGTAATTATTTTAGATAGGCTCTTTAATTTTTTAATAACTCACAGCGTCATCCTCTCTGGCATAGTAGTGGTGCTTTCATACTTGGCTAAAATATCCATACAATAGAATAGCAATCGTTTGGTATTTAAAAACTAAAAACACAAAAAAACACAAGCAAAACCCAAAAAAGTTGATAACACCTTAAACCAGTGTATCAACTCTCATTTAAAAACTTTTTTAACACCCTAGGTCTAGTGTAGAGGACGAGGGCGGGGACGTGGGCGTTCCAACCTACTTGCAGGGTTCATAAGGCCGTGGTCCCTGGGCGTGGTTAGACACCACCTTCTAATGATGTGTTATCAGGTAACGCCGCAGAGCTACTCCCTAGGTTCATGTATGAATTACTGGTGACTCAGTGGTAGAGCCCTGGTTTATGCCAGAACAGTGCGAACAGGTTATGTCTTTTTTGCCGACAATTCTTCGATCAAATTTTTCCCCGTACGATCTGTCAACTTCCTTCCATCTCCTTCCCTCCGCCTTCCCTCCCCCCCCTCTTCTTTTTCCCTCATATCCTTCATCTTTCCCCCGGTCCCCCTTCCAATTGATTCCATTTGAAAAAAACCGCATACTCTGAGGAACTGTTTTTTCTGGACCCTTCCCACACTCAACACCACTTTGTCCGGTTGCTGCTGAGGCACTTTTCCGATGCCCAGTATTTTCCACCATCGCAGTCGTGGGTGATGATGACCTTCTTGACTAGTGGAAGAAGTGTCAAAGATGGACCCGGTGTCCGACTATGATGCACACGGTGTTCAGACAGTGGGGGAAGTTGTTGTCAGGCAGGAATTCCGAGGGGGGACAGACTGAGGGATCGGAGGGATGAAGAGGTGACAGACCAGCTGGGGTGATAGGCCGGGTGAACACAGTGAATTCTGAGACATAAGAGAGTCCTCGACCAGACGTTGGAAGAGGCGTGTGTGGGGCCAGACTGAGCGGCAGGGCCAGTTCTTGTTCATCAAATCAGCGCCAAACATTGTCAACCTTTACTCTCCCCTTGTGCTAGTGCTCCTGCGGCGCTTTCTATATTTTGCATAAGTCTGGAGTTCTTTAAGGAAACACCGGATGACCTCGGACTGTGGTGTGCACATTTTGCCAACCAGATATCCAAGGTGTTCCACCACTACCTCTAACTCCACCAGTATGGTCTCCGTCATATACTTCTAAACACCTCCCACTCAGTGGCCCCACGCCCTTTCACCGCCTCCGCCTGTTTCCCAACCACTGCTCCTTCCCCTTTTCAGCTTCTGCTTCCTCCTTCTCCCCCTGTCCCATTCCCCTCCGACCGGGCCCCCCACCCCCGCCTCAGTCCACGCCTCTCTCCGTCCCCATCCTCCCCCGCCTTCCCACCAGTGCTTTCATTGCGAGCTCCCTTCCGTGCTGTCCGGCCCCTCCTCTTTCCATATCTTGCCCCCCTCTCCAATGTTATCTTTCCTGAACCGCCACGCACGACCCCTGTAGACCACCGCGTCTTCTCGCCCAGTTCCTTTCCCCCGCTCTCGGTCGGCCCTCTTTTAGCTTACGGCTCCAGTTGTCTCTTCTTGGGCACCGGCAGCATACTCTTCGTCCTCTTTCTCTATTGGGCAGGCTACTTGCTTCTGTTTGTCTACCCACCGAAGCAAAGAAGGGGCTGGGGGGGGGCCGAGGGGGGGAGGGGAGGGAACAGGGACTGGGATCCCTTGTTCTTCATTCCTCGGCACGGCATCTTTTCCATTAGCTTGTGAGTGGGGGCTCACCACGGAGCTCCGATCACCACCTTTGGGGAGGGGGCCTTTTCTCTTGCCCTCCCTTCATAGGTATGCCCTTCCCATCACTTTCAAGCCTCTCCTCGGTTTTCCGCTTCCCCAATGGAGGACAGGGGGGCCACTCTCCACTACCTCCTTTTTTTGATCCGCTTTCCCCCCCTTCTGTTCTTACTTGCCCGCGTGTCCCCCAGCACAGCTAATTCCACCGGACTTCCCTCTTTTCCTCTTTCTTGTGTCCAAGGATTGATTTCCTTTCCCCTCGTCGTCGTCTCTTTGGGGCATATCCGCGTTGGTTTTTTCCCTTTTTTGTAATGTGCTTTTGTGGCACTCCCGTCTTCCTTCCGTGCGCTGAGTTTCGTTCGGGGTTATTCCTACTCCTGTCCTTCCTTCCTCTAGTGATGACATAATTCTGATTTTCGGAGTGCCTGAGGTCCAGGTATGTTCCTCCTTCCTTCCTCCCCCCCCCCCCTCCTCCCCTCCACCTCCTCCTCCGTCCTCCCGCCTTCCCCCTCCGAATGTACCGATCCGTGTCATGGCGTCCCCTCCATTCTTGTATCTTCTACTCGTGCCCCTCATGCAGAATCTTTTTTGCCGGTTATCTCTCCTCTCCCTCCGTTCTTTTTCTCAACTCCTTTCTTCTCCTCATTCTCTCGCCCTTTCCCTCCACCTCGCCCCTCTCTGCTTACCGAGCGTATATTTGCCTCCCGGTCTCCTGCCTCTCTTTTTTTGTCTTTTCCGCCCCCCTTCCGAGGGTGAACCTAAGCCAGGCATGGTTTTGTGTGTGCAAGGGCCGTACCCGGTGTGCGGCTCTGCAACCGGCATACGTGAACCATTTTCCGCTCTTTCCCTTTTTTTCGCCTCTCCTCGTTCACCACCCACACCTCCCCCTCTTGTTCCCTCCTCAATCCCTCCCCCATCTTTCTCTTCTTTTCTCCCAATCCTTTTTCTCCTCATCTTTTCTCCTTACACTTCTTCCCTCGCCCTACTTCTTCCCCTCTCGGACTTTCCTCTCCTCTCCGGCTCCAGAGTCGCCCCTTCCCTCGGTCCTTCACTCCGTTATTTTCTGGTTCTCCCTTTCCCCGCTCTTTTTCCTTCCCCCCTATCCCCGGCTTTGTATTGCATCAAGGTTTACCAGCCGAAGCCGAGCCGATTGTAGACTGCCAGATGTCCTTCCAACCAGAACTGGTGTCAGATTTCCGTCAGCTCCTCATGTCTCAATTATAGTGGACGTGGATGTCTGCTATCTGTCCGGTTCTGAGTCCCTTGCGGAGTCACCCATATCCTCATTTGCGACATGCCTGCCTCCCTGCCTCGCCCTCCCCACTCCACGCATGCTTGTTGCCTGGGTTGAAAAACTGTCTGATCATCATGAATTCGGGAAGCTTTTCGCTCGTCACCGAGCCTTGGCAGACGATTCCCTTGTTGATAGCCAAGCACGCCCAAACCCTCAGTCTTTTTCCTCATTTCTCATCTCTCGTGTTAGTTGTTAGTGTTGTCTTCGGAATTACGGAGATGAACTGTCCTCTTCTTATCACTTTTTTTCTAATCACCCTTTTCCCCCCTTGTTGTTTCCTCCCTTGATCGCCTTTATCTCCTCCTTTTCCTTTGTTGGCCTCCTCCTCTCTTTTCTTCTTTTTTCTGCTTCTTCCCTTCCCTTCCTCTTCCCTTGCGGGGGGGTGGGGGGGAGGAGGACCGGGGAGGGGGGGGGGGGGGGGATGGGGGGGGGGGGGGGGGTTGGGGGGGGGGGGGGGGGGGGGGGGGGGGGGGGGGGGGGGGGGGGTGGTGTGTTTGGGGGGGGGGGGGGGGGGGGGGGTGGGGGGTGGGGGGGGGGGGGGGGGGGGGGGTGAGGGCTTTACTTCTTCCCCTCTTTTTCCTACCTCCTCTGGTCTTCTCATATGTATATTTCAATGCTAGGCTGCCCCCCTAAAGTCCCGTGACCCTCTCCTCTTTCAAAGAATTTCATTCCCCATCACACGTATTACTTGTTTTTTCACCCTCCTTTCCCTCCTTTACCCCAGGCACCCATCTTCCCCTCTCCTTCCCTTTCTCTTCCCTTCGTTTTTCTCAGTTCACTTCCTCCCCTGCCTGCCTGTTTCACAAAGCTGAAACAGTATTTGCCCTTCTTACAATCGGCTAGCGGCAGAGTTCGTAGTTCTGCGGAACAATGCGATGGAGAGTAGCGAGCGCACGGCAGCGTTGTCAGCACTGTCAAAGGTTACGCTTTACAAGGCTTTTGGGGGGGGGGCCATCTTTAAATGTCACCCCCGCAATAACACTTTCCACCTTTGTCCCCAATTCCCTGCTCGACTTCTTGCTGATCTTTACCAAAGATGGTGTAGGGAGTAGTAGCTGACCATATCCATCGTCCTAATGATGCACACACAATCAACAGCTCCCCTGCTACACCAGCTTTTTTTTCCACTCTTTCACCTTTTTCCTACCTTAGTTTCTTCTTTGGCAAAGACCATCCTTTTGTCATTTTCTTTCCTTGGCCGCTTCCTCTCTCGTTTTCTTTCCTCCCGTTCAGTTCTGTGCGTTGTCTGTTCCTTTTCCTCTTTTGGCATCCATCAACCGATAATCGTAACACGCCTTTCGCTGACGTCGCTGACAGGCTTCGTCTTATTAAGATGAATAAAGCCTGATTTCGTTCATTTTCCAATTTTCTTTCCCCCCCAGGTGAGGAAGCTCAACCTGAATATTTATCCCCGTTCCTCCTCCCGATTTTTCCCGTCTCCCCTCCTTCCTCCTCTCGCCTCTTTGTACGTAAAGCAGAGGAAAACTCGGCATTTTTGGCAGGGCCCCACTTGCCTCTATATAGTACTTTATGTCATTTAATTTTTTCTGGATGTTGCCACATAACCGCGTCCCTCATTTCCCTGTTTTCACCTCTTTGGGGGCTTGCCCATACAGCCGCACTCACTCTTTCATTTTCTGATCGCGCCTCTCCCCCTAGTGTCCTCTGTTTTAACCCCCATTTTTTGTGCATCCCTCAGGCCACTTCATCTACTTTCAATTTGTCTGGAGGGCCACCTAACCCGCTTCGCTCTGGTTTGAGAAAACTTTTTGGGCATGCCACACTCACGCACTCAATTCTATTCCATTTACTGGGGGTCACCTCCTTCCATCCTCTTTTTTTAAATTTTTTTTAGGACTTCCAGCTCTCGCGTCATACATTGGTTCCCATTTCTTGCATATCACCTCACCCCCTGCTCCCATTTTTATGTAGGCCCACTTTTTCTCGCAGACCGCTCCTATGCTTTTCTGAATTACTCTCACTTTTTTGGACGCCGCCTCAGCACCATTTCAATTTCTGGGGCCCACTGAGCGTGCTCCTCTGGTTTGAAAGTTTTTGGACTGCCACCTACCAGGCACTCAATCTATCAAGTTTATTCGGAGGGCACCTAACCGCTCCTCTGGTTCGAAAAACTTTTTTGGACGGCCACCATACGGCACTCAATCTATTCATTTTAATGGAGGGCCACCTCCCATGCTCCCTTGGTTTGAAAAGTTTTTGGACTGCCAACATACAGGCACTCAATCTATTTTCATTTTTTTCTGAGCCACCTACCTGCTCCTCTGGTTTGAAAACTTTTTTGGACCCACATACAGGCACTCAATTATTTCATTTTTCTGGAGGGCCCCTACCCACCTGCTCTCTGGTTTAAAACTTTTTTGGACCACATACAGGCACTATCCAAATTAAATTGTCTCCATAGCAGCCTCCACACACGTTTCTCCATTGCTACCAACCGTCCAAACTTCTTCCCTAAATCTCTGCTCCTTCCTCCCATACGCCTCTTCTCCCGTTATCCACCGTCTTCTTTTTGTCCCTTCCCTCCATTTTGTTTATGTTTTTCCATGTCCACTTTAGATCCCCCCCTGCCCCTTTTTTTTCCCTTTACTTTCGTGCCCCCGCTTCGTTTTGTTATCACACAATATACTATACTTGGCAAACTTTTATCATTTACCATATTATTTCAAATTTCACACAGCAGCGGCTTCTTCTCTGCTCAATTCTGTTTACGAATTCACATTCCCCTTCACCCGCCATTCAAAATCTCCTCAACATTCTAATCAACTCACTCCGCCTGGCCAGCTTGATCTTATACAAAAGGTTTCTTAGAAGGGCTGTTTTGGGGAGTAGCCTAGAGACAGAGGGGCTTTGAAATTGGCTAAATCTCGCCCCTTTTCATCGTGAGCTCCAGCTCCGATTCGACATCATTCGCTTCTTGCTCCATCTTTTTGACCTCGCCCTCACAGAAACCGCCGATCGATCCCCATCCTATAAGACCGCTCTACACTTGATCTTATACAAAAGGTTTCTTAGAAGTCGTTTGGGGGGATTAGCCTAGAGACCATGGGCTTGGATTGGCGAATCTCGCCTTGCAGGCGTAGCGTCCAGCTCCATTCCAAGACTCCAACTAACATCTGTTTTTCACGCTTCCGGCCCCTTTCACTCTCCTCGATCCTACTATATCCCCTTCCTCTTCCTCCCTTTTCCCCTTCTCGTCTTTCTCCCCCTCTTTATTTTTGACCTTCCTCCATTTTTTGTTTTTTTTCCTCCCCTGCCCCGGTTCCTGGATCCTGTTTTTCCCACCCGGCTTTCTTTCCCCTTTTCCCTTTTTCCCCCCGAGGCGTTGGACCTGATGCTGTGTAATCCACAAATATCTGAGCAACTTTAAGAGAGAGGAAATCAGTACAGATATTATTTGAGCCGGCTTCTTGCTCACGCCCATATTGGGTTCCCTTCTCTGGCCCCCATGTTTAGTTTGAAGCCTGACCCTTTAGAGAAAATTTCGCCCATGCCATCTCTATCCGCCCGCTAGCTCTGCCCCGCTGCCTCTGCATTCAACCGTCCCCTTAGATGTCAGGGTCATTATTGGATTTTGTGTTACATTCTATCTAAGCTTCATTCTGTCGACTACTCTTCATGTGGCCATGGTCGTGTGTGCCCATGAGTTTTGGCATAATGTCTATTCGCAGCACGCTAGCGCCCATCCTCATGCTTCCCCTTGCTGTCTTACCTTCCGTTTCCTGTGTTTCCATCCTTTTTCCTGAGGTTTTTCCCAGGTGTTTGCTCCAAGCTTCCGGCTGTGCAGAGCCTGGTCCCCGTTGAAAAATGTCTCGAGTTCTCCCATTGAAGTCAATGGGGCTCGTTATTCGAGACGAGCACTCGAGCATCGGGAAAAGTTCGTCTCGAATAACGAGTACCCGAGCATTTTAGTGCTCGCTCATCTCTAGTGTTCAACTATCTTTATTGTACACTCTCTACATTTACCAGCTAACTAGTAGCACAGGAATCACATACGTTTACATTTACTTATCCTCTATGCTAGACTGGAAATCATCCAGTCCTCCAGCTTGTTTTCCCTTGCTCAATCATTGGGGGAGATTTATAATACGTTTCTGAGGTAAAACTGTTCTAGTTGCCCATGGAAACCAATCAGAGCTCAGCTTTAATTTTATAAACACCTATGGGAAAATGAAAGCCAAGCACTGATTGGTTGCCATTGGCAACTTGAACAGTACTGTTCTAAGAAACTTGTGATAAATCCCGCGTCTTCAACCCTCAATTCTACAAAATTATTAGGACTGCCAAGGCAGAACAACACCTTAATTACAAATCTGTCCTAAGACAGAATGATGCCTTATCGGTCAGGCCTAAAACGTAACTTTTATAAAATTATGAAGTAAGACATAACCTAACTGAAATCACACTAATTTCTTTAAAACTGCATGTTTGGTCTGCTGTCGTAACTATATAAGCATTAAAGGATAAGTGTAAGCTCAATGTGTAAATCTCATTGTTGGATCACTGCAGTGATCCTACTTATTAACAGCCACAAGCATGACACTTAAAAAACACACTCTAGCCCCCCGACACACTAATTAAATAAATTAGTGTGATTTCAGTTAGCTTATGTCTTACTTCATAATTTAATAAAAGTTAAGTTTTAGGCCTGACCGATAAGGCATTATTCTGTCTTAGGACAGATTTGTAATTATAGTCTTCAACCCTACATTCATCATAATTTTTCTTCTAGTTATTATTTTTAAATATGTTAACATAAAAGACCTTCTAGAGACTACTGTCCCAGTAAACTAAAACTTAACTGGTTCACGACCGCCCGCCGTGTATTCACGGCTGATAGCACATTGTAATGAATTAGGAGGAAAATCCCCATATACTGCCATACTGTAGTATGGCAGTATATGATAGGATCGATCAGACAACCTAGGGTTAAAGTACCTTAGGGAGTCTGAAAAATAGAAAAAAGAAAAATTAAAAAAAGTTTAAAAAAAAAAAATTATAATAAAAAAACCTAAAAATTCAAATCACCCCCCTTTCCCTAGAACTGACATACATATAAATAAACAGTAAAAATCATAAACACATTAGGTATTGACATGTCCAAAAATGCCCTGATCTATCAAAATATATTAACGGTTTTTCAATGCGTTTTAACCCCGCAACGGAAAATAGCGCCCAAAGTCAAAAATGGCACTTTTTTGCCATTTTGAAAAATATTTTAAAAATTCTATAAAAAGTTATCAAAAGGTCGTACAGTCCTAAAAATTATATCATTGAAAATATTATCAAATGTCGCAAAAAATGACACCACCCACCGCTCCGTACATCAAAGTATAAAAAAGTTATTAGCGCCAGAAAAAAAAAATTTGTACAGGAGGTTTTCATTTTTGTAAATGTATGAAAACATTATAAAATCTATACATATTTGGCATTCCCGTAATTGTACCAACCCAAAGAATAAAGTAGACATGTCATTTGGGGCGCTCAGTGAGAGCCGTAACATCCAAGCCCACAAGAAAATGGCGCAAATGCGTTTTTTCACCTTTTTCACTGCATTTGGAATTTTTTTCCCACTTCCGCGTACATGGCATGGAATATTTAATACCATCACTATGAAGTGCAATTTACTATGCAGAAAACAAGCCGTCACACAGCTCTTTACGTGTAAAAATAAAAAAGTTATAGATTTTTGAAGGTGGGGAGTGAAAAATGGACATGAAAAAACAGGAAAGGGCCCGGTCCTTAACTGGTTAAAGGATGATGTTGCAACTGCAAGTATATGCACTACCTTCCTAAGAATGTAATAAAGTAATACTAAACCTCAACCTGCACCTGTAAATGCATATATCACTACCATCATCCCATCTAAGGGTATATGTAATATCCATAGAAAAATAACACTAAAGGAAAATCAATACTGTTAATGGTTGTTTGGTCTGATCTTTATTTCACATTCTAAATATATCTAATGCTTTGATATTACGGTTCTACATAGCATAAGAACAAAACACTACTACTTGCTTCCTCCTGGTAGATGTTAGGACTGGGTGGCTAGGTCTTTTAATCTGGATACTCAAGTGTTCATGTATATCTATGTTCTTGATCCTTTAAAAACTGTATTGTGTTTTTTTATAAAGATGCTTTTGACATACCAGCCATTTTATTTTTTATTGAAGTGGTGTTTCGTACAAGTCATTTTCTTTCTTTCTTCTGTTTACGGAAATCTTGTATCATCCACAAGGAAAAAATCCTTGTAATTGTAAGAAATTGTTGGAGAAAGAGGTATCCAAAGTATCCATAGCAGCTCTACGTAGCCCTTGTGACCTCTCAATATCTAAACAACCTACCAGTATGTTTTGGAGTGTGGGAGGAAACCCACGCAAACACAGAGAGAACATACAAACTCTTTGCAGATTTTGACCTGCAAAATCTGGGGTCTGGGGTCCTGGGATTTGAACCCAGGACCACAGCTCTGTAAGGCAGAAGTGCTACCCACACAGCCACCATGCTGCCCTATATTTCCAAAGATCTTTGTATATCTGGGCCTGTGGCCCAGGCAAGGGGACATCCTCTTCTCCAAAAGAAGAGGCAGTTCTACCATCACCATACTCGTATGCAGGGATTCTTTACTGTGCAAGCAGTGAGACTGTGAAACTCACACAGGAGGTTGTAATGGCTGATACTTTGAACTTGTACAATAGGGGCCTGGATGCCTTTCTGGAGAGCAATAATATCACGTTGTATTTGAAAAAAAAAAAAACATTTTGTCACTTTGGTGTTGATCAAAGGAGTGATTTTCACCTCTATATTGAGCTCGAGAAGGATTATTTTTGGACTTGATGGACCAGAGTCTTATATGTCTGAATAATGTTTTCCTCTTGATGGATTGATCGGTCCTCCTTCCCATTCTGATGTATTCATTCTATTCTCCAGTTGGTGTTGGGGTCTCTTGCTTCTTTTTCTATGCTACTTATACTCTGTTTAGAGCCTTCTCTGAAAGGAGACAGCTAACATTTTTGTATGGCATTTTCTTAGCCATCTTTTTTATTTTTATTAAACCAATATAATGTGTATTGGAAATTTTGCTTTATTTGGGCTGTTTTTGTAAAACAGAAATTCAAGGGGTAGCCTAAGGATAGTTCATCAAACTCAAATTCCAGAAAAAAAAACACTTTTAACTGTGTCTGTACACATTACAAGTATTTATTCGATGGGATGGGACAAAATCATGTCACCATCTCTGTATAGAGCCCTAGTATTTTTAGTTTAATTGACTTCAACTGTCCTTATTCTGAACACGAATAGTTAATTGTGAAAGGTCCTTTATAGTAAAACATCTTAAAGAGGTTTTTAAGTTACTCAACTAGTGCAAGATAATGTTCATGTTGTCTGATTTGCACTTCAGGAGGCCATTTATATAATTGTGTATAATTGTGACAATTACTGTATCTGTACATGGAATTGAATGGTTTGAGAGATTCTTAAGTAATAGCTTCAAAAACTGCAATTATTTATAAACTAGAACTATAAGATTATACTTTAAAGAGTAACTAAACCTTTGAAACAATATTTTATCTTATTTTAGAAATGAACAGTGCATGTAAAAATAGTGTACTTAGTAATATACTTAATTAAGTTTTGCTCTGCTTTGTTTTCTGCTCTTTCTCCTGTAGTGAGCAGCACATCTGAACATCTTCTGAGATCAGTCTACTTCAGACTGTACATTTTCTTTAGACATATAAGGACTTAGTGATTTGACTATCCAGGGATTGTAATTAAAGAATTAAATGGGTATTCCGGGAATATGAACATCTGACACAAAAACCCATGATGATTTAACTAAATGAGTACAACAATATTCAATGTCATTAGTCACAAAATGGAGCTTCAATAGTTTGATTTTCTGATTACAAAATTTATGGCCTCCCTAAAGTAGGTGGAGTTATCACTAAGATTGCCACCACTGGAAACTACAAGTTCCATGATCCTTTAGTTCTCAGTAACTGCTCCTTCCTCTTGTGCTCTGCTCCCAGTGATGATCTAATAGACTTTCTTGCTCTGTTACCTAAGTAATGATGTGTAACTGCCATCACTACACATCACTACAACACTGTCCATACTGGATGCACTGCAACCAACCGAATACAGCCAAGCGTAGTGGTGATCACATGACCTGCCCAGGCAGGTGCAGGACATGTGATGTGAACATGTGACAAGCGGCCATCTTCTGTCCTGCATCTGCTCTGCAACGGATTGCGTGGAGGAAATTAACGGACTGATTAAAGGGCCAGTAGCATTTTAATTCTTCATTACAGTGTATATACACAGCATTTTCTAAGGGGAGCAATATTTTAAATAGCAACTAATTACATATTAGCTTATATTTTGAGTACCCATTTGTATATGAATTATGCTTATTCCTGGAATACCCCTTTAAGTCATTAGACTATTTATCAGGTTACTTTATCTCTCAGCTGTCAGTGGATGAAGGACAGAAAGCTGATTTACACAAACAGATTGAAAGGAAAGAAAGGAAGGAGGAAAAAGAAGGACATATATATATATATATATATATATATATATATATATATATATATACATTTTACAAAGTTTATTATGATCTTCAATCTTGATTTATGTTATTTTTTTATTCATTATTTATTTATTAAAAGTTTACTTACGCTTTAACTACAGCATTATGCTTGCTACTTGTGGCTTGGAGCCATGTTCAAACTTAAGAAAGGAGAGAATGCATTTTATGATATGTTTAGGCAAGACAGATTTGCAAAAAAATTGCCTTGAGGGGATGGTAAAGGCTGAGATGAGATGTATAGGGGACATATTTATCAGAAATACCATGCTGTGATAGAGAGAAATATATTTGAGTACTCTTTGTGTCACTCTCTTGATAGGAAGCTAGCAGAGGTACTTTGGCAACATAGAGGTCAGGAAATCAGATGTTGTTGGACATCTTCAAGTTGAAAGAATAAATCTCTTGCTTCACAAACAAACAGTGTGCTTTTTATGATTCAGTGATAAGAATCACTGTAAGAGGTATACAGCAGGATGTGGGATATTATTCTGGCTCTTTAGCTAGCCTTCGCAAAATCTGATATCACATACTACATTGTATTTCATTGATTTGGAAAATAGAACAATGTATAGTTCACCTTTATATGGTATTTTAATATATTTATAGCAAAATATGTAAGGTGATTATTAGATATGGGGGGATTGCCCATACTGACGAGTTAGATTGCTATTTTAGGAGAGCTTTAGAAAATAGAAAGATTTCATAGTATGCTTAGTCAACTAAATATATACCAATCTTTTTGAAAATGGTTAGGTATAGTTTTGTAGGTTTATTTTAACATGTGGAAAGTGTTTGAAGTGGTAAGTTGGCTTAATCACACCCATTATAGTAAATTACTCTATGGTCTTGAATTCTATTTTTCTCATTTACACATCTGCTTTTTAGTGCATTAAGTCAAATCTAATAGGCTGTTTGTGGATTACCCCTATATAAGCGCTAGGCTTGGACCTTACTACTGGTGCAATTTCTCATTTACAGCTGACACTCTCAGCATCACAGTACACTGCACAATACTGCATATCCACCTTTCTTTGGCTTGATAAAGACGCCAACATGGTGTTGAAAAGTGTTCCACTTCTTTTACCTTTACCTTTTAATCTATGTTACTCACTTAACTGACCAATTGTCAGAAAATCCCTAGTATGTGTTATGGTCACATACCATATTGTAGATTTACTAAACTATAAACCACTTAATGTTGTTTAGACTAGGGGGAGGTGTAGTAGATAAGCCAGGAACATTATCATCCAGTGACATGGAAAGAAGTTGAGCTACAACCAGAACCAAACACTTTACAGTAGAAATGGTAGAGGAAGCATCTGGTTGCAAGAGGTAGGCAGAATCTACTTGACAGTACACAGTGCAAGAACCACAAAAATGGGCTGTAGGTATGCCATATATCAGTTCCCAATCAATTAAATAACAAGAAAAACAATTACTGCCTGTACAGAGGAACATTTAAAACATCATAGTTTTATTTATTTCATAAAAAACTAGGCCCAAAAATAGCCATAAAGACCAATCAAAATATATCACAAATACAGGCTTAGATCCACTGATTACCATGTGTATCCACAACTAGCCAGATTTATCAATATTCAGATAAAAATGATCCATGTTGAAATAGATCTAGAATAAATCCTCTCAATAAGTTATATTCCTAGTTGTGGAAATTATTGTCTATATATCACACCTCATGAGTCCATCAAGTAGGTCTACAAAGGTGCTAAATAGAGATGAGCGAGCACTAAAATGCTCGGGTACTCGATATTCGAGAAAAACTTTTCCCGAGTGCTCGTCTCGAATAACGAGCCCCATTGAAGTCAATGGGAGACGCTGTATATAATTTAATTGGGGGGGAGGGGGTGAATAACGAGGCCTTTAAATATATGAGAGCAGGGCTATATAAATATATATATATATATATATATATATATATATATATGTATAGTATATATTCATTAGGGGGTGCTATATATTTGATCAGGGGAGCACTGTATGTAAAATCATGTAACATAATAATAGGGTGGAGTCCTGTGCGTGCTATAATTCCAGTAGAATATATATATATATATATATATATATATATATATATATTGAAGGTATGTTTTATATGTGGGGTAGCGTGTGGTCAGTTGTGTTGGGAGGGGTATATATTATTTAGGAGCGCAGTGTTGTTATCCAGGAGACTTTATACTGTAAATGACTCTGATATTTTTAGGGACGCCGGGTGGAGATGCTGCACAGAGCTGAAGATATCCGGCCGTGAATTCACCTTTGATACGTCATGGTTTGGAGAACCCGGAATAAAGTCCTCCTGATGGAAGAGATTGTCATCTATAAGGTACTAGATGCAACTAATGACTCCCAGAACCTGTAGTCAGTCACACAGTGTCAGTGCATTGTCTGTAGGGATGTTAATTGTTAGTAAAGATTCAGGATTTACTTAACAGGGAGCGGGGGGGGGGGCAGCATTTTAATATTTGCCTCAGGCAGCAAATATGCTAGAATCGGCCCTGCAGATAGGCCACATTAATTAAGAAGCATAAGCTTTCAAATCGGAGTTTCTGGAGGGATTCTGAATTCTATAAAACACACATTTCTGCCTGAAGTAATCACATAAATAGCAATAGACATTGTTCTTTTTCTTCCCCTACTTTCTATTCCAGCTCACAATGATTTTTAAGCACGGGGTACTGAAATTAAAAATCGTAACGGCGTGTACATCACTTGACAAAAAGCTAAAACAGAAATTATTCATGTACATCAGTCACAGGATAAAATGTGGGATGATAGATATTTAGACTATAAGGATGTAAGATTTACAATATCTCTGCCTACAATTCAAGTTTTCTATTAGCTTTTAGTGTTTTTTGTCTACGATTAAATTAGCAGAATTTTTTGCCTCCTTTGAGCTTGTTGTGGACCATTAAAAATGGAAGTATAATCAGCTACTCTCCATTTTAATGGCCTACAATCCTGGAGAAGGACGTCATTCTCTTTGCCTCATACTCAGGATTTTTTCTTTGGTGCTCAACAACAATTCTTTCATTCCTCCACTTTTCATTCTGCTCTCTCCCCTTTCATTTCCAGCATAATGTGCTCATTTTTCTACCAACGAAGCTCTTTCACTTTCCTTGCAGTTTCATTTCGATGGTTCATTTCCTAGCTATTTGGCTTTCCTGGTCTCTGCTTCTCCTTCATTTTCCTGACCTTTTATTACACTGTTCTTTATATATATTTTATCTTCTTTTCTCCAATCTTCAGTATTTCCATTTTCATTTCTCCTCTCTTTTGTTTCTTTAATCTATAATTACTTTGTTACTGACGTCTCACCTCAATTTCATTTCAATTAACTAATGAATCTTTTTTAGCTTGTTCTATTTTAATATTCATCGCAGCGCTTCCATATAAGTATAAAATAGGAGAAAACAGTATTAAAATGGTCTGCCATTAATGAGGGATGCAACTGAACAAATCTAAATGGAATTGTATTTTAACCCCTTCTTGCAAAAGGATAAACCAAATCTGCATGTAGTTCCCAAATTTTAAAGTACAGTTGCATCTTGTTGACCATATGGGCGCAGAAGCTGTACACAGTGCATCTACTGCAGGACTACCAGCCACCTACTCTAATGGACACAGTCAGTCTAAATACAGATCAGGGTCATTTAACCTTTTCTAGAGATGAACGTCTGACCCAGTGGTGATGACAGGGGGTGTCCAGTGCCGAATACCCCTTATATCTTCACAGGAGACAAAACGAGGCTTAACGGGTGCGCTAGTAACCAACTTGTTAAACATTAGATTGATGCTGTGAAATTATCAACTGATATTTATTTGTAAATAGAAAGTATTTAAAACATTCAATTAGATGTTTGGAATACTTTCTATTTACAAATAAATAAATATCAGTTGATCTATTCACCGCATCTACTGTCTAACAAGTTGGTTACTATTGCACACATTAAGCCTCGTTTTGTCTTCTACTCTATACGTTCTTCACGGTTCCATTGAATACCAGTCTTTGGAGTGCTTGAGAGCTGCTGTTCCTACCAACGACATACATTAGACCTACGAGGCATCATACCCTTTTTGTTATCGCAACTATACAAGTGATAACGGTGAGCAATTTTGCTATTCACCTGGACCCATTATATTAACGTTATCATATGAGGGGCCGTCCTCCTCTGTTGTCATTTTTGTTTTATCTCTTCACAGGGGGTCATAGGTTCCTTTCCATTTATCTTCTTGCATGCCCTGTAGTGAGAATGCGGCCATCTAGGAGGTCACTATATTGTTTTCAAAGTACTTATCTTTTGCCAGGGTGGATTGTAGGGTGGACTTCTGGGGTGCGTGCCTAAGTGTGGGTGATTCAGGTGGTTGCATGGCCATTTGAGACGCCTACTATATTTGCAGCTTTTCTGAACTAGCTGTTAAAGTAACAGCCGGAGACGAGAACCGGGCGGTAGCTTATAGTCTCGGCTATGACAGATGGAGGGAACAATATATTCCCTGCTCTGCCATAGACCAGGGCGTGTGCAGGACCTTGGCATCCTGGGCATCCTGGGGCTGTATATATCTATGTGTTTTGGGGGGGCTCTATATATCTATTTCTTTTATTTCTTGGGGGAGGAGGGTGTAAAAATATATGTATGTATACCTGGGGGTACAGTATACAGGAAGATTTTATTGTCAGTGCACCCATATAGAACTTATTTTTGCAGGAAAAGATACAGTATATTTGTGGGTACAGTAGAAGTTGAAACAAAGGCGGTCATTTAGAAGTCATTGGGCTTGTTTGATCTATTTTGAAGGCAACACATCTGGCTTATGAGTCTGTGTTATTTGAGTGGAGTTATTTTATGCAAAAATATGTGACTTTGCCGCTAACGCATGAAAACTTTTTGAATGTCTCTATTTGGGTTCTAAAGATACATCAGGAGCAATGCTGGAAAATATTAAATTTATGTAATTACATATGTAATTTTTTTATATTTGAAAAAAATTCCTTCTTCATTGGTTTTTTTTTTGTCTTTTCTTTTCAACTAGGAGACATCATATTGCAATATTCAGTATACCAATGCAATATAAATTCACTTGTAACTGACAAGCAACCCATTGGTAGTGCAGATATGCCAAAGTTAAGGGTGAAGGTGCCGCAAAGGGGTAAAATGGCTGTTATGTATGTTTAAATTGACTATGACCTTTAACAGATATTTATGTATCTGTAATGTTCAGCCTATCTCTATCTGTGTAACAATTGCCACAATGTTATGTACAAAAGAGAGGAGACCGCTCTGGGCCCGCACTCTCCAAGCCCCGTATCTCTGACACCACCAGCTCTCTACTTGAGCGGGAGCAGGCAGGACTAGCAGTGGAGTAGCCTGTACCCGGCCGGGCTAGAACACTCCCCAGTAGCCTCTGCAGTTAATTTACATATTACTGAAAATAAAGTTTTTAAAAAATTAGGTTAAATTCCAGGATTATCAAATAACAGATTAGGGCAAGGGCAGACAGGAGGAATCTACCATCAGATCTAGCTCTGATGGCAGATTCCTCATGGTAGGTTTCCTTTAACTAACAAGTGCAACAAATGCAGGGCAAAGTCTGCAAGTCTTCTAGCTAACATGCGCGACTAAGGAGATGACCCTGTGATATACAATGATATAGGAGAAGAGCAGGGCCACTTACACAGTCGGGTTGCCTCATTTGTAATTTTTGCATAATTTACATTCACAAGTCTTTTCTTCTAATTGCAAAATCCTATGCGACAAGAAAGGTAAGTTTCTGATGATACTCAGAGACTCCATACAATCCTTTAGTTTGGTTTGTGAGGCATTTTGGTCCTGACAGCCTTCTTCAAATTTTAAAACCTACTTATTTTGTACTTAATTATACAAATTTCTTTAACATCTTATTTTGTAACAATTGTGGGGAAAAGTCACCATTACCCGCCATGTGCTAAAAAGCACTTTCATACAAACATCCTGTTTCAAGCACTGAAATAAGAACGAATACATTAATGAATTGCATTCACAACATAATGATCTTAGTTATTAATCTTAATCTTTTATCAGTTTAATGTCTCCTTCAAAGAGAAAGCAGCACTTCTAATCCTCTTTTATAATAAAAAAAAATGGCAGAGTGAGATAATTTCTTTCAGAGCTAGAAAAATATTACATGGCTACTTTGTTACTAATGAGCGAAGAGAAGTACAGGCGGTCCCCTACTTAAGGACACCCGACTTACAGACAACTCATAGTTACAGACAGACCCCTCTGCCCACTGTGACCTCTGGTGAAGCTCTCTGGATGCTTTAAAATAGTCCCAGATTGCAATAATCAGCTTAAAATTGTCTGCAATGAAGCTTTATTGATAATTCTTGGTCCTATTACAGCAAAAAAATTTGAAACTCCAATTGTCACTGGGGCAAAAAAAAAAATTGTCGGGAACTACAATGATAAAATATACAGTTTCGACTTACATACAAATTCAACTTAAGAACAAACCTACAGTCCCTATCTTGTATGTAACTGGGGGACTGCCTGTATACAGATTTATTATTATAGAATCATTTCTATCCACATGGACCTAATATGTGCCTCACATTTTATTAATTTTTCACATTACAAAAAATCTACATATTATGTGTTTCCAAATGTAATTATTTTCTTAAATTACATGATTGAGTTAAATTTAGTGAAACCTGAGATGATCACAAATTGCATTATGAAGGGGTTTCTAAAAGGGGTTGTTGTCTTAAAGTTGGTAGGCATAATACTTGTTGGAAGAGTAATTCTGTCTCTATATGGCCTGTGAAATAATGTAAATGCTGGTACTTTCTTTTTTGGTGTTCAGTGTGGTGGCGGTGTGGGTCAGCAGGCGGGTGGTTCAGTGTTCGCCCGGGCAGTAAGTTCGGTGGTCGGGGCGGTAAGTTCTGCGGGCAGTTCGTTGTGCGGTCGGACGGGAGGAAAGTTCAGTGTTTGGGTGAGCGGAAAGTTTGTTGTACTAGACTGGGAGGGAAGGTGAGTGTTCGGGCGAACGGGCTTGGAGGCCCATGCACTGTGTCTGTCAAGTACAGGGTGGGCTGGCGGTCAACTGTGTCGGCCGGCAAATGGGAGGCTGTTTGGGAAGCAGTGGGTGGGTTAGGCACATAAGCCTAAGAGCGCAGCAGGGACACAGAGGGAGGGGCCCAGGGGCATGACATCTTTAAATTATGACTTGGCCACGTGCCCCATTTAACCTCACAGGCCCCGTAGCAGTTGCTATGGCTGCTACAGCGTTAGTGACGCCACTGCTTTATAGCATATCTTTTTATCTATTCACAGCTGCCCAATATGTGGATAGTTACCTACTAAAGGAATTAAGCTGTACTTCGGAGCTGTCCAATATTTAAAGGTTTTGAAATACAACATAAATCACATTTAGTAACATTTATGATCTTAATAACCCAAAGTATGGAGGGGATAGGTCAATTTGAAATGACAGTGAAAGGCATAAAAAATGCTTGTAACAAAATGTTCACCTAAGTTCCTCCATATTTTTTTCCAGCTTCCAGTTAAGGCTTTTGAAAGGTAAGGAGTAAAAGAAGCGAAAATGCAAAAACAGAAATGGTCTGCAGTATTAAAACATTAAATCTCTGTCCTTCTCACACTCTTTCTCATTGGATCCTGCTCTTCTCACCTCCTCTGTCAGCCTCTTGTGTGGTTCTGCTGTGACATTAAAACCCTTTCTGCTTCTCACACTGCATCTTCTCTATAACCTGCTGGACCTGCTCTATTCAGCCTTTCTACTCCCAATGGTGACATGATACATACACTACAAGAACACCCAGGCTGAGGATGAATACCTTCAGCAACATGATGACCAGGACAGTATCTTCCGGCTACCATTTAGATTGTGTTACAGGAGGTTAATACACTTTACAAGGGACCTCCACAGACACCATTATTCAAAATTGGCATTTACACTGAAAAGTAACGATTTAATGGACCTGTATGAAGTATATAAATTAAAGGGGCTTTCCAGAGGTTGATAAACATGGGTCCTTTCTTACAAAAAAAAGTAGTGCGTGGGATTGTAGCTAAGCTTTAATCATTTCTATACAGCTGAGCACAAACCAGCGCCCGGAGTGGAGCTGTTTTTGTTAGAAAATAGTCATGTTTTTCAACCACTAGGCAATAGAGATGAGCGAACACTAAAATGCTCGGGTACTCGTTATTCGAGACGAACTTTTCCCGATGCTCGAGTGCTCGTCTCGAATAACGAACCCCATTGAAGTCATGGAGACTCGAGCATTTTTCAAGGGGACCAAGGCTCTGCCCGGGAAGCTTGGCCAAACACCTGGGAACCTCAGAAAGGATGAAACACCACGGAATGGACAGGAAACAGCAGGGCAAGCATGCTGGATGCCTCTGAGGCTGCATAAATCGCAACATTATCCAAAATTATGGGCACAGCATGGCCATACAGAGTGACAGAATGAAGCTAGATAGCATCTAAACATCCAATAATTGACCTGACCTATAGGGACGGCATGCAGAGGCAGCGGCAGCAGCTAGAAGTGTCATGGCGACATACCCTAATGGACTCAGGCTTCAAACCAAGGTGGCAGAGAGGAACCAAAGGAGTGAGGCAAGAAGGCGCTCAATAATATCGGTCATGATAAAAGTTTGCCAGTATATTTTGTGGATTACACAGCAGGGTGGCGACGAAGTTAACATGGAAGCCATGAAAACAATCCAAAATTCTGCCTGACACAGCTCGTTTGATAAGGGGACCATATATGGCGGCAGTGAACTAGTAGTAGATTAAAGGTGCTGCAGTTAAAACTATGTTAGTTGGATCTTGGCATGGAGCTGGTGCTCCGCTGCCAGGCGAGCTTTCGCCAATCCAAGCCCCTGTCTCTAGGCTATTCCCCAAACAGCACTTCTAAGAACCTTTTGTATAAGATCAAGTGTAGTAGCGTTCTTATAAGTTTAGGATATGGAGGGTGAGGGGAATGTAAACAGATGCGCAAGAAGCGCTGAAATAATATTGGTAAATGATAAAAGTTTGCCAGTATATTTTGTGGATTACACAGCAGGGTGGCGACAAAGTTAACAAGTTTGTTGTGGAAGCCATGAAAACAACCCAAAATTCTGCCTGACACAGCTCGTTTGATAAGAGGACCATGTATGCCTACAGTTCATGCCAGTAGCTGCACTGGCTGCCAGTCTCCTTTCGAATACAGTTTAAAATAATAACCCTCATCCATAAAGCTCTGTATAATGCTGCACCCCCCTACCTCTCCTCTCTTATCTCAGTCTATCGCCCAACCCGTGCTCTTAGATCCGCCAGTGATCTTAGATTAACCTCTACCCTAGTGCGGACCTCCCACTCGCGTCTCCAAGACTTCTCTAGAGCTGCACCAATTCTATGGAATGCTCTGCCCCGGACTATCAGACTAATACCTAACCTCCAAAGTTTCAAACGTGCTCTTAAAACCCATTTCTTTAGGCAAGCCTATAACACTCATTAAATGCATGAAGTTTTAACTCTTCTACTAACCCGTCCTGTGTCGTCCTCCCATCTGTTATCCAGCAACCAACAGGCACCAGACTTCTCTGCAGTCCCATTCACCCTGGACCTGGTATATAAGATGACGGCTGAGTGTTTCAAGCGACAGCAATTCCATTTATTATATTTTTTTCTATTCCCTAAGAAGAATGGCTTGACCATTAAATATTCTTTTACCTCGTGTTACCCCATCATCTTCATAAACCGTAAGCTCTGGCGAGCAGGGACCTCACTCCTGTTGTTCCATACAAATGTTGTGCTCTGTTACATTACATTTGTATTTGTTTCCTATGATTTGTAAAGCGCTACGGAATATGATGGCGCTATATAAATAAAGATTATTATTATTATTATTATTATGGAGGCAGTGAACTAGTAGTAGATTAAAGGTGCTGCAGTTAAAACTATGTTAGTTGGATCTTGGGATGGAGCTGGCGCTCCGCTTCCAGGCGAGCTTTCGCCAATCCATGCCCCTGTCTCTAGGCTACTCCCCAAACAGCACTTCTAAGAACCTTTTGTATAAGATCAAGTGTAGTAGCGTTCTTATAAGTTTGGGATATGGCGGGTGAGGGGAATGTAAACAGATGCGCAAGAAGCGCTGAAATAATATCGGTAAATGATAAAAGTTTGCCAGTATATTTTGTGGATTACACAGCAGGGTGGCGACAAAGTTAACAAGTTTGATGTGGAATGCCCTGTAATAGCTCTTGGGCGGTGTGCCTTTTATCGCCTAGGCTCAGCAGTTTGAGCACCGCCTGCTGTCGCTTAGCGACGGCACTGCTGCTGTGCCTAGAGCTACCGACTGATGGCGCCATGCCCACGGATGGTAATTCGGAGGAGGAGGAGGTATAGTAGGCCTTTGAGACCTGGACCGAGGTAGGCCCCGCAATCCTCTGCGTCGGCAGTATATGACCAGCCCCAGGGTCAGACTCGGTCCCAGCCTGCACCAAGTTAAGTGTAGTAGCGTTCTTATAAGTTTGGGATATGGCGGGTGAGGGGAATGTAAACAGATGCGCAAGAAGCGCTGAAATAATATCCGTAAATGGTAAAAGTTTGCCAGTATATTTTGTGGATAACACAGCAGGCTGAGAAACAGACCTAAGGGTGCTTTGGCTATCAACAAGGGAATCTTCTTCCCCCGTCTCTTGTGACGAGCGCAAAGCTTCCGACTTCATGCTGATCAGAGAGTTTTTCAACAGGCCAAGCAGCGAAGTATTCGTCCGAGCAACGAGCAGTTTCGAGTACGCTAATGCTCGAACGAGCATCAAGCTCGGACGAGCATGTTCGCTCATCTCTACTAGGCAACAACTTTAAAGGGAACCTGTCAGGGGGAACCTGATCTCCTCCCCCAAACCAAAAGTCCTACCTGATTTACTGTAGTGAGTTGCACTGCATGATGATATTGACATGAGTCAGCGGCTCCTGTGAATTTTAAAAAGCACCCCCACTTGAAATCCTGTGAATTGAGATGGCTGGGTGTTCCTGAGCTTAGTCAGGCTGCAACGTCCCCTTCCCCATGTCTCCTGCACTCACTTCTTGCTAAGCTGCTGCATAGAAAGGGGTATGATTGATATGTGAAGGAGGCCACTGACTTTTTTGAGTGATGCCTCCTTCATAAATACATTTGGTGCCTATCACTTTGAATTTGGTGCAAATTATGTCAGAATTCCATCTCAAACAGCTTGCTTATGCAACACCCCTGCCAATGTGAAGACAGAGGAGTGTTGCGAATAAGCCCCTCAGTCTGTGTCTCTCCCAACAGGTGAGCCTGCACAACTCACCTCAGGTATTATACAATCGTATAGAGGTAATTAGCAGTGGTAGACCCTGCCTGTACAGCAAGGGTTAAGATATGTGATGATTGTTATCCAATGATATTCTTCCCTGTGAACTGGAGTGTGATTGGAGAGTGAGCCACCACCTGACCAGGGTCTCACAAAACCCCTGGACAGGAAGGGGCAAGGCCTCTTAGGCCCTGGCTAGCACCTTATGAGCATCTCTTAGGCCCCAGCTCCTGACATAGGAGCACCCCTTGGAATCCAGCTCTCCCAGAGAGCACACCTTGCAGATTATCAGTGAGCAGAGAAATAGTGTGACGCACACCTTCAGTGCTACACACAGAACATCCAGGACAAAGCTGAAGCTTCCATATCATGACACAGCTACATCCCAGCCTGTACCTACTACCAAGATGATGAATCTATCCCTGAGGATCACTCTCCATGACCACTCCAGTAATCTGGAATCTCCAACAATCTGGCATCTGTAACAAGGCCCGTTGCCGTCAGTTGTTTTTAATAAAGAACGGGGAGTTATTTTGCACAACGTTCCCTCCGTCAGTTCCCTGGATATGGCTGTCACACCAAATGCTCACCATCCATTACCCAAGGACATATACTACAGACATCAAAGGGGTTGCCCAGAGATTCAGTACATCAGCCTCTCCCTCCATCTTTAATGCACACACCACCTGCTGGAGACCTGCCAGGCTGTAGGACAGCCCTCCGGTCCCTATACCAAGCACCGTGACACCAGCGTGTCCTAGGCCCCAACCGCAAGCCACTCCGGTATTCTGGGCCCCGGCTGCCTCCAGGCCCCAAGAAAAGGCTTCAATCTCCAATGTGCACTTTACCAACTTGTGCAAAGTAGTTTCTAGAGGAACTTACAATAGAGCAGAACATGGAATCTGTTGCTAGTCTCTGCTGTACAATTAGGCTAAAATTACACAACCATGTTCTATCTGTGAATTATGGACCATACACTGGCCAGATTTAAACAACTGATCTGGACTCTGTGCATCATAATTATTTATGATTCAAGGAGTCCTTGCTTCCCTGCAAAACAGCAATGCTAAATTGTCATAAAGATTACAGCGGGGAAGAAGGGACTATACACATTATGGGGCACATTTACTAAGGGTACAAACGCCGCATTTTTGTCGGGTTCCGCAATTTTTTTCCGTTTTGCCCTGAATTGCCCCGGGTTTTTGGAGCACGCAATCGGATTGTGTTGCATCGGTGCCAGCCTGCATGCAACACAAATCGGGGGGGCATGGACGTCGGACAGGCCGACTGTTTCAGACAAACCGTGGAATTTAAAAAGCAAGTTGTGTCGCAAGATCAGCACCTACATGTACCGGGAAGAAGAAGGTGAACTCCAGCGGAACTCAGCGGGGAAGCGACACATGCAGGAAAATGGACGCATGATCTTAGTGAATCGCGGCAGACCCGAATATTCATCGGACAACGCACGGCGGGGATGGCGATGGGACAGGTAGGTAAACGTGCCCCTTTATGTCAATATGCTGCTCAGAGTACCTTTCTTTGCATAGTGTGTGGACCATGAAATCCAGTGCATTGTCTGTGATTCCCAGACCGACCACAGTCATGGATTTTTAGCATTAAACCTTTTCAGCTGCAGGCCCAAGCTCTGTGAAAAGCCCTGGGTCTTTGACTTAATCCGCCATTGCTTAAACCTTTAAAATTCCTCCTCAAAGGAAATTTTTGATTCATCTAATTGAAACTTTTCATCAAAAGAAAAGCAAATGTTGAGGCTACATGAACAAAAATATAATAAAATAGAAGAAACATTTCCAAAACCTTCCAGGGATATGAATGCAGGTCAGAACTTACAGATAAATGCAGGTTGGAATACCGTAATAAGTGGAATAATGAATCAGTTCAGCAGATTCATGATACTGTTGCTACAAGGAAAATAAACATTTTGGCCTTGTAGCTAAAATACCTTGATTCTATTTCAATGACTGTATTGCCCTAAAATAACATTGTTATTCTACTAATGTGACAATTCATGGCATTTACAGTCAATGGGAAGATTTCTCATGGTTTGTATGACAGTTTTCTGGCATACAAACCATGAAAATGTTGCAATTCCCAGCCATTTTGTCCCCCTATGTCACCCTCACACCCTGAGCAGAGAGGAGACATGGACATAAGCCATTACTTACTCCTGGCAGGGGTTGTTTCTTGAATGGCAAGCAATTTGTGTACAAAGAAACTGAAGGAGATAGAAAATTCTTTTTTTTTTTTTTGCAGAAATTTTCACCCTTCTTGTCCATAGGTGGTGTTTGATATTGCTGCTATAATGCTAGACTCAGCCCATGAGCGAGATGTTGTCTAAGATTGAAACACTAAATTAAGATGAGAGAAAATGGTTCTGAGCTACAAAATGAATTCATCGCCGATGTTCTCTCACTGCTCGGCCATTTAGCTGGGAGCACAGTCCAAGGACCAGGGACAGGCCGAAATTGAGGATTTATTCTATGGACATGTTATAAATATTTTGAAAAAGCATTTTTGTTCATTTATATTGTTGCTAAGAACATAGCAGTCAGATGTATGCTGTAAGTCAATACCTGTTTCAAAAATCACAAAATCTTTTATATTTGAGAAATCCAGGTAAAATTTTAAGTACAATATCTCACTTCTTTCTTCCGCACACTCACTTACAATTTGTGAGTAAAGAGCTCAATAATTATCAAATTTCTGAAGAGAACACCAGTGAAACTTGAAATAATGATTATATGTGTCGCAGTAAAAATATCTATTTGTATTTTCTGTGATTTTCGCACATTTCTTTCTGCACACAAAATCCTCACAATGTTTATTTTTAACATTCAGATCTGCAGAAATCCGCTCCACGGACATTTTTTTTCCTGCATTTCCATACAAATAGAAATGTCGGTCACTTTGTTTCAAGGTGGCTGCAAGTTAGTTTTTTTTTTATTTTATTTTCCCTATTTTTGCCAGACTCGAGCTTTTCATATCAGAGCCGTTTTCTACTTTGGTATTCCATTACAAAAGAGAAGTCATCCATATTTTCAGGCCAGAAAGGGTAACATATATATATACAGTGTATGTGTGTCCAGCATTGAACATCTCTTCACAATATAAAAGGCTTGGGATTTTTTTTGTATTTGTCACTTGTGTCATTGCGATTTGTCTTGGAAGAGGAATATCTAACTTTGTTCTGTTAAATAAAAATGATCTGATTAAAAAAAAGGGTATATATTTGTTTGAGATAGTTGCCGGCTATAATGTGTGATTAATACTGGCAGAAAAAGTCAATTTATCTGAAATCATGTTTTCCAATTATAAATGTATTGATTTTCAAGTGATATAGAGATGGAATGTTCCAGTTCTGAACCTCATGATTTAATTTTATCATCTATATATCCTATTTTGATCCTTAATACTTCTCCATTTGGCCATCCTGCATCCTTAAAGGCATTGTCCACTTTAAGCACATTCCAGCAAATAATTTATATTGTTTGTGTAATGAAAAGTTATATCATATCTTCATGGTTTCCAAGATCTCTGCTTGTTTTTTGCTCGCTGTGATGCAACAGGAAGCTACATCGTTTACTTCCCGTAGATAAATACCGATCCATGGTCATGTGATCTCACACAAGTGCATGGTTCGTTATGACACACAGGGGGACATTTACATAAAGTGTCGGTGTCTCCACTGGTTTTGTTACCAACTTGCTCTCAGAAAGAAGACACATATTTAATATTGTGGTGCTGTGCAGATATATTTCTGGCACCAAGACCCATTTTCTGTCTCTGGGACCAAAATCTGTCCTGAACTCCAGAAATGTGTCTAGCAGTCGTAGAAGAAGCTAAGCACCCTGACCTGGAGCAATAACCACTCCGAGAGTTCGTCCAGTCTGAATTGGAAGCGAGCAGGACAGGCAGCAGACATCCTAATAATGTAAAGAAGCATAAGATGGAAACTACCCCCTATTTCATATGCAACTGCAGCTTTTTGTCATCCATGCGACTATATTGTTATTCACTTTGGAGTCAACATTGTTTGCATCATGGACCCTATTTAAGGGTGCTCAATCCTCACAGTGAACTAGCAACATATAGAGATAAAGAAAATAGGAGGGCACTCACCAAGATGCAGTTTCTGATTATTCTTCAGGCACATTTTCCTTTATTAGATAACCAAAATGTTACATACCAGGGGAGAGGGAGTGATGCACGCAAGCCCGAAGATGCACATCCCGCATATCGCACAAAACGGCCGCCACTGTTTTTGCTGTGCACTGCATGCATCACTCCCTCTCCCCTAGTATATAATGTTTTGGTTATGTAATAAAGGAAAATGTGCCTGAAGAAAATTCAGAAACTGCATCTTGGTGAGTGCCCTCCCGTTTCCTTTATCTGTATAAGCAGATATCCTAATGTGGTGAGTGTTTTTCCGGGTACACTAGTGTAAGCTGAGTGCAGTAGCAGAGCTTTATGTCCCTACTAAACCAAATTTCTTTTGGTCTACTTTCGGCCAGTTTACAGCGCCCGAAAATGGCTATGACACATATTAATTTGAGTTGGAGTCGGAGCAGGTGGAAAAAGTTATTTTTTCTTGCACCGCCTGCTAATAAATACATCGGTAAGCAGGACATGCAATGAGAGCGCCACAAAACTGGCAGAAACACAATAGTAAATGTCCCCCACAGTGTAATCAAAGCTGTGTGATGCTAATGACCCCCGCGCCTGTATGACATAAGATGACCATGGACCAGTGTTTATCTAAGGGAAGTAAACATAGAACTCCCTATAGAAAAACAGCAAGCAGAGATTTAGAAAATCGATACGGAATTGAAACAGAAAGTATATTGAAAAATGTAATAACTTTTCATTACACAAACAATATCTGCTGTAATGTGCTTGAAGTGGACAACCTCTTTAAATTGGTTGTTTTAAATTAACATATCTTACAATTTATTGGCTTTGGAACACAATACCAAGCTACTAATTAGGCAACCTTTACCACCCTTCATCCTACTCTTAATTTACAATTACAATAATTATGTGAAATACAATGCTATGTAAAGCTCCATCTATAAACCTAATCGTATTATACCTGCAATTAGTGCTGTGATCAATGCTGATGTATCCGGCTGCTCTTGGCAGTGCCCATGGTTTTTGATTAGTTCAATTGAAGTTTGTGCTGTGATCATACCCGATGTGGCACTTAAATATTGGCTGCCATTGGCCATCTTGGACTCGATCATCACCTCTATGATGTCATCAGGGGGCACTGTCACTATGACAGCAAGGAGCAGCTGTAAAGCTGAGTATATTGATCCACATAAGATTTAAGCACCATATAAGGCCTAGAAAAAGGCAAAAAAAATGTAAAAATTAATATCAAAGTAATTCCTTTATTTATATAGAGCACACAGATTACGCAGCGCTTACAGAGCGTGCCAAATCGGTCCCCGTCCCTTGGACCACGGGATATCACTTTAGTAACAAAAATCATCAGTAAAAAACAAAACCAAAATAATTTTATCAATTGATTACCGACCCCACAATGGTCACTGTTGCTTATGTACACTGTTGCTTATGTACACTGTTGCTTATGCTTATTTTTTTTTCATCCTGTGCATACTTGCCATACTGACTGCATTGGCATAATTTTGAAAATTTTTGAAAAAATTGGCATGTTTGAAATAAGGGTGATATTTTAAAGATTGGATCGAGCCTGCCATGTTGGATCGAAGTTTCTTCATTGTTGGGACAAATCAAGTAACGTCCAGTGCACCAAGTGGTCCATACAGAAATACAGCACCAGAATCGGGCTGCATTCATAAATGCAGTACCAGAACCAGGCTCAATACAGGGATAAATCACAAGCACTGGGCTCTTTTCAAAAAACAACAGACACAGACTCTGTACAAAAAAATATAGCACAGCCTTAAAGACTCGACTGCCATTGAAAGACCTGCTGAAAAGACCAAAGACCAAACTTAGTGATTGAACTTTTTTATTGCCAGTATGTGGCAACATTAAGTAATTAAGCAAAGAAATAAGTTGTACTGAATTTATCATTCATTGTCAGCCACTTAAATACAACCTTTCTTTATAATGTCCTATCTAATTTACAACATCTAAATGGTTAATGCTGTGGTGCACTACCCCCAGCCTGCAGAGCATCAGGTTGTGGCCCTCACCATGTTGCCTGCAGCTCCTAGTGCAGCAGCAGGGCCGCATTTTCATTGTGTTTTTGCCAAAAAATGAAAAAACACATGTGTGCAGTAAGCAAACAGGATTGTGCTTCAGGACCTCGAAAGACATCATTCAAGGTTCCGCTGCACAAGTTGCTAGAAGCTATATAAGTGACTAGTAGAGATGAGCGAGCACTAAAATGCCCGGGTACTCGTTATTCGAGACGAACTTTTCCCGATGCTCGAGTGCTCAAGTAGTGAACACACCACTCGTGTCACCCTGCTCGGATCGTTGGGATCGTTGAGATTAATAGTTACATTTATACATTTATACAAGCACAAAGCTGAACACATTGTTAAATAACCTGAGACAGCAGCATGGAAAGACTGCACAGTAGCCAGAGTGCCCCCCACAGTAGCCAGACTTCCCTTCATAGTAGCCAGAGTGCCCCTCATAGCAGCTAACCAAAGTTCCCCCATAGCAGTAAGCCAGAGTGTTGCCCACAGCAGCAAACTAGAGTGCCCCTATAGTAGCAAGAGAGCACTGCATAGCAGTCAGCCAGAGTGCCCCTCATAGCAGCCAGTCATAATTCCACCCATAGTAATGGAATGTAAGGAGATGATGGGCAAGCCTGTAAATAATAAATGGAACCTATAAGGTAGTTTACAGTATATGTGTACAGGTATAAGCAATGATACTGTGGAAAATTATGACATGTATGTTTATACTCTTACCCATCTAGAGTTAAAGAATAGATTCTAACAGCAGATCTGTGAAGAGAATAGCTATAGGATTAATAATATGGAATCAAGCAAATCATATAATGATTATTTTAGACAAAACCATGTGAATATCGAGAGCACAACTGAACTAAGGAACCCCTAGCAGTGTTGCCGCTACATTAAATCCTTAAAATCATAGTCCTGAGTTAGGTCACATAGTTCAAGACTTTAAAGGGTATGTATCCAGTAGGCCTTTCACTTCTTTAAAAGCTGGATTCTGTCTCATCTTCCTCTCGCGAACATGGAGCGATTGATGTATTGATGGAAGGCATGTAGGCAGTCAAATGAATCTCCCTCCCCCTATACATAAGATATTGTCTATAAAACATTTCCAGGCCATTGAAACAAAAAGTTACTATAAATGATTTCAGTTTCAGCATCCATCAAACTTTTTGCATATGGGGGCACATTGTACACCACAGCAGTAACCTTTTTTTTTAAGATAATACTGGTCCTAAAAGAGAAGCTACCGCTTGAATACCCTCTAATGTGGTATGGATGTGCATAGACTGATAGCATGCCAGCTTATCAGGTACCGTATCTTTCAGTAGGCAGGTCTGTAATTGATTTGGTAAGTTGAAAGTAAGTGGAGGTGTCCAGAAAAAACAATTTGGCATTTATGATACATGGTGTCAAGCCTCTCTCATGCATGACAGAAAGAAGAGACAATATAAATTCTGTAGAGGCAATTTGAAGTCTGCCTAGCGGCTTATGCAGTGTCTTGTGTGACGTATTACTTTGTTACGTGTAGGCTGTGGGTGTTTCGGAGAGGGCACGTGGGCGCATGGGCGTAGCCATGTTGGCTTAGATCATGGTTCCCCGTGACATCATCGGGAAGCAGCGATCTGTTGCTATAACATCTTCAGGTGACACAAATACACATTGTAATAGATGGTGTGACAAATCTCCATATACTGCCATACCATAGTATGGTTGCTATGAAGTGCAATTTGTTAGGCACAAAAAAGCCCTCACACAGCTCTTTACGTGGAAAGATAAAACAGAGATTTTTGAAGGTGGCGAGTGAAAAATCAAAATGCAAAACGAAAAAGGACCTGGTCGTTAAGGGGTTAATGTGATCACCCATGGATGCTTTTGAAACTCAATTCTTAATTGTTGTTTATTAGTCTGTAACATTATAAAGACAATATATTTGCATATAGGAGGGTTTCATTCCTTTCATCACTACTTCAATTCCTCCATGCCTGCACTATAGTTTACCCTACAATACAGCCATCAGATTCCTCGACACACCCTTACACAAAGTTCCCTCAAACACATTAACCACCGATATTTACAGGAGAAAATTATACTTTAAAAAAATTTGTCTTACCTTGGCCCTATCGTTATCAAACGAGCATACAGAATTGCAGCTGCCCAATAGTACTAACCATCTCACAGGCCTCATCTTAAGACTGCAATATGTTTTGTATGCTCCGATGCACATTTAGTGATTGGGGGGATGGGAATCAGAGTCAGGCTTTTTTCAAATCTTTTTGGGGGAACTGAGGACCACTAGCCAAATCATATACCGTCTTCTCTGGTTTCTCATGGCCTTCTCCTGCTCTGTAGAATCCAATTCAACTCCCTGTACTGCAGTTAATGCCCATTCAACACAGAAAAAATCTAACGCTGTAAAATAGATGCCCATTTGGGCTTCAGCGTCATCCTCTGCCCGTAAAGTAGGGCAGAAGATACACTGCTAACAGCAATTTTGTACTGAGTTTGCATTTGCACAGTGTTTTCACTTTGACGTAGGAAGGGAACATTGACCAGCTTTTACCTACTGATCAGGGTAGGAAGGGTAGCTAGGTAGGGACAGCTGGGAGGTCTAACATTAGGGCTCACTGTCTGTGACTACAGTGACCTTCACCTGGCATTAATTGGTTTAGCATAATTTTCTTTGAACTAAGATATACTCATAAATAAACTAAAGTCAAAGGTTCACTATAAGTGAACTACTTATAGACTTAAAGGTGTATTCCGGGAATATGAACTTCTGACACAAAACCCCATGATGATACAAATAAATGAGTACAACAATACTCAATGTCATTAGTCACAAAACGGAGCTTAAATAGTTTGATTTTATGATTTACAAAATTTATGGCCTCTCTAAAGTAGGTGGGGTTATCACTAAGATGGCTGCCACTGGAAACTACAAGTTCCATGATCCTTTAGTTCTCAGTAACTCTTCCTCCCTCTTATGCTCTGCTCATGGTTATGATCTAACAGGTTTTCTTGCTCTGTTACCATAGTAATGATGTGTAACTGCCATCACTAAAACACTGTCCATACTGGATGCGGTACAACCAACCGACTACAGCCAAACTTAGTGGTGATCACATGACCTGCCCAGGCAGGTGCAGGACATGTGATGTGGACATGTGACCAGCGGCCATCTTCTGTCCTGTGTCTTCTCCTCAACGGACCGTGCGGAGGAAATTAACGGACTGATTAAAGGGCCAGTAGCATTTTAATTCTTCATTACAGTCTATGTCACCAGCATTTTTCTGCTAAGGAGAGAAAAATTTTAAATAACAACTAATTACACATTAGCTTCTATTTTGAGTACCCATTTGTATATAAATTATGCTGATTCCTGGAATACCCCTTTAAGTAAGTTAATAAAATTCCATGATCAAAAATAGCCACCGTCATTTAGAACAGAAATAATTACTGTTAAATCCAGTGATATAACTTTAGTGGTTGCCCTAAAGTGTATTGGTGAGTTACACTTGATAAGAGTTAAGGGCATACTTTATTCTATTCCCTCTTTAAATCTACATTAACAAATGCAGCTTACATATCTAGAATCCAATGTATTCATTGGCTGAATAACATTAGCTGACTCAAAGACATGACAGATGAAAAGACTTACAATTTGTTTGCACATTTTCTTGCAAGCAAAAATCAAACGGCTCTTAAAAACCCAATTGTTATCTGGCAACAACAGACACACACTGAGTTGACTGAAGTTGAAATAAACAGCTTCAACATGCAAAAGGTTATTACACAATTTGTGTGGAAAAAAAAGTCATTTAAGTAATCTTTGTCCATGAAGTCTGAGTCAGTTAATTTTTATGAGTAAACTTTAAACACAATGGGTTGATTACTTCTACAGACTCCGAGAGTATGGAAAAAGAAAGCCTGCCTCATTGTAGTGCATAATATCTGTGATTCCAGGCACTGGTCTTTTGACCAGAGAATCTTCACTGGTAAAAATAACTGTTCAAACGGTCTCATAATGACAGGGACTTCAATGTGTAGACACTGCCATCTTGTGTTCATTGTGTGTAAAATAGACTGTAAAGTGTTTCAAAAACTCAATTTTAGCCACAATTTAATGTACCAAACTTAAACAACTACCAATGGATGAAGACATATGGGTAACAATAATTTTATTAATGAATTAAAAGTGACAATTTCTGCAAAAAAGGTAATGTAGGTGAGTATTATAAAATTTTAGTTAATGGGTTTTCCTAAAATTGACCTACCACTGGGACTCCCTGGCAGTCATATACAGTATTTACCACCTCCCCTGGGATGTTCTTGGATTAGTTTGGGAGAAAACGTTATATGAACTGGACTCCCTAAGATGCATTTCTTTAAAGGGAACATACCAAACATACCTTAAGTAAGCTGTAGCTACACTGATGTAGAAATATTTCTTGTTTAATCCCTATTCCCTTGTCATGCCCGACATAACTTGAGAACATGTCATCACTGCGTTGTACCTGACAGGCAGAAGTAATCACGCACTGCACCATCCCCCAGCTGCTGTGTATGAGTCCTCCAGTTCAGCTTGATTAGAACTGTCTGTACAGTTCAAACAGCTCTTTTACGCACAGAAGACAGTCTGCACCCAGCTTTTCCAGGGTCCTGAATTTTATAATTGTTTTTTGAGCAAAATACTCGGCTCAGTGATTAAACAAAATATGTTTCTGCATCAGTGTAGCTACTGCATTCTTAAGGTATGTATCATAAAAACAATTTCCATTAACATTACGGTGTTCGTCCCTGTACTATGTTTTTATGTCAGGCCAAATAGTTATTTGTGATAGGGGGGGCTGGTGATAGGTCTTAAATAAGTTCAAGACACCCAAACCATGACATTTAGTTACACACTTTTATTTTTAGATTCTACATGAAAAATATGAAATCTGGCTCTTAGACAACAAAGAAAATTTTTCTCTTAGGCTAGCGACACAAAGATTATAATCGTTTTTTGTTGGCCCGCTACATGGGTAAATTATATTCTGATTAAAATCAAATATCAGCTTGTCATGCTGGAGGAGCGTAATGAATTCACATACATTTCAGTACAGCATTGCCATTTATGTTGGTGCTATATAAAACGACATAAAAAAAATGATACATCACAAAAGAAAATCAAAGTATCACTCTTCGAATATGGATTGGTATCCTGTAAGTAGCTTAAGAGGTAATATAAGCTACATGTGACATGCTGCTGCATGATGATTGACAAGCAGAGTGACAGTCTGATAAACACCATCCTAAATACCACCCCATCCTCTTCACCTGCAAATAACAGCTAATCCTAAGAGATTGAGCCTGTAGCACAGTAATTTACTTTGACAGTATTAAAGATATGCCCTACCAGCAATACCATATATGGAGGAAAATCATTTAACTCTTCACAAATCTTCATAATGCATGCTGAATTCTCACATCGGAAATCACACAAACACATACTTATTATATATTAATATGAGACTGGATTCACATACTGCACGGTACAATAGTTGTGCAATAACCTAGCTTTGTATACTGAAACAAAGATATTTGTTCTTTTTCTTAATAAAAATAGGTATATTCTCACTAGAGATGAGCGAGCACTAAAATGCCCGGGTACTCGTTATTCGAGACGAACTTTTCCCGATGCTCGAGTGCTCGTCTCGAATAACGAGCTCCATTGAAGTCAATGGGAGACTCGAGCATTTTTCAAGGGGACCAAGGATGGGCCTGGGGGCCAGAAGCGTTTACTTTGAAAAAATTATAATTTTTAAAGCAGGCCGGGTCGTTTGAATATTTCACCTAGGAATAATGTAATAGCATAGTGGTTCTATTTTTAATTGTTTTTACGGAAATGGTTCCATGATTAAGAGTGACAGTATGGGGCATCCTTATTGCGCTGCTATGATTGCAACTTCAGGTCTCCAGCATGGCGGCGACATTGGATTTTTGATGCTATCTAGCTCATTCTGTCCACTCTGTCATGGCCATGCTGTTCCCATATTTTGGCATAAAGGGTGCGATTAAGCGCCTCAGGCAATCCTGCATGCTGCCCCAGATGCTTTTTTCCTGTCCATTTCCAGTGTGTTTCCACCTTTTCTCTGAGGTTCCCAGGGTTTGGCCAAGCTTCCCTGTTGCCGAGCCTTGGTCCCCTTGAAAAATCTCGAGTTCCCTTGACTCATGGGAGCTCGTTTTCGAACGACACTCGAGCATCGGGAAAAGTTCCGTTCGCATAACGATTACCCGGGCCATTTTAGTGCTAGCCTCATCTCTAGTGAGAATAGAACCTATTTATTTATTAGAAAAAGAACAAATAATCTTGTGTTCAGTATACAAAGCTAGGTTATGCACAACTATTGTACCGTGGCATTCAGGTGAAATCCGCTCAATATGATATATAATATAGTGTTTGTGGGATGTCCTGATGTGAAAATCAGCCATCCCCATTATGAAGATGTTGAGAATTTAAATGATTTCCCCTCCATAAGATGGTATTGCTTGGGGTAGGGCTATCGTTAAATACTGTCAGATAAATTACTGTGCTACAGGCTCACATCTCTGAGGATTAGCTGTTATTTGCAGTTGAAGAGGATGGGGTTGGTATTTCGGATGGTGTTTATCATACCCTGCCTCACGCTGCTTTTGTCATCATCATGCAGCAGTATGTCCATCATTTACTTATATTACCTCTTTAAGCGTTCCTTACAGGTACCAACCCCATATCGAAGATTGATAACTTGATTTTTCTTTTGTGATGTATCAATTTTTTTTATTTCGTTTTTGTATACAACACCAACATAAATGGTGGACAAATGCGTACAACTGAAAGTCTGTGAATTATACGCGTCCTCCAGCATGACAAACTTGATATTTTGATTTTAATCAGAATATAATTTACCCATGTAGCGGGAGCGGCGGGCCAACAAAACTATGATAACTTTGTGTCGTAGCCCTAAGAAGAGAAAAATTTCTTGTTGTCTAAGGCAATTTCATATTTTCATGTATAATCTAAAAATAAAAGGTGAACTAACTGTCATGTTTGGTGTCCTTTAACTTATTTAAGACTATCAATCACCATCCCCCCCTATCCAAATACTATTTGGCCTGACATCAAACATAGTACAAGGGACAACACCGTAATGTTTTATTGAATTGGGGGTTTTTAATACATCCTTAAAGCAGTAGCTAAACTGATCAGAAACATATTGTGGTTTAATATCACTGACCGAGTATTGCTCAAAAAAACAATTATAAAATTCAGGCCCTGAAATGCTGGGTGCAGACTGCCCTTCTTGGCGTAAAAAGAGCTGTTTGAACCTGTACAGACATTTCTAATCAAGCTGAATGAACTGAGGACTCATCACAGAGCAGCTGGTGGATGGTGCAGTGCTGATTACTTCTGCCTGTCGTACACGCAGTGATGACATGTTCTCCAATTTATGTCGGGCATGACAAAGAATAGTATTAAACAGAACATATTTCTACTCAGTGTAGCACACACTTACTAAGTTTGTTTTGGTATTTCCCTTTACAGAAATGCTCTTAGGAGTCCTTCATATAACGGTTCTCGCAACTAATCCAAGAAACTCCATGGGAGTGGTAAATACTGTATTGACTGCCAGGGATCATGGGTATGTCATTTTAGAACACCATTACTAAAGATTTTATTAATACTCACCTACATTCCTTTTTTTTGGCCGAAATTGTCACTTTTAATTCATTAAATAAAATGCTGTTACCACATAGGTCTCATCCATTGTAGTTTGTTTATTTGGTACCATTCCTTGTGGCTAAAATTGAGTTTTTTAAACACTTGCCATTCTATTTACACACACGAAACACAATAATGGCATGTCTCACATTGAAGTCCCTGTCATATTAGACCGTTTGAACAGTTATTTTTACATAACCATGAAGATCTCTGGTCAAGACCAGTTCCTGTAATCACAGATATTATGCACTACAGACAGTCCTTCTTTTCATACTCTCGGAGTCTGTGAAGTAATCAACCCATTGTGTTAAAGTTTAACTCATAAAAAATTTCAACTGTGGGAACACCCCCCCCATACTTCATGGACAAAGATACTAAATGACTTTTTTTTCCACGCAACTTGTGGTAATAACCTTTGCATGTGACGCTGTTTATTGTCAACTGCATCAACTCATGTGTGTCTGTTGTTGCCAGTACAAGTTGGTTTTTAA
The DNA here is from genome assembly GCA_019512145.1 of Engystomops pustulosus. NCBI lineage: Eukaryota > Metazoa > Chordata > Amphibia > Anura > Leptodactylidae > Engystomops > Engystomops pustulosus. The sequence continues at coordinate 77,547,760 of CM033641.1, read as the reverse complement.
GAGCCTTTTTGATTTTGTGCTTGCAAAAATGTGCAAACAATTGTACGTCTTTTCATCTGTCATGTCTTTTTGAGTCGCTAAGTTATTCACCAATACTACATTGGAGTCTAGATATGTAGGCTGCATTTGTTAATGTAGATTTAAAAGATTGAATAGAATAAAGTATGCCTTAACCTTATCAAGTTGTAACCACATCACTTTAGGTCAACACTCAAGTTATACACGTTTAACAAGAATTATTGCTGTTCTAGACGGTGGGCTTATTGATCATGGATTTTTATTAACTACTTACTTAAGGGGTATTCCAGGAATCAGCATAATTTAATACAATTGTACTAACATAGAGCTAATGTGTAATTAAGTTGTTATTTAAAATTTTTCTCTCCTTAGCAAGAAAATGCTGGTGACAATCAGACTGTAATTAAGAATTAAAATGCTACTGGCCCTTTAATCATCCGTCTAATTTCCTCCGCACGGTCCGTTGAGAAATACAGAGGACGAGAGCCCGGCTGGTCCCTGTCCACATACATGTCCTGCACCTGCCTGGGCAGATCATTATCACCCACTAATTGGCTGTAAAGTCGGTTGGTTGTACCGATCCAGTAATTGACAGTGTTTTAGTGATGGCAGTTTTTTCCACGCATTACGATGGTACAAGCAAGAAAACTGTTAGATCATAAACCATGAGCAGAGCATAAGAGGGAGGAAGTGTTTTACGAAACGAAAGGATCATGGAACTTTAGTTGTTCCAGTGGGCAGCCATCTTAGTGATACCCACCTACTTTATAGAGCCATACATTTTGTATATCCATAAAATCAAACGATTTAAGCTCCGTTTTTGTGACTAATGACATTGAAGTATTGTTGTACTCATTTATAGTTGTAATCATCATGGGTTGTGTGTCAGAAGTTCTATTTCCGGAATCCCCTTTAAGCTATAAAGTAGTTCCTTATAGTGAGACCTTTGACTTTAGTTATTTATGAGTATATCTTAGTTCAAAAAAATTATGCAAACCAATTAATGCCAGGTGAAGGCACGTAGGTCACAGAACAGTGAGCCTAATGTTAGACCTCCCATCTACCCTGATCCGTGTAACAGCTGGTCAATGTTTCGCCTCCACTCAAAGTGAAAACAACTGTAAATGCAAACTCAGTACAAAATGGCTGTTTAGCAGTGATCTTCTGCCCTACTTTAAGGCAGAGGATGACCTGAAGCCCAAATGGGCCTCTATTTTACAGCGTAATTTTTGTTCTTGTTGAAATGGGCAGTAACCTGCAGTACATGGAGTTTGGAATGGTTCTAAAGAGCAGATAAGCCAATGAGAACTAACGCGGTATATGATTTGGCTTATTGTCCTCATTCCCGCCAAAAAGATTTGAAAAGCCACTCTGATTCTCCCAGCCCCCCCATCCCTAAATGTCATCGGGCATCAAAACATATTGCAGTCTTAAATGAGGCCTGTTAGATGGTTAGTATCTATTGCAGCTGCAATTCTGTCATGCCTCGTTGAGATAACATAGGGCAAGTAAGAAAATTTTTTAAAGTTAATTTTCCTCCTATCACTATGGTGTTACTGTGTTGAGGAACTTTGTAAGTTTGAGGAAATCTGATGGCTGTATTGGGTAAGGTACACTATAGTGCAGCATGGAGGAATTGAAGTAGTGAGGAAAGGATGAAACCTCCTATATGCAATATTTGTCTTTATAATGTGACAGACTAATAACAACAATTAAGATTAGTTTCACGAAGCATCCATGGGGTGAATCACAACCCCTTAACGACCAGGTCTTTTTTGTTCGTTTTGCATTGTTGATTTTTTCACCGTCGCCACCGTTCAAACATCTCTGTTTAATCTTTCCCACGTAAAGAGCTCTGTGCGTGCTTTTTTGTGCCTACCAAATTGCACGTCATAGCAACCATACTATGGTATGGTGCATATATGAGATTGGCACAACCACATTACACTGTTTTTGGTGTCCCACCTGAATAATGTTATAGCAACAGATCGTCTGCTTCCCGATGATGTCACGGGGAACCCATTATCTAAAAGCCAACATGGCGACGCCCATGGAAGCTGCCACTTCCCTCTCCCTTCACTTCAACGACCTCCCACAGCCTACACTAACAAAGTTAATACGTCCACAACAAAACACTGCCAATAAGCCCTACCAGAACTTCAAATTGCCTCTACAGAATGTTATACTTGTCTCTCTTCTTTCTGTCATGCTGAGAGAGCTTACACCATGTATCATAAATGCCAAATTGTTTTTCTGGAAACTCCACTCTTTCACTTAACCAAATCAATTACAAGACTTCCTACTGGAAAGATACGGTACCTGATAAGCTGGCATGCCGATCATCCTATGCCACATCCATAACCACATTAAAGGTATTCAAGGCGTAGCTTCTCTTTTAGGACCAGATTATCTTGACAAAAAAAGGTTAACTTCTGTGGTGTACAATTTGCCCCCCTATGCATAAAGTTTGCTGGATGCTAACTGAAATCATTTATAGTAAACTTGTTTTGTTTCAATGGCCTGGCACAGGTTTTATAAGACAATATCTTATGTATAGGGGGAGGAGATTCATTTGACGCCTGATCTGCCCTTCATCCAACAACAAATCGCTCATGATTCGCGAGAGGCGATGAGACAGAATTCCAGCTTTAAAGAAGTGAAAGGCCTACTGGATTCCTACCCTTTAAAGTCTTGACTATGGACCTAACCGACTATGATTTTAAGGATTTAATGTAGGCGGCAACAACTGCTAGGGGTTCTTATCAGTTGTTCTCTCGATATTCCATGGTTTTTGGTCTAAAATAATCATTATATGATTGCCTTGTTTTCCATATTATTTAATCCTATAGCTATGCTCTTCACGTCACAATCTGCTGTAGAATCTATTCTTCTTTACTCTAGATGGGGTAAGAGTAACATAATGTCATAATTTTCCACAGTATCAGTGCTTCATACTTACACATTACTGTAAAACTACCTATAGGTTCCATTTTATATGTTTACACTTAGGCTTGCCCATCATCTTCCTACTTCCATTACATGTGGAAATTAATGACTGGCTGCTATGAGGGCAACTCTGGCTACTGCTATCCTGTCTCTCTTGCTACTATAGAGGGGCACTCGAGTTTTGCCTGCTGTTGGCACCACTCTGGCTTAACTGCGACTGGGGGTAACTTTGGTTAGCGCTATATGTGCCTCCTGGGCTACATATTGGCAGTCCTGGCTACTGTGGGGGCACTCTGTCTAGACGTGCAGTCTTTCCATGCCGGCTGTCTCAGGTTATTTAACAATGTGTTCAGCTTTGTAGCTTGTTATAAATGTAAAAGTAACTATATCTCACCCTCAAACATCCCACGATCCGGAGCAGGTGACACTAGTGTTTGGTGTTTCACTACTTTACTGTCACCCCTGGCTCCTGGCATGGAGTGCACAGCATCGAACATACCTAATAGGGCATCCGACTATGCTGTATCTTTTTCTTTTTTTTTTTCCCTCTTTTCTCCTTCCCTCACCCTAAATGGAGCGTCCCGCCATCACAAAACCAATGGCATGCGCCAAGGTTCACTTGACGGAGGCCCGCCCAACGGACTATGAACGACTCCGTGACCGCGCTTGAACTTAGCAGACACTGCCACTTCCGGCTCTGTGCCCCGTCTGTGTTACGATCTATGAATGGAAAGCCGAGCCTGGGGTCGTCCATTAAACCGATTGGCGCATTAACACTTACCCCTTTACTACTTTGCCCCTACACTTCATGTTCCCTTTCGATGTAATTTTAAGGTACAAACAATATATTACTGTATTTTTGATGTTTCATATGTATCCTTGAATAAGCACTATCAATTTTTGAAATTTTGTAAATGGTTGCTAGATCCCGCACACTGCCCAATGAGAATGTAATACTGGCCCTTTATAAGTTTTGCAACACTGGCCATGTAAAATACTCTGATGCTTATAAAGGCTCTGTGAGAGCTGAACCGTCTTGCACATGAATAAAAACACCCCCCCATCGTTTTCACAGCACGACTTTTGGGGTGTGCTTGCCTTTTTTTTGACAGATTTATATTGAAGACGCTCTAGCCAAGGTCAAGTACTTTTGCACCCAACCAGTTGCTGTGCTCTCTAACGTTCCATTTATATTTTCTACCCCGCATCGAGCTTACACTGCACTCAAAGTTTTCTTCCTTTTCTCTTAATTTTTTTCATTTTTTTTCACTATGGATATATTTTCGGGGGAGCCCTTCCAGCTTTTTTGCCTCCCAAGAAGACCATAGCGGATGTACTGTGGGCTGCAGTGCCGACAGACGGACCTGTCTTGACAACTTCCCCCAGGTCAACACACTTAGAAGCAATATGAACAAGCCATGAAAAAAATCTGGGTGTCTCTCCACCCATCTGTAACACTTGGGTGATATCTCAAAGCCCAAACGGATCCAAGGGCTGCGGTCCCAATGGGCCACCGACCCTCTTCCTCGCCAGATTGTCAATTTTTTTAAATATTATGCACATTTCCAACAAGTACTCCCTTGACCCTTAATCTTGTTTAAACCAGTGACTATCGCCAACTTAGACCAAAAAACTGGACGCTCTCACCATGGAGCTGTCACAGAAACTGAAAGAGATGTTATACCATTACGAATTTGAAGAATTTGTAAAAGAAGTCGACAAAAATTAACAACACTAAAGAATGACAGACAGACTAAGAACAAAGTGGGCAGGGATATGAAGATTTATCGGATCGCAGAATCTTACTGGCGGCACACACTCCGTCCCCATGGGGACCACATCTAAGGAAATCTCTAGAAAAGAAAAAAAGCAGCCCTCTAGGAAACCACAACGTAAATGGACCTGTTGTCTCCTCTTCAAATTCATCAATGCCAGGCGAGTCTTTTTAGGGGACAACCCGGACCAGAGCGACCCACCAGAGGGGTGCCGACGCCAACTTACCGGTGAAGAAGAAATCAAAAACAGCAAAGAACAGGACTTTACCATTGAGAACATTAACAAAGAGGTAACCCGTGGTGGTCATATTTTCCTCAAAACAGCTAAATTGATGAAGTGTCTGTATAGAAAATGTTTAAGTTTCTGTCCCTGGACTAACACTGATTGTTATTACCTAGATGTTGACTTACATAGATTGTAACCGCGTAATATGTCCCTTAACACTGGTTCCATAACAATTCCCAGCTACCCCTAAGGTCCAAAAAAACCATAGTACCAATCTTGAAACCAATAACAATTTTTTTTTATCGACCAAAAGTAATTTTTTTCCTAGCGCAGAGATCCCAGCCATTCACAAGCGTTAAGGACGCAGGGCAACATGACATAAATTTATTACAACAGACCATAAGGACAAGTTAACACACCCTAACCCAACGGCTTGAGGAATCTTGGCGTTAGGAGGTGGAACAACTTTTTGCCCGTGACAGTGACCATGACAGTCACGATCCGCCCCGCCCTAAAGTGGATCGTTTTGTCCATGGACACTCTGAATGTACAACGCTGATTCGTCGGCAATTGGATGACCAAAGTGTATAAACGTTCTCAATTGACCCGAAATTTGAATTGGACGACTAATCTCACAGAGCTTGGACACAGCTGTGAACACAGGGATCATTAGTGAAACAGGCACAAATTTTTAAACCTGTCACGCATCCACGTGCCCCCCATTATATATACCTCCCCAATCATAAAGTCTGAACATCCCCCAGGAGACCATAGTGTCCGGGAGGGGTCTATCCACATCAAATATAGCCATCTTCTTAGATCAGTCCCGCTGAGGGAAACTATCCCACCAGGGTACAATCACACATACGGTGACACCAAACGGACTTTTGTGCAAACTGAAACAGATACAACCATGTGACCCAACAAGACGTACGCTTGGTTCCTTTGATGTAGTAATCGTGTTATCTTCTATCAACCAAAGAGGGTCTCAACTGTGGAGACACAACTATACAGAGTCCACTTCAAGCATCCGAAATTCTTGTCATTCTTCGTTTAGATTGATTCATTCATTCACTAATTCATTTAATTGGCAATTACTTTTGGGGCAACTAGGGTTGGCTCTTGGGGCCTATGGCCCCCACCTATCCAAGATCGTCATGACCCGCTGGATGAGGACTTCTTCTATGGGTCCCCACCCTTCCAACATGAATTGGGTGGTGGCGATACATAGACCGATGTCCGTTCCTCCTGTGGACTGGTGACATACACACGACGACTTTCACGAATACTTACACAGTGGACGTGACATCAAATTCACTATGTCAATCAAGGAAGCCTACAATTTTTATACGTACTCATTGGAAAATCCCGCAACAAGGCCTCACAAACATGTTTTCTATAACCTACGGCTAGAACCACTATCTTACGTTTTGACATACCACCACACGACCGAGTGTTAAGTCTTTACCCGCATCCCAACCTACAGTTAAACGAATAGCGTGAGGATGACAAATTACATACAAATACTATCTGATTTCATCTAAATTCAAACAACGAGGATACCCATAGGGTCTCTCGCAACAACCAGGTTGGAACGCAAAGTATAATTGAACTACTATCACCCGCACAATCGGAAACAAGGTGAAAGGATTCCCTTCATCTCCACCTTGTGACACGAGTACACAGTCGCATCCATAGTGAGGGAAACACTGGAGTCTACTACAAAGTGACCCACAGATTCCAGCACTACATAATCCCCCAAACTCTCAATAGAAAGATCTAGAAAAACATCATGATCGGTATACAGACTGATATAGGTCCATCAAGACAAAACAATACTAAGAGCATAAGGCCCTATTCGAAAAGGGTCTATCCACTGTCGCAAACTGTAATCAATTGCTCCCATGCATTAATACACTTCCCCCCTAAAGCCCTGTTTCAAATACCACTACTTAACTGTAATAGCGACTTCGTAATATATTTACTAAACTCAGTGGCCCCTTGTGACTTGACATCGTGGTGAGACCACACTTTACTTCAAGACCGCGATTTACGCCACAGGTCTACCATTACGTAAGAAGAAGAAAGACTTAAACCGTCAGCGGCCGACACTTCACCGAGGCAAGGCACAAGAGAGTTACTTGAAATTCATGATTATAGATCACATTCCTACACTGGAGAAGAGGGGGCACCGAGAAGCATACCAGAAGTGAATAAGAGGATACGAGACTGGGACCTTACAACCCCATGGGTTTAATGTTGATACGTTTTTGAGTGGGCTTGTTTAAAACTATATATTCCCTTGGTGTTGGACAGTAACAATAGGGCTTTGGGTAGGTCGTCCTTCGCTCATTGTGTAGCCGGTCCGTGTTCTTCTTTTGGTTAAAGTAGTATGGGGGGGGGGAAAACAATCCCACAGTAATGATCAGACCCTATTGGTCTGAATTGGTAATACTGCAATATGACTAATTTTTACTTTATTTACTTACTTGATTTATTTTATTTAATTTATCCCTTTTCTAAACATTGCTTGGATTATTTGAACCCTCATCGATGGATACACCCCCGAAAGTCCCTCGTGCCGTCCACTTTGTTACCTGTTAAAACAATTTACAACACAATCCTATCATCCCGGAGTAGTTCAAATTTTTTTTCCTTTATTCCGTGAGCCCTGATTATATCAATTAGTTTCTATTTTGACAGACACAGAAAATCATTAGTCGTACCATCAGGGAGACCGTCAGAGTTTTCACCTCATATTTGTACTAGACTCCCCAATACCAGGTAAGAAGACGTCGTGACAGAACAACGTGGCCAATATACAGATACCGTGTGAAATCCCAGCGATCCGGCAGGGTGACACGATGGTGTGTTCACTACTTACGTCCCCCTCTGGCTCCTGGTCATGGAGTGGCACATCATCGCACTCCCTAAATATGGGATCCACTAGTCTGTATTCTTTTTTCTTTTTTTTCCCTCTTTTCCCTCACCCAAATGGCGTTCCGACATCACAAAGCAGTGCACTCGCCAAGGTTCATGGGACGGAGCCCGCCCACTGACTATGAATGACTCCGGTACGCGGCTTGAACATTATCAGGAGCTGAACACTATCCTCGTCCGGCCGGCCTTCTGTTTTACGATCTGATGAATGGAGCCGAGACGGGGGCGTCCTACACCACCGTGGACGGCATTACTACTTTACCCCTTTCTTGCACCTACACTTGCATTGTTCCACCTATTTACGATGGTAAGTACGGTACACAATATATTACTAACTGTATTTTGATGTTTTTTCCTATGTATCCTTGTAATAAGCACTATTCATATTTTGTGAAAGTTTTAAATGAGATTGCTAAGTCGCACACGGACCAATGAGATGTAAGACGGCCCTTATACTTTTGCACCTGCCATGTAATACGATGCTTCATAAATGCCTCCTGTGAGAGCTGAAACGTTTGGCACATGGCCTAAAGACACCCCACGTTTTCATCACTCGGTTGGAGTGCTGCCTGTTTTTGAAAGTTATTAATCTCTTGAGTCGATACATTTATACAGCAAAAAAATGACATGGCCCTTTAAAGGCAACCGTTAGGTTATGTGGCTCCTGGGAAAAATTTAGTGTTTACAACACCCCTACTCTATTACTTCCAGAGGGACATTCAAGGGAAAGTGGGAAACCAGGCAGCATTGGCATGGTGTAGCAAGGTTGTTGCTCACTCTGGGTCCGGACCGTTTGTGGGGTCGACAACCCTTTTCACAGGGTCACCTAGACCAATGGAAAAAATACGGCATCATACTGAGGGCATCAGTTTGGCTCTGGATGCTATGAGGCATAATGACGACTACCTGGCTTCTGGACCGCGCTGTTACTGCGGTTATAGGGGGCATTCTGTGACTGCTACGTAGGGCATTTCTGTGAACTACAAGGCTACCTGTGGGGAATCACTGGGTGCTGCTGGCTACGGAGAAGCCTGTGACTGCTGGCTGATGGGGTCATCACTGGTTTTGTTGCAAATCACTTCACTAGATTCATTCATAACATAGCAAAATTAAAAGTAGTAATCAGCAACAAATATTTTATGGTTGAAGTCCACCATACACATGAGGCCCTGTATAAAGGTTTGCAGCAGTTAGAAGGTGGAAACCGCTCAACTGTGAAGGCATGAGTTAACTTTATCGTGCGGCCGGTATGCCTTGAAAAATCTAAGTTTGTTGGCACCCCTTTGATTGCGTGTACTGATTTTTGATCAAAGATCGAGAACACGATTTTGAAACAAAAAGCATGTCTGTGCCATCGTTGTTTTAGGACTTTCATGTTGAAGGGGTCAGAGGTGGTGGACAAAACGTGGCAAATGTCCTGGAATTCTAAGAAAGCTGGACTTGAGTGTGGGTCCTTTAATCTCCAAGTACTGTATAAAGAGGACCCACGTCAGAGGAAGATAATTTTTTATCCTTTGATTCCCACCTTCAGAATGTGCATTCAGTAAAATCGAACCACTTTGTGGATAATATCATGTTGCGATTTAATCAACCAGAACCATCATGCCAATCAAGAAATTATGTGTACCTCTTATGCGACATATTCATGCAAGCTTTTCTGGAGAATTATTTTTGTGTCCATATGAGCTAAAATGACCAGGTATTTTTATTGGCAAAACCGTTATATAAAGAAATGCCTGTTTAGAAGAGTCACATGTCAGATAGATCTTCGGTGCATTGCAATAACAGAGAATCAGTTCAATTTCAATTCTTATCTGCTGCGAACATCGTGTTCCACCTGTCAGAACTGAGAAGGGTTTTGAATAGACATTTACACACAAGCGTCGCATTGCTGTTTTATTTCTTGGTTTTCTTCTCCTCTGACACCCAAATTTGATTTAGAGATTTTCTCATGCAAGTGCACAGACTCAGGCATTTGTTTCATCATGTCAATATACAAACATAAAAAATAAACAATACTTTCATTGTAATCTTTCTTTTGTATTTTCGATGTTTGTGTTGATTTGCATTTAAATACTCTACAGCATTTTGTGGATAATTCCTCTTTATTACCTCTATTGAGAGAGCAATAGCTTTGGAGGAAACTAAGCAGATATTCCCTCTTAGGGAAAGCCTATCAATGATCGTGACCAAGTAAAGGAGTTAAAACATTCCTTTCCTAAAACTGTCTTTTGGTATCATGTTTATTTTTTCTAAACCCTTCAACCTCCTCCCCTGCTTAACAGCTTGTCTTCAATTTATTGGCATTTTTCTTGTCTCTTGTTTTTCTAAGATTGCTCTGTTGTAACTTTCTCATTCGGTGAATAAAAACTTGTTTTTCTAAAGTCTTATTCTGATGATAAACTTGAAGTTTGCTTTTTTTACTACCTTTCTATACAAACTGAGCAAAAGATGATTTTAGTTATGGTGGTTTAACTGCTTGCAAGGTGACTTCTGATCTTTTAATTGTACCAGGCGACATATCCTAAGGTTACCTGCACACAAAATCGTCTGGCCATTTCATAAACTAATATTTCATGATCCATGAAAAATGTTTCTGAACTTGGTACATGCCCCGCTTTTTAGCAAATCAGTCATATGGTCTGTAAAAATAACGTCCATGGCCACCTTTAAAAGATTGTGTGTTTATCCTAATATATGTGCAATTAAAAGCCGCCTATTAGCACCTAAATTATCCAATAATAATGTGTGGAGTTTATTGTTGAAATCTTTATCATAAGGCTTTCTAACCGGACGTTATTCATGGATTTTTTAGTGGTGGCAAATCTGCAGCGATAGGCAAGCTTTGTACACACTTTGTAAAAGATCTGCATCAAAAGCTGGTGTACCATATGATCAAAATGGCCAAGAGGACAATGTAGAACGAATCAAGGGACCTACAGACAGAAGACGCAATAAGACAAAACATCCAAAGTACAGAAAAATTGGTCAAGCTCCAGGAAACCCATAAGTAAGCACTGGGAAGTGGCAGACAAACCTCTTATGATGTTCCTGGTCCAAAAGTTGATCAGGGGCATCTGTCTGCAACCGCTAAGCTTAACTCTCGGCAACCCCCACAAAGTCAACCGGAAGAAGATGGTTGGCATTAAAATCAATTAAGACGGCCAAACGGGAGGAGATACAGAGGGGGATTTGTTTAAACCACAGGGAACTGTTTGTCTTTTCTTGCCTAAAATTGTTAATAAAAAATATTTGAGACAAAAAAACTGCAGAAGCAATTTATTGAAACTTAATTGGATTTCCCTGAAATTATATTGAGACGCTCTCCAACGGTACCCCGAGAGGGTGGTGCGTGGTTTTTTGCGCGGCACTGGGTTCAGTGAGCCCTATTTCCCTACACGTCCATATTTTATGTGTAACATTATTTCTGTCAACAGATGTACCATTGTTCCTCTGCGTGAACAGTTAACATTGTCTCTCTAACAATGTAAATTTTTCCTGGTTTTTGTGCGTGGGCACATGAGTTGGTCTGTGGCTTAAGCTCATGTTTTAGCAATGTAATCTAGTCTGTGGTTTCCTACCTCTTATATTGTTTGGTGGCTACTCTATTTGTATGTGTTGTATATTTAATATTGACATGTTTGTTTTGGGGATTGGGCTCTAGAGAATTTTTTGACAGTATCAGTGTCCATGGTCCTACTATGATTTTGATGAGGGCGCATTGGACTGCATTCCCCTTTTAAAATGTTTTTAATTCTGTCGTGTCCGATATGTTTTGTCCAGAATGATCTCTAATAAATTTTGTCTTTTTTGTGCTACTTGAGACACATGTTCTAGTGGATTTGCTACCATAATTATGTCGTTAACCTTGGGTTAATAATACCTAGAATGGAGTAATTGACCCTGACACTATAGGGGACGGCATGCAGAGGCAGCGGCAGGCTAGAGAGTGGCATGGCGACATACTCTAAATGGACTCAGGCTTCAAACCAATGGGTGGCAGAGAGGAACCAAAGGAGGTGAGCAAGAAGTGCTCAAATAATATCGGTACATGATAAAAGTTTGCCAGTATATTTTGTGGATTACACAGCAGGGTGGCGACAAAGTTAACATGGAAGCCATGAAAACAACCCAAAATTCTGCCTGACACAGCTCGTTTGATAAGGGGACCATGTATGGAGGCAGTGAACTAGTAGTAGATTAAAGGTGCTGCAGTTAAAACTATGTTAGTTGGATCTTGAGATGGAGCTGGCGCTCCGCTGCCAGGCGAGCTTTTGCCAATCCAAGCCCCTGTCTCTAGGCTACTCCCCAAACAGCACTTCTTCCTGTATTATAGAAGAGACCAACAGAAGTTCCTACAAACCAAATGTTCTCTTGTTTTGCTGAACTGTGTACTGTGATTTGCAGACCTGTGCTGCGGACTAACATATGACAGTGTCATTTTTCAGATTAGTGGCCAGGCGAAGGATAGTTTACCAGGAGTTTCAATGGTTCTATCAATTCTCATGTTGCTCTTCTTGCTTAATGTGTTAATTGTATATTTCCAGCATAACAATCTTTAATGGCATTGTACCCTGATGCTGCGGTTACCTGGTACCAGTAGTCGCAGATCCACCTTTCCCGGACACCACTTTTGTCGTGCCCTGCGCCCCTTCTCTTGATACGAAAATGAAGGTCTTTTATTGAGTGAAACGTTTTTTTCAGTGTATGTGTAATGTGTCTTGCCTAGCTTTACCTTCACCCAAAACATTCCTTATTTTTGAAAGCGCCCCCCCTCTTTAAACATCACTGTCCCAGGCTTCGGAACGTTTCCAGTTAACTTCACTACTCCGATCATTCGGCTGCACACTTTCTTGATTATTGACCTAGCAGTGACCCCAGCCGTAAACCTTTCCTTTTGTTTCTGGACAGGTGGGTGGCCTGTAACTTATGGACGGCCGTGTATAGTATTTATATCGCCTTTCTTTTATGTGGTTTTATCATCCTGGTATCTAGGGAATTCTGCGCCCTCATTGCCTACAACGGCCCCGCGTGCCTCAAAAACTGCGTGGCCCACTTGTGGGGCCCTCCCCTGCCCTTTGTTAAAATAATAGCAATTATAACAACGCAACACACGACACTCCCGCTCTCTGAGGGAAAGGCCAGCTTTCTAGACCTCCTGCACTGTAAGCATGTATTACGATTCCCCAACGTAATGTTGGCCCAATTTTAATTTATACCGTTCATGTGGGCATTTTTGTTGCCCCCCAAAAAGTAGCATGGGAATAAAATAGGCCCAAGCATGAGGGGCCCGGGGACCTCAGAGGGGTGCCAGAGGGTGTCGTCATACATGGGACCCCTCAGAGGGGTGCCAGACGGTGTAGTATACATGGGACCAGGGACCTAGGAGGAGCGCAGGAGTGGTTGTGTGATACATGGGACAGGACCCTCAGAGGGGGCGCAGACAGAGGTGTCGTTATACATGGGACCTCAGAGGGGTTGCGGCGGTGAGTTAGACTGGGACAGGGAACTCAGAGGGGGCAGCGGCTGTAGTTCAGGGACCCCGGGCCCCTCCGACGGGTGCAGAAGGGTGGTGTTATACCTGGGACCAGGACCTCAGAGGCGTGAGCGGGTTTTTGGAGGTATACATGGGCCCAGGGCCTCAGAGGGGGCAGAAGGTGTAGTTCTTCATGGGACTAGGGACCCCGAAGGTCAGAAGTTGTCGTTATCATGGACAGGGACCCTAGGGGTGCAGAAGGTTGTGGGTAGTCTTCATGGGACTAGGGACCTCAGAGGGGTGCAGACGGTTAGGTATCCCTGGCCCAGGGACCCTCGACGGGTGAAGAAGGTTGTCGTGATACATGGGACCAGGGACCCTCAAGAGGGGATGCAGAGGGTTGTAGTTATACATGGGACTAGGCCACCCTCAGAGGGGTGCAGAAGGTTGTAGTTGTACATGGGACCAGGGACCTAAGAGGGGGCAGAGGTTTTGTAGTTATACATGGGACCAGGGACACTCAGAGGGGTTGCGAGGTGTAGTTATACATGGGAACCGGGCCCCTCAGAGGAGTGAGAGGTGGCAGTGATACATGGGACCAGGACCCTCAGAAGGATGCAGAAGTGTTGTAGTTATACATGGGCCCAGGGACCCTAAGAGGGAGTCAGAGGAGAAGATATAGGGACCAGGGGACCTCAGAGGGGGCAGAGGATGTAGGGATCATGGGCGGGACCTCAGAGGGTGCGAAGGTGTAGTTTACATGGGCCAGGGACCTAAGAGGAGTGCAGAGGATGTCGTTATGACATGGGACAGGGATACTCAGAGGGAGTTGCAGAGGTGTACGTTATACAGGGGACAGGAAACTACAGAGGGGTGTTTCGGGTGGTGCGTTTGTTTTTGAAGGAGTTTTGTTGGGGGTGGTGCAGTGTGGGTTTTGGTGGAAGAGGAGTGGGGTTGTGCGAGTTGGTTCGGGGCCGGCCGGGCCGTTGTGGGTCTGGGGGGGGTTTGGGGGCAGTTGTTGGTGGTGCGTTTTGGCTTGAGAGGAGGTGGGGGGTGTTTTGGGTGAGTGGGTGCGTTGCAGAGGTCGGTGTGGGGGGTCTTGTTTTTTGTTTTGGCTTGTGGTCCGGGTGGGTAGTTCGGTGTTGCCGTTTGTGGGAGAGGATTTTGTAGTATACATGGGGCCAGGAGACCATCAATATGGGTGCAGAGGTTGTAGTAATACCTGGGGCAGGACCCTAAGGAGGAGTGCAGAGGATGAGTTATACATGGGACCACGGGACACTCAGAGGGGTGCCAGAGGATGTAGTTAACATGGACCAGGGACCATCAGAGGGGTGGCAGCGGGTGTAGTTCTACACGGGACCAGGGACCTAGGTCTATAAGGCCGTCTCCTCCCTGTAAAGAGACCGAGTGATGTAGACAAGACATTATAGTTAGGTGCTGGCACAGATTTTGTTCTGGTCCCAAAAGATTATTCATCAGGCATGTATATAAGGAAGATCAAACAAAACTGTGAAACTCTTGTATAGCCATAATGGAAAAGCATTGAGATAACTAAACCAAATTAATTAGAACGTCACTCAGCATCTAAAGCGTTAAGAGGTGTAACTTAAGAATACTTTTCCTACATCAATAGTGAAAGGCAGATAAGAAAGTAGATAGGAAATATAATTTATATATCTGCACCAAACATCACTCTATGTTCTTCAGAACTGTCTATACATATTAGAATTATCCTACACTAAATAACATCCAATGAATTGTTGAATGAGACAGAAGACAATTATCTAAGACAAAGCAAATGTATTAATGTAATTTTTGTACAGGACGGTACACGATTATATTTATTGGGTATAAACATTCATCTATTTATTATGCTACAAGATTTAACATTTGCATGTTGTGGATGCTTACACCTAAGCCATAGGACAATAACAAAATGTGCAAAACGCGACGTATTAATAATATATCTCACAATTTAATATAACAACACATTAAAGCACCTTTATAATGACCTGGGACTCCAACCAGGCCCCTAAGTTGGAATTTGCTACAACAGCAGTGACAAAACGATATAGACTCTAGGTAAATTATATAAGACTAACATTCCCTGAAAATTATCTAAAAAAAATTATTCATTAAAGGAAATCTAACCATCACAATCAAGCAGGATAAATCAGGAGGCATTACTCATAGAGCCAGGCACTGATGACTGGGTAATCTTTCTAATGTTATCCAATGGCCTTTTTTCTTCTCAATCAACTTTAAAATTTTGCTTCTTAGCCAGGAAGGTTGCGGGGGTGTTATAAAAGCCCCTCAATATGTAGCTTTACAGGACCGTAACGGGGGAAGTGCTTCGCAAAGTGTAAAAGTCTGTGGAAGCTAAGCTACGAATGGTGGAGCTCTGGTAAAGCCTTCCTAAAGCCACGTCATACTCATGAGACATAATTTAAAAGTTGATTTTAGAACGAAGGAGGCTATGATAACACATATAAGAAGATTACCACAATACCGTGTATCTGAATTATAAACTAAGTGTCCATAGTCTTTAATGGATGGATTGTGAGGTTAGTTTCCTTTTTAAGATGTCAAATTTGCAGCCCGAAAATATATTTGCCAAAAAATCTACAAATTAAATCAATCTTCTGGTGCTATTTAGGGGGGGGGGGGGGGCTTCGAGTCTTTCAGATATGTAACTGTAAGATAGGAAAAACAAGGTATCCATGCTGCTAAACATGAGCACTTGTCTCTATTTTTTTTATATTAAACTAGTAGATTCAACATTTTTTCATAAAATAAATTGTTTAAAAATGGATTGTGAAAGCTGTGTTGGTATATGCTTCTGAGAAGTAGTCAGAGTTTGAGATAATTTCAGTATTCTGAAAAACTGGACTTGCAAACTAATGTTAGTAAGCATTTTGAGAACATTTTTGCTGGGCAATGTTTAAGCAGACGGTTTGTTGGGGGGGGGGGGGCAGAATGGTTATATTATGGTGAATGTTATGTTTGTAACATTAACGCAAAACTAAGTCAAACATGACAAAAGAGGCTCGTATCCTGTCACATCCCTCTAAACATCCCAGGACTATTTCCACGTACATTTAAAAGTGTCAAAAAAAAAGGAGAAAATCTCCGCTAAAAATCGTCCATCCAGAATATAAAGGAACGATTACAGACTGACTTTGAAAAGACACTCACCAAATTTGTGCATTTCACCTTATGCATTCCAGGTGGTTTCGACCAGTGTATACTTTGTTTTTTTGGGGGGGGGTGGTGGTGGGGTGGTGGTGAGGGGAGATAGAATCGAGTGCTTATCATACTATTGTGCTCCTTTTGTTCTGCTTTCACAGGTATTATGTACTTGGTATTCTGTTAGACAACATACTGATCCATTTAGAACCACTAGGAAAAACAAACATCCACTCCAGAGAAATGTGATCAAATGCTGATATTGTACTGAGGCATTCGGTTTTCATTAGACTTAAGATCATGTATCTTTTCCCCAGACTACATATTAAACTATGCTCCTCGAAACAAGCCTTAGCCTATTTTCACTCCATGGAAGATTTTGACAATAGTTGCACACAAACGGGTCAAACAAAAGAGGGCAACATTTTAAATGTGTGTTTTCGCTGAAATACTAGCCTTGTACAGAAAAAAAAATTGGTATGGCATCCTGTGATGAAATTGGAACAGTGGAAAATATAAGGCTCCAGAGATAATAATAAGAATAATAATCATTATTATATAGCGACAAGATGATATATTTAGTACCATCTTAATGTCAATATAACAAAGGTTGATGCATGTGGAAACATTTCAAAAATATGACCTAAAATTCCAATAATTTTGCTTTTGCGATCTAATTGCATATGAAAATATTATAACAGTCAAAGCAAAATAGATGTGCTGTATTTGTTAATGATCCGGGGGCTCGGAACAATTCTCATTGAGATCCGCCATTACATCCGTCATATCCTTGCACCGTGAAGTCTGGCTGTGTCGGAGCTAAAGTACACGCTGGGCCTTTTGCATTTTCTGTACCTTCTGGCACTTGATACAGATGTTAAAAAGTATTCTGCTTCTCAAAGCTTTTTAATGACAATGTGAGAAAATGTTTGTACAACTAACCATTCTAATAAAGTCCCAAATTTAATCCTGTATCATGTCTGTGCTGGTCCGTCGTCTGTTCTTGTAAGAGTGTGGGAAGGCTGATTTCATGGAATATTTTAATAAGATATATCCAGTATATGATACATCATATTGTATTAAAGGTGTAATAATAAAAAAGAATCTAAACCCCTGTGAGTCTTGCTATCCCGGCTGTGACCAGAGCTGAGGCAGGGCTATTCCACAGAATTCACAGTTCTCATGGTAAAGAAGCCCTTTCGCCTCTGGTGATTAAACCCCGATTTCTCCAGATGGGGACCGTGCCACTCGTTTTGATTTGATTTAATCTGGAAAAACTTTCCATTGTTTTTGGTATGAATATCCATATATTTATATAAATTAATCATGTCCCACGCGGCGTCTCTTTCCCAGGCTAAATAAATCTAGTTGTGTTAAATCTTTCCTCATAATTAATACCTCCATACCCGTAATATTTTGTGGCTCTAAGTTGACCCTCTCCAGCTCCAGCCAGACACTGGACAGAATATTCCAGGGTGACGGTCGTACCCATGCCTTGTACAGTGGTAATATTACACCCCGATCCCAGAGTCCATACCACTTTCGATACATGACAGATCTTGGAGCTTATAATATAGGTTGATAGATGCCCATACGTTAATTATAATAGCTTATTGTTTGTTTTACTGTTGTTTTTTTTTACTAATATGTCAAGGTTAATTCCTTGGATCTTTTTTCTTATATGGTAGTGTGGAAGGAAAGCAGAATGTCCATGTAGATCGCAGTTATGATAGCTTCTTAACCACGCCACATAACTAAAGACGCCTCGACTAGAACTGGCCGCTTTATGACAAATTTGGGGACATGGAATGCGTAATTTATCTATTTGGATGAGAGCGGATAGGAAAATAAATTCAAAAGCCACTTCTGCAACTTAGAAACACATGGCAATAAACAATACGGCAGTCCCGGGTACGTACCAAGATAGGTTCTGTTAGGTTTGTTCTTAATTTGAATTTCGTATGTAAGTTCGGCACAATTACTTTATACTTGAAACCCCAACCACACATTATTTTTTTGGCCTCTGTGATTGGATTTTAAAAATGTTGGGTTGTCATCAGAACAACGCGAGTGACCATAAGCTTAATTGACAGACATTAAATTAATTTATGCGTTATTGGATAAAGTACAGTAAATTACCAACTACAGAGGTCCGTCTAAACTAGGGGTCTGCCTGAAGTTGAGTGTTCTTAAGTAGGGGACGCCGTATACAAATTGGATTTAAATGAATATAGGTATATAGGAACAGTGTAATTAAAGGGAGGATTGCCAGAATTAAAAAAATAGTGTATAATATAAATTATTATAAAATTAATTTATAAAAAACAATAAAATTATCCTTACCTCCCTCCATCTATCCCCGTGCCTGTGTGTTACAGAAAGCAGACAATCTGTTCCAACTGACAACACGTCGAACGTGATGCTGATGCAATGGGAAGTGATTATTGAAAGGGACACGGGAGGGAGCACCAAAGTAAGTCTGGATAGGATTTTTTGTTTTTATAGCCCGGCCAACCCCTAAGGCCTGCTTTACATTTATTGTATAGCTGGGAACCCCTATAAGAAATAAACCTCCAAGATCCCAGTGAAACGAAATAAAAATTGACACATTGCAGTATGTACTCCATATAGGATACCAAATTGCTACATGATGGGGAAGAAGATGGACTGTAGCATTTGTTATAGTGCACACGACTTTGTAACTTGGCAGTGGCTGCTTGATATTATCAGCCATATTTCTGTATATGCCAAAATAAAGAGGAAATGGAAAACAGTTTTTAATAAGCTATAAATATGGATACTAGAGATGGCGAGTCCCTAAAATGCTCGGAGGTACTCGTTATTCGAGACGAACTTTCCCGATGCTCGAGTGCTCGACTCGAATAACTACCCCTTGAAGTCATGGAGACTCGAGCATATTTTCAAGGGGACCAGGCTCTGCACAGGAAGCTTGGCCAAACACCTTGGAACCTCAGAAAAGATGGAACCACCACGGAAATGGACAGGAAACACAGGGCAGCATGCATGGATGCCTCTGAGGCTGCTTAATCGCACCATTAGCAAAATATGGGCAACAGCATGGCCATGACAGAGTGACCGAATGAGGCTAGATAGCATCTAAAACATCCAATAATGATCCTGACATATAAGGGGACGGCATGCAGCGCGGCAGCGAGGCAGGCTAGAGATTGTCATGGCGACATACCCTAAATGGACACATGTTCACCAAGGAGTGAAATGATTTCCTATGTGAACAAAGGTTGACGGTATTTATTTAGTCGATAACACAGCATGGTGGCGACATAGTGACCAAGTTCCATAACGTATCTGGTGAAACACCCAAAAATGAGCCTGACACAGCTCTTTTGATATAAGGGGACGACATGTGGAGGCAGCCATGGAGACGACTTCCATGATTAAGAGCGACAGTATGGGCATTCATATTGCGCTGCCTATGATTGCAACTTCAGGTCTCCAGCATGGCGGCGACAGTAGACCGAGTTTCCACTGTGATCTGGTGAAACACCTGAAATTCTGCCTGACACGGCAGTCGTTTCATAAGGGGAGATTCTGCCGCTCCATCAAGCCCCGTCTCTCGGGGTCTCCACCCAGAAATGGGGCCCTGGGGGGCAGAAGGTTAACTTTGAAAAATTATAATTTCAAAGCACGGCCGGTGTCGTTTGATATTTCACCTAGGAATATGGAATAGCATAGTTGGTTTTTTTTAATGATTTTACGGAATGGTTCCATGATTAGAGCGACAGTATGGGGCTCCATATTGCGCTGCTATGATTGCAACTTCTGGTCTCCAGCATGGCGGCGACAGATGGGCCGAGTTACATGTATCTGGTGAACACCCGAAAATTCTGCCTGACACAGCTCGTTTGATAAGGGGACGATGTAAGGAGGCAGTGAACTAGTAGTAGATTAAAGGTGCTGCTGCAGTTAAAACTATGTTGTTGGATCTTGGATGGAGCTGGCGCTCCGCTGCCAGGCGAGTCTTTCGCCATCCAGCCCCTGTCTCTGCTACTCCCCAAACAGCACTTCTAAAACCTTTTGTATGAAGATCAAGTGTAGTAGCGTTCTGATAAGTTGGGATATGGCGGGTGAGGGGAATGTAAACAGATGAGCAAGATAGCGAGTGAAACACTCTCGAGTTATCTGGTGATATTAATATCAGGCTGTTGCCTAGAGCTTTTGCTGCTCGATAACGACATAAGCAAAAAGCGGGCAACTAAAAAGATACAAGTTGAATGTTAATTAAGCTATTGATCAAACTAGGAAGACCAGCAAACAGATTGCATGCTTCGAACATTGCTCGTTTCGAAGGGACACTCGTAGGAGCACGTGTATCTACGATAGATTTGAAGACTATTGTTAGAACTAATGTTTTGCACTCTGCAGTTATCTCAACTATGTAGTCTCAGATACTTGCGTCACCGTGCACGCGTGGTCCTCCGACATCGCGATGCCAGCGCGGCGAACGTTTCGCCAATCAGTTTTACAATTAAGAACTCCAGATGTTCAATCTAGCAGTGTCTTACCATATTGTCCAAATGCGAGACACCTTCTGACGCTTTGCGTCAACAGATGGCAGATGTTTAGTAGATCTGTCTCCTGTTATTTCACTGTTTCGTGTATAATATGAAAGCGGTGGCTCATGAAGGGGCTGTAATGAAACAGCATGCGCCAATGCGCCGAGAAGCACCGGCATACTCCCGCTCTTACAATCCACGAAGCTAATATCGGTAAAATGATAAAGTTTGACCATATATTTTGTGGATTACACAGCAGTGGGTGGCGGACAAAGTTAACAAGTTTGCTGTGGAACCATTGAAAACAAAGCCCAAAATTCTGCTGACCAAGCCTCGTTGATAAGGAGGACCATGTATGGAGGCAGTGTGATACTAGTAGTAGATTAAAGGTCTGCGTGTAAAACTATGTTTAGTATGGATCTTGCGGATGGAGCTGGGCTCCGCTGCACAGGCGAGCTTTCGCCAATCCAAGCCCCTGTCCTCTAGGCTACTCCCCAAACAGCACTTTAAGAACCTTTTGTATAAGCATCAAGTGTTAAGTACCGTTCTATAAGTTTGGGTTAGGCGGGTGAGGGGAAGTAAGACAATGCGAATAAGCGCGTGAAATAGATGATCTAGTAAATGCGTAAAAGTTTGCCAGATACATTTTGTGGATTACAACAGCAGGGTTGCTACAAAGTTAACACGTTTGATGTGGAAGCCATGAAAACAACCCAAAATTCTGGCCTTACAAGCTCGTTTGATAAGGGGACCATGTATGGGGCGGCCGTGTTACTAGTGTAGAGTAAGGTGCTGCCCAAAAGTTAAAACTATGTAGTTGGATCTTGGATGGAGCTGGCGCTCCGCGGCCAGGCGAGATATCGCCAATCCAAGCCCTGTTATAGGGGGTCTCTAGGCTACTCCCCAAACAGCACTTCTAAGAACCTTTTGTATACGATCAAGTGTAGCAGCGTTCTTATAAGTTTAGGATATAGCGGGTGAGGGGAATGTAAACAGATGTGCAAGAAGCGCTGAAATAATATTGGTAAATGATAAAAGTTTGCCAGTATATTTTGTGGATTACACAGCAGGGTGGCGACAAAGTTAACAAGTTTGATGTGGAAGCCATGAAAACAACCCAAAATTCTGCCCGACACAGCTCGTTTGATAAGGGGACGATGTATGGAGGCAGTGAACTAGTAGTAGATTAAAGGTGCTGCAGTTAAAACTATGTTAGTTGGATCTTGAGATGGAGCTGGCGCTCCGCAGCCAGGCGAGCTTTCGCCAATCCAAGCCCCTGTCTCTAGGCTACTCCCCAAAAAGTACTTCTAAGAACCTTTTGTATAAGATCAAGTGTAGTAGCGTTCTTATAAGTTTAGGATATGGCGGGTGAGGGGAATGTAAACAGATGCCCAAGAAGCGCTGAAATAATATTGGAAAATGATAAAAGTTTGCCAGTATATTTTGTAGATTACACAGCAGGGTGGCGACAAAGTTAACAAGTTTGATGTGGAAGCCATGAAAACAACCCAAAATTCTGCCTGACACAGTTCGTTTGATAAGGAGACAATGTATGGAGGCAGCTATATGGACGACTTTTGGAGGCAGCTATGGCGATTACGTGTGAAGGTAGCAATGGAGACAATGGGGCAAATTTACTTACCCGGCCCATTCGCGATCCAGCGGCGCGTTCTCTGCTCTGGATTCGGGTCCGGCCGGGATTCATGAAGGCAGTTCCTCCGCCGTCCACCAGGTGGCGCTGCTGCGCTGAAAATCATCTCCACGCGCCGGAATGCACCACCTCGGACCAGGTGAAGGTAAGCGGTCACCAAGCGACACTTTTTCGGGTTTTAAATGCGGCGGTTTTTCCGAATACGTCGGGTTTTCGTTCGGCCACGCCCCCCGATTTCCGTCGCGCGCATGCCGGCGCCGATGCGCCACAATCCGATCGCGTGCGACACAATCCCGGGGCAATTCAGGTACAATCGGCGCAAATCGGAAATATTCGGGTAACACGTCGGGAAAACGCGAATTACCACACGCTAGCGGCAGGCAGGCAAGAACCTACAAGGCGTCACAGCGCCAGTTCGTGCACATGTCCAGCTTTGAAACCCAGTAGTTGTAGGGAGCTGTGTGATCATTTAGGACGAGGTATGGTCAGCTTACGTACTCCTCACCATCTTCTGTAAGATCAGCCTACTCTGCCGAGAATGGGGACAGGTGACAGTGTCTTGCGGGACTGGGTGACATAAAAACTGGAAAGGCCTTGTAAAAGCGACCCTGCCAGTGCTGGACAAGCTGGCCGTGCTCGCCTATACTCATACCCTCTCGCTAGCTGTCACGCAGAAAGTCACCCTTCTGCCTCGCCGCTAGAGGCTTGTCAGAAGGGAACTACCTGTCTAGATAGCGCTCTCAGGTGCCTCTTGGATTCTGCATTCTCACATCCTTGCTTCCAGGGATGAGGATGGAAAGAGTTTTGCTTGTACCGTGGGGTTTTTTTCCCATGAGAGTGAATACCCAGTAACTCGGGCTGGTACATCAAATGTTCTCTTACGTGGCACGAACTGGCGCTGTACGCCTTGGAGGTTCTTGCCTGCCCTGCCGCTAGCGTGTTGTCCGAGCGGGTTTTCAGTGCAGCTGGTGGCATCATCACCGATAAGCGTACACGCCTGTCGACTGACAGCGCTGACAGGCTGACGCTTATCAAGATGAATAAAGCCTGGATTTCTCCGGATTTTCATTCTCCACCCGTTGAAAGAAGCTCAACCTGAATAATGTATGCACTCTTCCTCCTCATTGTCCTCCTTCTCCTCCTCTTTGTACACTAAAGTATAGGAAACTGTCTATTTTTTGCCAGGGCCAACTGGCTCTAGCTATGAGACTTGCGAACCGCTGTGTTTAGCGCTTGTGACGCACATTTCCATCGCAAAGAACGGTGGATAAATTGATAAGGGGTTGGGATTTCATTGGCCACACGTCGCCATTTTCCTTTTTTTTAATTTTTTCATAACCAAGCCGTCATCTCATCTGGCATAGCCTTTTCTTCTATTTGGGCTAGAAAAATAGCCATCCGCAATAGGATCGCAAAGCGTTTGGTTTTAAAAAACTAAAAACACAACAAAAGTAAAAAAAAAAATTATGTTATAAACGTTCATTTTTCAAAATTTTACCCGGGGCTAGGGTAGAGGGACGAGGGCTGGGACGTGGGCGTCAACTACTGCAGGGGGTCCAGAAGGCCGTGGTCCTGGGCGGGTGAGACACCACCTCTGATGAGGGAGCAGGGAACGCCGCATAGCTCACTCCCTATGTTCAGTCTGAGTTCCTGGGACTCGTGGTAAGAATCCTGTTGGAGGGCCATACAGGGCGAACAGTTGATGTCGTGGATTGGCCGGCATGCTTCGAGCAATTTGGTCACCTGTCAATCTTCCCACGCAGTCCACCCATGTCACCGAAATCGGCACGCCTCCCGCGCCCTGCACCTCACCTTCCCCCCCCCAGTCTAGGCCCCCTCCCAGGATTTGAGCCATTTGAAACCGGCATAACTCTGAGTAACTGTGTTTTTCTGGACCCTTCCCACAGTCACAATACAAACCACTTTCCGTTGCTGCTGAGCGAATTTTCCGATGCCCCGGTTTTTTCCAGCCCGTCGAACAGTCTGTGGGGATGATGACCTTACTTGCCGTAGTGACAGAAGTGTGTAAGAGGTGTCCGACGATGAGGAACGCGTTTTGTCGACAGCGTGGTGAGTTGTTGTCAGGGCAGTGAAGTCTGAGGGGGAGCAGACTGAGGATCGGGAGCCTGATTAGGGGACATACCCAAGCTGGGTTGAGGAGGCCGGCGTGAACACAGTTGCTTCTAGACGGAGGAGATCCTATAGCAGAACAAGTTGGATAGGCAGTGGTGGGCCAGACGGAGAGGCCAGGGCCAGAGCAGGTGCATCAGCGCCAAATGTGTCACGTAGTGAGCTCCCGTGGCAGGGCTCCCCTCCCGCGGGGCGAGGGCTCGATTTTCGAGTCTGAGGTTCTTTAGGAAACACCGATGACCGACGGACGGTGGTAGTGCCACCTTTGACCAAACCAGGATCAGCAGGGTTTTTTTCCACCCATACTAGCTTTACCTACCCCACCAGTTATGGCCCGTAATGCTCAGCATTGAATGCCTAAACACCCCGATCATGCACCAAGCCCATTCACCTCCGGCCGTGCACATCACTCTCCTTCACCTGTGTCAGCTGATAGAGTCCAGCCCCCTCCCAGACCCGCCACAACAAACCCCATCGTCGCCTCCACGATCCTCCACACGGCATCCACAGCGATCGCTCTCCAAGACCCCAACCTGTCAGCGGAAACGCAAATATATTGCAAACCCACACCGCACTGCCCACCCCTTAATGTCCCACCTCTCAGATTGGCTTAGTGCTGGTATGCTGCCCTAATAGGCTAGTAGAGACCGAGGCCTTTCGAAGCATGCCTCATGCGGCGGCCCGCCCTCGGGTAATTCGGTCCCCGGCGCCACTACTTTTCCCGATGTGCCGTCCCAGCCCTGCACAAGCACGTGCCCTGACACTCATCCTGCCCTGACCACGCCGTTTACTGACAAGGTCCACCTGACCAGGACACTTGGACGAGTGCTGCGGGCAGGGCCACTATATATCGTGACGGACACATTGGGTTAACTTGTGTGAGGCTGGGACCGAGTCTGACCCTGGGGCTGGTCATATATGCCGACGCTGAGGATTGGGGCCTACCTCGGTCCAGGTCCAAAGAGGCCTACTATGCCTCCTCCTCCTCCCACCCCTCCTCACCTCCTCCTCCAACTACCATCGTGGGCCATGGCGCCATCAGTCGGCTAGCTCTAGCACAAGCAGCAGTGCCGTCGCTAAGCGACAGCAGGTGCTCAAACGCTGAGCTAGGCGATAAAAGGCACACCGCCCAAGACTATTACAGGGCATCACGCGCAGACTGATCTGTGGCTGGCACCGCTGAACCTGAAGCCAGCATGGTTGTATGTGACAACGGCCCTAACCTGCGCAACTCGCAGACTGCAGCCTGCGCCCATGTGTTAAATCTATTAGTTCAGCGTTTCCCAAGACCTACCCAATCTGTCGATTGCTCAAAGGTGCGCCGCATCTGTGCGCATGTTCGAAGTCCGCCAGATGCTGCCACTCTCAGGGCAAGCGCAGCGCCGCCATCAACTGCCCGCTCACCCACTGTTGTGCGAAGTGCCCACGAGGTGATTCAACAGTAACCATGTTATCAGATTTACCAGCAGCGCAGAGCGATTGCCTAGATGATGTCAACTTCCACCCGGAACTGGTAAGTCGTCGAGTCAGCTTCCTCAAATCTACAATGACGATGGGACGTATGTCTGATATCCTGTCAGGTGCTGAGTAACTTTGAGCGAGTCACACAGATGGTCAGTGGATGCCGCCATCTCAAGCATCACCATCCCGCTGCTTGGTCGTTAAAAAACTCTCTGTCAGCATGAAGTCGGAAGCTTTGCGTACTCTCACAAGAGACGGGGAAGAAGATTCCCTTGTTGATAGCCAAAGACCAGCCCTTAGGTCTGTTTCTCAGGCATATCGGAGGAGGTGGAGGAGGATGAGGAGAAGAGGAGAATGTTGGCGACAGAAGAGGGGACCATTGTTCAGTCCTTCACTGTTCAGCGTGTATGGGCAGAAGAAGAGGAGTTGGAGGAGTTGGAGGAGGAGGAAGGAAATGAGAGTAAGGCTAGTGGAGGGAGTGAATTCTGCGCGTTGGACTTGGGCGCTATGGCAGATTTCATGCTAGGTGCCTATCCCGTGACCCTCGCGCAAAGATTTTTTCGCACTCGATTCATGGCTTCCTCCTCCGTAGTTAATGGTATCACTTCCTGGGACCACGTACAAGCAAATCTTTCCACTCTCATCCCTGGAGAGGAAGGAGTGTGGAGAATGCAGAATACCACAGGGCTGGTGCACTAGCTGAAACAGTATTTCCCTTCTGAAGCTACAGCGGCTAGCGGCAGAGTGGCGTATTCGGGGACAAGTAGCGAGGGAGAGATAGGCGAGCAGGCGCTTGTCCGCCTGGCAGGGGACGCTTACAAGGCCTTTGCCAGTCTTTATGTCACCCAGCAAGACACTGTCACCTGTCCCCAGTCTCGGCAGAGTAGGGCTGATCTTTACAGAAAGATGGTGAGGGCAGAAGTACTGACTGACCATACCATCGTCTAAATGATCACACAGCTACCTACAACTACTGGGTTTCAAGCTGGACAGTGGCACAACTGGCGCTGTACGCCTTGGAGGTCTTGCCTGCCCTGCCGCTAGCGTTTGTCCAACGGGTTTTCAGTGCAGCTGGTGCATCATCACGATAAGCTTACACGTCTGGATCCGATGACAGGCTTGACGCTGATCATTAGTGGAAAAAGCCTGACTTTCCATAGATCTTTCCATCTCCACCAGGTTGGAGAAGCTCAAAAAAAACAAAAAAAACCCTGAAAATAAATTGTATGCACTTCCCTCCTCCCTCATTGTTCTCTTCTCCTCCTCTTTGTAACCTAAAGCGACGGAAAAGCGGAAACTGCAAGGAAGTACTATATTTTTTTCCAGGGCACACCTACCGGCTCTGTTAGCAATTTATGGGAGTGACATTTCGGCTCAATGTATTTAATTTTCTGGTAGGACGACCACCTGGCCTCCTTGGTCCTGTTTTAAACAATTTTTTGGACTGCCACATAAAGGCACTCAATCTATGAATTTTGCTGGAAGGGCCCCTACCTCTCCTCTGGTTTGACAAACTTTTTTGGACTCACATCAGGACACTATCCAAATAAATTGTCTCCATAGGCAGCCTCCAACGTATCTTTTTACTGCCTCAACGTTGTTCATTGACCCTTCACAAGTCTCGCAAAGCTCTCAGAATCGCCATATAGGCTGCCTCCATACATCGCCCTTATCAACGAGGTTGTGTCAGCACAAATTTGGGTTTGGTTTCATGGATTCCACATCAAGTTGTTACTTTGTCGCCACCCCATGCTGTGTTATCCACAATATACTGGAACTTTACCATTCGGGATAATTTATTTCCAGCGCTTCTTGCGCAACTCCTGTCTACACTTCCCCTCACACCGCCATATCCCCAACTTATAGACGCTTTTTTACTGACACACTAATAACTTGGTGCATGCTGGGGACGCCGAGATTGCGGGGCCTACCTCGTCCCGTACCTCACGGCCTACCTATACCTCCTCCTCCTCCCACCCCTCCTCCACCTCCTCCGCCTCCCGAATTACATCCGTGGCCATGGCGCCATCACATTCCGGTAGCTCAGGCATCAGCAGCATGCCGCGTCTATCTACAGCAGGCGGTGCTCAAACTGCTGAGCCTAAGCGATAAAGGCACACCGCACAGAGCTATTACAGGGCATATCCACATCAAACTTGTTACTTTTGCGCCGACCCTGCTTTTATCCCCAAAATATACTGGCAAACTTTTATCATTTACCGACTTAGTTCAGCGCTTCTTGCTCAACCCTCTTGTTCCTCTTCTGCACCTCATTGTTTTGAAGCCCTGCAGTCATTTAGGGTATGTCGCCATGACACTCTCATGAGCCTGCTGCCGCTGCCTCTGCATGCCGTCCCCTATAGTTTCAGGGTCAATTATTGGAATGTTATTTAGAATGCTATCTAGCTTCATTCTGTCACTCTGTCCATGGCCCACTGCTGTTGCCCATAATTTGCATTGTGCGATTAAGGCAGCCCAGAGGCATCCATGCATGCTGCCCACCCCTGCTGTTTCCTGTCGTCATTTCCGTGGTGTTTCCATCCTTTCTGAGGTTCCAGGTGGTTGTTGGCCAAGCTCTCCCTGTGAAGAGCCTTGTCCCCTTGAAAAATTTTGAGTCTCCCATTGACTTCAATGGGGCTCGTTATTCGAGACGAGCACTCGGGATCGGAAATTTCGTCTCGAATAAAGAGTAACCCTAGCATTTTAGTGACTCGCCATCTCTAGTCATGTATTGTGGTCTCAACCCAGCTAGTCAGGTCGAATAGGGACCTCCCTTTTCCTCAGTGTTAAGGCATTAGAGAGCGCTATCTACATCTCCCTCCATTTTAACCCGGCTGTCCGTAACTTCTCCTACCTGATTTCATCTTGTCTCATGGTAAGGTGCACGGATAACCAAAACTACCTATCGTGGGTGCCTATTGGTTCTTGTTTTTGTCAGCTTTTTAATTGAAGAAATTAAAAAAAATGTTAGCTTTTATACATTATGGTTAACTTTGCTGACCTTGGCCTTTTAAATTAACACAAAATATAGATGAATGAGAAATCTAATGTTTTTGTGTGCCTAAAGTTTGTTCATTTTGGGCAATCTTTAAGAAGTCGATACCACCATTGATCTCATCACATATTGCGATTAGCAATAATCCCGGGTTTTGGATCCTCCCAGATGGAGAGTGCGACTCTTAATATGAAGTACAATCAGATAAGTTAATAAGCCTGATAATAGTGATGGTCAGACAAATTTCTTCTAAGGTTTTCGTTTCAACCAAGATGAATGAATATGTTTCTGCTCACCTGAAATAAGACACACCCGCGCCTGTTGCTGTCACAACGTGTAGTCTTCTTGAATTTGGAATAGTGATGCTCATGGTCGGAGACGGTTCTTCTCTTGTCCCCATTGAACTGCTCATGATCCTGATGTAGACTGACTCATAACAGTCACATCTCCTTTGTCGAAATTGTCAGCTGCTCATGCATCCTGGCCAAAGCCTGGAAAGAGCACCCACGTCGTCCTGCAAAAGGCAAAACTTGTAAGTTACTTTTCAGTAATTAGACGTATATGTGAAGCTAACATTCATTAACATTCTAAATATCATATAGGAATTGTCAGAGGTCTGAGCCAAATGGAGGGATTGGGGGCCACCTCCTGAAGTCATAACATCACCTGTTTATGTGTAGAAAGGCATCACCTTCGTCATTTCCTTTTGGGAATTTAAACATGTCCCAGATTTACTAAGCCCCGGTGGCAGTTTTATGTCCGACTTGCACATGCTTTCAATGTGTAAGTGCTTGCCTGTATTCAAAGTGGCCAGACACAATTCTGGCGCACGCACACAATTCTGTATGCACTCGGCCCTATCTCTACCCGAAGTTCTTGGACCACCCCAAAGATAATTACTTACCATTAGGGACTATCATGTGGCTGAAGCCCAAACCAAAGTATCTTTTCCCAATTAAGGAAGATACTTGAGGAGGTTAGGGTGAGGTATTTTTGTAAGCTCAAACATGATGGGTTATCCCCATAGATAGCTGTCAAACCCTGTTGCCAAAAATCATGAGGCTTGGCGATGACACGGAAGATAGTCATGGCCAGTACCCAGGCTTCTGGCAATTGCCTTTTTAATTATTCTACAATGATGTGGCAACAACGCCGATGCATAGAGCAGGCTAGTTGTTGCGAATGGCGAGCCTCTAATGTCATGAAGCTATTAGGAGGACTGGGGCCATCTCTCTGGAGATCTCCCAAAGTGGGAATTAGTATTTCCTTGAAACAATGTCCGGGAAATAAAGCGTTAACAGGTGAATGTTATAACCAATTATATCCTTTGTATTACTGTAAGGAAGCTGAAAGCTGGCTGGAGGAATGCCTGCCCCTTGACCAGGGAGTATTAAAACCCTGTGGGGGCGGGAGCAACATGGTCTAAGACGTCATGGTCTGGGGATGTTAGTCAGCAAAGTGAGAATCAATTCCAGTATCCCCCAGCTTTTCTGCGTGCGCCATCCAGACCCCAACAGGAAGAAGAGGTAACTTTGGGCGTCAGGAGATTAAGCCCCAGAGCAAGTTTCACTGTCCGGACTCGGCTCCATCTACTGGTCTGGAGCAGCCTTCCATCAGCCAGCTATCTCCTACCATATTCCAGCCTGCTAGCCCTGCTGTGCCTGGGGTTTCCCCAATAAGGAAATCTCTTGCCTCATACTCTCCTTTACATTTTGTTGTACACACATTGCTGGAGACCTGCCTGCCAGCCACTCTGGTATTCTGGGACCCCCGCGTCTAAAACCACCGAAGAAAGGCCAGGCCCCAGTGGGGGGGGTTTTTGCAGAAGTAAACATGGATTTAAAACATCCCAGGGTCATGTTATGTGAATGTGTAAATAACGTGAGGTTGGAAGTGCAGTATTTGCCTTAACTATATATTTGTGTCTATTGGGCATTTGTTCTTTAATAAGCGACGCAGAAATTGAGGCTTTACAGCTGTGTTACAGCCCTAGTACCAGTAAAGTATTGTTTTGAATCGATGGTGGTTTACCGGAGTAGAAGAGATTCCCGCCATTTGGATTTTTGCTGCTGCTCCCAGTAACAATGAGTGAAGCTTTGGCCTATATCGGGGATTGGACCAGACGAAGAGCCGGAGCCAATAGTATTCACTCCACCTCTGCTGTGGAGCTCGGTACCATAATAGTCGGCAGGATGTGGAGGAGCAGACCCTCTCCAATTGCGCTGTCCTCTTGTAGGGAGGTAAATAATTTGAGAGGAATTCTAATGCAAATCATATACCGAAATTTGATGAATTGTAACGCGTGATTATTCCAAAGATCTGGGTGAGGGTTTTTTAAAAAATAATCTATATAAGCAAACATTGTAATTATCCCTTTGTATTTTCCTTAATAATTTCATACCCTTCAGATTTTTGATTGAAACCTGACAGCTCCATGAAATGATCGGCCATCACCGATTTCACCGGTACTACAAATTATAAATCCCAGACTTTATAACTAAGTCCTGTTGCTTCTATATACCATATATTACTATATAAGTTATTGACTTATCAAATAATCGTCTCTTTTAACAGTCAGTCAAATCATCCATGATTCCAAAAATTTCTCACCTCCTTTTACTGCTTTTGCATCTAATTTGTCCAACATTTGCCTGAGTTCAGTGTCTCCAGACAATGTCAATGCGGGAAGCCAGCAGAGCCTGTGTATAAATAATTACTGACATCCTCAGAGAACCTTCTCAATGTAACGAGCTTACTCATGAACTGGTTCCTAAATGAAAAAGAGAAATTGGGGGTTATTACAATAAACCTAGTCATTGTTGGATGAGTGGACCGTATAAAATTATGTTTGGCTTCAGGTCTCAGAAGCTCTGACCCAAAAATCTGAGTAGATAATCCATGATCACAACTAACCCCTTGATCTCTTTAATGCTTCCAGCATTCTCGGTCCACACCCGACCCGGCGTATGTTTTACATAATTACATCTCGTTCTCTTGCGTTGTGTGCACGCATTGTTTGGCCGGGTTCTGGCGTGTGGGAGCACATTCACACTCTACTGCCAGTTCCATTGTCCTCCGGAGTGCACGAGACTCTCATCCTCTGCTTCCCCTGCCGGTCGTCTACCCCCGCCATATTACATAATTAGCCGTGCTCATGCACACTCCAATCAGTTCGCCGTGTCACTCCTTTTAGCTACTGTAACTCCCCCCACGTTGGCTCTCTGTTTCGGAGCATTTTTAAAAAATAGAACCCATGATCAGTTCCAGATGGGTTTATATTTTTGGATTTTTGAGCCGAACCCAATAAACAACTAAAACTTGTGGGATTGTGGCGAGCTACCATTTAAATCTACCATCTAAAATCCCATGATAAAACATTTTTTCTCATAGATCCAGGCTATGAATGCATCAATGGTCTCAAAAGTGTTTACAAATCGCTCTGGTTGGGGAAATTTTCACTGCAAAAGTTATATCTTAAACGTGCGGCGATAGCCCGTACTCTCGAAGGCAATAGTTATATACATAGAAGGAATGTCATCATCCACTCCTCCCTAAATGAAAGTGACGCAGTTAATATTTGTTGGGCTTTAAAGTTATCTTCATGTTATATTAATTATTTGATACGTACTAGTTGAACAAATATCCAAACATCTGTTTTTATCCATTTTATTTTACCAAAATATGGTGTTATTTTGGTTAGACTGCCATAGTAGTCTCTACCAACATATGCAGGATTCTATTACAGATAGTGTAACTGTCCCTACCAACTTGCTGATCCTAACCCTAGATGGTAGATATGCACTGGGTGATGTTTCTATTCCTTCACCACAGTGCAACTAAAGTAAAAAAACTGGACAAATACAAGAGAAAGTTTATACTAAATGTAGCGCCAACAAATAAGACTTAGCAGAAACAGAAATCAAGGCAATGAACTGCAAGAGAAACTAATAGTAACCACTGTCAAGTTGGAAAATAATCCCTTAGGATTCCAGAGTCTAGATACAGAGAGAAATTGGGGACTGACCCTTGTCATTTAGACCAAATATAAAACAGACAATCAATGAAAGTCTGTGAATGGAGACATCTAGCTTATCGCGTGCAACGAGAACTAAGGTCATGCAATGGCGACTGTAGAACCTTGAAGTCAGGATGAATATTGCCGCATCCGGCCTAGTACAAAACAGAAAGTGAAACAAGTACCTTTATGAACAGAGAATGGGACTAGGAGCCCAAAATTACGAACACGTTATTTGACTAATATGGATCATTGGGAGGGTGTTTTTTCGCTGTATTTAGGGTGAGCCGACATATTTCTGGATTTGGTCTATGTAAATATTTATACAGCTCAGATTATATACACACACACTCTGTGTCTAATTTTGCATTGGTATATTATGGTGGATGGCTACAGCAATCAGGTCTCAAAAGCAGGAGCAGGAGCCATCTTTGTATCATCTTGTGCGCACGTAGTAGGAAAAATGCAAACAAACACTCAAGATATGAGTCCGTTAAGTCCCAAATTCATCCATTCCATGAATATTTGTTTAGGAAAATACTATGCCCAGCAACATTTTTTGCACAGCCAATGTCTTGTTTACCACGAGTGTCCTCTTTTCATCCTGCCAAATATGTAATCCATGCACAGTCTTGATAAGGAAAAGGTTGCACCCCAGTTGTCAACTTCCGGACCAGATGAAGTTTCTCCTATATGTGTTTCTGCAGTCCTCATGTGCAATTATTGAACTCGACTTCCCGACGCTTCGAAAGATCCATTGGTTTCCTGATTGTTCTTCAGCCATTAAGAAAAGTTTGATTTGAGGCGTAGTTTTCATCTATGAAATAGTATAGGTCTGGTCTTTGTTTGAAAGTCCTTCACTACAAATCACAGGTCAACTGCCAGAAATATCACATAATATTTATATTTAGCTAGCTCCAATAACAACCTTGCAATTCCTAGATTGGTAAAGAGACCTTGGAATCTAGAGTGGAGACACAAAAAGTTTCCGCTCACCCAATTGGTCCCCACCGATCTCAATTGGAGATAGTTTTCATGGTCTTATCATGGTGTAGTAACTGGTTCTTATAATAGTGTAAACCAATAAAAATCAATTAGGATACACTTTATTCCAGATATTCTTATGCAGTGATGGCGAACCTTTGGAGATGGAAGTGCCCAAGCTACAAACCAAAACCCCTTATAGTTGCCAAATGGTGCCCATCATGATAATTATAGCGATAACTTTATTGTCCCCGCTGTAGTCACAGTTTTAAAATCTGTATTAGCGTGCGTGGGACGCCAATACAGAGTAAAGAAGATGGGGATATTTGGCTGCCCTCCAGTGTTCTCTGAGAAGAAGATCATGGGGACCCAGAACAGGATTCACAATGACAATCTATCTCTATCCACAGCATTATTGATCCTCCTTGAGTCCTCTGGCAACCAAAGCACGCTGAGCTTGTCATTTCCTGTTAATTGATTCACAGGAAAAAGCCTTCAGTCCTATCTTTGCAACCTTTGTTGGGGTAAAGTCCTTGGTCCCCACAGAAGGACTCCGAGTTGCCACCTCTGGCACCCCGTTCCATAGGTTCGCCATTAGAGATGCGCGAGCCCTAAATGCTCGGGTACTCGTTATTCGAGACGACTTTCCCGATGCTCGAGTGCTCGACTCGATAACTAACCCTTGAGTCAAGTGAGAACTCGAGCAATTTTCAAGGGGACCAGGCTCTGCACAGGTAAGCTTGGCCACACCTTGGACCTCGAAAGATGGAAACCACCACGGAAAGGGACAGAACCACAGGGGGCAGCATGCTGGATGACTCTGAGGCTGCTTAATATCGCA
Source organism: Engystomops pustulosus (assembly GCA_019512145.1). NCBI lineage: Eukaryota > Metazoa > Chordata > Amphibia > Anura > Leptodactylidae > Engystomops > Engystomops pustulosus. The sequence continues at coordinate 77,512,578 of CM033641.1, read as the reverse complement.
CCTTATGCCAAATGTGCAACAGCATGGCCATGACAGAGTGGCCGTAAGAGGCTAATAGATCTAAAACGCCAATAATTGACCCTGGACCTATAGGGGACGGGATGCAGCAGGCACGGCAGCAGCGCAGGCTAGAGATTGTCATGGCGACATACCCTAATGGACTCATGTTCACCAAGGAGGTGAAATGATTTCCTATGTGAACAAAGTTGACGGTTATTTAGTCGATAACACAGCATGGTGGCGACATAGGACCAGTTCCATACGTATCTGGTGAAACCCAAAAAATGAGCCTGACCAGCTCTTTTGATAGGGGAGCGACATGTGGGCACCATGGAGACGACTTCCATGATTAAGAGCGCAGTATGGGCATTCATAGGCGCGGCTATGATTGCAACTTCGTCTCGCAGCATGGCGGCGAATAGACCGTTTCCACTTGTATCTGGTGAAACACCTGCAAATTCTGCCTGACCACAGCTCGTTTGTTTAGGGGATGATGTTGCTGCATATCCTCTCGTCTCCGCGTCTGGTTATAGAGAGTTGAAATGAGACTTGGAGGATCGTGGAGGCAAATGGACGGACATCGGGGCAGCATGCATGGATGCTCTGAGGCTGCCTATCTTGGGATGGAGCTGGCGGTCCGCTGCCAGGCGAGCTTTCGCTGTCCAAGCCCGTTTCTCGGCTCCTCCCCACCCAAATGGGCCTGGGGGCCAGAAGCGTTTTAACTTTGAAAAAATTATAATTTTCAAGCAGGCCGGGTCCGTTTGAATATTTCACCTAGGAATAGGAATAGCATAGTGGTTCTATTTTTTAATTTTTTTTATTTTCGGAATGGTTCCATGATTAAAGCGCCAATATGGGGCACTCCATATTGCGCTGCTATGATTGCAACTTCTGGTCTCCAGCATGGCGGCGACAGATGGGCGAGTTCCACTATGTATCTGGTGAAACCCGAAAATTCTGCGCTGACCCAGCTCGTTTGATAAGGGCGATGTAAGGAGGCAGTGAACTAGTTAGATTAAAGGTGCTGCAGTTAAAACTATGTTAGTTGCGATCTTGGGATGGAGCGTGGCGTCCGCTGCCAGGCGACTTTCGCTATCCAAGCCCCTGTCTCTCAGCTCTCCCCCAAACAGCACTTCTCAATACCTTTTGTAAAGATCAAGTGTAGTAGCGTTCTAAAGTTGGGATATGGGGTTGAGGGAATATAACAGATTAGTGATGAGCGAGTATCTCCTCCGAGCTTGATGCTCGTTCGAGTATTGCATACTCAGACCGGCTCGTTGCTCGGACGAGCATTTGCCCTGCTCGATAACGAGCATTTAATTTAAGAAAAAAGGGAGAACATAAAAGTACATTAAACATTTAAATTTAATGTTTAATTGAATAAACAGTGAAAGCAACACAGTGCAGAACAGATTGCAGATGTCGGGAACATCTGCATCTGTTCCGGAGACACGTCGTCAGAACGGTGTTTCTCCCGATAGTATTGGAACAATATGTGTGAAGAACACATTACATTGTTTGGCAACATCTGCAAGTTGTTCTCTACACTATTGTTCTTCAATACTATTGCGGAGAACACCGTTCTGCCGCGTGTCCTCGGGAGCAGATCGCAGATGCCGGAGACACGCTGCAGACGGTGTTCTCCGCAATAGTATTTGAAGACAATTGTGTGAAGAACAACTTCAGATGTTTCAACATCTGCAAGTTGTTCTTCACACTATTGTTCTTCAATACTATTGCGGATACACGTTCTGCACGCTGTGTCCTCCGGAACAGATGGCAGATTCCCGAACATCGCAATCTGTTCGCCTGTGTATTTTCACTTGTCCGTTAAGTTTATAATTTTACAGAAAATGGCTGCGGTCTCCCATTGATTTCAATGGGGCCTCGTTTACTCAGCAACGCACTCGAACATCTGGAAATGTTGCGGCTGCGAGTAACGAGCACCCCGAGCATTTTGTGCTCTCCGCTCTCTCAAACGATTGTCGCACGAAGCACTGAAATAATTCGGTAAAATGATAAAAGTTGCCATAAAATTTTGTGGATTACACAGCAGGGTGGCGTACCAAGTTAACAAGTTTGCATGTGGAACCATGAAAACACCCAAAATTCTGCCTGACCACCGCTCGTTTGATAAGGAGGACCATGTATGGAGGCAGTGACTAGTAGTAGATTAAAGTGCTGCCATTAAAACTATGTAGATGGATCTTGCGATGGACTGGCGCTCGCTACAGCGAGCTTTCGCCAATCCAAGCCCCTGTCCTCTAGGCCTACTCCCCAAACAAGCAACTTCTAAACTAAGAACCTTTTGTATAAGATCAATGTAAGTATGACGTTCTATAAGTTTTGGGTTATGGCGGGTTGAGGGGAATGTACAGAATGCGGCAGAAAGCGCTGAAAGTATATTCGGTAAATGGATAAAAGTAATGCCAGTATATTTTGTGATTACCAACAGCAGGGTTGCAACAAAGTTAACACGTTTGATATGTGGCAAGCCTGAAACAACCCAAACTCTCCTTACACAGCTCGTTTGATAAGGGGGACCCATGTATATGGATTGCAGCTATTGGACGACTTTTGGAGGCCAGCTAGGCGATGACTTGTGGAGGACAAGGGGATCACAACGTGTGAGGCAGCTAAAAAGATGCGTTGGAGCTTGCTAGGAGACATTTAAATTTGGGATAGTGCCTGTAATGGTGGCAGTCCAAAAAGTTTTCAAACCAGAGGTGCAGGTAGGTGGTCTTCCAAAATAAATAGATCGAGTGCTGTATGTGGCAGTCCAAACAGTTTTCAAACCAGAGAGCAGGTAAGGTGTGTCCTCCAGAAAAATTAAATCAGATTGAGTGGCCTGTAATTGGCCACTCCCAAAAATTGCTTAAAACAGAGGACGGTAGGTGCCCTCCAGAAAAATTAATCATGCAGTACTATAGCTAGCCAGTTTGGCCCTGGAAAAAAGTTTCCGTTTCCTCTGCTTTAGTGTACCAAGAGGAGGCTAGAGAGGACAATGCGAGAGGGAGTGCCTACATTATTCCGGTTGAGTTCTTCTTCCACCTGGTGGAGAATGAAAATTCCGGAGAAATCCAGCTGTTATTTCATCTTGAATTAGCGTCAGCCTGTCAGTCGACAGGCTGTAACTCTTATCGGATGATGATCCACCAGTGCAACCGAAACCCCACCCTCATCGACAACAACGCTAGCGGCAGGGCATGGCAGAACCTCCAAGGCGTTACACGCCAGTTTCGTGCCACTTCCATCTTTGAAACCACAGTAGTTTTTGTAGTGGAGCTTGTGTGACATTTGGACTATGTAGGGATCATCTACGTACTCCCTACCAAATCTTTTCTGTAAAGATCCGCCCTACTCGGCCGGAGACTGGGGAACGGTGACAGTGTCTTGCGGGGTGACATAAAAACTCGGCAGCAAGGCCTTGAAGCGTACCGCCTGCAGTGCTGGACAAGCTGCTGCTCGCCTCTCTCTCACTCTCCCTCGCTCTTGTCCCGCAGAAGTAACCCTCTGCCTGCTAGCGCTAGTCAGAAAGGGAAATACGTTTCACTCAGTTGGCACCAGGGCATGCTGGGGTATTCATAGCATTCTCACACTCCTTTCTCTCCAGGGATGAGAGTGGAAAGATTTTGCTTAACCGTGGGTCCAGGAGAGTGAGTACCCAGTAATCGGTGCTGTAATAAATTCTTTGAACGCGAGGGTCACGGGATAGGCAGCCTAGCATGAAATCTGCCATATGCGCCAGAGTACCAACGCGCAAGAATTCACTCCCCTCACTGGCCTGACTCTCCATTTCCTCCTCCTCCAACTCCTCCAACTCCTCTTCTTCTGCCCATACACGCTGAACAGTGAAGGACTGAACAATGGTCCCCTCTTCTGTGTCGCCAACATTCTCCTCTTCCTCCTCATCCTCCTCCACCTCCTCCGATATGCGCTGAGAAACAGACCTGAGGGTGCTTTGGCTATCAACAAGGGAATCTTCTTCCCCTGTCTCTTGTGATGAGCGCAAAGCTTCCGACTTCATGCTGACCAGAGAGTTTTTTAACAGACCAAGCAGCGGGATGGTGAGGCTGATGATGGCGGCATTGCCACTGACCATCTGTGTTGACTGCTCAAAGTTACTCAGCACCTGACAGATATCAGACATCCACGTCCACTCGTCATTGTAGACTTGAGGAAGCTGACTGACCTGATTACCAGTTCCGGTGGAAGTTGACATCTGGCAATCGCTCTGCGCTGCTGGTAAACTCTGGATAACATGGTTAATGTTGAATTGCACCTCGTGGGCACGTCGCACAACAGTGGGTGAGCGGGCAGTTGGAGGCGGCGCTGCGCTGCCCTGAGAGTGGCAGCATCTGTGCTGGACTTCCTGAAATGCGCACAGATGCGGCGCACCTTTGTGAGCAAATCAGACAGATTGGGGTATGTCTTGAGGAAACGCTGAACTATGAGATTTAACACATGGGCCAGTCTGCCGAGTTGCAGGTTAGGGCCGTTGTCACATACAACCATGCCTGGCTTCAGGTTCAGCGGTGCCAGCCACAGATCAGTCTGCGCCGTGATGCCCTGTAATAGCTCTTGGGCGGTGTGCCTTTTATCGCCTAGGCTCAGCAGTTTGAGCACCATCTGCTGTCGCTTAGCGACGGCACTGCTGCTGTGCCTAGAGCTACCGACTGATGGCGCCATGCCCACGGATGGTAATTCGGAGGAGGAGGTGGAGGAGGGGTGGGAGGAGGAGGAGGCATAGTAGGCCTTTGAGACCTGGACCGAGGTAGGCCCCACAATCCTCAGCGTCGGCAGTATATGACCAGCCCCAGGGTCAGACTCGGTCCCAGCCTCCACCAAGTTAACCCAATGTGCCGTCAGCGATATATAGTGGCCCTGCCCGGCAGCACTCGTCCACGTGTCCATGGTCAGGTGGACCTTGTCAGAAACGGCGTTGGTCAGGGCACGGATGATGGTCAGGGCACGTGCTTGTGCAGGGCTGGGACGGCACATCGGGAAAAGTAGTGGCGACCGGGGACCGAATACCGAGGGGCGGCCGCTGCCATGAAGTTTCGAAAGGCCTCGGTCTCTACTAGCCTATAGGCAGGGCCGGATTATAGGCGGGGCTCCCGGGGCTCGAGCCCCGGGGCCCCCACCATCTTGCCCCCCAAGGGGGCCCCCACCAGATCGCGCTTCCTGGGCCCTGGCTCCTTAGCCGCCACCTCTCAGAGCTGTCCGCCTGTCCACGGCAGCGGTGACCGCCTCCCCGCATATCCCCTTGCATGGCCGAGCTGTCCGCCCCCCCGGCACAGGTTCCCGCCTCCCTGCCCGCCCAACACGCTGCATGGATAAGCCTCCCCGCCCGCTCGTAACCCCACTCGCGAACAAGCGGCCGTCCTCCGCTCCCCAACCCCGCAAAAAAAGCGGCCGTCCTCTGCTCTCCTCCGCAAAAGGTGGAACAAGCGCCCTTCCTCCGCTCCCAACCCCCGCCCGAACAAGCGTCCGCCCGCTGCTCCAAACCCCCCCTCCCCCCGCTGGAAGAAGCGTCAATCTTCCGCTCCTCTCCCCCCCCCCCTGGCGGAACAAGCAGCGGCAGTCCTCCGCTCCTCCCCCCTTCCCCGGCAGAACAAACAGCAGCCGTCCTACGCTTTTCCCCTTCCCCCCGCAACAAGCAGCTGCCCTACGCTCCTAACCCCCCCCCTCCACGGAACAAGCGGACGTCCTCTGCTTGACACCCCGACCCTCGCCCGACAGGCAGCTCCCCCCTCCCCCCCCCCCCCCGGTCCCGCCCAAACCAGCAACACAACGAATCCCCCCCCACGCCGAACGACCCGCCTGACGCGAAGGACGTCACCTAAAAGGGTAAGTATACACTACTACACAGTATTTATTTTGTGTATATGAGTGTATATTCTGTGTTAGATAGTGTATGACATGTATATATCGGTTGATATCTATGCACTATTCTATATAATTATATTACGTGTATTTATTGCATTCTACTGTCTATATATGTATAGGATACTGTATATAATGCATCTTACTGTCTATATATGTATATATGAGTGATCTACTGTCTAAATATGTTATAAGGCATATATATTGCACATTTATGATATATATATATATATATCATATATATATATATATATATATGATGTCGTAGTTTATATGCTTGTGTATATGGTATGTAGTTATAGCTCTGCTATACTGAATGTGTGTGTATTTCCCGCTGTCTGTGTAAAATGCTTTGTTTATATACGTGCTAGTGTGTGTATTTGCTGTATGGGTGTATATTAGGGGCGAGGCGGTCTGTATATAGGTGTGTACTGGGGGGCGTAGGCGGTCGATGTAGTGGTGTTAACTGGGGGCGAGGCGGCTGTAGTAGGTGGTTACTGGGGGGGCGAGGCGGCTGTATGTACTGTGTGTTTACTGGGGACTGAGGCGGGCTGATATGTAGCTGTGTTACTTGGGGATGAGGGCGGCTTATGTAGCTGTGTTACTGGGGGCGAGGCGGCGTGTGTGACTGTTGTTACTGGGCGAGGCGGCTGTGGTTTTAGCGGTGTTATTGGGGGCGAGGGGGCCTGTACGTAGCTGTGTTACTGGGGACGAGGCTGACTGTATGTAGTGTGTTACTGGGAGAGCGAGTTGGCTGTAGTTAGTCTGTGTTACTTGGGGTGAGGCAACAGCTGTATGTAGCTGTGTTCTGGGGGCGAGCGGCTGTATGTTAGCGTGTTTTACTGGGGCGGAGGCGGACGTGTAATATAGCTGAAGTCTATTATGGGATCAGGCGGCTGTATGTAGCAGTTTAACTGCGTGAATAGGGTGATAGGAGATGTGTATGCCACACTGCACTCAGGTGGGGGCCCACCAACCTTAATCCCTGCCCTTGCTAGTAGGGCAGCCATCATCCAGGCTAAGAAACTTGATGTAGTTGGGCACGTTGAGGGCTTGGGCGTTGGGGTGTGTTGCGTATACTGTTTCCTTTGTGCTCCGGCATCTGGGTATCGGAGGAAGCTGATCGCTGGTGGAGTGTGTGGAGATCGTGGAGGCGAAGATGGGGTTTTCCGCACGGTAGGTGTTGGGCCAGGGTTTCTGGGCGGGGGCTGACTAGCAGATGACACAGGGGAAGGGCAGTGGATGTGCCGGCGAGGTGAACGGGCTTCGGTGCCATTGAGTTGGGGGTTGTTTAGCATTCATATGCCTGGCATACTGTGGTAGTTAAGCTAGTAGTGTTGGAACCGCCTGCATGATCCTGGTTGTGCACCAGGTTGCACACCACAGTCCGTCGGTCATCGGGATCCTTTCTTTATAAAGACTTCCAGACTCTACTGAAAATCTACCCATCGCCACGGGAGCTTGTACGATCGGGCAAATTTTGGGCGCTGATGCACGGCAGCTCTGGCCCCTGCCTCCCATCTGGCCCCCACCACCACTCGGCCTTCTCCAACTTTCTGCTTAGGACTTCCTCCGTCTCAGACAGCACTGTGTTCACACAAGTCTATCAACCAGCTTGGGTCTGTCACACTCATCATCCTCCGATCCACCTCAGTCCTGCTCCCTTGGAACTTCCTGCCCTGACAACAACTGTCACCACTGTCTGACAACCGTTCTCCTGCATCGTCGGACACCTTCTTACACCTTCTTCCACTACGTCAAGAAGGTCATCATCACCCACAGACTGCGACCCCGGTGAAAACCTGGGCATCGGAAAATTGCTCAGCAGCAACCGGACAAGTGGTTTGTGACTGTGGGAAGGGTCCAGAAAACAGTTCCTCAGAGTATGCCGCTTCAAATGCCAAATTTTGCTGGGAGGGTGCAGACTGGGGGGAAGGAGGCTGAGGTGGAGGCAGGGCCGGCGCTATGGGTAGGCAAAGGTGGCAATTGCCCAGGGCCCTGGGAGAAAGGGGAGAATCTCTTCCTTCAAATGAATCTTGAATTTTGTTTCTAGGTGCTATGGATCCAGAGATATTCAGGTTTAAAGTGAGAATATCAGGCGCCATTTTTATATATAAAAATCACTCCCAAAGGCAGTTTAACAGTTAATATCTCCGTTTTCCTACATTTTAGAAACACAAATTTAGATGCAGATAAAAGAGGAGACTCTTCTTTCATAGGAAAAAGGAAGTAAGGTTCTATGTGTCACAGAGCCAGAGATACAGCCCCCTGAAATTACCCAGATTCTTAGCCATCATCCTGCAGGGAGAATTTGCTGCACACAGGAGCTGCTGCACCTCACAGATAATGGAAATATTCTCTTTATATGTTACTACATTTTGAGAAGGGATAATATCAACTAATATTCATGGTTTTAACCCTTCTCTATGCAGAACTATCTAAGAACACACTTTGGGCCACATGTATCAATCGTTTTTTTCTGTTGTTTTTGCGCCTTTTCATTCAGGCGCACCGTTTTTGTGCCATTTTTGTGACTAAACGCCAAATTAGCTGCGCAGCAAAAATACCCAGCTTTCCCTCATTTATCCTAGCAATCCAGATGTTTTGCTGTGCCTAATGATATTCATCACTTGCGACTTTTAATTTAGGCGCAAAAAGTGGCGCAAAAACACTCCAGCCCGAAGGTGGCGTTAACTGAGAAGAAAGCACTGATCCCCTTTGCAGAACAGCTCATTTCTAGCAGCAAAGATCAGCCAGACACTGCAGACACTAGTACATATAATACAGACATGAGATACTCTGCAGACACTAGAACATATAATACAGACATGAGATGCTCTGCAGACACTAGAACATATAATACAGACATGAGATACTCTGCAGACAGGAGCTGCAGACTCTATTTACAGTTCATCACCTTCTATTTACAAAACATTCTGCAGAATCCTGAGCTCAAAGCAAGAGAGAAGAGAACGTTACAGAATGTTGCACATAGTACTGACAAGTGTCCCCCATGTAATTCTGCACAGTATCACCAGTGTTTCAGAGGGGACTGAGCAGAATTACAGGGGTGCAGCAGGAGATCAGCACTGGGGGATCCCCTCCAGGAGAAGCCCCTGCTGAGGAGGTCACTGGGTGCTGGGTGTCACACACCTGGGTGCTTCTGTTAGGGTCATTCTCATTCTGGGATGTGGGAGAAGCAGAGAGGAGCTTGTAGCAGGATCACATGTAAGTGCCTGAATCTAACATTGTGCCTAAACTGCGCCTAAACTGAGTTAGAGTAAAGTGATTAATAAGAGGCAGGAAATTAACTTATAACAGATGGTTGTAGCTTGTGATAATTCTGTAAAACAGTGCGCCAGAATTTAGGTGCAACTACTACACTTAGGCGCACAAAAGTGATAAATGTGGCCCTTTCTCTCTTATTCCCTTTTATTTTGTGATACTGTTTTAGGAAACTAGATTTTCTTTATATAAGTATTCTGGATTTGTACATATTTTAGAGGACATTTTGAATGTTAATTGCCAAATGCATCGCCTGGTTGTCTGCTTTCAAAATGATATAGGTTTATGGCGCTTTTACTTTTTATTCTGTTTTATTGCTATATTTTGCAGGTTGTGACTGTCTAAAAATGTCTAGCTAAAAAGCAGATATCTAGTTATTACAGTTTTAGTGATATTATGTGGATTTATTTATGTGAACATATCAATAGGGCACATTTGTGAACTCTACAAATGTCCATGTATTACATTTAGGAGATGTGAAGGTAAACATTTTCTGTTTGGATCAAATTTTTTGCCATCAAAGTCAAATTTTAAGTATTTTTAATAAAATGTTTCAATTTGAATCAAAATTGCATGAAGGCGCCTATGTCTATAAAATTTTTGATGGCACTTTTGAAAAAAAGTGTCTGCTTTCAGAAAATATCGGTCCCTCTCCCCAATGGGCCTCACAGTCTAATCAACCTACCAGTAATTTTTTGGAGTGTGGGAGGAAACCGGAGGACCCAGAGGAAACCCACGCAGACACACGCATACAAAGGGGAGATTGTGCTGCATATCCTCGTGGCTCCGCTCTGGCGTTGTAGAGAATTGAAAATGAGAATTGGTGGAGCTGGGAGGATCGCCTGGAGGCACCAAATGGACAGGAAAACAGTAGGGGAGCAGCATGGAGGCCTCTGAGGCTGCCTAATCTTGGGATGGAGCTGGCGGTCCACGGAGGCGAAGATTTCGCCTGTCCAAGGCCCTGTTCTATCGGCTCCTCCCCACCCAAAGGCCTGGGGGCCAGAAGCGTTTACTTGAAAAAAATTATAATTTTCAAAGCAGGCGGTCGTTGAATCTTTCACCTAGGAATAATGGAAAGCGCATAGTGGTTCTATTTTTAATTGTTTTTACGGAAAATGGATCCATGATTAAGAGCGACAGTTGGGGCTCCATAAGAACGCTGCTCTGAATTGCAAATCCGGTTCCAGATGGCGGGCGACAGAGGGGCGAGTTCCACTATGACTGGTGAAAACCTGAAATTCTGCCCTGACACAGAATCGTTTGATAAGGGACGATTGTATGAGGCAGTGAAATAGTCGTGATTAAAGGTGCGCAGTTACAAATTGTTAGTTGGATCTTGAGATGGAGGCTTGCGCTCCGCTAGCCAGGCGAGCTTTCGCCAATCCAAGCCTGTCTCTAGCTACTCCCCAAACAGCCTTCTAAGCACTTTGTTACGATCAGTGTGTAGGATTCTTATAAGTTTAGGATATGGCGGGGTTAGAGGGGGAATGTAAACAGATCGCAAGAAGACGCGGTGAAAATAATATCGGTATGATGATTACCAGTTGCCAGTATCTTTTGTGGGATTACCACACAGGGAGTGGCGACCAAAGTTGAACAGTTTTGCGGTGGAATCCATGAAAACAACCCAAATTCTGCCTGACACAGCTTAGTATTGAACGAAGGCCCATGTATGGAGGCAGTGAACTAGTAGTAGATAAAAGTGCTGCAGTATAAACTAGTTAGTTGGATATGGAGCTGGAGCTGGCTGCTCTGCTGCAGGTGAGCTTTCGCCAATCCAAGCCCTGTCTTAGGCTCTCCCCAAACAGCACTTCTAAGAAACCGTTTGTATAAGATCAGTGTAGAGTTAGCGTTCTTATAAGTTTAGGGATATGGCGAAGTGAGGGGAAATGTAAAACAGATGCGCAAGAGCGCTGTGTGAAAATCAATCGAGTAGTGATAAAAGTTTGCAGTCTCTGTTGATGGAATACCAGCGGTAGACGAAAAGGGTGGCCGACAAAGTACAAGTTTGTTGTGGACTCCATGACCACAACCAAAATTGCCTGACACAGCGCGTTTATAAGGGGACCAATGTATGGCGGTAGTGAACTAGTAGGTAATTAAAGGTGCTAGACAGTTAAAACTATGTAGTTGGATCTGGAGATGGAAGCGTGCGCTCTGCATGCCAGGTGAAGCTTGCGCCAATCAAGCCCTGTCTCTAGGCTACTCCCCAAACAGCATCTAGAAGTTTTTGTATAATGATCAGTTGTAAGTTAGAGTTCTATACAGTTTCGTGGGGGTGAGGGGAGATGTAACGATGCAGCAAGAATGCGCTGCTGGGGGGACAAAAAAAAATTGATATCGGTAAGTGGATAAAAGTTTGCAAGTATATTTGGTGGATTACACAGACAGGGAAGGTGAAGCAGGGGGTGGCGGACCAAGGTAACAAGTTTGACTGTGGAATCCTGTCAATAACCCAAAATGTGCCTGCACAGTCGTTTGATAAGGAGGAGACCATGTATGCGGCAAGCTTATATGGACGACTTTTGGAAGAGCCGCTATGGCGAGACAGTGTGGAGAAGGTAGCAATGGAGACAAGTGTGGAGCCAGCTAAAAAAGACCGACATGTGGAGTGGTTAGGGAGACAATTTAATTTGGATAGCTGCCTGTGATGTGGCAGTCCAAAAAAGGTTTTTCAAACCGAGGGCAGGTAGGTGTCCTCCAGAAAAATTAAATAGATTGAGAGCATGTATGTGGTACTCCCAAAATTGCTTAACCTGAGGACAAGCCGGGGAGGTGGCTCTCCAGAAAAATTAATACTAGAGTACTATAGCTAGAGCAGTTGGCCCTGGCAAACAAGTAGCCGTTTCTCATGCTTTAGGTACAAGAGGGGAGAGGAGGACACTGAGGATGAAGAGTGCATACATTTATTAAGGTTGAAGCTTCTTTCACTGGTGAGAATGAACATCCGGAGGAAATCCAGGTTTATTCATACTTGAATAAGCGGTTCAGCCTGTCAGCGTTCAGTCGACAGGCGTGTAAGCTTATCGGTTATGATGCCACCAGCTGCACTGAAAACCCGCTCGGACAACACGTAGCGGCAGGGCGGCCAAGAAACTCCCCCTCCCCCAAGGAGTACAGCGCCAGTTCGATTTTTGCCAATGTTCCAGCTTGAAACCCAGTAGTTGTATGAGTGTGTGATCATTTAGGACGAATGGTATGGTCAGATACTACTCCCCACCCATCTTTCTGTAAAGATAAGCCCTACTCTGCCGAGACTGGGGACAGGTGACAGTGTTGGTGGGGGAGTGACATAAACTGGCAACGGCCTTGTAAAGCGTTATTACTCCTTGCCAAGTGCTGGACAAAAAGCTGAACTGCTGATTACTCCCCTAGCGACTTGTCCGCAGAAGTGACGCCTGGCTGCTAGCGCTGTCGAAGGGAAATACTGTTTCAGCTTGTGCACCGGGCTTGGCTGTGGTATTCAGCATTCTCACACTCTTTCCTCTCAGGGATGAGCGTGAAGATTTTTGCTTGTACTGTGGGTCCAGGAGGAGGTAGAATACCCAGTAACGGTGACTTGATAAATTCTCTTGAACGCGGGGGTCAAGGGTAGCAGCTAGCATGAAATCTGCCATATGCCCAGGTCCCAACGCGCAGGGAATCACTCCCCTAACTGCCGGAGCTGCCATGTCCTCATCCTCCAACTCCTCCAACTCCTTTTTGCCCATTTACCGCAGAACAGTGAAGGACTAGAGACAATGGTACTCTTCTGTTTCGCAACATTTCCTCCTCCTCATCCTCCTCCACCTCCTCGATATGCACTGAGAGAAACAGACCTAGGGTGGCTTTGGCATTTCAACAAGGAAAGTCTCTTCCCAGTCCGTGTGACGAGCGTAAAGCTCCGACTTTATGCTGACGGAGAGTTTTAAAAGGCCAAGCACGGGATGGTGATGAGGCTGAATGATAGGCAAGGCATCGCCAAAAGCTGACCATCGGTGTTGATCCTCAAAGTTACTCAGCACTCCTGACCGAATATCCGGATCCCGTTCTACGCCTCATGGTCGACTTGAGGAAGCTGAATGACGGACTACCAGTCTGGTGGATGGAAGTTGACGCTCTGGAGTATACAATCGCTCTGCGCTGCTGGTAAACTCTCAGATAACCTGGTTATGTTGAATTCCCACTATGTGGGCACGTGACAATAGTCGTGTGTGAGCGCGGCAGTTGGTGCTGCGCTGCCTGAGATGGCAGATCTGTGCTGGACTTCCTGAAATGCGCACAGATGCGGTGCACCTCGTGCGCCAAATCAGACAGATTGGAGTATGTCTTGAGGAAACGGTGATGAACTATGAGATTGAACAAATGGGCCAGGCATGGCACATGTGCAGTCTGCCGAGTTGCAAGAAGCTGGCGCCCGGTTACGGCCGTTGTCACACACAACATGCCTGGGCTTCAGGTTAGAGCAGGGTGCCAGCCACAGACGGTCTGCACAGTGAGATGCCTGTAATGGCTCTGGGGGTGTGCTTTTATCGCCGAGGTCAGCAGTTTGAGCCACGCACCTGCTGGTGTGCTTAGTGACGGCACTGGCTGCTGTGCCTAGAGCTAACCGGACTGATGGCGACAGGCCCACACGGTGGTAATTCGGAGGGGGGTGGAGGCGGGGGGAGAGGAGGCGGCATAGTAGGCCTTTGAGACTGGATGAGGTAGGCCCGCCCAATGCCTCGGTTCTCAGCTCCACCAAGTTTTAAACCAATGTGCCGTCAAGCCATATATAGTGCCCACTGCCCGCAAGCACTAGTCCACGTGTCGTGGTCAGGTGACCTTTAGTCAGAAACGGAGTTGTCAGGGCACGGATGATTTCTCTGGACACTGTTGCAGGGCTGGACGGCACACGGGTAAAGTAAGTGGCCTGCCATATGAGTGGTAGTTAAGGCTAGTAGTGGTGGAGAACCCCTGCTGATCTGGTTTGGCAAGAGGTTTGCCACAACACAGTCAGTCGTAATCTGGGTTTGTCTTTAAAGGAAGAACCTCCAGATTCTGAAAATCATATAGATTAAATAGATTGAGATGCCTGTATGTGGTACTCCCCAAACAATTGCTTACAAGAGAGGAGCCGGGTAGTGGCAACCTCCAGAAAAATAATAACATAGAGTACTATAGCGTGAGCCAGTTGGGCCTGGCAAAAATAGCAGTTTCCCATGGCTTTAGTGTACAAAGAGGCGGAGAAGGAGGACGATGAGGAGGAAGAAGAGTGAATACATTATCAGGTTGAGCTCGTCACCTGGTGGAGAATGAAAATACGGAGAAACCAGCTTATTCATCTGATAAGCGTTCAGCCTGTCAGCTCGGTCAGTCGGACAGGCGTGTACGTTATCGGATGATGATAGCCACCAGCTGCACTTGAAAAACGCCGCTCGGAACACGCTAGCGGCAGGGCAGGCAAAAGAAACTCCAAGGCGTACAGGCAGTTCGTCCACATGTCCAGCTTGAAACCCAGTAGTGTAGGGAGCGGTTGCTCATTTAGGACGTGTATGGTCAGCTACGTAATCCCTCACCAATCTTTCTGTAAAAGATCAGCCCTTACTCTGCCGAGGACTGGGGACAGGTTACAAGTGTCACTTGGTGGGGGCCGGTGACATAAAACTGGCAAAGGCGCCTTGTAAAGCGTACTTCGACAGTGATGGAAAAGCTGCCTGCTCGCCTACTCTTCACTCCATTTGTCCCGCAGAAGTACGCCCTCTGCCGCTAGCGCTGTCAGAAGGGAAATTACTGTTCAGCTGTGCACCAGGGCCATGCTGGTATTCATGCATTCTCACCACTCCTTTACTCTCCAGGGATGAGAGTGGAAAGATTTTGCTGTACCGTGGGCTCAGGAGTAGTGATACCCAGTATCGGTGGCTGGCAATAAATTCTTTGAACCTGGCGAGGTCACGGGATGCGCAAGCCTAGCATGAACTTGCCATATGCGCCAGAAGTCCACAACGCCAAGAATCCACTCCCCTCACTGGCCTGACTGCCTGTCGCTCCTCCTGCCAACTCTCAACTCCTCTTCTTCTGCCATACCACGCTGAACAGTGAAGGAAACGAAACAATGGTACCCCTTCTGTTCTCGCCAACATTCTCCCTCCTCATCCTCCTCCACTTCACTCCGATACACTGAGAAACAGACCTAAGGGTGCTTTGGCTATCAACAAGGGAATCTTTTCCTCCCTCTCTGTACGAGCGCAAAGCCTCCAGATTCATGGCTTGACCAGAGAGTTTTTATAACAGGCCAAGCACGGGTGTGCAGGCTATGATGGCGGCATCGCCAACTGACCATCTGTGTTACTCCTCAAAGTTCACTCAGCACCTGACAATCCATCAATCCACGTCTATCCTCATGTATACTTGAGGAAGCCTGACTGACTTGACTAACCAGTTCTGTGGAAGTTGACATCTGGCAGGCTACAGATCGCTTGCGGCTGGTAAACTCTCGATAACATGGTTAATTTGAATCACCTCGTGGGCACGTCGAAATAGTCGGTGAGCGGGCAGTTGTGCTGCGCTTGCCACTGAGAGTGGCGCATCTGGCTGGACTTCCTGAAATGGCCAGATGCGTGCGCACCTTCGTGAGCAAATCAAGTACGATTGGGGTAGGTTGTGAGGAACGCTGAACTCTGAGATTTAACACATAGAGGCCCGGCATGCACAGGGTCAGTCTGCACGACGTTGCAGAGGCCGGAGACCAGGTTACGCGTTTGTCACACACACCATACGGCTTCAGGTTTCAGCGGTTGCCAGCCACAGATCGGTCTGCACCGTGATGCACTGTAATAGCTCTTGGGCGGGGTGCCTTTTAATCGCCTAGGCTAGCAGTTTTGAGCACCGCCTGCTGTCGCTTAGGACGGCACTGTGCTGTGCCTAAGCTATGACTGATGGCGCCATGCCACGGATGGTATTCGGGAGGAGGGTGGAGGAGGGTGGGAGGAGGAGGAGGCATTGTGGCCTTTGAGAACCTGGACCGAGGTAGGAGCCCGCATCCTCGGTCTCAGCCTCCACCAAGTTAACCCAATGTGCCGTCGCCATTATAGTTGCCCCTGCCCGGCAGCACTCGTCCACGTGTCCGTGAGTCGGTGGACCTTGTCAGAAACGGCGTTGGTGAGGCACGGATGTATGTTCTCTGACACATGCTTGTGCAGGGCTGGGATCGGCACATCTGGGGTAAAGTAGTGGCCCTGCCCCATACTGGTGGTAGATAGATCTGTAGTGGTTGGAACCCTGCTGATCCTGGTTTGGCAAAGGTTGCACACACAGTCCGTCGGTCTCATCCGGGTTTCTTTTAAAGAACCTCCGACTTTGACAAATCTAGCCACTCGCCACGGAGCTTGACTACGGGCACATTTGGCCTGATGCACCAGCTCTGAGCTCCTGTCTCCGTCTGAGCCCCACCTGTCCTCTTCCAACCTGTTCTGCTATAGGGCTCGCCTCCGTCTCAAGAAGCACGTGTTCACCCGGCCTATCAACCCGTCTTGGGTCTGTACCTCATCATCCTCCGATCCCTCAGTCTGCTCCACCCGTCGGTACTTCCTGCCCTGACAAACACTTCCCCACTGTCGTGACAACCGTGCTTCCTCATGTCCGACACCTCTTACGACTTCTTCCACTACGCAATTAATGTCATCATCACCCACAGACTGCGACCTGAGTGGAAAACCTGGGCATCGGGTAATTGCTCAAGCACGCAAACGGACAGTGGTTTTGACTGTGGGAAGTGTCGCAAAAACAGTCCGCGTATGTCCAGGTTCAATGCCAACATTTTGACTGGGACGGGGTGCAGACTGGGGCAAGGAGGCTGAGGTGGAGGAGCTGGAGGAGTGCTGTTTCGTGACATTGGTGGACTGCGTGGAAAGATGCTGTGGACAAGGGCTAGAAGCATTGCCACAATCCACGACCATCACTCCTTTGCACTGTTGCTGCCTCAACAGTGCTCTACCACGAGTCCCAGTAACTTGAGACATGTGAACCTAGGGAGTGTAGCTCTGGCAGCGTTCCCCTGCTCCTCATCTCAAGCAGTGTGTCTCCCACCCCCCCCACCCGCCCAGGACCACGGCCTCTGACCCCTGAGTTTGGAAGACCCCAGTCCACGCACTCGTCCTTGCTACCCCTGAGCGCCTCGGGTTTACACATTTGCAAAATTAACGTGTAACTTCAATTTTTTTTTTTGGTGTTTTTGTGTTTTTTTTGTATAAACAAAACAGATGCATCCACTTGCTATGCTAGTTGCTAACCTACACTGCGACGCACACACTGGTATTTTGTGCTTCGCCAGATTACTGTGAGTTCTAACAAAAATAACGTAAAAAAAAATAAAAAAAAAAATAATCGCAGACTCTGCTAATTCAAATCAAACCCTAAGTAAATTGTCCCACTTCGGGTTTGAGGTGTGGATAGTGTGTCACTAAGAGTAACACACAAGTTCCCTGCAAAATTACTCACCAATTGGTACTAGCGGCACTACTATAAAGCAAGCAAGCCAGCCACAGCAAACCACAAAAAAGGAAAATAAAAAGTTATTGGTAGCCTACGAAGGACTGTTGGGTTCTTTAGAATCACCTCCTGCCTAACACTATTCTAATTAGACACCCTAACGCTTCCCTACCAGCATCAAGCTCTCTCCTTACGCTTCATTGACAGAACTGCCCCTACTGACGTCACGCGCGGGCAGGCCGGGCTAGTCTATCAGGTTCACCTGATCTGCGCACCAACCCACTGCTATCGACCGGTAAGGGTACCACGTCAGTGCTGGTGGAGTGCAGAGTCGCTCCTGGATGTGCCTTGCTCTGTTTCTGGGCGCCAAAAAGCGAAACGGCGGAGAATTGCCATTTTCGTTTCGACTGGCAAATACTCGTCCGAGGCACGGCATTTCCAGTACGCTAATGCTCGCACGGCATCAGCTCGGAACGAGTATGTTCCTCATCTCTAGTTATGATGTTCTTTTTTGATGGTTAGATATTAGCATATTATAGGCATAAGGCATTTATTGATTCTTCATATTTACTTATTATTCATATTTGTTGTGGTAACTAATGCTACTTAACCATTTGAGACTATTTTCCCTTAATGACCAATAATTATATTAATATTTTTATTGTCGCCATCTAGCCCAAAGTTTTCGTTCATTGCCTTCACTGTATGAGGGGTTGTATTTTGCATGACCATTGTAAACATCTGTGTAAATGTCATCCTCAGTTAATGGTTTGTGAGTGTGGATGTCTTAGGAGGTCATTTATCTCTGTGCCTCTCTTGGCACTTGGGTTTCACTTGCTTGCTCCTTTTATCAATTAGCAACACAATTATTTCTATCCTACCACCTAGCTTTGGTCCATCGGTAGTTAACCCAAGGCGACTGACAAGCTTCAAGCTCCTCACCTGTTCTCTGAGCTCTGACCCAATCACTATTGAAGATGGGCTTTGAGATCACATATTAATCTTGCCTAGCCATCCTTTACTGCTGGTTATAGAAGTTTTGTTATGAGCTCCGAGCCTTCCTTGTGATTTGTAGCTTTAATTTCTGGTATCCTGACTTTGGCTTGTTATTCTGACTTCTCTGCCGTTTAGATTTTTTGTACTTGTATCTGTTCTGACCTAGCTCTGTCAACTCCTCTTATCTGTTTGTACTGTTTTCTCTTCTGTCAGTGTAGTTGTAGTTGCGCTACGAAAGAAGATTGTCATTGCCAGTTGTCATGTAACCCCCTAGGGGGGACAATAGGTGGTCGAAACATGACACGGGGGTGACAGCGGGGATGGGACACTCAGCGCCCTATCTGTTGGGCACCGGGCCATCACCAGAGATGATTCCGAGGTATCTTCCTGCGTCCCAGACATCCAGGATGGGTGCACAAGCTTTTAAGTCAAAGCTCTACCTGGACACAGGAGGAGTGGGGAAGGTTGGACAGATACTGGATTATAATTGTAGCTCATGGCCGACCCTGACAATTCTCCTGTGATGGGACCGGCGGAAAGCTACAATGATCATCAAATTTCTTTCTAGCAGTTGTTAATTGGTGCTTTCAGGGTGCTAGGTCTCCAATGTAAGCTGGGAAGGCACGGAGTATAATCACAAATAAATTTGTTTGTAAAAATTCTGCAGTTGTCACTTGTAATAAATACGTGGGACTTGTTGTTGTAGGTTGGGCACTCGTTCCTAAAAGGTTCGCCATCATGCCCATAGGGTATGCGAGCATGAAGGTAGGGCTATTTGGGGGGTTCACTAGGTCAGGGATTATGTTTTGTCTGTGGTATGTGGGTATGTGTAATTGAACCCGTATTAAGACCAGGTTGCGTTTTTAAAATGGTTCCCTGACGGGGTAACATAAAAATAAATAGGAACCCTCTCTAGAGGGTAGGTAGAAAGCAATCTGCCGAACTGAACAGTGTAAATAGAGGAAATGTTTACCATGGTACTGCTCAAAGGACATTCGCAACAAAACAGAAAATTCCTGTTGCGCCTAGTCCATGTGTCATACTCTAAATATCACATTAGGGAGGTGTTAACAGTAGTGTGGATCTGCCTCCAGTGAACCGCTTTCTAACCAAGACTAAGTTGTCACCTTTACAGGCTTCAGATCTTCTGGAATGGTGGAGTGTATGACCCAGACTCAGCCACAGGGGTTGCATTTCCAGTGGACTAATAGAACAGGTGAGACAATTTTCATTACTTTGGAGATCACAGGGGACTCGTAGGCATCCCTGATGATCCTATGTTGGAGCAAATATCACAATGCATTTCCCACCGTTAGCAGAAATTGTGTTGATTTGGTGGGCATGTGGTTATTGTTGGGGCATTATTGTACACTAACTAGAATGGCCATTGGTGCAAATTCTTTGACACAATTATCAGGTCCAATTTTTTTGTTTTTTGTGCCCACTTGCTATCTAAATAAAAAGAGATCTTACTTGACTCAGCTCCAGTATCATTGGCTATACTGTGGTGGGGTAGGGTCACGATGATATTTAACTATTAGACAATCACCAGAGTGTTAAAGGCTATTCCCACATAGGAAAATTCTTAAAAAGGCTCAGAATTAGCAAAATGAACAGATTTGTAATTGAGTCTTTAACAAAAAATATATCATTAAACAGATGATAATTCTAAGCTTTCTATCAGTCCTGATGCCTCTGAGTTTGTGGTGTCCAGGATATGGCCGTAAACTCAGTCCTACTTATGGGCGCAGGTCTTCTCTGGTCAGATTCCCCAACATCTCTGCAGTGGTGTTCACTACCTCTCACTATGAGTCTACTCTTCCTGCTCCTGGTCTCAAAAATTGTAGGACATTAATGGATGAATCTCTTCGTGGGGTCTGAAGTTGTGATGTTGGGCTGTGATGGAGGGGAACTGGAAGCATGTGGTGCCAGTATACAGTATAGGTTCTGATCGCTACGTGTAGATAGGTGGCCACATGTACTGTTTGCAGCGTATAGTTTTGTCTGGGTGTCATTGTCCCTCTGTCTTTGCCCTCTCCACAATTCCAGCAAGAGATGTGCTGGCAGGAGATTACAAGGTAGGACATAATGAACTCTCTCCTACTATAATAAAACATGTGTAACGCCTAACATTGCCTGTAGTATGGGTTACCCGTGAGGGGTACATGGACATTTAGTCCACCAAGTGTAATTCAAAAACGTCCTACCTGGACGGCCATGAGAGAGAGCCATTCCCGACAACTAGAGAGTGGACCAGCTAAACCTTATCTTTTATTAGATACAAAATAAGATGTAAAGTAACCACTTGGTGCTCCAAACAAGAATATTGATAAAAAGCACAGATGCCCTAGGTGAAGTGGCCTTGATTGAGAAGTCGTATTGAAGAACTTGTAGTTACATCAAAAATGCTGGAAAGGACGCCCCCTGTGAGGAAAGAGGAGGAGACGGAGTGAGCACCCTACCAAGTGCGGGTGATGGATATGGTAGGTGGTTATGATGTTATTAGTGGCTAGTAGATAGATATTGCTAATAGTTGACGATGATACCACCTGAATGTATGGGTATATCATTTAAAACCCACTGCATTGATCCTGTGTTGGGATCAGTCGATCCCAACCATTGTACAGAAAACTGTTGTGATGGCCACAAACAAAACAACCCTAATCTTACCAAGCCAACCGATCAAGATGTGCAACCTATCTCGGATACCACTGCAGTTTAAAATAAAGAGAGAGATTAGCCCCCCGACAGTGTTTCGCCAGTGACCTGGCTTCATCAGGGTTGGGCTAATAGCTAATCGGCGGCGCTATCACGCGGGTATATAAAGGTCATAACCCCTCCCTCGGGGGGTATTTTGCCAATATGAAGAAGTGTGGTGTAGCCACCGCTACGATCCCGATCTTAGATTGCTAGTAGCGCGGGCAGGAGAGTAGGCCATCCGCCAATGGTAAAACAGCGAGGGGGGCGAGGTATTTGAACAGCTGGTGATGACACTCACCAATCCGCAGTGAGCGCAGTGTTCGCTTGAGTTGGATAGTGCGCATGTCAGCTAAGAGAGATGTTGGACTCGGCGGCAGGGAGAGACTGTGCTATGCCGGTACTCTATCTCCGTTGACTGTACTATAGCAAGTCGATGTGCGCAACATTGTTGGCAGGTGAGATATGCACTACGCTCGTTTTCTGCACAATTTGTTGTGTTCTCGTGGTTAAACGTTTGGTATACTTAAAATAGACCATACGCTTTAGTCCCCATCCACGGACGATCAAAGTAACTTAATATAGTTGCGGGTGGACCAACCCTGTCTTGGCCCGACACCCGTGCTTTGCTCAGCTCAGGTGTGTCTTAGTGTATAATGAGTCACGCCTACGATGAGTCGTGTAATCCACTCCCAAATTGCTACTGTGTCCGCACCGTACCTACCGCCCTTCGTCTGGGTCAGTCAGTTAGAGTATGTGCATACTTAAGAACTCCTTTCTATATTCGGGTACGATCAGGATATGATAAACGCTTTTCCTAGGCCGATGAGGGAGATCTCTGATGGGGGAGGGGTATAGATTTCTTGATAAGCGCACGAGCAGGGTGTTGTGAATAGTTTAGGAGTACAAAAGCCGTCTTCTGTTCTGATACTACCAGAGACAAAGAAGTAGAAGCAGTGCAGTATTATGGCCCCATTAAAGAAACGCTGTGCCAAAAGTGAAAAACCTTCGTGTTAGGACCGACGGCTTAAAGATTAGTCGGTGATCCAATCTGGCTTAAATACTGTAGAAGACTTATGGTCAATGTACCCGTGGGGTCCCATTCGGACCTGATCTATGGCCCGAGAAACGCAGGGACATTTACATCTCCTCATGTGCGTCTCACAGTCTGAGATCAGCGGTTGTCCTACTTGTTGTGATGGAACTAAGGACGACTGGATCCTCCGCGAGCGTGTTGAATCGTTTTGCCCACTACCCCAGTGGGCACCGTACTTGTGCCACGTATATTACTGCTGTACTTTTGCCAATTAGAATGGATTAGAGTACTAGTGGAATTATTCCACTGATTAGGTATGTCTTGCTTTTAACATCCGGGGGCACCACTGACAGGGTCCCGCCGGGTACGTCATTGGTACAAGTGCTTCCTGGTCTCTGACCTGACTTCGACAGCTTCTCTTAAAGTGACTATGCACTAGGAGATTGTAAGTTCGGACCTCTACGATGAGGTGATGGTGGTTTGCTGTTAGTTTTTCTCCAGGTCGGGATCTGCAGTAAGTATGGCCAAGTAGCGGACATATACTTAATGGTCTCGGCATATGCAATCATATGTGCGATACACCTGACAGTTTGTTATGTTGTGGTGGTCGCTTTTGATTACATAATGTCGTCTCTGTCAGTATGTTGGCCTGCGTGGCTGTTTGTACAGGCATTTTTTAGGAATACCCAGACTCCTGACCTCTACGGTAAGGTTGTCACCTCCCTTTTTACGATTTCGTCGAGCAGTTACCGCCTAGGACTCTCTGTATGGATAGCGATCAGTAGTTTGCGGTTGCACCGCCACTGTAGTATTCTTACGTGGATGCTGATTTAGCTAGTTGTCGTTGCATTTGCATTTGTTGAAATTATTCAGTTTGGATGCTCAGGATGTCATACGGTGTAGGTCTAGAACTAGAAGCAGATCTCACTCTCATTGATTCTGATGTGAATTTCATCGATCTGGTTACAGTGAAACTGGGTTGACGAATTTTTTCCTTTAAAATGATCCTTACTCACCTCATGGGATAAGGATTGTGTCTATAAATCTTCCCAGTATGAGATATACTGGGTGTATTTGAGGTATCCCAGAAAAGTACTGATGGTGTCCGCCCACCATCCAAGAAAGAGGTTGGGATGAGGTGAAACAAGTCGCCCCCAATCGCGGGTCCCTATGGTGGTAGAAGGACACCTAAAGAGGAAGTAATTTCAGGGTAAGAATAACAGTGCACAGTCCGTATGACTGGTTGTGTTCTCTAAACTGTCATTCCTTCGGAGCAGGAAGTGTCAAGGAACTGCCTTAAGGCCCAGCTTAATGCTCAATGGGCTGTACAGGGACTCAACATCAAGAGCATGGCACATCTGGTGTTATGGGGAGGGGTAATCTGTGATCTTCTCAATAATATGCCTTCGTGTCTCGTAGATTGAAGGGGAGGTGCAAAAGAATGGCTGGCCAGCTCTTATCGAGATATATGCTGCAGGGTTGGGGAAGGCAATCGCCTCCAGAAACCAAGTCAGGTCTACCTGGATAGGGGACGACATTATGCACTGTGGTTAGAGCATAGACTGTTGCCTACGTGAGGTTGCTTTAGAAAGAACTTATGTACTCATCATCACTGATCAAGTTTGCAATCTTAGCTCAGAGAGGAGTGAGTTTAGTTCACTGAATGTAATTGGTGGTGGGGTTCATATGAGGATGTATAAGTGGCTATCAGATAACAGTCGCTCATGACCAATTCTATATAGTCTTTGGATGTTGTCCATTTTTTTTGATGACCGTGTTTCGCCCTCTTGTCAGGGGCTTAACTGTCAACATCATGGTCATTGCTGCGCAATTCCTCTAGTGCCCTCACTATCATCGTTCAGATTTTTGAGTGCATTGCCTCCTCTCCATTGTTATAGTTTTTCGCTATATCTCTGCCCGCAGACACCGTTGTTACAAACGGTCTACTTAATTTTTATTATTTAGAAATCGGGGGGTAGTCGTTGGACTTGGTCAGATATTCTCTGAGTGGGCTTTGCTTAAGTGGCCTGTATTATTTCTTCTTCCATCTGGTAAGGAGCACTTCACAGGGATGTTTTCCCTCTGTGATGTAGTTTTTTTGTCTGTACATTCCTGCTTTATGCTCACGTTAGGTGTGCCAGCTTCGTTGCAAATACAGGTGATGTCTTTGATCCATAGAAAGATTATCATGAGAGGTGTGGGTGCACAGGGACCTTTTGTAAATAGTGCTCAGGGCGTGTGCGGGGACAGTGTTTGAGACCAGGTTGATACCAAATTTTTGTGGGGTCATTGTTGGTGGGGGACTTATTATCATGTTGTTACCTCCATTTTAAGCTCTAGTCTCTTGTGGTGACACGAGGCTTGGCGCCTAAAAAGGTTGCGGTAGGGAGTAGAGGTTTGAGTGCAGAATATAGGAGGTTTCTTGCCGTTGTTGAAGTGGGTAATGCGTGTGGTCTCATACAGGCGAGGGTTTTGTATGGGCTATGGTTTGTGTTCTGCAATGGTTGTCGTATACAGTGTTGGAGGGACACAGTGAGCGGTTTCAGTCTAAAGACAGGAGGATAAGGTCATTGTGCTCATGTATTGGAAGGAACTTGTGAGCGACTGTACATGATGGTCTGAAAGGCGATTGACAAGGTCACTTAGTCTTGCCTAGTCGGTTCTTCTTGTGAACGGGGCGATTTACGACTTTAAAGTTTTCGTTTTTACCTCCATGTAATATAGATTGATTAGACTTAAGTCTCTAGTTGCCAGCAGAGATAGATTCAGAAATGTCGTGTTAGCCAAAGGTTTTCGTAGAGTACCTTTTTGTTACGTTTTTGATTGCTTTTCTGAGGGGTAATCGCCCTGTCAAATCTTTTCTCGTCAGCAGGTATTTGTGATGGTTCTGTTATGCCTTTACTATCCCTAGTAAGCAAGATATTCTATTCCTGTTTTTGTGAAGTTATTTTCAGAAGTGATGAAAATTCGGATGTTGGCTAATTCTGTCATTACTGCCGTATTTTTTTCTGATTTATTTCCTGATGTTTTACTCTTGTATTTACAGAGGTTGTTTCTCATATGTCTCAATATGTCTATCATGCGTATAAGAATTTTCTGTGGAGAATAGTTGCCAACCTCAAGAAATTCTGAGTTTCTTGATGTTGAGTTGGGAGTAAGGTTATTGTATCCTTAGTCCACCTATAAAACTCATTGGGCTCAAGAACGTCTCAAAGCTTCCCAGCTGTCTATTATATACTGATCTACGTTTGTATAGAGTCATTAAAGGCTAAGGGATGTCACTCTGATTCAGTGGAGTCTCATGGGTGGAGAAACTGTTACACGGCCTGTGCGTAATAGTCTCTAAATGATGGACTTGTGATAGCAACGCCTGACCTAGCAGTCTATGTGTTGACGGGAGAAGCGACGTATCTATCCTGACGTGTAATGCAGCAATTGTGGGGATTTACCATAGCTGCCCTTGAACCCGCTCTCGTCTTGACAGACTGAGAGGGCGGGGGTGACGGTCTCCCCTGGTCCATAAACTGGAGGTCACAGATCCACACATCAGAACTTTACACAGTTACCTAGCTGATGCTGAGACGAAATGCGAACCCCGAAGCAGGCCAGTAAACTGATACCATGCCCTCTTGGTAAGCTTACCCGTCTTTATTGTTAGGTAACCAGGGGGGCTTAGACGCTCCTTCGTCTGTGTGGCACCCCTGGCTTTAGTCTGGTCATTTGTTGTCAACACCGCGCTGACCCTGTGACCCTCGAGGCTTGTGAGTCCCTGACGTCACACTGTAGCTGGTCTAAAAATTCCAGTCTTGGAAATCACTAATGCCAGGAACTCAACTTTGTATAGGTAAACTTATCAGACTACCATGTTTTAAAAAAAAAAAGTATATGCTTTGATTAAGCCCTTAAAATATTAAGCCCAATTCTAACAAAATGTGTTTTCCCTTTAAATACTAAAGAGCCCCTTGGCTATTTGGAACAACAAATAAGGAGGAATACTTCTGTTTCCCTAGCATCACCAACATGCGTGTCTCTGACCAATCCCAACTCTAGTGTGCACTCGATTCCATTACTCAAGAAATTAATTTGAGAAAATTGATAAAAAAGTGTTGATGCAGTACTTGATTTTAGCGAAGATCATTGTGCTGCCCATCACAGCCCACAAGATAAACAGTCTTTAAAAACTCAATTAGGGAAGAGGGAGAAGTGTAATGATGTGTGGGCGAGATATATTCATTAAACATGGGAGATACATTCCACCAGTCTTTTTGCTTATGCAAAGTAAACATATTTACTAATTAACACCTACACAAGTTGTTTTTGTAGTACTCATCGTGATCTCATTCAAGGTGCTTCCTTTCCGGCTTCAGCTACTGCTAACGTTTATAGTTGGTATACTGTGACAAACAAAGCTATAACGGGCTCAAAACAGCAGTCACACACTGAAACAAATGTACATCATATATGGACATTTGGGGCCAACTTTTCATGGCTGTGCGCCCACCTTTTTTCGGACTGTGCCTATCTTCATTGTAAATAGGCTGCACAGCGGTATGATGATTGCGAACCCTTTTTTGGCCACAGTGACATGGCTCTCCAGGCATACCCATTTAGCGTGCGTGCCGTTCGGCCGCTCAACTGATTCGAGACTGAGGGGCGTGGGATTTCTACAACGTTCCAAGGGTTGCAAGCCCAAATACCTTCGATGCCCACTCCACGCGGTGCCACTCTCTCGGGTCTGAGCGGGGCAACGCTCTACCATGCACGCTATCAGTGCCTTCTGAGTGCATGGCCCGCGCCATATCAACGGGGTAACAGGACAGTCTGTCCAGTCTTTTCCGTGGTCAGGTGGTACGGTGCCCCACGTGTATTGCCAACCGCACAGACTGAAGACCATTGCTAATATATAGTCTACTTATGTCCCCCAAATGGTCCAGTAGAGCCGCCTTATGTACACCCTTAAAAAATATTCACCCCCCACTCATTTGGCACGCCGAAAACACAGTCCACTCGCCGACGGGCTTAAGTGCAGACAATAGGCACGACCTAAATCCGAAACATTCTTCCAGCCGCAGAGTCATTTAGTCTGCCACACGGTTGGGAGCAGGATCAGGGAGACACCCATGGGATACTCACAGGCAGGGAACATGGTATCATGGAAACACGTGTACCGTTATTTAAATGTTGGTTTTTGTGATGTTAACTACTGGATTGAATTATTTTTTTTTACATTTGCGCTGTGGCGTTGAGCCCTTTTTCTTCGATACTATACTATGCCTATCAACTATAACTCTTCTCGCCCCCTATATACAACCAGATATAATACTATAATACTGCCCCCCAATACAAAGAATATAACATACTAAATATGCCCTATACGCATAATTACTGCTCCTACAGGTACCTAACTCCATATAATACTGTACCCCTCTGTAAGGACATACTACTATAATACTGCCTTGTATAGGCATGCATAATTCCGATCATACTGCCCCTCGTCCGCTATCCATCCAGCCACATATGCAATCCTACTATAATACTGCCCCTATGTACAAGAAGATTAACTAATAATACTGCGCCCTATACAAAAAACTTATCTCCCCCTATATACAAACGATGAAATAATATATTACTGCTCCTATGTACAGGACTAAACTACATAAATACTGTACTGGAATAAAAAACTTCTATACCAAACTCCTCATCGTATTCGAAAGGTAGCCCCCTCATGTTTCTACATCCTTCCATACCGCCAGCCCCACACCCCAGGTGTATGTTCCCCCCATCTAGTTCCCCCCGCCCTAGCGAAGTTCCCTGTGCTCCAGGGACTAGTTCCGCCCTGCCCAGAAACTAGTTCCCCCCATAGCGAGGATCTAGTTTCCCTGTCCACCACGTCTCAGTTCCCCGTCCTCACTGTCAGCACACCCTGTTATTGACTGCGTGTACGACGACGAGCCGGAGGGTAACGCAGGGCCTTTTGCTGTCACTCGAGATGACGCGACATACCCGTCCGAGCTTGATGCTGTTCGCAGCCTTAGCGACGCGAAAACTGGTGTTGCTTGGACGAATACTTCGCAACCGCCGAGAACCTGGCATCTCCGCGTTTGCTTTTGTCAGGGGGACCACGAAACAAGCAATCACAAGCAGGAGACTCTGACACTCCAACCCCAGCATACGTGGTGCCCTTACACGTCGCTAGCAGTGGTGGGCTGGCCAGATAAGGTGACCATATGGATAGCCTGCCGCCCTGCCCCGCTGCTCGGACATTCTGTGTCTGGATAGCCGCTGAGGAGAGCGAGCTTGCGTGCTGGTCAGGAAAGCAAGTGTAAGGGTGCTTCTCTAGAATTGTGTTCGGCAGGATGCTCTCAAGCCACAACCCCAGACCCTTCTTAGGGCTACCCTAACGCCCTTACATTTTTTTTTTTTATCCTTTGCTTTGGCTGGCTTATAGGCATAGTCGTGCAGCTCGACGTCCTCTTGTGAGGAATTGCAGGGGGACTTGCTACCGTTGTGTAGCTCTTAGTGTCGAGGCACCATACTCCACCTCCACACCCCAGTGGGGACAATTTTGTAGGGGTTTGATTGAGGATTTAGGCACGAGATCTGCTGATTTATTTCTTTTTTTACCCTATTTGCATGTTTATAGCTGCAAATCATTTGCAAGCGTGTGCTTTCAGTTGTCGGCTACAACACAATCGCCATAGGAGACCCCAACGGAACTTACTAGGCCAATAGCGTTATCATTTCCTTTTTTTTGTTTGCTTGTGGCCTGGGCTTCAGCTGGCACCTAGTAGTGCAGCTAGTACCAATAGTGATGGGGACTTTGCAGGGGACTGCACCGTTGTGTTTAGCTCTTAGTGTGACATCGCACCTATCCACCTCAAACCCGTGAGTGGGGCAATATTAGGGGTTTGTTAGAACTTAGGCAGGACGTCTGTGATTTATTTATTTTATTTACCTATTAATTTTATTTTGAGCTCAAACTCTCATTGCAAAGCAGTGTTGCTTTCACGTCGGTACCAAATGCCATAAGGAGAACCCAACGGACTTACTCTATAGGCCTAAGCAATAGCGTTTTATATTTGCCGTTGTTTTGTTTGCTTTTGGCGGGCTGCTGCGCATTAGTAGTGCAGTATACCATATTGTGAAGGAATTTGATGGTGAAGAGACCTCGACCAGTTGGTTTAGTCTAAGTGACACGGCATTATCCACCCAAAACACGAAGTGCGGGAAACACCATTATTAGGGGTTATGTTAGGAATTAGGCGGTTGCTGATTTATTATTTTTTTTACCTTTATTTCATTTTATAGCTCAACTCATCAGGCACCGCACAATACAGTGTGTGCTGGTTCAGTGTATCGGTTAGAACTATGCATTAGACAATAGGGGACTAGCATGGTTTTGTTTAAACAAATACACACTAAAAATAAAACACAAACCCGACCCACAAAATTTAAACCGTTTCACTTTTTGGAAACCCTGTTTACCCGAGGGAAGGGGTACGAGGGCCGAGGGCGGTGGATCCGTGGGCGTCCAACTACGCAGGAGGTCAGCGAGGTGTGGTCCTGGGCGGGGGTGAAGATACCACTGCTGATGAGGGAGCAGGGGAACACCGCCAGAGCTACACTCCCTAGGTTCATCATGTCTCAAGTTACTGGGACTCGTGGGTATAGAGCCACTGTTGACGCCAGAACGTGCGAAGAGGTGACTGTCATGGAGATTGCGGACAAGCTTTCAGCCATTGTGTCCACCAGTCAAGTCGTCCAGCAGTCCACCCAGTCCCCGGAAATCAGCACTCCTCACGGCTCCATCCCAACCCAGAGGACCGGTGGGTTCTAGGCAAAGTGGGGCCCTGGGCAAAAATAAGTGGGCCCCACCCCAAATAACCATTTATGATCAGTCACCTTCAGCGAGGCTCCTTTAGTTGGTAAAACAAACAACTGTTATCTGGAGAGCGAATTATGGAGATGATAATGATGGAGATTTATGGGCAGCATGGTGGCTCGTGATTAGACACATACAGCCTTGCAAGCAGCTGGTTAACATCTGCCAAAGATTTTGTAGCGTGGCTGTGTTGCAAAAAAAAATAAATCAGCAGACTCTGCCTAATTCTAATCAAACCCCTAATAAATTGTCCCACTTTGGTGTTTGAGGTGGATATGTGTGTCACTAAGAGCTAAACACAACGGTAGCAAGTCCCCCTGCAAATTCCTCACAATATGGTACTAGCTGCACTACTAGTGCCAGCAAGCCCAGCCACAAGCAAATAAAAAAAAAAAATGTATAACGTTATTGTAGCCCTAAGAAGGGCTGTTGGGTTCTTGGAGAATCACTCCTGCCTAACACTATTCTAATAGAACACCCTAACGCTTTCCCTGACCAGCAGCAGCTCTCTCCCTAGCGGCATCCAGACACAGAATGATCCGAGCAGCGTGGGCAGGGGCTAGTCTATTCCAGGGTCACCTGATCTGGCCAGCCAACCACTGCTATCGACGTGTAAGGGCACCACGTCATGCTGGGTGGAGTGCAGAGTCTCCTGGCTTGTGATTGGCTCTGTTTCTGGCCGACAAAAAGCAAAACGGCGGGAGATGCCATTTTCTCGAGCGGGCGAAGTATTCGTCCAAGCAACAAGCAGTTTCGAGTACGCTAATGCTCGAACAAGCATCAAGCTCGGACGGGTATGTTCGCTCATCTGACTAGCAAAAGGCCCTGCGTTGACCCTCCGGCTTCTTCTCTACACAGCAGTCAAAAGAACAGGGTTGCTGACAGTGAGGACGGGGAACTAGACTTGGGGACAGGGGAAAACTAGACCTGGAGGCAGGGGGGGAACTAGTTCTGGGGCAGGGGGAACTAGTCCTGGAGCACATGGGAACTCGACTTAGGGGCGGGGGGAACTAGATGGGGGAACTACACCTGGGGGGGGGGGGGCTTGCTGTGTATGAAGGAGTAGAAGACATGGAGGGGGCTACCTGAGTGAGGAGTTTGTATAAGAGTTTTTATACCAGTACAGTATTATAGTAGTTATATTCCTGTACATAGGAGCAGTATTATAGTATTTATATTCTTTGTATATAGGGGGCAGTATTATAGTAGTTATATTCTTGTACATAGGGGGCAGTATTATAGTAGTTATATTCTTGTACATAGGGGGCAGTATTATAGTAATTATATTCTAGTACATAGAAGCAGTATTATAGTAGTTATATTCCTGTACATAGGGGACAGTATTATAGTAGTTATATTCCTGTACATAGGAGCAGTATTATATTATTAATATTCTTTGTATATAGGGGGCAGTATTATAGTAGTTATATTCTTTGTATAATGGGGGGCAGTATTATAGTAGTTATATTCTTTGTATATAGGGGGCAGTATTATAGTAGTAATATTCAAAGAAAAAGGGATTCCATAGGCAGCAGCTCAAATGTAAAAAAAAAAATTCAATCCATAGTTAAAATACAAAAACCAAACATTTATAAAACGTGTACACTCGTTTCCATGATACTCATTTCCTTGCCTGGATATCCCATGGTGGTTTCCCTTGAACCTGCTCCCAAACCTGTGGCAGACTATGTACTCTTCGGGCTTGTAAGAATGTTTCTTATTATTCTGCCTATTTCTGTCATCATTATAGCCGCGTCTGCTAATGGTACATTTTGTTCGGTGCCAGATGTTCTTGTTGTGAATAGTTTTTAATTGTACAATTAAGGGCGCATTCACATGACCATTGGGGGACATATATATACATATATATTGCAATGGTCTGCAGTCGTGCGGTGCAATACACGTGTGGCACCGTACCACTCTGTACACAGGGAAAAGATAGGACATGTCCTGTCTTACCCCGTTTTATGGCGCGTTGCCATGATTCACTCAGAATGTGCACCTGATATGCTGCATGTGTAGCTTCCCCGCTCAGACCCGAGAGAGTTCACCTTCTTTTTAGTGGTGCATCTAAGTATTTGGGCTTGCAACACAATTTGAAAGTTAAAATCCCACGCTCAGTCTGAATCAGTTTGATCGTCCGACGGCACGACCCTTAAATTGTATTGCATGGTAGCCAGTGCAGCTGTGCCAAAAAAAGGGTCGCAGTCATCATACCTGTGCAGGCCATTTATCAATTGAAGATAGGGCACAGTCCGAAAAAAAGTGTGTCGCACAGCCTATGTAAAAGTGCCCCAATATGTCTATAATATGTACATTTTTTCTATGTGTGACTGCTTTTTGAGCCCTTTTAGCTTTTTTCACATATACCAACTATAAACTTAGCATAGTCTGAAGCCTGAAAGGGAAGAGCACCTTGAAGAGGATCACAGAATGAGACTACAAAACAACTTGTTGTAGGTGTTAATTAGTAAAATGTTTACTTGCATTAAAGCAAAAATTCTTTTGGAATTTATCTCCCATTTTAATTAGATATATCTCTCCTAACACATCATATACACATTTCTCCTCTTTCCCTAATTGAGGTTTTATAAGAACTTTTATTCTTGTGTGACTGTGCAGCACATGATTCTTCTCTAAATCAAGTACTGCATCAACGATTTTATCAATTTTCTCAGAATTAATTTCTTGATTAATGAGAAGCTGATGCACAACTAGATTTTGATTGGCAATTAGACACTGCATTTGTTTGCTAGGAACAGAAAGTATTCTCTCCTTATTTTTTTTCCAAATAGCCAAGGGTCTCTTTAAGTATTTAAAGGGAAAACACCATTTTTGTTTAGAATTGGGCTTTAATTTTAAGGACTTAATCAAGCATATTATTTAAACATGGATAGTCTGATAAGTTATACCTATACAATAGTTGGTTCCTGCATTATGATTTCCAATGACTGAGAATTTTTAGACCAGCTACAGTGGTGATCTCAAGTGATCTCACAAGCCTCCGAGGTCACATGTTGTCATGCTGTGTTGACAAAACATGACCATTAAAGGGGTTTGCCCACAGACGAAAGTTCTCTAATCCTAATCCCTTAGTGATCCTAACATAATAAAGATAACTTTTATCCAATTACTTTGCAATTGTAATCAGTTTACTGCTGCTTTTCCTTTTGTCTCAGCATCAGCTAGGTAACTGTTAAATTCTGATGTGTGGGTCTGACCTCCAGTTTAGGACCAAGGGGAGACTCACCCCCGCCCTCTCAGTCTTTGCAAAGACGAGATCTTTCAAGTGCACGTATTTAAATCCCCACAATTGCTGCATTACACTCAGGATAGATATCGTATCTCCTCCCTTCAATACATAGACTGGCTATGGCAGGCTTTCTATCACAAGCCATCAGTTTAGAGACTATTACGCAGCAGGCTGTACAGGTTTTCTCCACCCAGGACTTACCACTGAATCAGAGTGACATCCACTTAGCCTTTAATGACCTTAACAAAACGTATAAACAGTATATAAGAGCAAGCTGGGAAGCTTTGAGACTTACTTGAGCCAGAAATTAGTTTATAGGGGACTAAGGATACAAATTACCCCCAACTCACATCAAGAAGACTCAGAATTTCTTAGAGGTTGGCAAACTATTCTCACAGAAAATTCTTTACGCATGATAGAATATTTGAGTACATATGAGAAACAGAACCTCTGTAGAATACAAGAGAAACTACATAGGGACATTCAGGATATACAGAAATTTAGCCAACATCCAGAATTTTCATCACTTGAAAATAAACTTCAAAAATACATAGATATGCTTACTAGGGATATAAAGGATAAGAAACATCAAAAATACCTGCGTGACAGAAAAGATTTTGAATCAGGGCAGATATACCCTCAGAAAAGCAATCAAAAACGTAACAAAAGGTACTCTACAAAACCTGTGTACACAGACATTTCTGAATCTGATCTCTCTGGCACAGAAGACTTTAGGTCTAATCAATCTAATTTACAGGGAGGTACAAAACGAAAAAACTTTAAAAGTCGTAAATCGCCTCGTCACAAGAGAACGACTAGCAATACTAGTGACCTTGTCAATCGCCTTTCAGGACCATCATGTACAGTAGCTCACAATTCTTCCAATACAGGAGCACAATTGACCTTATCCTCGTCTTTATCTGGAAACAGCTCACTGTGTTCCCCCAACACTATAACGACACCATTGCAGAACACAGAACCAAGACTCATACAAGAAACACCTCGCACTGTTATGACCACGACGCAATTACCCACTTTCAACACGCAAACCTCCATTATTCTGCACCTCACAACTACATCCCTACCGTCACCTTTTTTAGGCGCACAAGCCTCGTGTGCACCACAGAGAGACTGCGAGAAATGGAGGTACAACATGAAATAATCCCCCCACCAACACATGACTCCACACAAAATTTGGTTATCAACCTGTCATCTAAAACACTTTCCCCGCACACCCTGGCACTATTACAGAAAGGTCTTACCTTTGCACCCACACCTCTCAGTGATAAGTTTCTATGGATCAAAGACATCAACTTATTTGCACGGAAGCTGGCACTACATAAGTGGCATAAAGAGGAAGATACAGACAAAAAAAGACACAGACAGAGGGAAACACAAGCCCTGGAAGTGCTCCTTACCTTGGAAGAAGAAAATAATACAGGTCCACTTAATATCAAAGCACCACTTACAGATATGCGACCAAAGTCCAAACATACCCCCCGATTTTCGAAATATAAAAATATAGAGACCTTTGTACAACTGGTCTCCAGAGATATCGAAAAACTAAAAATGGATAGGAGGCATGCATTCAAAAATCTGAACACTGATGAAGTGAGGGCACTAGAGGAATTGCAGAATGACCATGATTTGACAGTAAAGCCCTCTGACAAGGAGGGCAACACGGTCATCATGGACACCAAAGATTATATAGAATTGGTCATGCGACTGTTATCTGATAGGCACACTTATGAAATCCTTCATAGTGACCCCACACCAATTTACATCAGTGAACTAAACTCACTCCTCTCTGAAGCTAAAGATGCAAACTTGATCAGTGATGATGAGTACAAAGTTCTTTACAATAAACATCCTACTATAGCAACATTCTATGCGCTACCAAAAGTGCATAAATGTCGGTCCCCTATCCCAGGGAGACCGATTGTTTCTGGATGCGATTGCCTCACCCAACCCTGCAGCATCTATATCGATAAGATGCTGCAGCCATTTGTTGTAGCCCTCCCTTCATATCTACGAGACACGAAGGATATTATTGAGAAGATACAGGAATTACCACTCACCCATACCACCATGATTGCCAGCCTTGATGTTGAGTCCCTGTACAGCAACATTGAGCATAAGCTGGGCCTTAAGGCAGTCGAGCACTTCCTGGCTACCAAGGGAATACAGTTTAGAGAACACAACCAGTTCATACTGAAACTGTTGCACTTTATTCTTACCTGAAATTACTTCCTCTTTAATGGTTCCTTCTACCACCAGGGGGACCGCGATGGGGGCGACTTGTGCACCCTCATACGCCAACCTCTTTCTTGGATGGTGGGAGGACACCATAGTATTTTCTGAGGAATACCTCAAATACACCCAGTATATCTCATACTGGGGAAGATTTATAGACGACATCCTTATCCTATGGGAGGGAGGTAAGGATCTATTTAAGGAATTCGTCAACCAGTTCAACTGTAACCAGATCGGGATGAAATTCACATCAGAAATCAATGAGAGTGAGATCTGCTTTCTAGACCTAACAATCAGTATGGACTCATTGAGAAGTCTCAAAACTGACATATATCGTAAACCGACATCCACTAATAATTTTCTACAGTGGCAAAGTTGGCACCCGCAACTACTTAAATCAGGCATCCCGATAGGACAGTACCTAAGGGCGCGTAGAAACTGCTCAGACGAAATCTCTTTCAAAAAGGAATGTGACAACCTTTACCGTAGATTCAGGAGTCGGGGTTATCCTAAAAAATGCCTGTACAAAGCATACGCAAGAGCCAAAAATACTGACAGAGACACATTATTTATCAAAAGAGACCACCAACCAACTAAACAAACTGTCAGGTGTATCGGCACATATGATGCATATGCCGAGACCATTAGGAGTATTATGTCTCGCTACTGGCCAATACTTACTGCAGATCCCGACCTGGAAGAAAAACTAACAGCAAGACCCACCATCACCTATCGTAGAGGTCCGAACTTACGAAATCTCCTAGTGCATAGTCACTTTAGAGAATCTTCGGAATCAGTCCAGAGACCAAGGAACACTGTACAAGGATCGTACCCCTGCGGGACCTGTTCGTTTTGCCCCCTGATGTTAAAAATCAAGACATACACTAATCCAGTGGATGATTCCACTTATACGATTAAATACCATCTAAATTGCAAAAGTACAGCAGTAATATACGTGGCACAATGTACTTGCCCACGTTGGTATGTGGGCAAAACGATTCAACAGCTCCGCAGGAGGATCTCCAGTCACATTAGTTCCATCACAACAAGTAAGGACACCCTGATCTCTAGACATGTGAGACTGCATCATGGAGGAGATGTAAATGTCCTGCGTTTCTGGGCCATAGATCAGGTCCGAATGGGACCCCGACAGGGAAACATTGACCATAAGCTTCTACAGTTAGAAGCCAGATGGATCCACCGACTTAAATCTTTAAGCCCGTCGGGTCTAAACGAAGGTTTCACTTTTGCAGCGTTTCTTTAATGGGCCATATACGTGCACTCTTACTACTTTCTTTTCTGTTTATATCAGAAAGAAGAACTGCTTATTTACCCTTAAAACTATGGTCACTAACCACCTCTCGTGCCTATCAAGAAATCTATACCCCTCCCCCCATCATAGTACTCCTTCATCGGCCTAGGAATATCTTTATCAATATCCTGATCCTACCCAATATAGAAAGGATATCTTATATGTAGCACATACTCTTAACGACTGACCAATCGAAGGGCGTAGGTACTTGCTGACACCATAGCAATTTGGTGATGGATACACGACTCATCGTATGCGTGATCCATTATACACTAGAAACACACCTACTGAGCTTTAAAGCACTGTTTCTGTTGCCATTAGACATTTGGTCACCCCTACAACTATATTAATGTTACTTGATCGTACCTTGTATATGGTATATTAATAATAGTAGGTAACCAAAACATTTAACACGAATACACAAGCAATGTGCAGAAACGAGCGTAGTAGCATACTCACCTAATCCAACAGATGTGCGCACATCGACTTGCATATAGTACAGCAATCGGAGATAGAGTACCTGGGCATGCGCAGTCTCTCCTGCCGCCGAGTCAACATCTCTCTAGCTGACATGCGCACACCAACTCAAGAGCGAACACGGCGCTCACTGCGATTGGTGAGTGTCATCACCAGCTGTTCAATACCTCGCCGCCCCTCGCTGTTTACCATTGGCGGATGGCTCAGCTCTGCCTGCCCTCGCTACATAGCAATCTAATCGGGATAGTAAGCGGTGGCTACAAGCCACATCATTCATTGGGCAAAATACCCCCCGAGGGGAGGGGTTATGACCTTTATATACCCGGCGTGATAGCGCCGCCGATTAGTATTAGCCCAACCCCTGATGAAGCCAGGTCACTGGCGAAACATGTCGGGGGGCTAATCTCTCTCTTTATTTTAAACTGCAGTGTACCTAGATAGAGGTGTCACATTTGATCTGTTGGCTGGTTAAGATTAGGGTTTTTGTTGTGGCAATCACAACAGGTTTCTGTACAAGGTTGGGATCGGACTGATCCCATACCACAGGAATCAATGCATGGGTTTAAATGATAATAACTCATAGCATTCAGGTTTGTATCATCGCAATATTAGCAAATACTATCTACTAGCCACTATAACATCAAACATAATATCCATCACCCGCATTGGTTAGGGTGCTCACCCGCTCTCCCTCTTCCTACAGGGGGGCCGTCTTTCCAGCCAATTTTTGATGTAACTACAAAGTCTTCAATACGACTTCACAATCAAAGGCCACCTCACCTAGGGCATCTGTGCTTTTAATCAATTATTCTTGTTTTGAGCACCAAGTGGTTACTTTATATCTTATTTGTATAATAATAAAAGCTAAGTTTTAGCTGCCACTCTCTATTGTCGGGATATGGGCTCTCCTATGCCGTCCTAGGACGGTTTTTGAATTTACTTGGTCTGACCTAAATGCACATGTACCCCTCACAGGGGTAACTCCATATACAGGGACAATGTTAGGGTTACACATGTATGTATTATAGAGGGAGAGGTGCATTATTCCATACCTTGTATCTCCTGCAGACACTCTTTGCTGGGAATTGTGGAGAGGGAAAGAAGCAGAGGGACATCATGACAGCCCAGACAAAACTATACGGTGCAATACAGTACATGTGCCCACCTATCACAGCGTACACAGAACCTATATGTATACTGCACCACAATGCTTACCAGTACCCTCCACAGCCCAACATCACACTTCAGACCCCACAGAAGACGATTCATCCATTAATGTCACAATGTTTTTGAGAGGCAGGAGCAGGAAGAGTAGATCATAGTGAGAGGTAGGGAACACACTGCAGGAGATGTGTGGGAATCTGACCAGAGAAGACCTGCGCAACCATAAAGAGGACTGAGTTTACGGCCATATCCAGGGACAACCAAAACTCAGAGCATCAGGACTGATAGAGAAAGCTTAGAATTATATCTGTTAAATGATATATTTTTGTTAAAGACATCAGATTACAGAATATGTTATTTTGCTATTCTGAGCCTTTTTTAAGAATTTTACCTATGTGGGAATAGCCCTTTAACACTGGTGATTGGCTACAGTAGTTAAATATCATTGACCTGACACCCACCAGCCAGTAGAGCAATGATACTGGAGCTGGAAGGTAAGTAATACTTCTTTATTATTTAGAACAAAGTGGCACAAAAAAACTAAAAAAAATGGACCTGATAATTTGGTGCAAAGAATTTGCCACCAAATGGCCATTTAAGTTAGTGTACAATAATGCCCAACAATAACCACATGCCCAACCAAATGCAAACCAATTTCTGCTAACTGGGAATGCATTGTGAATATTTGCTCCATACATAGGAATACAGGGATGCTAAGATGTCACATGTGATCCCAAGATATGAAAATTGTCTCACTGTTATTAGTCACTGTGAAATGCACCCCTGTGGAGAGTCTGTGTCATACACTCCACCATTCAGGAAGATCTGAAGCCTGTAAAGGGTGACAACTTAGTCTCTAGGTATAGAAAGCTTTTCACTGGAGGCAGATCCACACTACTGTTAAACCACCTTCCCTATGTGATATTTAGAGATAGACACATGGACATAGGCGCAAAGGAATTTTCTGTTTTGGTTGGAATGTCCTTTTAAGTCCAGACCATGGTAAACATTTCCTCTATTTTACACTTTCAAGGTTGCATTTTTGCTTTCTACCCTCCCATAGAGAGGGTTCTTAATTTAATTATTGGTCATTAAGGTGAAAAATAGTCTCAAATGGTTAAGGCATAGTTACCACTAAACAAATATGAATAATAAAGTAAATATGAAGAATCTAAAAAATGCCTTATTGCTATATAATTGCTAAAATATTAACCATCAAACAAGAACATCATAACTAGAGATGAGCGAACATACTCGTCCGAGCTTGATGCTCGTTCGAGCATTAGCGTACTGGAAAATGCTCGTTGCTCGGACGAGTATTTTGCCAGCTCGAGAAAATGGCATCTCCCGCCGTTTCGCTTTTTGGCGGCCAGAAACAGAGCCAATCACAAGCCAGGAGACTTTGCACTCCACCCAGCATGACGTGGTACCCTTACACGTCGATAGCAGTGGTTGGCTGGCCAGATCAGGTGACCCTGGAATAGACTAGCCCCTGCCCGCGCTGCTCGCGTCATTCTCTGTCTGGATGCCGTAAGGGAGAGAGCTGCTGCTGGTCAGGGAAAGCGTTAGGGTGTTCTATTAGAATAGTGTTAGGCAGGAGTGATTCTACAAGAACCCAACAGTCCTTCTTAGGGCTACAATAACGTTTTATTTTCCTTTTTTTTGGTTTGCTTGTGGCTGGGCTTGCTGCTATTAGTAGTGCAGCTAGTACCATATTGTGAGTAATTTGCAGGGAGACTTGTGTTTAGCTCTTAGTGACA
The DNA here is from genome assembly GCA_019512145.1 of Engystomops pustulosus. Taxonomy (NCBI): domain Eukaryota; kingdom Metazoa; phylum Chordata; class Amphibia; order Anura; family Leptodactylidae; genus Engystomops; species Engystomops pustulosus. The sequence continues at coordinate 77,472,129 of CM033641.1, read as the reverse complement.
CACATATCCACCTCAAACACCGAAGTGGGACAATTTATTAGGGGTTTGATTTGAATTAGGCAGAGTCTGCTGATTTATTTTTTTTTACGTTTATTTCTTTTTAGAACTCACAGTAATCTGGCGAAGCACAAAATCCAGTTGTGTGCTGTCAGTGTAGGTTAGAAACTAGCCATAGCAATGGGATAGCATCGTTTTGTTTAAAAAAAAAAACACAAAAAACACAAAAAAAAAAAATTTGAAGTTTACACTTTAATTTTGAAAATGTTTAACCCGAGGGCTAGGGGTAGAGGACGAGGGCGTGGACGTGGGCGTCCAACTACTGCAGGGGTCAGAGGCCGTGGTCCTGGGCGGGGTGAGACACCACCTGCTGATGAGGGAGCAGGGGAACGCTGCAGAGCTACACTCCCTAGGTTCATCATGTCTCAAGTTACTGGGACTCGTGGTAGAGCACTGTTGAGGCAGAACAGTGCAAAGAGGTGATGTCGTGGATTGTGGACAATGATTCTAGCCATTTGTCCACCAGTCAGTCTTCCACGCAGTCCACCCATGTCACCGAAATCAGCACTCCTCCAGCTCCTCCACCTCAGCCTCCTTTCCCCCAGTCTGCCCCCTCCCAGCAAAATTTGGCATTTGAACCGGCATACTCTGAGGAACTGTTTTCTGGACCCTTCCCACAGTCACAAACCACTTGTCCGGTTGCTGCTGAGCAATTTTCCGATGCCCAGGTTTTCCACCGGTCGCAGTCTGTGGGTGATGATGACATTATTGACGTAGTGGAAGAAGTGCGTAAAGAGGTGTCGGACAATGAGGAGACACGGTTGTCAGACAGTGGTGAAGTTGTTGTCAGGGCAGGAAGTCCGAGGGGGGAGCAGACTGAGGGATCGGAGGATGATGAGGTGACAGACCCAAGCTGGGTTGATAGGCCGGGTGAACACAGTGCTTCTGAGACGGAGGCGAGTCCTATAGCAGAACAGGTTGGAAGAGGCAGTGGTGGGGCCAGACGGAGAGGCAGGGCCAGAGCTGGTGCATCAGCGCCAAATGTTGCCCGTAGTCAAGCTCCCGTGGCGAGGGCTAGATTTTCAGAAGTCTGGAGGTTCTTTAAAGAAACACCGGATGACCGACGGACTGTGGTGTGCAACCTTTGCCAAACCAGGATCAGAGGGCTAGGGGTAGAGGACGAGGGCGTGGACGTGGGCGTCCAACTACTGCAGGGGTCAGAGGCCGTGGTCCTGGGCGGGGTGAGACACCACCTGCTGATGAGGGAGCAGGGGAACGCTGCAGAGCTACACTCCCTAGGTTCATCATGTCTCAAGTTACTGGGACTCTTGGTAGAGCACTGTTGAGGCCAGAACAGTGCGAAGAGGTGATGTCGTGGATTGCGGACAATGCTTCTAGCCATTTGTCCACCAGTCAGTCTTCCACGCAGTCCACCCATGTCACCGAAATCAGCACTCCTCCAGCTCCTCCACCTCAGCCTCCTTCCCCCCAGTCTGCCCCCTCCCAGCAAAATTTGGCATTTGAACCGGCATACTCTGAGGAACTGTTTTCTGGACCCTTCCCACAGTCACAAACCACTTGTCCGGTTGCTGCTGAGCTATTTTCCGATGCCCAGGTTTTCCACCGGTCGCAGTCTGTGGGTGATGATGACATTATTGACGTAGTGGAAGAAGTGTGTAAAGAGGTGTCGGACGATGAGGAGACACGGTTGTCAGAAAGTGGTGAAATTGTTGTCAGGGCAGGAAGTCCGAGGGGGGAGCAGACTGAGGGATCGGAGGATGATGAGGTGACAGACCCAAGCTGGGTTGATAGGCCGGGTGAACACAGTGCTTCTGAGATGGAGGCGAGTCCTATAGCAGAAGAGGTTGGAAGAGGCAGTGGTGGGGCCAGACAGAGAGGGAGGGCCAGAGCTGGTGCATCAGCGCCAAATGTTTCCCGTAGTCAAGCTCCCGTGGCAAGGGCTAGATTTTCAGAAGTCTGGAGGTTCTTTAAAGAAACACCAGATGACCGACGGACTGTGGTGTGCAACCTGTGCCAAACCAGGATCAGCAGGGGTTCCACCACTACTAGCTTAACTACCACCAGTATGCGCAGGCATATAAATGCTTAACACCCCACTCAATGGCACCAAGCCCGTTCACCTCCGGCCGGGCACACCACTGCTCCTTCCCCTTTGTCATCTGCTAGTCAGCCCCCCTGCCAAACACCTCCTGTGCGAAAACCCCATCTTCGCCTCCACGATCCTCCACAGCATCCACCAGCGTTCAGCTCTCCATACCCCAGACGCTGGAGCGCAAAAGCAAGTATAGTGCAACCCACCCACACGCCCAGGCCCTCAACTTCCACATCTCCAAACTGCTTAGCCTGGAGATGCTGCCCTATAGGCTGGTAGAGACCGAGGCCTTTCGCAACCTCATGGCGGCGGCCGCCCCTCGGTATTCAGTCCCCAGCCGCCACTACTTTTCCCGATGTGCCGTCCCAGCCCTGCACAAGCACGTGTCAGAGAACATCATCCCTGCCCTGACCAACGCTGTTTCTGACAAGGTCCACCGACCACGGACACGTGGACGAGTGCTGCTGGGCAGGGCCACTATATATCGCTGACGGCACATTGGGTTAACTTGGTGGAGGCTGGGACCGAGTCTGACCCTGGGGCTAGTCATATACTGCCGACGCCGAGGATTGCGTTTCAGCCTACCTCGGTCCAGGTCTCAAAGGCCTATTATGCCTCCTCCTCCTTCTCCTCCGAATTACCATCCATGGGCATGGCGCCATCAGTCGGTAGCTCTAGGCACAGCAGCAGTGCCGAGGAGTCAACACAGATGGTCAGTGGCGATGCCGCCATCATCAGCCTCACCATCCCGCTGCTTGGCCTGTTGAAAAACTCTCTGGTCAGCATGAAGTCGGAAGCTTTGCGCTCGTCACAAGAGACGGGGGAAGAAGATTCCCTTGTTGATAGCCAAAGCACCCTTAGGTCTGTTTCTCAGTGCATATCGGTGGAGGTGGAGGAGGAAGAGGAGGAGAATGTTGGCGAGACAGAAAAGGGAACCATTGTTCAGTCCTTCACTGTTCAGCGTGTATGGGCAGAAGAAGAGGAGTTGGAGGAGGAGGAGGAAATGGGAGGTCAGGCCAGTGAGGGGAGTGAATTCTTGCGCGTTGGGACTCTGGCACATATGGCAGATTTCATGCTAGGCTGCCTAACCCGTGACCCTCGCGTTCAAAGAATTTATTCCAGCACCGATTACTGGGTATTCACTCTCCTGGACCCACGGTACAAGCAAAATCTTTCCACTCTCATCCCTGGAGAGGAAAGGAGTGTGAGAATGCATGAATACCAGCAGGCCCTGGTGCACAAGCTGAAACAGTATTTCATTCTGACAGCGCTAGCGGCAGAGGGCGTACTTCTGCGGGACAAGTAGCAAGGGAGAGTAGGCGAGCAGGCAGCTTTTCCAGCACTGGCAGGGGTACGCTTTACAAGGCCTTTGCCAGTTTTATGTCACCCCAGCAAGACACTGTCACCTGTCCCCAGTCTCGGCAGGGTTTGATTAGAATTAGGCAGAGTCTGCTGATTTATTTTTTTTTACATTTATTTCTTTTTATAACTCAAAGTCATCAGGCACAGCACAAAATCCAGTTGTGCGCTGTCAGTGTAGGTTAGAAACTAGCCATAGCAATAGGATATCATCGATTTGTTTAAAATAAATAAATAAATAAATAAAAATAAATAAACACACAAAAAAAAAAATTAAAGTTTACACTTTAATTTTGAAAATGTTTAACCCGAGGGCTAGGGGTAGAGGACGAGGGCGTGGACATGGGCGTCCAACTACTGCAGGGGTCAGAGGCCGTGGTCCTGGGCGGGGTGAAACACCACCTGCTGATGAGGGAGCAGGGGAACGCCGCAGAGCTACACTCCCTAGGTTCATCATGTCTCAAGTTACTGGGACTCGTGGTAGAGCACTGTTGAGGCCAGAACAGTGCGAACAGGTGATGTCGTGGATTGGGGACAATGCTTCTAGCCATTTGTCCACCAGTCAGTCTTCCACGCAGTCCACCCATGTCACCGAAATCAGCACTCCTCCAGCTCCTCCACATCAGCCTCCTACCCCCCAGTCTGCCCCCTCCCAGCAAAATTTGGCATTTGAACCGGCATACTCTGAGGAACTGTTTTCTGGACCCTTCCCACAGTCACAAACCACTTGTCCGGTTGCTGCTGAGCTATTTTCCGATGCCCAGGTTTTCCACCGGTCGCAGTCTGTGGGTGATGATGACATTATTGACGTAGTGAAAGAAGTGTGTAAAGAGGTATCGAGGAGGAGACACGGTTGTCAGACAGTGGTGAAGTTGTTGTCAGGGCAGGAAGTCCGAGGGGGGAGCAGACTGAGGGATCGGAGGATGATGAGGTGACAGACCCAAGCTGGGTTGATAGGTCGGGTGAACACAGTGCTTCTGAGACGGAGGCGAGTCCTATAGCAGAACAGGTTGGAAGAGGCAGTGGTGGGGCCAGACGGAGAGGCAGGGCCAGAGCTGGTGCATCAGCTCCAAATGTTTCCCGTAGTCAAGCTCCCGTGGCGAGGGCTAGATTTTCAGAAGTCTGGAGGTTCTTTAAAGAAACACCGGATGACCGAAGGACTGTGGTGTGCAATCTGTGCCAAACCAGGATCAGCAGGGGTTCCACAACTACTAGCTTAAATACCACCAGTATGCGCAGGCATATGAATGCTAAACACCCCACTCAGTGGCACCAAGCCCGTTCACCTCCGGCCAGGCACACCACTGCTCCTTCCCCTGTGTCATCTGCTAGTCAGCCCCCTGCCCAAGACCCCGGCCCAAACACCTCCCGTGCGAAAACCCCATCTTAGCCTCCACGATCCTCCACAGCATCCACCAGCGTTCAGCTCTCCATACCCCAGACGCTGGAGCGCAAAAGGAAGTATAGCGCAAGCAACCCACACGCCCAAGCCCTCAACGTCCACATCTCCAAGTTGCTTAGCCTTAGATGCTGCCCTATAGGTAGAGACCGAGGCCTTTCAAAACCTCATGGTGGCGGCCACCCCTCGGTATTCGGTCCCCAGCCGCCACTACTTTTCCCGATGTGCCGTCCCAGCCCTGCACAAGCACGTGTCAGAGAACATCATCCGTGCCCTGACCAACGCGGTTTCTGACAAGGTCCACCTGACCACGGACACGTGGACGAGTGCTGCCGGGCAGGGCCACTATATATCGCTGACGGCGCTAGCGGCAGAGGGCGTACTTCTGCGGGACAAGTAGCGAGGGAGAGTAGGCGAGCAGGCAGCTTTTCCAGCACTGGCAGGAGTACGCTTTACAAGGCCTTTGCCAGTTTTATGTCACCCCCGCAAAACACTGTCACCTGTCCCCAGTCTCGGCACAGTAGGGCTGATCTTTACAGAAAGATGGTGAGGGAGTACGTAGCTGACCATACCATCGTCCTAAATGATCACACAGCTCCCTACAACTACTGGGTTTCAAAGCTGGACATGTGGCACGAACTGGCACTGTACGCCTTGGAGGTTCTTGCCTGCCCTGCCGCTAGCATGTTGTCCGAGCGGGTTTTCAGTGCAGCTGGTGGCATCATCACCGATAAGCGTACATGCCTGTCGACTGACAGCGCTGACAGGCTGACGCTTATCAAGATGAATAAAGCCTGGATTTCTCTGGATTTTCATTCTCCACCAGGTGAAAGAAGCTCAACCTGAATAATGTATGCACTCCTCCTCCTCATTGTCCAACTTCTCCTCCTCTTTGTACACTAAAGCAGAGGAAACTGGCTATTTTTTTGCCAGAGCCAACTGGCTCTAGCTATAGTACTCTATGTATTTAATTTTTCTGGAAGGCCACCTACCCGGTCCTCTGTTTTAAACAATTTTTGGGAGTGCCACATACAGGCACTCAATCTATTTAATTTTTCTGGAGGACCACCTACCTGCTCCTCTGGTTTGAAGTCAGCCCCCTGCCCAGGACCCCGGCCCAAACACCTCCCGTGCGAAAAACCCCATCTTTGCCTCCACGATCCTCCACAGCATCCACCAGCGTTCAGCTCTCCATACCCCAGACACTGGAGCGCAAAAGGAAGTATAGCGCAACCCACCCACACGCCCAAGCCCTCAACGTCCACATCTCCAAGTTGCTTAGCCTGGAGATGCTGCCCTATAGGCTGGTAGAGACCGAGGCCTTTCGCAACCTCATGGCGGCGGCCGCCCCTCGGTATTCGGTCCCCAGCCGCCACTACTTTTCCCGATGTGCCGTCCCAGCCCTGCACCAGCATGTGTCAGACAACATCATCCGTGCCCTGACCAACGCAGTTTCTGACAAGGTCCACCTGACCACGGACACGTGGAGGAGTGCTGCCGGGCAGGGCCACTATATATCGCTGACGGCACATTGGGTTAACTTGGTGGAGGCTGGGACTGAGTCTGACCCTGGGGCTGGTCATATACTGCCGACGCCGAGGATTGCGGGGCCTCCACCTCCGAATTATGATCCGCGGTGCTCAAACTGCTGAGCCTAGGCGATAAAAGGCACACCGCCCAAGAGCTATTACAGGGCATCACGGCGCAGACTGATCTGTGGCTGGCACCGCTGAACCTGAAGCCAGGCATGGTTGTGTGTGACAACGGCCGTAACCTGGTGGCGGCTCTGCAACTCGGCAGACTGACACATGTGCCATGCCTGGCCCATGTGTTAAATCTCATAGTTCAGCGTTTCCTCAAGACATACCCCTGTCTGATTTGCTCACGAAGGTGCGCCGCATCTGTGCGCATTTCAGGAAGTCCAGCACAGATGCTGCCACTCTCAGGGCAGCGCAGCGCCGCCTCCAACTGCGGCGCAGACTGATCTGTGGCTGGCACCGCTGAACCTGAAGCCAGGCATGGTTGTGTGTGACAACGGCCGTAACCTGGTGGCGGCTCTGCAACTCGGCAGACTGACACATGTGCCATGCCTGGCCCATGTGTTAAATCTCATAGTTCAGCGTTTCCTCAAGACATACCCCAATCTGTCTGATTTGCTTAAGAAGGTGCGCCGCATCTGTGCGCATTTCAGGAAGTCCAGCACAGATGAGTGGATGTCTGATATCTGTCAGGTGCTGAGTAACTTTGAGGAGTCAACACAGATGGTCAGTGGCGATGCCGCCATCATCAGCCTCACCATCCCGCTGCTTGGCCTGTTGAAAAACTCTCTGGTCAGCATGAAGTCGGAAGCTTTGCGCTCGTCACAAGAGACGGGGGAATCCTCCAGAAAAATTACATAGATTGAGTGCCTGTATGTGGCACTCCATCTATGTAATTTTTCTGGAGGACCAGCTACCTGCTCCTCTGGTTTGAAAACTTTTTTGGACTGCCACATACAGGCACTATCCAAATTAAATTGTCTCCATAGCAGCCTCCACATGTCGTCTTTTTAGCTGCCTTCACACATTGTCTCCATTGCTACCTCCACACGTCATCTCCATAGCTGCCTCCTAAAGTAGTCCATATAGCTGCCTCCATACATGATCATATTAAAATGCAGACACGTGCTATTACCTCATATAGCAACACATGTATCAGTTTCTCTGTGGCCACTTTTTCAAGTTTCCTAAAGTTGGCCTACTTAATCATTGCAATGTATCTTAAGCTTTTCTCCTTTGTGATATATGTGATGAGTTGCCTGTTTAGTATTCTCCACCAGGTGAAAGAAGCTCAACCTGAATAATGTATGCACTCCTCCTCCTCATTGTCCTCCTTCTCCTCCTCTTTGTACACTAAAGCATAGGAAACTGGCTATTTTTTGCCAGGGCCAACTGGCTCTAGCTATAGTACTCTATGTATTTAATTTTTCTGGAGGGCCACCTACCCGGTCCTCTGTTTTAAGCAATTTTTGGGAGTACCACATACAGGCACTCAATCTATTTAATCTATAGATTTTCAGAAGTCTGGAGGTTCTTTAAAGAAACACCAGATGACCGACGGACTGTGGTGTGCAACCTTTGCCAAACCAGGATCAGCAGGGGTTCCACCACTACTAGCTTAACTACCACCAGTATGGGCAGGCCACTACTTTACCCGATGTGCCGTCCCAGCCCTGCACAAGCATGTGTCAGAGAACATCATCCGTGCCCTGACCAACGCCGTTTCTGACAAGGTCCACCTGACCACGGACACGTGGACGAGTGCTGCCGGGCAGGGTCACTATATATGGCTGACGGCACATTGGGTTAACTTGGTGGAGGCTGAGACCGAGGATTGCGGGGCCTACCTCGGTCCAGGTCTCAAAGGCCTACTATGCCTCCTCCTCCTCCCACCCCTCCTCCACCTCCTCCGAATTACCATCCGTGGGCATGGCGCCATCAGTCGGTAGCTCTAGGCACAGCAGCAGTGCCGTCACTAAGCGACAGCAGGCGGTGCTCAAACTGCTGAGCCTAGGCGATAAAAGGCACACCGCCCAAGAGCTATTACAGGGCATCACGGTGCAGACCGATCTGTGGCTGGCACCGCTGAACCTGAAGCCAGGCATGGTTGTGTGTGACAACGGCCGTAACCTGGCGCCGGCTCTGCAACTCGGCAGACTGACACATGTGCCATGCCTGGCCCATGTGTTAAATCTCATAGTTCAGCGTTTCCTCAAGACATACCCCAATCTGTCTGATTTGCTCACGAAGGTGCACCGCATCTGTGCGCATTTCAGGAAGTCCAGCACAGATGCTGCCACTCTCAGGGCAGCGCAGCACCAACTGCCCGCTCACCGACTATTGTGCGACGTGCCCACAAGGTGGAATTCAACATTAACCATGTTATCGAGAGTTTACCAGCAGCGCAGAGCGATTGTAGACTGCCAGATGTCAACTTCCACCAGAACTGGTAGTCAAGTCAGTCAGCTTCCTCAAGTCTACAATGAGGAGTAGACGTGGATGTCTGATATCTGTCAGGTGCTGAGTTACTTTGAGGAGTCAACACAGATGGTCAGTGGCGATGCCGCCATCATCAGCCTCACCATCCCGCTGCTTGGCCTGTTGAAAAACTCTCTGGTCAGCATGAAGTCGGAAGCTTTGCGCTCGTCACAAGAGACGGGGGAAGAAGATTCCCTTGTTGATAGCCAAAGCACCCTTAGGTCTGTTTCTCAGTGCATATCGGAGGAGGTGGAGGAGGATGAGGAGGAGAATGTTGGCGAGACAGAAGAGGGTACCATTGTTCAGTCCTTCACTGTTCAGCGTGTATGGGCAGAAGAAGAGGAGTTGGAGGAGTTGGAGGAGGAGGAAATGGGCAGTCAGGCCAGTGAGGGGAGTGAATTCTTGCGCGTTGGGACTCTGGCGCATATGGCAGATTTCATGCTAGGCTGCCTATCCCGTGACCCTCGCGTTCAAAGAATTTATTCCAGCACCGATTACTGGGTATTCACTCTCCTGGACCCACGGTACAAGCAAAATCTTTCCACTCTCATCCCTGGAGAGGAAAGGAGTGTGAGAATGCATGAATACCAGCAAGCCCTGGTGCACAAGCTGAAACAGTATTTCCCTTCTGACAGCGCTAGCAGCAGAGGGCGTACTTCTGCGGGACAAGTAGCGAGGGAGAGTAGGCGAGCAGGCAGCTTTTCCAGCACTGGCAGGAGTACGCTTTACAAGGCCTTTGCCAGTTTTATGTCACCCCACCAAGACACTGTCACCTGTCCCCAGTCTCGGCAGAGTAGGGCTGATCTTTACAGAAAGATGGTGAGGGAGTACGTAGCTGACCATACCATCGTCCTAAATGATCACACAGCTCCCTACAACTACTGGGTTTCAAAGCTGGACATGTGGCACGAACTGGCGCTGTACGCCTTGGAGGTTCTTGCCTGCCCTGCCGCTAGCGTGTTGTCCGAGCGGGTTTTCAGTGCAGCTGGTGGCATCATTACCGATAAGCGTACACGCCTGTCGACTGACAGCGCTGACAGGCTGACGCTTATCAAGATGAATAAAGCCTGGATTTCTCCGGATTTTCATTCTCCACCAGGTGAAAGAAGCTCAACCTGAATAATGTATGCACTCTTCCTCCTCATTGTCCTCCTTCTCCTCCTCTTTGTACACTAAAGCATGAGAAACTGGCTATTTTTTGCCAGGGCCAACTGGCTCTAGCTATAGTACTCTATGTATTTAATTTTTCTGGAGAGCCACCTACCCGGTCCTCTGTTTTAAGCAATTTTTGGGAGTACCACATACATGCACTCAATCTATTTAATTTTTCTGGAGGACCACCTACCTGCTCCTCTGGTTTGAAAACTTTTTTGGACTGCCACATACAGGCACTATCCAAATTAAATTGTCTCCATAGCAGCCTCCACATGTCGTCTTTTTAGCTGGCTCCACACGTTGTCTCCATTGCTACCTCCACACGTCATCGCCATAGCTGCCTCCAAAAGTCGTCCATATAGCTGCCTCCATACATGGTCTCCTTATCAAACGAACTGTGTCAGGCAGAATTTTGGGTTGTTTTCATGGATTCCACATCAAACTTGTTAACTTTGTCGCCACCCTGCTGTGTAATCCACAAAATATACTGGCAAACTTTTATCACTTACCGATATTATTTCAGCGCTTCTTGCGCATCTGTTTACATTCCCCTCACCCGCCATATCCTAAACTTATAAGAACGCTACTACACTTGATCTTATACAAAAGGTTCTTAGAAGTGCTGTTTGGGGAGTAGCCTAGAGACCGCTGTCAAAAGCCTTGTAAAGCGTACCCTGCCAGGCTGAAATACAAGCGGCCTGCTCGCCTGACTCTCCCTCGCACTTGTCCCGCAGAACGTACGCCACTCTGCCGCTAGCGCTGTATCAGAAGGAAATACTGTTTCAGTCGTTGTTGCACCCATGGCCTGCTGGTATTCATGACTTCTCACACTCCTTTCCTCTCCAGGGATGAGGGAGTGGAAAGATTTTGCTGTGTACCGTGGGTCAGGACTGTGATACCCGTAATATTCGGTGCTGGACATAAAATCTCTTTGACGCGAGGGACACGGATAGGCAGAGCCTAGCAATGAAATCTGCCATTGCGCCAGAGTCAAACGCGCAAGAATTCACTCCTCACTTCCTCCGATAGGCGCTGAGAACAACCTGCGGGTGCTTTGCTATCAACAAGGGAATCTATCTTCCCCCGTCTCTGTTACGAGCGCAAAGCTTCCACTTCATGCTGATCATAGAGTTTTTCAACAGGCCAAGCAGCGCTGATAGGGCGGTCATCGGCCACTGACCATCTGGTGTTTGACTCCTCAAAGTACTCAGCACCTGACAGATCAGACATCCAACGTCCACTCCTCATTGTAGAGACTTGAGGAAGCTGACTGGACCTGACTACCGTTCTGGTGGAAGTTTGACATCTGGCATTCTATACAATCGCTCTGCGCTGCTGGTAAACTCTGATAAAAACATGGTTAATGTGTGAATTCACCTCGTGGGCACGTCGCACAACAGTCGGTGAGCGGGCATGGGAGGCGGCGCTGCGCTGCCTGAGAGTGGGCAGCATCGTGCTGGACTTCCGAATGCGCACAGATGCGGCGCACCTTCGTGAGCAAATCACAGATTGTGGTAATGTCTTGAGGAAACGCTGAACTAAATCTATTTAAAACACATGGGGCCAGGCAGGTTACGGCCGCTGTCACACCCAACCAATGCCCTGGCTCAGGTTTCAGGCGGTGGGCCCGCCAACATATCAGTCTGCGCATGATGCCCTGTACATCGAGTGTTCTTGTGCAGTGTTCCTTTTCGCCTAGGCTCAGCATTTTGACACCCCTCTGTCGCTTAGTTGACGGCACTGCTGCTGTGCCTAGAGCTAGCGACTGATGGCGCCATGGCCCACGATTGGTATGCGAGAGGAGGTGGAGGAGGGGTGGAGGTGGAGGAGGCATAGTAGGCCTGAAAGACCCTGGACCCGATGTAGGCCCCGCAATCCTCGGCGTCGGCAGTTATATGACCAGGCGGCAGGGTCCAGACTCGGTCCCAGCCCCACTAATTTAACCCATGTGCCGCCAGCGATATATATTTGCCCTGCCCGGCAGCACTCGTCCCGTGTCCGTGGTCAGGTGGACCATGTCCAGACCGGCTTTGGTCATGGCACGGATGATGGTGTCTGACAGTGCTGGTGCAGGGCTGGGGCGGCACATCGGTAAAAGTAGTGGCGGCTGGGGGACCGAATACCGAGGCGGGCCGCCGCCATGATGTTGCGAAAGCCTCGGTCTCTACTAGCCTATAGGCAGCAGCTCCAGGCTAAAGCAATCTGGGAGATGTGTACTTTAAGTGCTTGGGCGTGCGGGTGGGTTCACTATATTTCCTTTTCCTCCTCCAGCTTCTGGGGTATGAGAGCTGAACGCCTGGTGATGCTGTGGAGGATCGTGGAGGCAATGATGGGGTTTTTGGCCATTGTCCTGGGCAGGGGGTTTGACTATCAGCTGACAGGGGAAACGGAGCAGTGGTGTGCACGGCCTGAGGTGAACGGGTCTTGGTGCCACGATTGGGTGTTTTTAGCATTCTATGCCTGAGCATACGGTGGTAGTAGGTAGCTAGTAGTGGTGGAAACCCCTGCTGATCCTGGTTAGGCAAGAGGCTGCACACCACATCCGTCGGTCCCATCCGGTGTTTTCCTTAAGAACCTCAAGACGTCTGAAAATCTAGGCCCTCGCCGCGGTAGCCTCGCACGGTAGCTTCACTAAGTGACACATTTGGCGCGATGCACCAGCTCGTCCCTGCCTCTCCATCCCTGGCCCCCCACTGCCTCTTCCAACCTGTTTCGGGTGAGGACTCTCCTCTCCTCCTTCTCAGAGCACTGTGTTCACCCGGCCCTAATCAACCCAGCTTGGGTCTGTCACCTCATCATCCCTCATCCGCCATCTTAGTCTGCTCCCCCCGGACTTCCTTGCCCTACCACAACTTCCCCGTCTGACAACAACGTGTCCTCCGTCAATCGTCGGACACCCTCTTTACCACTTCTTCCACTACGTCCAGAAGGTCAATCATCAACCCCAGAACTGCGACTGTGGAAAAACCTGGCATCGAAAATGCTCAGCACAACCGGACAATTGGTTTTTGTTGACTGTGGGAAGGGTCCCGAAAACATTCCTCAGGTATGCCGGTTTCAAAAATGCCATTTTCCTGGGAGGGGGCAGACTGGGGGGGAGAGGCTGAGGTGCAGGAGCTGGATGTGCCGATGTTCGGTGACAGGGTGGACGCGTGGAAGACTTGGTGGACATACTTCGAAAGCATTGTCGGCAAATCCCGACATCACTTTTCAGCACTGTTCTTGCCGCAACATGCTCTACCAACGAGTCCCATAACTTCAGACATGAACTAGGGAGTGTACTCTGCGGCGTTCCCCCTGCTTCCCTCATTATCCATCCACCACACATAACCAGCCTTTAACTACCAAACTGTTATGGAAAGAGACCCAGCTACTAACAAATCACTTATTTTTAGTAGTTTCACCCTCAACACCTTTAAAACGGGCGTACCAACTGGCCAATTTTAAGAGTGAAACGCAATTTGGTTGCTTCAGATTCAGAATTTAGAGCCCATGCACTGAATTTGACAAACCGACTCCAGAACCGTGGTTATCCCAAAAAGGTAATTGCCAAAAGCCTGTACACTGGCCACGTGACAGCAACCCAGTGATCTCCTCACTACGAGGGTTCGGGGAAGGACACAAAACCACGGTTGAGGGACCACATTCAAAATCAAGGTTGATATTTAACCGATTTCTCACCAAAAAAACTGGGGGAATTATGATGAGCGATTCACGTGCTATCCATATAATTCGAAACAAACAACAATTACGGCTAGACGTGCAAGGCACCTTCGTGAATCTTGAAGCACTTCAAACAACCTGGCACCACACTCGTAAGAGGCACCAGTCTACAGGGCTCATACCCTTGTGGTGAGTGCACTGTGGGCCCACGGGGATTATCTGACGAAACAACTGGAGGACCTCCAACAGTAGGGTTTCTCACCCAAATAAAGCAATATATTAATTGCAATCTAAAGGTGTCATCCTATGTTCTTTGTATGTCCTGGTCCCATCTATGTAGGTCAAAACCACCCAAGGAAATGAGAAAAAGGTTCCAAAACAGAGCATTTGTCTACGTCAACAACGCGGCATCGGATCTACAAAAAGGTATAAACCCTAACACGGTTAGCTGCGCATATTACCTCCACTGTCATGGGGGGGGGCAATCCAGAGATAGAGACTGAGAGTGATCGGTCTGGAAAAAGATGTCACATCCCTAAACTTAAGGGGGTGTGGGAAATATCACCTCATTGTATTGCAGAGGGGAATCCAAATAGATTTACACTCTCGATGTAGTATTCTAAGGCCGTATGGTTACAGGTTTTTATAAAAAAAAAATTCATAAAGGTATTTATGCACCCCCCTTCTTTCAGATCTATATATGGCATTGTCATTATCTTCAGCCATCCGCACCTTTACTCCTTCACACATCTGGGAACCCATTGGCGGGTATATCAGGGCCCTCCCGCTATGCTCCATTCCTTTCATTTTTTTTTTCCTCATTCACCACCACCCTCACCCTTCCCTCCCAAGCGTTCAGGCTTCGATAACTACTCATTCGTTAGAGAAATGATGCGGAAAACACTAAAATTTTGCTCGGGTACTCACGTTAGTGAGACAACTTTTCCCGATGCTCGAGTGCTCGTCTCGATAACCGACCCTTGAAAGTTCATAGGGGAGAACTCGGCAGTTTTCAAGGGACCAAGGCTGCTGCACAGGAGACTGGCCAACACCCTTGGGAACCTCAGAAAAGGATGGAAACCCACGAAATGGACAGGAGAACAGCAGGGCGACATGCATGATGCCTCTGGAGTAGCTTAATCAGACGCTTATGCCAAAATATGGAAACAGCATGGTCCATGCCGAAGTGGACCGAATTGAGGCTAGATAGCATCTTAAACATGCAATAATTGACCATGACAATATAGTGGGACGGCCAGGCAGCATGGGCGCAGGCAGGCTAGAGAGGCTCATGGCGACATACCCTAATGGCTCATGGCGTTTTCAGCAAAGGATACAAAGCGTGAAATGATTTTCCTATGTGACAAAAGGTTGATGGGTGGTTCCCGTGCTTCTTGCCAACGTAGACAGATAGAGGAGATTACGCCAACCATTTGAGTTTTTCTGATAGATGTAGTCGGATTTAACACAGCCATGGGTGGGAGAAATAGGACCAAGTTCCATAATGTATTGGTGAACCATCCCGAAAAATGAGCCTGACACAGCTTCTTTTGATTACAGTATAGGGAACGACATTAGGCGGGCAGCCATGGAGATGAGCTTCCATGATAAGAGCGACAAGTATGGGGGCATTCATATGACGCTGCTATGATTGCAACTTTCGGTCTCCCAGCATGGCGGCGAAGATGGGCCCACCGAGTTCAATGTATCTGGTTGAAACACTGACAAATCTGCCCTGGACAAGCTCGTTGATAAGGGGGGGCCCATGTATGGCAGGCAGGAACTAGTAGTAGATTAAAGGTGTGCGCAGATTTTAAAACTATGTAGGTTGATTTGGTGATGAGCTGGAGCATCCTGCTGCCAGGCGAGCTTTCGCCTATCCAAGCCCCCGTCGCTCGGCTTTTTATGTCACCCCAGCAAGACACTGTCACCTGTCCCCAGTCTCGGCAGAGTAGGGCTGATCTTTACAGAAAGATGGTGAGGGAGTACGTAGCTGACCATACCATCGTCCTAAATGATCACACAGCTCCCTACAACTACTGGGTTTCAAAGCTGGACATGTGGCACGAACTGGCGCTGTACGCCTTGGAGGTTCTTGCCTGCCCTGCCGCTAGCGTGTTGTCCGAGCGGGTTTTCAGTGCAGCTGGTGGCATCATCACCGATAAGCGTACACGCCTGTCGACTGACAGCGCTGACAGGCTGACGCTTATCAAGATGAATAAAGCCTGGATTTCTCCGGATTTTCATTCTACACCAGGTGAAAGAAGCTCAACCTGAATAATGTATGCACTCCTCCTCCTCATTGTCCTCCTTCTCCTCCTCTTTGTACACTAAAGCATAGGAAACTGGCTATTTTTGCCAGGGCCAACTGGCTCTAGCTATAGTACTCTATGTATTTAATTTTTCTGGAGGGCCACCTACCCGGTCCTTTTTTTTAAGCAATTTTTGGGAGTGCCACATACAGGCACTCAATCTATTTAATAGATTTATTTGTATTTAATTTTTCTGGAGGACCACCTACCTGCTCCTCTGGTTTGAAAACTTTTTTGGACTGCCACATACAGGCACTCAATTTATTTAATTTTTCTGGAGGACCACCTACCTGCTCCTCTGGTTTGAAAACTTTTTTGGACTGCCACATACAGGCACTCAATTTATTTAATTTTTCTGGAGGACCACCTATCTGCTCCTCTGCGCCTCTGCGCCTCCACATGTCGTCTCATTAGCTGGCTCCACACGTTGTCTCCATTGCTACCTCCACACGTCATCGCCATAGCTGCCTCCAAAAGTCGTCCATATAGCTGCCTCCATACATGGTCTCCTTATCAAACGAACTGTGTCAGGCAGAATTTTGGGTTGTTTTCATGGCTTCCACATCAAACTTGTTAACTTTGTCGCCACCCTGCTGTGTAATCCACAAAATATACTGGCAAACTTTTATCATTTACCGATATTATTTCAGCACTTCTTGCGCATCTGTTTACATTCCCCTCACCCGCCATATCCCAAACTTATGAGAACGCTACTACACTTGATCTTATACAAAAGGTTCTTAGAAGTGCTGTTTGGGGAGTAGCCGAGAGACAGGTGCTTGGATTGGCGAAAGCTCGCCTGGCAGCGGAGCGCCAGCTCCATCTCAAGATCCAACTAACATAGTTTTAACTGCAGCACCTTTAATCTACTACTAGTTCACTGCCTCCATACATGGTCCCCTTATCAAACGGGCTGTGTCAGGCAGAATTTTGGGTTGTTTTCATGGCTTCCACATCAAACTTGTTAACTTTGTCGCCACCCTGCTGTGTAATCCACAAAATATACTGGCAAACTTTTATCATTTACCGATATTATTTCAGCGCTTCTTGCGCATCTGTTTACATTCCCCTCACCCGCATATATCACAAACTTATAAGAACGCTACTACACTTGATCTTATACAAAAGGTTCTTAGAAGTGCTGTTTGGGGAGTAGCCTAGAGACAGGGGCTTGGATTGGCGAAAGCTCGCCTGGCAGCGGAGCGCCAGCTCCATCTCAAGGTCCAACTAACATAGTTTTAACTGCAGCACCTTTAATCTACTACTAGTTCACTGCCACCATACATGGTCCCCTTATCAAACGAGCTGTGTCAGGCAGAATTTTGGGTTGTTTTCATGGCTTTCACATCAAACTTATTAACTTTGTCGCCACCCTGCTGTGTAATCCACAAAATATACTGGCAAACTTTTATCATTTACCGATATTATTTCAGCGCTTCTTGCGCATCTGTTTACATTCCCCTCACCCGCCATATCCTAAACTTATAAGAACGCTACTACACTTGATCTTATACAAAAGGTTCTTAGAAGTGCTGTTTGGGGAGTAGCCTAGAGACAGGGGCTTGGATTGGCGAAAGCTCGCCTGGCAGCGGAGCGCCAGCTCCATCTCAAGATCCAACTAACATAGTTTTAACTGCAGCATCTTTAATCTACTACTAGTTCACTGCCTCCATACATCGTCCCCTTATCAAACGAGCTGTGTCAGGCAGAATTTTCAGGTGTTTCACCAGATACATAGTGGAACTTGGCCCATCTGTCACCGCCATGCTGGAGACCTGAAGTTGCAATCATAGCAGCGCAATATGGATGCCCCATACTGTCGCTCTTAATCATGGAACCATTTCCGTAAAAACAATTAAAAATAGAACCACTATGCTATTCCATTATTCCTAGGTGAAATATTCAAACGACCCGGCCTGCTTTGAAAATTATAATTTTTTCAAAGTAAACGCTTCTGGCCCCCAGGCCCATTTTGGGTGGGGAGGAGCCGAGAGACAGGGGCTTGGACAGGCGAAATCTCGCCTGGCAGTGGACCGCCAGCTCCATCCCAAGATTAGGCAGCCTCAGAGGCATCCATACATGCTTCCCCTGCTGTTTCCTGTCCATTTTGCCTCCACGATCCTCCACAGCGTCCACCAATGTCTCATTTCAACTTTTTTTACCCCAGACGCTGGAGCACGAGAGGATATGCAGCACATCATCCCCTTATCAAACGAGCTGTGTCAGGCAGAATTTTCAGGTGTTTCACCAGATACATAGTGGAACTCGGCCCATCTGTCGCCGCCATGCTGGAGACCTGAAGTTGAAATCATAGCAGCACAATATGAATGCCCCATACTGTCGCTCTTAATCATGGAAGTCGTCTCCATGGCTGCCTCCACATGTCGTCCCCTTATCAAAAGAGCTGTGTCAGGCTCATTTTTCGGGTGTTTCACCAGATACATTATGGAACTTGGTCACTAGGTCGCCACCATGCTGTGTTATCGACTAAATATACCGTCAACCTTTTGTTCACATAGGAAATCATTTCACCTCCTTTGGTGAAACCTGAGTCCATTTAGGGTATGTCGCCATGACACTCTCTAGCCTGCCACTGCTGCCGCTGCCTCTGCATGCCATCCCTTATAGTGTCAGGGTCAATTATTGGATGTTTTAGATGCTATCTAGCCTCATTCGGTCACTCTGTCATGGCCATGCTGTTGCCCATAATTTTTGCATAATGGTGCGATTAAGCAGCCTCAGAGGCATCCATGCATGCTGCCCCTGCTGTTTCCTGTCCATTTCCGTGGTGTTTCCATCCTTTTCTGATGTTCCCAGGTGTTTGGCCAAGCTTCCCTGTGCAGTCCCTTGGTCCCCTTGAAAAATGCTCGAGTCTCCCATTGACTTCAATAGGTCTCGTTATTCGAGACGAGCACTCGAGCATCGGAAAAAGTTTGTCTCGAATAACGAGTACCCGAGCATTTTAGTGCTCGCTCATCTCTAGTAACTACCTATGCCACCTGAATCTAAACTCTCTTCATATTCAACATCTCAGACATATCCATTTTTCCTGGTTGAGGAAAACTGAGTCTCCAAGAGACCCCATGATGAAAGGTGAAACATTCAATACAGCCCCTGTTGAAAGATTTGTGAGTTTTGGTAAATAATAAATTCCATTTTAGTCCATGATCAAATCCCATGATGTTGTGGAGTCAAAGAGGATGCAATTGCCAGCACGTCAGCCAGAGTGTTGGAAAACTGCTATAAGATAATAATTCCAGTCCTCACTGATGCATCAGGGTGCCAGACACCATCTTCTTTTCATGATGCCAGCTTAAAATCCACTTTTTTACTGTGCCTCCCTATTACGGTTCATGTTCAGGAAGGAGTAATTGATTTTAAACATATGAATCATGTAAATGTATGATGTTGTGTGTATTGAGTTTTTACGGACTGACATCCAATTGTAGCCAAAAATATAATTTTCACCAATTTTCCAACAATAGCTTTAGACGGGATCAGATAAGATGGGCTATCCTTTGCTTCTTATATGAATCAATGAGCTTTGTGTTCACAATTTCTTCCTCTTTAGAGATCCTGTGATGTAATTTAAACACTGCACACTAAACATTTAGCATATTTTACAGATGTGCTGACCCATTAATCTGAGGAGCACATAAGGGTCCTTTAGATCAAACTTGCCCAGATATCCAACACATACATTTATAGAACTGGCTGTTCACTTGCTACACAATTGACCAGATTTATCAAAAGTGAGGCACTTAGTACAGTTTACCTCACATATGTGCAGGGTGTGGCAGATTTTTTAATACTGGAGCACAGTCTTCAATTATCTGGCTTACCCTTGGACTGCTCGGGAAGTGTTCACTTTTTTAGGTGGACCTTTCAAATACAAGCACACATTTACTTACATTCCCGCTGGATTCCACCGAAAGTGCATTGTCCGACGATAATGCACTCTGCCGTGATTCACTAAGATTATGCGCTAAATATCCTGCATTACTTGCTCAGGTCCGACAGAGTTCACCATCTTTTTAGTGGTGCATCTAAGTGCTAGGGCTTGCGACACTATTTCAAATTTAAACCCCTGCTCAGTCCAAATCAGTCACATTGTCCGACAGTGCGCCACTTAAATTGTGTTGCATGGAATCAAGGGCAGCTGCACCTCAAAATCGTGTGGGCCAAAAACCAAGCGCAGGCACTTATTAAATACCTGTGCAAGCCGTGTAATCCCTGAAAAAGCTGCACAGTACAATTCTGTGACACAATTCTGTCAAGTCGCTTATTTAAATGTGTCATAATCTCCGACTAAGCACTTTTGGTGCACATGTTTTGTGTTTTGTTGGACACAGCCGCGACTGAGAACTGGCGCAAACACTTCTTAAATACATGTGCAAGCTCCAAAGATGTTCTTACTAGAGAAAAGTCAGACAGAAAACTGGCGCAGCCATTTTAAACCTTTAATGACATTTGACCATATTGCAGCAAAGGCTTACTGGTAACACCCGCAATTGGTGTAAGCACCAATCGCGGGTAATAAGCCACTGATCACTGCGGGCAAAGCTGCAGGCGGCTTTAAAAAAATGCCAGCTCATGGGCGCCAAGTTATAGATTTTTAAAGGTGGGGAGTAAAAAATTTAAATGCAAAAACAAAAAAGGGCTGCGGCGGGAAGGGGTTAATAGATCTGGGCCAATATATCTTGCTCATTGACAGGCACCACTTTCACATTTTCCCATATCCACAGGCACTTTTATGTTATGAATGATTGAAGAATACATAACAATTCATTTGCAAGTGAATTAAAAAAAAAATCTGCTGTAAATATCAGCAATAAAACAGCAAATTAGAGAACATATTGGCTATATGCTTAAAAAGATGGAAAATACTGGGAAATCATGAATAATAATTATTCTACTCAGACATGGTTTGTATTTTAATTTATAATTCAAAGGACACATTGGCCATGGTCAGCGGAGGTTATTCATAATCTGCAGAAATCCGATTTATGAATCTTTTATCACTGGTAATCTTAGTATACAAAAGCTATTCCTCTATCACTTTATAAATCATGGCTTTCATATCTCATACATGCTGCTCCTTGAGTCTATTCACTCAAATAAATACAAGTTGGATAATGGCTGATGTATTAGACTTTATATACACTCACCGGCCACTTTATTAGGTACACCTGTCCAACTGCTCGTTAACACTTAATTTCTAATCAGCCAATCACATGGCGGCAACTCAGTGCATTTAGGCATGTAGACATGGTTAAGACAATCTCTTGCAGTTCAAACCGAGCATCAGTATGGGGAAGAAAGGTGATTTGAGTGCCTTTGAACGTGGCATGGTTGTTGGTGCCAGAAGGGCTGGTCTGAGTATTTCAGAAACTGCTGATCTACTAGGATTTTGACGCACAACCATCTCTAGGGTTTACAGAGAATGGTCCGAAAAAGAAAAAACATCCAGTGAATGGCAGTTCTGTGGGCGGAAATGCCTTGTTTATGCCAGAGGTCAGAGGAGAATGGGCAGACTAGTTCGAGCTGATAGAAAGGCAACAGTGACTCAAATCGCCACCCGTTACAACCAAGGTAGGCAGAAGAGCATCTCTGAATGCACAGTATGTCGAACTTTGAGGCAGATGGGCTACAGCAGCAGAAGACCACACCGGGTGCCACTCCTTTCAGCTAAGAACAGGAAACTGAGGCTACAATTTGCACAAGCTCATCGAAATTGGACAGTAGAAGATTGGAAAAACGTTGCCTGGTCTGATGAGTCTTGATTTCTGCTGCGAAATTCGGATGGTAGGGTCAGAATTTGGCGTCAACAACATGAAAGCATAGATCCATCCTGCCTTGTATCAACGGTTCAGGCTGGTGGTGGTGGTGTCATGGTGTGGAGAATATTTTCTTGGCACTCTTTGGGCCCCTTGGTACAAATTGAGCATTGTTGCAACGCCACAGCCTACCTGAGTATTGTTGCTGACCATGTCCATCCCTTTATGACCACAATGTACCCAGCATCTGATGGCTACTTTCAGCAGGATAATGCGCCATGTCATAAAGCTGGAATCATCTCAGACTGGTTTCTTGAACATGACAATGAGTTCACTGTACTCAAGTGGCCTCCACAGTGACCAGATCTCAATCCAATAGAGCATCTTTGGGATGTGGTGGAACGGGAGCACTCGAGCATCGGGAAAAGTTTGTCTCGAATAACGAGTACCCGAGCATTTTAGTGCTCGCTCATCTCTAATCATAACGTATTTTGTCAAGCTCTTGATGTATGGTTCTACATCTATGATCACACTCTTTGCTTAAGAGATAATTAGTGAGTGAAATTGCTGTCATATATTAATAGAGCCAAGTATTAAAAGTGCAAACCTCCAGACTTTGCTGTGACTCCTAACACATCCATTCTACCATCACAATTTTCCAATCATTCAACTGTGAATGAACGTACATTTTTTTATAATGTGGGAGGGGATAATTGGTGTTTTTGTTAAAAGAAATGAGTTCTTTTTTTAAGTTATTACAGTCTTTACTAATGCATATTTTTTACAATTTGTCAGTTGTCCTCACACTGTTGTGCTTTGAGATCTCTGTATTGAATTGCTTAAAAGTGCTTTAAGTAAAGTTATGTCATGCTCCAGATGAGCATAGGTGGGGGCATAAATTAACAGGCGTTTGAGTGTGGCTTACAGTATAATGTACTAAATCCAGAAATCTGGCTAAAATCTAGTGCAATGTAGGCCAATTAATAAGGGATAATTCTGGTGCATTTTATGTTTTCTGATGTGAAGATTTGCTAAGCAAACTGACAAACGACACTTTACTTGGGAATGGATGTTTCCAGCAACCTTTATTATGCTTGTTAGTTGCATTCACACGTAGCAATTATTTCTCTGTATTGAAGCAGGAATAAGCGCTTCTAGAGTGGGTACGGAAAGTATTCAAACCCCTTTACATTTTTCATTCTTTGCAGCCATTTGGTAAGATGAAAAAAGTTTTTTTTTGCTCATTAATGTACACTATGGGGCAGATTTATCAAGCTGTCTGAAAGTCAGAATATTTCTAGTTACCCATGGCAACCAATCACAGCTCCCATTTAAAATATTCATGAGCACCGGTAAAATGAAAGCTGAGCTGAGATTGGTTGCCATGGGCAACTAGAAATATTCTGACTTTCAGACAGCTTGATAGATCTGCCCCTATGTACCCCATCTTGACAGAAAAAAACAGATGTAAATATTTTGCTGATTTATTAAGCAAGAAAAACTGAAATATCACATGGTCATGGTCAAGTGTTCACACCCTTTTCTCAGTACTGAGTAGAAGCACCTGTTGAGCTAGTTTATCTATGAGTTATCTTGGGAATGATGCAAAAGGCTTTTCACAACTGGATTTGGGGATCCTCTGTCATTCTTCCATGCAGATCCTCAGGTTTGATGGTGAATGTTTACGGAAGCCATTTTCAAGGCTCTCCAGAGATGCTCAATTGGGTTTAGGTCATGGCTTTGGGTGGGCCATTCAAGAATGGTCACAGAGTTGTTCCGAAATCACTGCCTTGTTATTTTAGCTGTGTGCTTAAAGTCATTATCTTGTTGGAAGGTCATCATGTGGTCCAGTCTGAAGTCCAGAGCATTCTTGAAGGAATTTTTATCCAGGATATCTCTGTACTTTGCCCGCATTTATCTTTCCTTCAATTGAAACTAGTCATCCTGTCCCTGTAGCTGAAAAACACCCCATAGCAAGTTCAATCTTTGTCTCATCAGACCATAGCATCTTATTTCTCATAGTCTGTGAGTCCCTTATGTATTTTTTTTGCAAACTGTATGCAGGCTTTCATATGTCTTGCACTGAGGAGAGACTTCCATCTGCACATTCTGCCATAAAGCCCCGACTGGTCATAGTTGACCTTGTGGAACTTTCTCCCATCTCCCTACTGCATTTCTGAAGCTCAGCCACAGGGATCTTGGGGTTCTTCTTTACCTTTCTCACAAAGGCTCTTCTCCCAGGATTGCCTAGTAGAAGCACAGGTGAAGGAACAGTTATGGTGGCCCCTAACATCTTCCATTTAAGGATTATAGAGGCCGCTGCGATCTCACAAACATTGAAAATCTTCTGTAACCTTGACCAGATCTGTGCCTTACCATAATTCTGTCTCTGAGCTCTTTGGGCAGTTCCTTAGAGCTCAAGATTCTCCTGTGCTTTGGCATGCACTGTGAGCTATGGGGTCTTATATAGACAGTATCAGAGCAAAGAGTCTGAATACTTATGACCATGTGATATTTTCATTTTTATTGTTTAATAAATTAGCAAAAATATCTACATTTCTGTTTTTTTCTGTTAAGATGGGGTGCAGAGTTAGATGGGGTAAGATGGGGTGTAAGTTAATGAGCAAAAAAAATAACTTTTTTAATCTTACCAATTGGCTGCAAAGAAACAAAGAGTTAAAAATTGTAAAGGGGTCTGAATACTTTCCTTACCCACTATACCTACAGTGTAAATACCCCAAAAAATTAAGTTTTAATAATGTTCCTAAGAAATATAATTTCCAATAATTGATCTCACTTAAAAGTGCAAATTATCATAATTTCATCACTGCAAATTATTCCCTGTTCTTTACTTGATCATCAGTAGGGTTCCCATCGCTGATCGTGGGGTCCAACACCGGGTATCCCCACAGATAAATTGTTCTCAACACCTGATAACGAATATAGAAGGAAGCAGACAGCGTGTTGTTGTATTGTAGTGCCTGAAATAAGTTGCTTCAGTTCAGCTACCATCAAATGAACGGAAGGTGGTCACAATAACCTCATCTGACCACTTTACAGACACAGAGCTGCTTGCTTACTGCTCTATTGATAAAAACTGTTGATCTAAACAGTAGATATATGTGGGTGTTAGGTGTTATCCATGTTCTCATGCCAGAAAACCACTATAAATATGCTATAAAACCAATATAAATATGCTAATTAGGGGGTGGACACCACTTGATCATGTGACTGTTTGTAGGAGTATATATATGTGCTGTTCACTGCTATCACTTGGCTTGAAAAAGGCTCCCTGGAGCCGAAACGTTGCTGTACCTCACTGTACTTTTGAAGCATGGAATAAAAGGAACACTTTTTTTCATCACCTGACCATTGCTGTCTCGGAGTGCTGCTTACTTCTCTGGATTGTATTGTTGGAGGACCTGGGGCCCGGTCCCAGTGAGCGTGCACCCACCGCCATACTTGGATCTTTTTTAAGTGTGCTGCTTTTGCATTTCCTTGAGTATTTTTTGGCCGCAGCGTGCACACTTTTCAACCAAATTGCTATTATGGAACTCACACAATCAATGGACTCTAACCATGTTTTTGCTTATACCTCGGAGGACAGTGAGAGGATCCTACAAGACCTGGATATTGATTTAACATTTCTTACCACTCCGGCTATGCCTGAACTAAAACGCAAATTGGAAAACGACTCGAAAAGGTTGGTGTCCTTACAGTTACACCTGGCAACTCTTGGCGAATATTTCAAATCGAATATGATACCCACGGGTATGCGATCGAGAATTGCACCCACTTTTTTTCTGCAGCAACCGGATTTTTGTGCAAAATTTGCACAGATCTCTAACAAATATTCGAGGGATCTCATTCTACTCAACATTGAGTTTCTCAAGAGAGAGATTGGCGATTTAAAGAGCAGGATACAAGACACTGAAACCACATTAAAAACATCTTTACCAGAGGAAGACTTCACTAAATTGAATGACCTTATCAACACCAGAGTCTCAAATCTTAAACGGGAACAAGAGGAGACCAAACGCAAATAATGGCAACGCGACACAGAGGATTATAGATCTGTACTTATCTATGGATGGCAAGGTGGATATTTCCCAGTCAATACAAAAGAGGCACATAAACGGAAAGCTCGACCACAATATGCCAGAAAAAATACTGCAAGGGAGGAGACAGGAACACACGTTTTTTTAGGGACCCCAGGGACATCCCATCATCACACCGATCCAGGTACCGGAGAGGTGGCTCTAAACACCACATATCCAGAAAGAACCCCACGCCCAAAATCGAAACAAGCTCCATCGGCCATGGCCCTCAGGAAGAGGATTCCAAATTAGTGGTAAATATCTCATCCAAGATCTTAACTAATGACCAAACATCTGTGTTGTCTAAGGGACTGTCATTTTGTATTGTAACCCAGCCAGACTGGTTTCAGTTAGAAGTTGACCTACAGCATTTTTTTAGATCTATTAAATTAAAACACTATTTTTGTAATCAAATCCCTTACTCTAAAATTGATGTTTCTGATCGTACTGAACTTTCACTCAAGCAATTTCATTTGCGCAATACTAGCTCTTTCACCCCCGAAGTGGACGCACCACACATTGAGGCGTTCATATCGGCGGTGAGACAGGATATACTGAAATTAAGTAATACCACTACTACTGGGAACTTTTCCCGTCCGAATCTTACTCGTGCTGAGATCACTGCATTGGAGGAGCTGGCCCATGACGGCGACATTACCATCAAGCCCGCCGACAAAGGCGGGGCTGTCATCGTCATGGATACCAGCTCCTACCGGGCAGAGATCTACAGACAACTATCGGACATTATGGTATATCAAAAAATATCATCGGACCCTAAGTTCACTATAGCTAGAAAAATTAAGAATTTATTGGACACAGCGAGAATTGAGAACATTTGAGACCGATTGTCTCAAGGAGTGGATCAATCTTTTCCAGCATTACTACTTTTTTGGATAAAGCATTGCGTGAATTTGCTGTATCAGGTCAATCCTATATACAGGACACAACAGAGTTCATTAACAAACTAAGAGAAGCTGAGCCATATATTACTCAGGACACCATTCTGGCGTCCTTCGACGTAGTTTCGTTATACACGTCGATAGACCACCAACGTGGCATCAAAGCCATTGAACGTATGTTGGCCACAACAACCCACACACCAAAAACACAGAAGTTTATTATAGATTTACTTGAACTGGTCCTTAGAAATAACTACTTTTTATTTGGTGATACTTTTTACCTACAACTAATGGGAGTGGCGATGGGTGCCAATATGGCACCCACATATGCCAACATCGTCATGAGGGTGCTGGAGGAGGACGCCGTCTATGCCTCCACTCACTTCAGGCATTGCCTGCGGTGGTGGAGGTACATAGACGACCTCTTCCTCCTATGGACCGGCACTGAGCAGGAGCTATTTGAATTTCACACTTACCTTAATACAGTGGACGATTCTATAAAATTCACACTGGTACACTCCAGGAAAGAAATCCAATTCCTGGATGTCCATGTCACAGTTGATGCAGGTTTCTTGGAAACAGACCTTTATGTGAAACCCACAGATAGAAATACCCTCTTGAGATATGAAAGTCACCACCCCCGTTCAATGGTATCTAAATTGCCCTATAGCCAACTGTTGAGGGTTAAACGCATAACTAGTGACCCCCAAAAGGTTGATATCAACTTACAAGCTATGTCAGACAAGTTTTCTAAACGGGGTTATCCCCATAGGGTGATTGGGAACAATTTACAAAGAGCACGACAAATAGAGAGGGATACACTATTGACATCCACCAACAGAAGCCCTACACTAGATCGAATCCCTTTTGTGTCAATATATAGTGAACAAAGTAACACCATATCTGGTATCATCAGAAAACATTGGTCAAAACTATCGGGCAGCCCGGTTCACGTCCCTGAGTTTTGTAAACCTCCTATTTTTTCCTACCGTAAATCACAAGCCATTAAAAACCGTATCGTCAGGTCGGATGTGGGTCCTATGCGACCAAATAGACAAACGGCTATTTTTGGGCAGTTGAATAAAGGGTCATTCCCTTGCCGAAACTGTATTAACTGCAGACAAATGAATAGGGGATCGTCCTTCATTCATAATGATGTAGAATACAAATTGAAGCACTACTTGAATTGTGACAGTTGTTATGTCATTTATGAACTTAATTGTCCCTGTGGACTTTTATACATCGGAGAGACCACCCTCGAATTTAAAGTGCGGTTTAATCAGCACCGGTACACAATTCGCAGTGGCAGAAGAGACCTACCCGTGTCCAAACACTTCCTGGAAACAGGACACACAGAAAGGGACCTTAGGTTCCAATTAATCGACCATGTTCCTCCCCCTCGCAGGGGGGGTGACAGGGAACGCATCCTTAAAAAAATGGAATTAAAGTGGATATATACCCTTGGTACTCTCAGACCAAATGGCCTTAATGTGGATTTTAAACTGAGTAATGTTTGATATATTGTGGTTTTTGTTTCCCTAATATCCTTCTCTTTGGGATCCTCGTCTGTTTTATCTGATATATAGGCATATAGTGATATACCCCTATTTACATATATCTTAATTCGGTTTCTCTTTGCCTTACAGATTTCAGGACACCTCTCACCATCTCTTCACCACCTGTGGCATTGCCTCCATCCATGCGTACCACCACCATACCTTTTTCCTCATTAGGTCATCATATTGTATGTGTATTTCTTTGTTACTAGGTGGCCATACCGTGTGCCAAGGGAGTGGCGACTTTATATGTATTTGTGGGTTCTATATGAGGTTGATTAGCACCATGACGTGAATCCCGTTTGGACCCTAAGGTGGTTTCAGGGATATTTAGTGCTTTAGTGGTTGTACAACCGCAGTAATTCTGTATATGCATCTCCTCACCCACTTCTCTATATTTGCTGAGAGCATACTGCTACGTGTTATTTAAGCCCTCCATTGTGCCATTGACCACCAGCATTACCTTTTTTGATGCGACCATAAAAGTTTACTGCTATAAAGCAGTGTACAGATAGTCATAGTGGGTTAGGGAACGCTCTGGATGTCCGTGTCTTGTTTACACGTGACGTAGGCGGTTTCCTTGACAACCTGACATGCGCACCGCTCTCTGGCCTGTTTGCGTTCCAGCTTTGCGGTTCACACTAATCGGTGGTCGGCGCGCGCTCGGATGTATTGTCCTTGCTACAGAAACTTGTGTAAAGGATGGTGAGACACCCGTTACATTGTTTTAACCTTGTTTCCAACCAGCACACGATGCACTTGTCACTTTACTTATATGTATCACACTTGATGTTTAAAAATCTGTAAATAACAATGTTTCTTTGCACTGGCACTTTATCATGGCATGTCATATTCCTCTTAATACTGTTGATTCTGTATTTTTGTATAATGAAAGTCGTTTTTGTACACTATTATCATGACGGGATATGCTAATTAGGGGGTAGACACCACTTGATCATGTGACTGTTTGTAGGAGTATATATATGTGCTGTTCACTGCTATCACTTGGCTTGAAAAAGGCACCCTGGAGCCGAAACATTGCTGTACCTCACTGTACTTTTGAAGCATGGAATAAAAGGAACACTTTTTTTCATCACCTGACCATTGCTGTCTCGGAGTGCTGCTTACTTCTCTGGATTGTATTGTTGGAGGACCTGGGGCCCGGTCCCAGTGAGCGTGCACCCACTGCCATACTTGGATCTTTTTTAAGTGTGCTGCTTTTGCATTTCCTTGAGCACTATAAATATACACTATCAAAATATACGCTGGGAGTTGAAATTCAGTTAACCATAAAAACGTGATGTAAGCCCTGGTGGATTTCTGTCTGACAAGATTTTCACAGCTTTGGTGTTGCATGTTGCTATTTTACAGAACTGAAAAAACACAGATAAACAAAGTGTTTTATATGAACATTATTAATGAGGTTTCTTGAAACAGAATTTGATACTTAAGTTTCCCTTTATGCTAAGCGCACAGTGGCATAATATCAGGCATAAAAAGTCAGCCAAGCTTATGCCATAAAAAACGAAAATTCAGCTGGAGATTTCACTGACATGTCCTGTTCTGTCACGCATGTATGCTCAAGGACCGCATCCCATGTGATTGTGAATGAAGTTGAAGGATTTACTCTCATTATTATCAAAGAGAGGCTCCTGCAATCACAGGTCAATTTTCACCTCTGCACTCAAGACTCCCCACTACATGTGACTGAGATGAAACCAGGCACCATAACATGTCAAGTGCTACATCGCTCCTTGCATCCATCAATGGTGTCATCCACGTCATCCAGAGTGACATGATCATGGAGCTGCTCCCCTCCGACAGCTCGCACATCACACTGAGTCATCTCTTATTAGAAAAGTACTAAACCTTCTCTTAGACGGTAGAATTAACATCATCCATTCTGGTGTCCTTGGCTGGGAGCTTTTTAGGTTCATTTGCTACGTCTTCAAAGCATACTGTAGTTGATAAAGGACATCAGCAGCTGTAAATCCTCTCATCAAAGAGACATCGACTTTTTAATTTTACAAATGTGGCTTTTTGCTTCTGTGAGCAATAGAGAGAATTTATTAGTAATCATACACTAGAGACCTCATCCTGCTACATGCTCATCTCCTCTGGCTATGGCTGGATTACACAATCATTTTTTCTAGTAAAAACTTATCCACTTTTATTTGCTCTTTTTTGTCTCTTTCACTTTTTCTTGTGGTACTTTCTCCCCCCCAAGATGACAGAACCTATAATGTGAAGTTTAGACATGGCCTAAAGAATATTTTTCAGAAATTGGTTACCTCCCAAACTGCAAATCGATTGCATTTCAAGTTAAAAGACTTTTAACTGTTTAAAGACTTCCTGCCATCTACGAAATATCCTTACTTGTTTACTGCTTCAAATGTCACCAAATGCCATTGTAAGCCCGCACAAAAATAATAATCTTTATTAGATAGTGCCATCAAATTCTGCAGCGCTTTGAAAATCATAGTGGACATATACAATTATAATATTACATTACATAGTACAAATAGTCATAAGGAACAATAGGAGTGAGAGCCCTGCTCACAAATGTTTATAGTCCATGAGGATGAAGGGGGTGCCAAAAAGAGCTTGTATAATGGCCCAGCTATACTTTGCGAGTGAACAGTATAAAATAATTTAATTAATAAAAATTCTGCTGCCTAACCAAACAAGCCGCCATCTTAGATACACATCCAAGGTGATACATCTGGTGTTTGCCAGATAACAGATGGGAGGAGGATACAGGATGGATTAGTAAAGAGAGTTGACATTTCATGCAGTTAGTGAGTGTGATAGGCTTGCCTAAAAAGATGGGTTTTAACAGTCAATTTGAAACTTTAGAGGGTGGGTAGTAGTCTGAGAGTCTGGGGAAGATCATTACAGAGAATCGGTTCAGCTTGGGAGAAGTCCTGGAACCAAGCATGAGAGATTCAAATTAAGGCATCTAATGTCACTGGCAGATCGAAAATCATGATCTTCGATCTGCCAGTGACATTAGATTAATCTCTGCCTTAATTTGAATCTCTCATGCTTTGTTACAGGACTTCTCCCAAGCTGTTGGGTGATAGACTGATATGAGAGAAGAGAGATAGGGAGTTGCAGCATTGTGCAGAGCTTTGTGGATGAGTGTTATTATTTTAAACTGAATTTGGAAGGGGATGGGCAACCAGTGCAGTGACTGGCACAAACTGGAGGCATCCGTATAGCTTTTGCTCTGAAAGATGTGCCTGGCAGCTACATTAAGAAAAGATCATAGAGGAGAGAGTTTAGTGATAAGTTAGTATGGTTAACATAAATAATAGAGTATGTGAGTGGTGTACATAGGTGAGTGAAGAAGTGAGGCATTGATGTGGATAGTTTATACTGGTGGAATAGATGGACAGTAGGCAAGTAAAACAACCATAGCTTAAAGAAGATTTTTAGACAAAAATAAATATTCATTTTTCTCTGCCCTTTTACCTGTTTCCTACCATGTCTTACTGTGATGTATAACTACAGCAGCATACTTGTCAGAATATTATACATAGCAGAATATTATGCTATGCAAACAATCAAAGAATGCAAGCATCTAAGCATGGTGGCTCAGTGGTTGGCACTGTGGTTTGAATCTAGCCAAGGCCAGTGTCTACTTGGAGTATCTATGTGTTTTTATATATATGTGTGTGTTTCCTATCACATTCTGAGCACTTACTGATACCAAATCAGTTTACTAATTCAATTGACCCCGGTGTATACCCCGAGGCAGAGAAATTGTGTTAGTGAGCAACAATGGGAGTCTAACTGTATATGGAGGTGCCAAATAGACACAAGAAATATGTATTAGAAATATATATAAAAGAAAGTTGGCTCAACACACCAACACTCCCAAGGCAGAGGGTGTTTTATTACGGTATAAGTACATGCACTAGAGTGGTGCCTAGAAATAAACACAAACCTATGCAAATTGTCAATTAAATATTTATAAATGCATAAGTAAAAAGGAGGGTAAAACACTTTCTGACATATACTAAAAGTTATACAGGGAAAGAAAGGTGAGAGGACAGGTGGAGGGGAGGTACTTTCTTTGGTACAGATGTCAATTAAAAAGCCCTTGGGCCATATCCGGCCTGCGACCTTGTTTTATCGAGCCATTCTCCCTGTGGTGTCCCTATTGGGCGGATCTTCATATAGGCGGTATGGGCATCAGCCCAAACCCAGGCCCTATATGAAGGCCCACCACTTGTCGAGGTTAAGGCCATAGCGTGGCCGAATAGTTTCAAGTATTTAAAAAATTCTATACTTAACTCCGACCTCTTCTCCCCACAGCTCTGTCTTCTCCACTTCCTGCCGGCATGCATACACTATGACGCTGTGGTGTAATAGCCACGTGACGTCATAGTGTGTGTACACGGACAGCAAAAGGAGAAGATGGAGCCACGGAGAGAAGAAGCTGGAGGTGAGTATAGAGTTGGGTTTTTTTGAAAGGGGGATTTCATGTGGACATTTCATTAACGAGGGAGGGGGATCTCTGATGTGGTCATTTGTGTAAAGGGGGGCCCTACTGAGGACATTTGTGTAAAAGGGGCACCTGCTGTGAATATTTCATTTAAGGTGAACCCCGCTGTGGAGGTTTCTGTAAAGGGGGCCTATTCAGTGTGCTATGGTGTCATCGCCGTGTGACGTCATAGTGTGTGTGCACGGGCATCAAAAAGAGAAGATGGAGCCACAAGGAGAAGAAGCTGGTGGTGAGTATAGAGTTGGTATAGAGTTTTTTTTTTAAAGGGGGCTCTAATGTGGACATTTCATTAATGGGTGAGGAGGAATCTCTAATGTGGACATTTGAGTAAAAGTGGAACCCTGTTGTGGACATATCATTAAAAGGGGGCCCTGTTGTGTAAAGAGGGGGCCTGCTGTGAACATTTCATTTAAGGGGAGCCCCGCTGTGGAGGTTTCTTTAAAGGGTGGCCTGCTGTGGACATTTCATTAAAGGGGGGCCTATTGTAAAGATATCTTTAAAAGAGATGGCCGTGAGTATAGAGTTGGGGTTTTTTTT
This sequence comes from Engystomops pustulosus, assembly GCA_019512145.1. Classification (NCBI taxonomy): domain Eukaryota; kingdom Metazoa; phylum Chordata; class Amphibia; order Anura; family Leptodactylidae; genus Engystomops; species Engystomops pustulosus. Next base: position 77,438,739 of record CM033641.1, on the reverse strand, counting down.
TTTTGAAAGGGGACATTTCATTAATGGGTAAGGAGGAATCTCTAATGTGGACATTTGAGTAAAAGGAGAACCCTGATGTGGTCATTTCATTAAATGGGGCCCTGCTGTGGACATCTGTGTAAAGAGGGGGCCTGCTGTGAACATTTCATTTAAGGGGAGCCCCGCTGTGGAGGTGTCTTTAAAGGGGGCTCTACTGTGGACATTTCATTAAAGTAGGGCTCTGATGTGGACTTCTTATGCGAGGGTGGCTCTACTGTGGATATTTCTTTAAAGGGTGGGCTCTGCTGTGGACATTTTGTAAGCGTAATTTCATTGCAACCAATATTTTGTCTATCCATTGTCTATATTTTTGTAATTAAACATCTTACCCTTAAACCCCCCTTAAATTCTCCAATATTTATGTTACATATTTCTCACCTCAGTCCATTATAACTATTTTCATCCCTTCTGAAATTACACTTTATTTAATTGGTTCAGGGTGCAGGAAAAGTATATGCAACAACTCTGCCTCTCCCTCCACTTTTCTTGCACACACCACCCGCTGGAGACCTGCCAGGGTGTAGGCCCGTCTTCCGGTGCCAATACCAAGCACCATGACCATAGCGGCCCAAGGCTGCAATAGCGAGCCACTCCAGTATTCTGGGCCCCAGATGTCTACAACCACCGAAGAAAGGCTAGTTCCCAGTGGGGGATGTTGCACATACTAGTTCCACAGATCGCTGTGGCCAGAGTGTCAGTAAGATCTGTAGCTTTAAACTGGCTGTTATATAAAGCATTGACCCTGCTGCGTCTGCAGGCCAGTTAAAATCTTTGACTGTAGCATATAAGGAGAAAAGAGAGAAAATAGGCTCTCCCTGGGTTGGGCTGCCATGGCTGCCAGAGGCCAGATCACGGCATCTATGACAGCCAGTTACTGAAGCCTGACAGTTACGGAAGTATTGCAATGTATTGTAACAGGTATCATGACACCCCAAGTGTAAGTACCCTAGTGAAACAGTGAAGAAAAAGTTAAAATGAGGATTTAACAAATAATAAATAAAATAATAATTATATATTTTTTTAAGAAATTACTAGAGATGAGCGAACATGCTCGTCCGAGCTTGATGCTCGGTCGAGCATTAGCCGGTCCTCTGGTTTGAACAATTTTTGGGACTGCCACATACAGGCACCAATCTATTCCATTTTACTGGAGGGCCACCTACCTGCTCCTCTGGTTTGAAGAATTTTTGGGACTGCCACATACAGGCACTCAATCTCGAATAACGAGTACCCGAGCATTTTAGTGTTCGCTCATCTCTAGAAATTACCCCTTTCCCCATAAGAGGGATAAGCAAAAGGGTCAAAATTTAAAACTTAATATTTAATAGGTCCTTATAAAAAAAATCACAATGCCAACAAAATACAAACTATAGCAAAATCCTGTAGGGAAGTGTACAGAGGAATGTCTTATCTGAATCTTTCCATCAGGTGCAGTGGCTTAGGCAGGAGCTCAATAGTATTTTAGTGAAACTTTAGGTCATCAAGTTAAACACTTTAAGGGGCACACTATTTTACCCTAATACCACCTATATATATATCTCCTGCCTTTGTAACAAGGGCAGTCCCAAAAAATCCTCATCCATCCGTTTTCAGCGTCATGCAAGGTTAAACTATCAGACGACTGTAAGGAAAAAGCGGGGCTGATGCTAACTAAAGCAGTAACAGTGGCTGCCTAGGATAGCTAAACATTGTACTATTAGTGTACTATTGAGGTTAGCATTTTTCCCATAAGTAAATATAGTATATTAAAAAAATAAATAAATAACACCCTCCCACACACACACAAAATGGTATTGCCAGGTCCATAGTGACCTTGGTTATGCAGATATTATGTTACGATACTCATACTGTGAAGGGTACTAAAAATGAAAATAAAAACTGTTTCAAAATTGCAATTTTAGTGTTTCATTCCAAGTAAAAAAAATATAAGAAGCAACTAAAAAGTTTGGACCACAAAATAATACCAAACTAGCTGTTTTCTTATCCTGCAATAAACTAGCAGTAAAAATGCTCTTTTTATTAAGAAATAAAAAAGTTTGAGTGAAAAGTTTTCCTCAAAAAGCTTTTTTTGCTTAAAGGGAACCTGTAACCAGGGACCTCATTTTCACTAAAGACAGGTTACAGAATCCCATTTCAGCTGCATTGCAAATATGTCTTTCTGCTTTCTCTAAGTATTTGCATTACAATGTAATTTTGTGTTATACCTTGCACCCTGACAGAATCCTCTCGTTAGTCCAAAGCTTTAGGCTTTGGTATGGATGCATTTAAAAAAACAACATGTGACTTATCAGCTCAGCTTTTAGCCCCCACCTTTGTGCTCCTGTACAACTCCTCCCACCCCCTCTGATGTCAGCTCACTATCCTGTGAGCTCCGTGAAGGAGCAGGTGGGAGGAGCTCTACAGGAGCACAAAAGTTATGTGTTGTTTTTTGAAATGCATCCAAACCAAAGTCCAACCCCTGAGACTTCAAGGGAACCCATCATCAGAAATTGGCCTAATAAACCACTTCCAGTATGTTATCAAGCAGCTGAGCAGCTTCTTGATCATGTTTCTTTCATGGACTGGTAGGGTGTCATCATCCAAAAAATCAACTTGTGAGATGTAAATTGGTTTTAAAAAGTCATGGAGGTGGAGAGTTTAACACTAAAGTCAAGCTCTCCTTGCCTCAGAACACTCCTTCACGGTAAGGGACACCATTTGATTTGACCAGATCTCCTCAACTCTGCACTTGATGTCAATCACAGGGGAGAAGGTGTTCAGAGGCAGAGAGAACTTGACTCTCAGCCTCCCTGACTTTACAGTATACAACTATTAACATCTCACTTCAAATATGTTTTTATGCATAATGCCACCAAGTTGGGCCATGAAAGAAACATTGTGTAGTAGCTGTTCAGCTGCTTGACAATATACTGGGAGTGGTTTATTAGGCCAAGTTCTGATGACAGGTTCCCTTTAACAAAGGATTCTGTCAGGGCACATGGTAAGTTATAACACTCAATTATATTGTAATGCAAATGCTTGGAAATTAGATGCCTGATGAAATACAAGGAAACCTGTACATGTTTGGTGTCTCCTGATGTTTGGTTATGTTTGGTTAGCTCCTTAGCCCTCTCCATGCACCCTAACCAAAACTGCACCATGATAGTAAGAAAGTAACATGTTAAATAATCTCAAAATGGCTTCCTTATTTCACCGTTAAAGAGCCGAAGTAATATTTTTAAATGACTTTATGTCTGGAGACAAAAATTGCAAACAAGCCAAATCCCTGATGTGATGGAAGCCAATGACCAGTTAGAGACTATGTGACATTGTATTAGTCATCTGCTCACAGACCTTTGCCCAATGTATGTATATCACAGGTAAACTGAGGAAAAGGTTATACTTGAAATCTCATACTATGTGATCTTTTTTACAGCAGCATAACATATTTAAAGATTTAAGATTTTTAGACTGGCATAGATGTATCTTTCAACCATCTCACAAGATTAGTTGATTCTAACCTGATTCCTTTCAAAACCCATGAAGACAGTTCACTGTTTAATGTGTGTTCGACAAACTGTTCAGTATCTCAATCACTGTAGTCTGAGAGAGAACAAACAGCCCCAAGCTGCTACATGTTTTTCTACCTTATCCATTTTTTTCTGCTTTCTGCTCCCTTTCATTTCCTATGTTTTTGGTCTTTCACAGTTTTGATGATGAAAATGTTTTCTAGTTGCCTACAGCAACATAAGATAGATCTGCTAATAGCAGCCAAGGGGTTAAAATCTTTTGCAAGCAAAAAAAAAAAAAGCTTGAATGATTATTCATTCCTCCTTGAGACTTCTCTGCTTTCCGAGGACTACATGTTCTGCATTCAGTGGCTAAGATACAGTCCCATGTGTTTTCCCAGCTCAATCAAGTGTATGAAGGACTGTCACAATAGTCCTTGATGCCAGGGAAATTAAATTTAGGGTTGGAAAAAAATGAGCCTGAGATGCATTTTAATCATTTCAACTCGCACCTTTATTTAAAGATAGACAGTCCGGGTTATTATAGAAATAAAAGATTTCCGCCGCATCGGCAAATCAGTTAAGTCTTATCGTTACTTTTCCTTGCAGCAAATGAAGATGGCTGGGGGAGGGGTGGTGGAAGGAGGTGTTATTTTATCTGCCTGGATAATTGTTACTGAAATGCTGTCAAATTGTTACAGGTGGCTATATTTCTTCTGAGCCGTACCTCTGGGATTTATATACAAAACTGTTTTGTTTTTGAGGAGGAGGGGGAGGTTGAGAGACACATAAGTCAAAATGATAAATTATGACAGAGAAAATCAACAGCTGAATTTTTAGATAATGGCAAGAGAGAGGGGTTTTGTGATACTGGAGCAGTGGAGAGGAAAGTGCTCTCTTGAAATTACTGACAGAATCGAGAAGTTCCTAAAGAAGAACAAATGACTTCTCTGCAGCCTGTAATTAGACTTTTTATGGAGAAAATGACAAAAAAATAGGAAAGAAAAGAATGCCGCTTCTAGTAAAATTATAAATACAATGTGTTACTGCTCCAATCTTAGAAAGGGCCACCATGCCTTTAATGTAACATAGCATCTTTCTTAAAGGGACGCTACACAATTCACATTCAGGCAAAAATGCAATGGTTTATTAGCATGTTTACATGGCTGTGGACTGGTACAGTTACCATTCACAAAGCTAAACATCTTATCTAGTTCTTGCCAATATGTAATAGGCTGCCATTTTATTCTTCTGCACTATGGGGCACATTTACTTACAAATTTGGACAATTCACTAAAAGTGCATTGTCTGTCTATAATGCTACCTGCGGCAATTCACTAAGATCATGCACCAGAAATCATGAATGCGTCGCTTCCCCGCACTGATCCGACAGAGTTCACCATCTTTTTTGAAGATTTGAAAGTTAAATACGGCACTCAGTCCGAATCAGTCGGACCATCCGACGGAACCACCCCCAATTAGTGTTGCATGAAAGCCAGCGCAGCTGCGTTACAAAACGTGCAACACAATCCCAGCGCAAACACTTGTTGAATACCTGTGCAAGTCGTTTTGACCATAAAGAACATGCACAGTCCGACAAAAATGCACCACGCTTCTGTTAGTAAATGTGCCCCAATGTGTCAATTTGTGTGGGGCTTCAGTGGTGCCTTCACTACTGCAGCTGTAGTAGGATATCTACACTGTACTAAAGAGATTCAACCACATTGAAATATTGCTGACTACAATTGGGAATCTGTTCCTTCTGAAATACATATACTGGTTTGGCTTTAATTTCACATCTTGTCATTAGGCTTCCTGAAAGTTATGCTTGATTTTAAGGAGGCTGCCTTACAAGGTAGCAAAAGAGGTGTGATTTTCCTCCTACCAGCCTCGAAAACTTATTTGCATATTTTGTAAGATATCATACAAATCCATTTTACAACTTCTTCTGGTCATTCTATTTTTATAATTGGTTTTACCAAGAAAAATCCATTTACAAAATCTTGAATGATTTACAAAATAATCACTCGTTATTTTCTACTAAAGTCTAACTATTCCCTTTCGAAATATAATTTCCATTTCTAAATTATTGGAGCCCAAAGCTTTGCATAGTAATTAAACTCTATTTTGTCAAAAGACAAAAATAATACCAATTTTAATCACCACCAATTGAAAAGTGTCTACATGTATGCTAAATGCTATTTACATTATCTTTAATGGGTGTGTATTAAAAACTGTAGCCCCTGTCAATGTATCTGACCTAGTTGATCTGATAGTATTGATCAATAATAAGTCGAAACATGTAGGGATAAGGGGCACTCCCAAAGACTTTCTTGTTGAGATGATTCACCTCCAATTCTTTTAAGCCTTTTTATTGGAGAACTGACGACACATTTTTTATATGGTGGTGCTCATGCCTATATACATTGACAGATATAGGACTGTTTGTTCATGCAAAATTTGAGAAAAAAGGAAAGGTAGGCACTCACCACTTTTCTTAAAATTCTTCGTTTATTCGAACATCTTTAAAATTGGCATGTGTTCATTGGGAGAAGAGAATATAATGCTAAGGAGCATTCCAGGGACGAGTCGTTTCACGTTACTGTCAACGCTTCATCTTGCCTGAAACCTTTGGCGTTCACACCTGATTTTTAAATCAGGCCGCCAAAAGTAGCTACTACGTAGCTCGGACACACCTTCACCATAATAGATATGTGATTGGTTAAAAACAGAATGAGGCGGAGTGACCTAGCGTCAGCTCCGCCCCTTTAATCTAGCAAGATGCATTGTTGGGCCAGAAGGAAAACAGCTATACTGCTCGCAGCCAATTGGATCGGGTCCTTACAACGGGCAGGCGGAGCCTCGCTGAGCAGCATAGGCGGACCTAAATGAAAACCGTTACCCACTGTCGAACCTGAATAGGGACGTTTTCGTGCAGTCTGACTAGAAAGGAGACTGAAAGGAGACTAGAAGTGCAGGGATTGACTTTGAGGGGACGTGGTTCTACTTTCGTGACTCCTTGTTTTTACGAAAAGAGAGGATGGGTCTATGCAGAGCAGTTGTCTAAAGTAAGTATGCGGAAGCCTAGTGCTTATTACATATCTCACACAGTTACATGAATTTGGCATAAGACACAGCATAGCAGTTTGTCATATTGCATAATATACTTGAGCATTACTTAAACACTAGGCATTAGCTTACTTAAGCATTACTTAGACATTGGGCATTCCATTATTTAGATCCTATCTATATTATCATACTTATTCACAAATAACATTTTTGTCATATATGTTATATTCTAGACATACATATTTAAAGGAAGAGGAACGGGAAATGCAGGTCCGTACAGTTGTAGCGATATCGATATGCTTTATACCCCTTTTTTTAAAAATTTCTACAGGAACACTCCCATGTCATTTTTATCGTTTAAGCCTAGATGGCCCATCGCTTCTGTTCTCATGATCCATTGGGCTTCTTTTCTTAATAGTAATTTATGTCTATCACCTCCGTATATAGGTATGGGAACTTATTCTAAACCTGCAAATGTCAATGAATTAACATTTCCTTTATGTACTGAGTGTATATGTTCGATCAAGCGCGGTGCTCCTTTGCCGCTTGTGATTGAGTGTTTATGTTCCCTAAACCTTGTGAACATAGCTCTGGTTGTTTGGCCTATGTAAAACCACTTACATGGGCAGAAAATGGCATAAATGACATAGCATGTCCTACACGTTATGAACTGTTTTACCCTGTGTTCAATACCTCCTATGTTAATCAATTTTCCTGTCAGCATTTGTGTATAGTGGTTGCAGCTACCGCATTTGTGGTTTCCGATTGGGGTACTTTTATTTAGCCAGTTCTCTTCTTTTGATAGCAGAGTCTGCTGAGAACTAAGTGGTCTTTGATCGTTTTGCTTCTACGGAATGTGACTAGTGGTCCATTCTCTGCCACTGTTTAAAGTGAAGGATCGGATTTTATCATGTACCAATTCTTTTTAATGGCATTCTTGATTTTTGGGGCTAGGGCATGGTACTCAAATGAAAAAACAAAGTTTTCTAATTTCTTAGATTTTTGAGATTTGTTCAATAATTGTTCTGGGGTGGTATTTAAGGCTTTCTCCGTTGCCTGTTTAAGGAGGTATTGCGGATACTCTTGCTTCAACAGGCGGTCTGTTAGTTCCCTTGCTTGAATTAGAAATTGATCGTCATTGCTATTAATACGTCTAAGACGGATATATTGATTTTGATTAAGGTAGGACATAAAGTTTGTATATTCATTTGTGGTGCTTGACCAGACGATAAAAATATCGTCCACATAGGGATGATATATTTTAATATTTTTAAGAAATGGGTTACTAGGTGTATAAACATATTTATCTTCGAGGTAACCTAGAAAAATATTAGCGTACGTACATGCTGCTGGTGTATCCATGGCGGTACCTACTAGTTGTTTGTACCATGTATCTGCGAACTGGAATGTGTTGTTGGACAGTATGAAATACATAGCCTCACATACGAAAGAAATTATGTCACTATCTTTTTGTGCTCTTGTAAGTATATTTTTAATGGCTTCTATACCAATTGAGTATGGAATTCTGCTATACAGGCTTTCTACGTCTACTGTTGCTAGATATACTTCACCCTGCCAAGTGCTGTCTCTTATTGCTTTTAGAAAGTCATTTGTATCTTTCAAATATGATGGAATTTTTGATAGTAATGGTCAAAGCATCAAGTCAATATACTTGGACAGTGGTTCGGTGATTGAACCAATACCGGCTACGATTGGGCATCCTGGCGGATTTGTCTTGGACTTATGAATTTTTGGTAGGAAGTACCATCCTGGTTTATTTGGGTAAGGGGGTATTAGTTTCTCTGCTGTAGTACGAGAAATTACACCTTTTATGACGTAGGTTCTTAATAGAGATTCCAACTTTAATTTTAGAAATAGGGTCGTGACTTAACTGTTCGTAATTTTGAGGGTCTTTTAGTTGCCTTTTTTCTCAAATTTTGCATTGATCAATAATAAGTCATAAACTGCTCTGACTCTGAAATAGTACAGGTTTATACTAACTACTTACATCCTAAGTTTCTGCAATAGTCAACAATGCAGTGAACAGGTATGGGATTAATAAATGTCCCACACCACCTCCTCCGACATGTTTCTTACATTTTGGCTGACCACCACTAGGACTAGAGATCGGTGAATTTGGTTCGACCCGATACGCTGAATTTTTTTTAAAAATTAGTTTCGACCTGTATAGAATCATGACAAATCACATTAATAAACAGTTATTTCCTGGGTGCAGAGAGCCAGTAGAGTGTTGTAGAGCTTTGTGCCATGCTTAAATATGCATAGAGAACGTGGTTTGGTCTTCAATACATATTTCTTGCTCTCAACTTTAGCTACACAAAAAGTATGGGAATTTGCGTTATACAGATACCCCACAAAGGATACCCTGTAATTGGGGCGAAAATCACTCCATAACTATGTGGATTTGATACATATTTCTTGCTCTCAACTTTAGCAACGCAAAAAGTATGGGAATTTGCGTTATACAGATACCTTACAACAGACACCCTGGAAGAGGAGCAGAAATCACTACAGCAGCTGTGCAGATATGACACAGATTTCTTCCTAGTGGCTTCAGTAACAAAAAAGAACTGCTATTTTGGGTATACAGATCCCTGTAAATACACACCCTGGAAGAGGAGCAGAAATCACTAAAGCAGCTATGCAGATATGACACAGATTTCTTCCTAGTGGCTTCAGTAACAAAAAAGAACTGCTATGTGGGGTATACAGATCCCCGTAAATACACACCCTGGGAGAGGGGAAGAAATCACTACAGCCGCTATGCAGATATGACACAGATTTCTTCCTAGTGGCTTCAGTATTACATGAAAAAGAACTGCTATTTGGTGGGTGTATATACATAGATCCCTAATATTTCGCACACCTGCGGAGGGTGCAGAAATCACTACTTACAGCAGCTGTGCCAGATCATGGCACAGATTCTCCTGTAGTGGCCATCTCAGTATTACATTTAAACATAAGTTATACATGCTACTTCTGTGGCGTGTTTCTTCTTTTTTTTTCCGTTGCGTTTTGGTTATCATGTGTATCCCCGTATCTAATACACACCCTGGAGAGGCTGCAAGTGAAATCACTTAACGCAGCATGTGTGGATACGAAATCTATTTCTTCCTTACGTGGCCACTGTCAGTTCTAGGTAAGCAAAATCTTTTATTTTATGAACGCGTTCTTTCTAGCTGTATTCTTTTACAGTTCCCCTCTTAACCGCTACATTACCCTGGCGATTGGCAGCAGTTTACAGATCGCTATCATGACAGTACCAGTCAGAAGCAGCTGGACGCTACAGACAGCCCTGCAGTGCTGAAAGTGTAGATTGCAAATGGCTGACAGTTTTTATAGGGCTGGTGGACATTCAACAGTGTAAGCTGCCGGTTGCTTACAGGTCGCGATGTCATCAGAAGGTGTTCTTGCTTCCCTTTCAACGGTAGTTCGTCTGCCCGTGTCCGATTACATTGGAGTACTTTTTTACGCTGCTGCTCGGGCCATTTAGCATAAACAATGAAGGGGGAAAAACCTTTATTTCTTAAAAATTCAGTTTTAGTGTAGAATTTTTTCGTCAAAACTTCCGTTGTTAGAATTAAATTTTCCCGAAAACTTGTTTCGCTACGACTTCCTTCACTTCGTTCGAATCGATTTCTGCCATTTTCTTTCTCTTTCTAACCTGAGGTAACATAATTGTACTAACTGCATTTTCTTATGTACTGCTGTAGGTCTTGTTTGATTGCGTTGCAAGCCATAACAGGGAGCTATTCCATGGTTGTTTCTCAAGATCTTACCAATTATATGACTTCATATCAGTATAATTTTGTAGTGTCACTTGACCTGAGTTGGGGCCATAGCATACCATTTCAGCATGCAGGAATTGCACGCACGATCTTAGTGAACTGATTCTGACAGAGTGCATTTTCCGTTTCGTGACACATGCATCTTTTTCGGGATGTGCTAAGGACAGGGAAGTAATGTGGCCCCATATAAATAGAAATTTCTTCTCCATTGTATATGTTTGTATATCATTACTAATGCCAACAGCTCATGCGCACACTATCCATTAAAGTCGAGCATGCGCTAGTCAGAACTCGATTTCAGACATCACTCTAGACTATAGTTTGTTTGGATCTTTTTTATGTCTGTACATATACAGACATAGGTATTGAAGATAGCATGTGGTTTGAACATTATATGTTGTCGAAGAACACTTCTATTTAATCGTGCATATATTTAGAACACTTTAACACTTAACATAGCCAAAAAGTTCTTTAGCATCTACAGTCTATCTGATTTTCTATAGATATCAGACAGAATCTGATGACTCTTCCTGGGGGACTGTACCTGATTAATTTATTCACCAGTTACTGTATTGAGCACCTGTAATTAAACGTGCTGGAGACATCTGACAGCTACTCACCTCTCCTCACTCCAAAGAAGCATGTTCAGCCAACCTAAACACACATCTCACAAGAGACACAGGGTGATAACTGCCGGCTGAACACTATCGCCTATCTGTTGTCTCATGTCTTCCGTATCTTTATATAAAAATGAGTTTCATACTTGACAACCAGGTGCAGTCAGTAGAATAATCCGTACTGTTTTCCAATAAATTTAATGTCAAATAGTAGAGAAATTACTATTTCACATTTGGAACAAGATGAAAGTCATGGCGCCTGATGCTTGATCTTTTCTCGTCATGGGTGCTTGTATAGGAAGAACATAGATGCCTACAAAAACTGGGTAAGAAAACCAATCAAGTCTTCAAGGTCCTAACAATACCTGAAGAACCCAGGCTAGAATCACAACCAATGAAAGGTGAGGTACTAAAGCATACCTTTTATTAGGTATGCGTTAAAATATAAGCTCCAACAATGACAATAGATCATTTGTAATGACAAAACCATGATCGAACCATTAGCTATAGACTTCAAGGGTAACTATCACTCAGCAAATATATATAAAAGGTTAGATCTAACCCAATTGTGGCAGAAAAGGATAGAATTACTCCTGGCAGTAGTTGTGTGCTCCAGAGTACATCAGATAAGTAAACAGGAGGTCTTGTATTGGATAGCTGTCCCTATAATGCCCTTAGATACTAATGCACTAAACCCTATGATGCCCCGTTAGCTCCTGCTCCAAGGATATTGGTCTTACCCTATTAATCTCTTAATTAATTCTGATGCATTTCTGGAGCAGTATTGTAGCTGCCACTTTCATAAGGGGATTAGCTACAAGGAAAGTAGGGGGAGAACTGACCTAGTCAGGAGCTATTGGGGCATCAAAAGTTTAGCTCATCAGTATCTTAGGGCATTATAGGATCTCTCATCCCACATAAGACATCCTTTTTACCCTGGATAACATATCTCGTGCCGGGACAAATTTTCTTCTATTCCGCTATAGCACAATTGGGTAAGATCCAACCTTTTTGTATATGATTGCTAAGTGTTTGTTACCCTTGAAGTGGCAGCTAATGGTGCAATCAACATTTTGTCAATGTAAATGATTATTGTCATTGTTGGAGCTTATTACATTTTAATGCATAGCTACTAAAAGTTATGTTTTACCTTGTATATACCTCACCATTGCTTAATACAAAATCATACCGGGGCACATTTTTACTTATACTTCACCAGATTTTGTCTATAATGCTGAATGATAAATCGGAACCAAAAGAATGAGACACAATTTTCATGCATTTTCATAATTTTTGGCACATTTAAAGTTATACCCTCCCCAGATTCATGTCACTTTACTGGGCCATAGCCTATTTTAGTTATAACAAGTTGTTCAATTGTATAAATCATCTAAAATTGTGGTAATGTAACATTTGTAAATACAGAGGAATTGTCCTGAACAGATTGATAAATATGCCCTACTGTCTTTTTTACATCTTATTTGAATCTACTATAAAGTTTGTAAAATAAATGAATACAATATAAGTAACCAAAACATTCCCTTGGTTTATCCTTGCAATTGAAGAACACGGCGTAAAAATGAGCATCTCATCCTAATTGTCACCTGTTGTTAAGCTACTAACTAACAGCTGGTTTAGATCGTTTCAGTGAATTTTTTTCAGCTCTTGTTTTAATCACGAAATGTGCTTTTGTAACATGTTGAATCTTTTACTGAGTTTTATTCCAGATAAATGAAGAATTGTTTGGAATTCCATTTTCTATATCAAAACCAGTGGCCAAACGATGGAAGAAGATTCAATGGTACGAGCCACATGAGTGAAAATGTGAGAGGGTCACCTAATGTACTATTCGAGATTATTTTTTTATCATCACTAACTATGATCTGAGGTGTGCCGCATTAAACATAGCTCCATAATAAATAGTAACCTGTTGATGCTCCACGCATATAGTATTACAGCATAGATTCGCACAAATAGTGCTTCACGCCTTAATAGTATGTCATGGAGTGTGCCCATGAACCAACTAAAAACCACTAAATGCTAAACTGGCTAATGCATGACCTCCTTCCCTTCTGTGCCTTACTGTGCACTCATACAACAAGTAATGGCCAAATGGGTGTCTCCGTTCTCGGGAGAAATGAGTACAAATCTATTTTGATGTGTAATTGTAGAGCTTAATGAACGGATTACTGACCGGACCATTCTAAATTTCTCTTCCATTTAAAAGCTGTTTCTGATATTTGAGTTGGCAGATTTGAAAATGGGTTGATATAAACTGGGTTTTCTAATATTATTTATTTCAAATGTCATTAGAAAAAATAATAATTAATAATATAATGATGATACCTAAAAAAAAATCAATTATGAAATATCCTTGAAAATACAAAAAATTATTTTTTGTTGTACAGAGAGTAAAATAAAATATCCAGACATTTAACAAAATTATGAAAACATAGGGGGAGATTTACTTACCTGGTCCATTCGCAATCCAGCGGCGGGTTCTCCAACGCTGATTCGTGTCTCCCGGCGATTCACTAAGGTAGTGCACCCAATGTCCACCAGGTGTCGCTGCTGCGCTGAAGTCGCCGAGGTCTGCCGGAGTTCACCAAGCTAGGCTTGGTGCAGAGTAAGTGCGTGTCAAGCGACACATTTTTTTTTTTAATACATGATTTTTTCCAAATCCGTCGGGTTTTCCGACGCCCATGCGCTTCCCCCCCCACCATTTCCGTCGTGTGCATGCTGGCGCCGATGGCCACAATCAGATCGCGTGCGCCAAAAATCTGTGGCAATTCAGGAAAACTGTAATATTCGGGAAACACGTCGCAAAAACACGATTCGGACCCTAGTAAATGACCCCATAGGGAGAATATGGGAAATGTTTGTTAGTAACTCATTTGGGTGGTAAAACTGTCTTAACTTTTAATTTAACAATAGCAAAAGATAAAAATATAGATATAGTTTGGTCTAAAATTATAGTCCCCAAGGGAGAATTCTTACGTCAGCCGTCCGGAAAATGATAATTCAAAGAAGTACGTGTATGGTAAAGGACGCTGTTAGTTTGTTTAAATACCACTGCCATACATATCATATGATCGGTACATACCTGTCTCAATACAGGATTGATAGATAAGTCTCCAAGGTTGTGTTTCCTCAGTTTCGGAACTACCAATAATGACCATTGATAAGACCATGTGCAAGTGAATCATGAAGAGTAGCCACCAAAGGACAGAAAAGGTAAGTACGAGTGTCATGGAGATGAATTAAATAGTTGGGGCAGGGGTGCACTTTAATAGTCCTGGGTGCACAACATTGACCCTAATTGTCCCTAAACGTATGGAGAAGGATCCTGAATAAACCCTAATGCCTCACACGGGACCGCAGCCCTAACAAGTTGCCACCCTGTCTGGAACCTAGCCCTCTATATGGCCTGCTGGAGCGCAGAGGAAATACAGTGCAGGTCCTCAGCTTCCTCAAATCTACATGAGAGTGGACATGGATGTCTGATATCTGTCAGGTGCTGAGTAACTTTGAGGAGTCAACACAGATGGTCAGTGGTGATGCCGCCATCATCAGCCTCACCATCCCGCTGCTTGGCCTGTTGAAAAACTCTCTGATCAGCATGAAGTCGGAAGCTTTGCCCTCGTCACAGAGAAGGGGGAAGAAGATTCCTTGTTGATGGCAAAGCACCCTCAGTCTGTTTCTCAGCTCATATCGGAGGAGGTGGAGGGAGATGAGGAGGAAGAGAGGAGAATGTTGGCGAGACAGAAGAGGGGAGCATTGCTCAGTCCTTCACTGTTCAGTGTGTATCGCAGAAGAGAGTGAGTTGGAGGAGTTGGAGGAGGAGGAAATGGACAGTCAGGCCAGTGAGGGGAGTGAATTCGCGTTGGGGGCACATATGGCATATTCATGCAAGGCTGCCTATCCCATGACCTCACGTTCAAAGAATTTATTCCAGCACGATTACTGGGGTATTCCACTCTCCTGGCACCCTACCAAAGACAAGCAAAATCTTTCCACTCTCATCCCTGGAGAGGAAAGGAGTGTGAGAATGCATGAATACCACAGGCCCTGGTGCACAAGCTGAAACAGCATTTCCCTTCTGACAGCACTAGCGGCAGAGGGGTACTTCTGCGGGACAAGTAGCGAGGGAGAGTAGGCAAGCAGGCAACTTGTCCAGCACTGGCAGGGGTACGCTTTACAAGTCTTTGCCAGTTTTATGTCACCCCAGCAAGACACTGCCTCCTGTCCCCAGTCTCGGCAGAGTAGGGCAGATCTTTACAGAAAGATGGTGAGGGAGTACGTAGCTGACCATACTATCGTCCTAAATGATCACACAGCTCCCTACAACTACTGGGCTTCAAAGCTGGACATGTGGCACGAACCCCCTTGGAGGTTCTTGCCTGCCCTGCCGCTAGCGTGTTGTCTGAGCGGGTTTTCAGTGCAGCTGCACCGATAAGCGACTGACAGCGCTGACAGGCTGACGCTTATCAAGATGAATAAAGCCTGGATTTCTCAGGATTTCCATTCTCCACCAGGTGAAAGAAGCTCAACCTGAATAACCGCCATAACCAAGCCAATTACTTACAAGAACAGTACTACACTTGATCTTATACAAAAGGTTTCTTAGAAGTGCTGTTTGTACCCCCGCCTGCTTTGAAATTATAATTTTTCAAAGTAAACACTTCTGGCCCCCAGGCCCATTTTGGGTGGGGAGGAGCCGAGAGGACAGGAGAAAGCTAGCCTGGCAGCGGACCGCCAGCTCCATCCCAAGATCCAACTAACATAGTTTAACTGCAGCACTTAATCTACCTACTACTCTACTGCCTCCATACATCGTCCCTATCAAACGAGCTGTGTCAGGCAGAATTTCGGGTGTTTCACCAGAACATATGTAACTCGGCCATCTGTCGCCGCCATGCTGGAGACCTGAAGTTGCAATCATAGCAGTGCAATATGGATGCCCCATACTGTCGCTCTTAATCATGAACCATTTCCAAAAAACAATTAAAATAGAAAGAGCTATGCTATTCCATTATTCCTAGATGAAATATTCAAACGACCCCGTCTGCTTTGAAAATTATAATTTTTTCAAAGTAAACGCTTTGGCCCCCAGGCCATTTTGGGTGGGGAGGAGCCGAGAGAAGGGGCTTGGACAGGCAAAAGCTACCCTGGCAGCGGACCGCCAGCTCTCCTCCCAAGATTAGGCAGCCTCAGAGGCATCCACGCATACTGCCCCTGCTGTTTCCTGTCCATTCGCCTCCACAATCCTCCACAGCATCCACCAATGTCTCCATGCGCAACTTTCACTGTCTATACCCCGACGCTGGAGCGTGAGAGGAAATACAGCACATCATCCCCTTATCAAATGAGCTGTGTCAGGCAGAATTTTCAGGTGTTTCACCAGATACATAATGGAACTGGCGGGCATCTGTCGCCGCCATGCTGGAGACCTGAAGTTTCAATCATAGCAGCGCAATATGGATGCCCCATACTGTCGCTCTTAATAATGGAAGTCGTCTCCATGGCTGCCTCCACATGTCTTTCCCTTATCAAACGAGCTGTGTCAGGCTCATTTTTCGGATATTTCACCAGATACATTATAGAACTGGTCACTATGTCGCCACCATGCTGTGTTATCGACTAAATATACCGAACCTTTTGTTCACTACAAATCATTTCAGCGCTCTGCTCACCTCTTGGTTCCTTTCTGCCTCCTAACCAGGCAAAATAACTGATACATACAGTGCTACACGTTATCTCGCCAAAGGAATTTTTTAATTGGTTTGAAGCCTGAGTCCATTTGGGGTATGTCGCCATGCCACTCTCTAGCTGCGCTGCTCCGTGCCTCGGCGTGCCGTCTTCTATAGTGTCAGGGTCAATTATTGGATGTTTTAGATGCTATCTAGCCTCATTCAGTCACCTGTCATGGCCATGCTGCTTGCCCATAATTTGGCATAATGGTGCGATTAAGCAGCCTCAGAGGCATCATGGCATGCGCGCCCCTGCTGTTTCTGTCATTTCCGTGGTGTTTCCATCCTTCTGAAGTCCCGGGTTTGGCCAAGCCCCTGTGCAGAGCCTTGGTCCCCTTGAAAAATGCCGAGTCTCCCATTGACTTCAATGGGGTTTAGTATCGAAGAAAGATCGAGCATCGGGAAAAGTTCGTCTCGAATAACGAACACCCGAGCATTTTAGTGCTTGCTTATCTCTAGTTACAACCATATAAAGCAACGCAAGTCAGATTACAAAAAATGGGGCTGAGCCTAAGCTATAAACTGTCTGTGTTAAAAAAAAATTGTCATATCTCTCAAAAAAGTACAACTACTGAAGCTATTTGAGAGAAATCTTCCTGAGCAAAAGAGAAGTGGATAGAGACTAACATCCACCTATCTTTGCCCTAGAACTGAGTGCATAGTGTTCTCACTTCCCATGAAGCATCATGGAGCTGGAGCTTAGAAATGTATCAAATGATACTAAGTGCTGCATAGTCTGCACCTACAGTATTTATATAGTGACCTAGCCTTGCAGCTGTTATGGTCTGGATTAAGGAAAGTGAAATAGTTACATTTAGTAAGCTGGAAAGAGGGATCTGTGGAACTCTAGAAGAGTCCTTGATGCTTTTTGTGCTGCAGATAGATGGGAACAGAAAGTTGTGCAGGATCAAAGACAGGGATAGAGGAGACTGCGGGGGAATAGGGAAGCGCCTCTTGCTTCCCCATAGAGATGCACAGTCACAAGCCTTTCTTCCTAGGTAAAGTGATTTCTAGGTCTACAGATTCACAGAGATAATCAGCATAAAGAGAGGAGATAAGAGACTACCGGCTGTTGCTCTGATGGGCTACACTAAGACCTATTGGCCACAAGCAAATTGATGCGTCCCACTTGCATTAAACTCACATCATGTGCTTACTAGAATATGCGGCCTGAAAGCTCAGCATCTGGAACGGACCTCAGTATATCAGTTCAGTTCCAATTGCTGAGCGTTTGGGCCGGACATTCCAGCGAGCACATGATGCAAGTTCGATGCAAGTTGGACGCATCAAACTCAATCGTTGGCAATAGGCTGCAGGAGTATAGCAAAAAACTCGACTGCTTACTTGACATGAAAGTATTTGTCAAGGGATGACTTAACCCATTAACAATCATCAGGTTTTTTAAGGGCAGCTGTAAAAGGGCAGCTGTTAATGGAGCAGAACGACCATGCGCCGCTGTCTGCTCCATAAGTCTGACAGAACCATGAGGGGTCTCAGCACTGAGCCCACCACTGGTAAGCAATTTAGGCCCTGTGGATAGGGCCTAATTTTGTTCGTGAGAAAACCCCTTTAAGCATACTTTTTCTGATGTGCTTGGTTTTCACCGCGCTCCAGTTGTGCTTCGGTTCTTACTGAAATCAAATAAGAACCCCACTGTCTAAGAGGCTACAGAGGGAGGGAGCTCCCACTTTTTCTGGAATGGCCTAATAAAATTCTGGTATAAGCAGTCCTGGGATTCTTCAAGGGACCCAGGTGACATCATCGGCACCCAATTATTGCAGCTGCTGGGTGACAATGATGTCACCTGGGTCCTTTGAAGAATCCAAAGACTGCATGTACCAGAATTCTATTAGGTCATTCCAGATACAGCAACATAAGTAGTGCATGGTAATATACAAAGGATCAATAGATTCCATGTTAGAGTCCCTTTGGGGGACAAAGAAGATTTGGATTCTTTTTAAAAATATACTGAACAGAATTGGTTTATAAAAGTTTATCAGTATATGAAATCCAAAAATATGCTTTTAAAAACTACATTTCATCCCACAAAAAATAAGACCCCATACAGCAATAGTGACAGAAAATTTTAAAGTTAAGGCTCATGAAAGGCATTGATGGAAAACTGAAAAATAACCTGGTCAAATACAGGTGTTGAGATAAAGGGTTAAGTACACAGAATCTGTTGTTCTTTTGAATAAGCCTAGTTACACAAGATTGCACCCCATCCCATTTCTTGTCGCTGATACATCAAATTGTTATTGTGTGGGGCCAATTTAATACAATTCTAACTAGTCTTAGTTTATTAGTAATGGCCTTGTGCGCACTTGTTATTTTATTTCCCTTTACTTTTTTACAGAAATTAATAGAAACATTATATATTTTTCAACATGTAGGCTTTTTAACATCCAGTTTCAATTAATTAATTGTAAGCTAATAAAACAGAATGCTGTAATCACGTCTATCCCATCAAGAAAAATACACCATCCTTTGACTGTGACACTTATTACCACTAAAAGGGAATGACAATGAATGAGAAATACGCACAATCCTCGTAATGGAAAGTAGTCAAGAAAAGATAATGTTACTCATGTGACCAATAAGCTGATGATTACTCTATCGTCAAGACAGGCATCAAGACAATGAATACATCAAAATTAACAGCTACATTACTATAGTCCCAAAGAAGTGCATTAGCAACACAGTACAGATTGTGAAACCTACCATTTATGTTGCTTATATACAAGAATTAAAGCATAACTGTAAATTTGACTGTAAATTTACTTCACAAATAATAGTTTTAGCACAACATTTTTTGGGTATAGGGCTAATAGATATGTGAGGCTATCTGTAAAATTCTCTCAGATACTCCTGAAGTGGGCACAACTTCCTGGTTGTGACACCAGCTAAGGGCAGGGAGACCACATCTCTGAGGGAAGCAGATCTAAGGAAGACACAGAGCTAACAGCACAGAGCGCTGGAGTGCTGCATCATAGTACGAAATGATCATGCAGTAATCTACTACACCACAAAGAAAATTATATATTAAAACATGTCCAACTACACTATAGAACACCTACATAGAAATAAAAAGATGAACACATGTGACATCACAGTACGTGTGTGTGTGTGTGTGTATATATATATATATATATAATCTATACACACATCATCGTTAGACCCTCACTATGTGCCAAAATGAGAAAACACATCCCAAAATACATTGCCTGATTTTTTTAAATATGATTAGCAATTATTTTGATCAAAAACAAAAGTTCAGCAGAATACTTTGTGTAAAGGAAGTGTCCATTCATGTACATAGGTATGTGGGTGTATGTATGTATATAAAATAAAATGTTCCTCTGTCATATTCCATTCCCCTGGGAAAGAACACACCTGCTTTCTTACTCGATGTGGTGAGGGCAATCTCACATAACAACCTGCCTGTGGGAAGTTATTAAAGAAGTCCTATATTGCTCAGGATAACAATTGAGATTGGCCTACAGAAGGGAACTGGCAACACGACAAGGTCAACCAAAGAGACTCATACCATAGTAAAGGACTGTATTCGAGAGGAAGAGACAAGAACCAGATGACGTTCTCTGTGGGCAGAGGATACTGGGTTACGGTGACGGGCAGGAAGGTGGTCTCTGTGGGAGGTGATGTCTTGGTACCTAAATAAAAATTATACTTCGTTCCACCTGAATCAGTACCAGGGATCAATATGGTTGAATAGCAATACAATTCAATAAAACAACTTCCCTCAAATTTAATTGTCACGTTCCGTTGAAACCGGGGAATGTCAGGAAGTGTCCAATTTACATAGGATGTGGGTGGTGTATTTAATAATAAAATAACATGTTCCTCTGTCTATTCCATTCCCCTGGGAACGAACACCCTGCTTTCTTACTCAGCATGTGTGATGGCAATCTCAATATCTGATCCTTGGACAGCCGGATGTCAACCCCCTTTTATTAGGACGTCACTCAACTCTCCAGGCGACAGTTTATCTAGAGATGCTTCACACCTCAAGGAAGGGAGAAGAGGCTCAGGAGGATCACCCCACAGACTATATCAACTTCCCGATTGGGCCTGAGATACCTGTATCTCTGTACCCCTGCATTCCCTGTTTTTCCAACTATTATACCTATCTCTGTCCCCTGCTTCCCTGTTTCCATCTAATATAACCTACTCTAGACCCGCTTCCCTGTTTCAATCTATACCTATCTCTTAACCACTGCTTCACCTGTTTCCAACATTAACCTATCTCTGTACCCCCCCTCCCATGCTTCCCTGTCTTCCATCTTAACTTATCTCTATACCCCTGCTTTCCTGTCAACATCTCCCTGTCCCCATTGTTCTCTGTAATAATAGTGGAGTAGTTAGGTGTAAGGATTATTATATTGTGTGTGTGTGTTTATATAGGCCTTGTGGTGGGTGGATTCTGTGGGTTTGGGGGTATTGGTTACATGTATCTTAGTGTGTTAATAATATTTTAGTATTAACCCGGTGTGGTAAATTATAGTGTACAATACAGGAGACTAGAAACAAGATATAAAACTATATGTAAAACATACAACGAGAGAGGTAGGATATATCTTTATATTGTATAACAATTTATAGACTACCACGTCCTATTTACATTGTGTTATATATCCTTCATGGAACTGACAGAGGGTCACAAGGTTTTCTGTAAAAAAGTATTCACAATGTTGGCAGACACTGTTTTGGATTGTTGGCCCATTCCTCCACGCAGTCTCCTCTATAGCAGTGATGTTTTAGGGCTGTTGTGGGCAACACAGACTTTCACTTTCTCCAAAGGTCTTTATGGGGTTGAGATCTGGAGACAGGTTAGGCACCCTGGACCTGAAATCCTTCTTACAAAGCCATCCCTTTGTTGTCCTGGGGGGTGCAATGACGTAGAGGTTTATCCGACCATATGACATACTCCCAATACTCTTCGGCACATCCAAATGCTCTCTAACACAACTACTCCATACTGTAAGAAGGCACAAGGTGTTGTGGTGGATGGAGAAGACGTGTCAACGTGCGCCTGGCCCGGTGAAGTAAAAACCATTACTGCTGGTGTGCAGCGGCGTTCGGCCAGCGACACTTTTGTTATTTTAGATCGCTGACAATCAGCTTGATCCGGGACGGGTTTTTTCGGAGGCAGTCCGTGCTGGGTGGGATGGCTGTCTCCCCACGTTCCAGGCCAGGGCTTACGAGCCTATTAAAAGCCACCTGTGTCAGGAAGTGTGGGTGGTTCCCTACCTGGTTGTGTAGCTAGTGGAAACACGGGAAGTAGCAAAGCCCAGAGCTGAGCCTTGCTGTGGTGGGGAGTCTAGGACTGAAAAGGTGCTCCTAACCCAGGAGGGTGAAGTACGGTACTGTGTCTGTGAATGTGAACTGTGCTTGATAACATGGACTGAGATTTATCATATGGACTATGCTATTTGTTTTCCCGGCTGGAGCAAGCCCTTTTCCCTGTTATTTTTATGTCTAAATAAAGAAGAAAGACTGCTGCCTGGCGCTTCTCTAAAGGCTACCATTTGAGTGAATCCCTACAATACTGATATATATATACTGGCTTAAGCAGGTGGACACGTCTGGCACTGAGTGTTCTTGTATGTCTTTAATTTTCTAATTATTGCTCCCACAGTTAATTTCTTCACACCAAGCTGTTTGCCTATTGTAGATTACTACAGGTAATAAGTAGAGGACAAATGAGCCACTCACAGAAGAAGTTACAGGTCTGTGAGAGCCCAAATCTTGCTTGCTTACAATTCCTCACAGTTTCTATATCTCTGCTTGTTGTCATTCTATAGAAAACTTCATTGTTTATTTCCAGTGGACAGAAATCTATATATATATATATATACACATCATAGGTAGAACCAAAATTACATTGCCTGATTTTTTAAATATGTATTAGCAAATTATATTTGATCATAAACAAAAGTTCAGCAGAATACTTTGTTATATATCCTTTGATGGCAATGACAGAGGTCAAAGGTTTTCTGTAAGTATTCACAATGTTGGCAGACACTGTTTTTGGTATGTTGGCCCATTCCTCCAACCAGATCTCCTCTATAGCAGTGATGTTTTAGGGCTGTTGCTGGGCAACACAGACTTTCATTTCTCTCCAAAGGTCTTCTATGGGATTGAGATCTGGAGACAGGTTAGGCCACTCCTGGACCTTGAAATGCTTCTTACAAAGCCACTCCTTTGTTGTCCTGGAGGGTGCATGACGAGAGTTTATCCGACCATATGACATTCTCCCAATACTCTTCTGGAACATCCAAATGCTCTCTAACAAACTCTCCATACTCATTCTATAGAAAACTTCATTGTTTATTTCCAGTGGACAGAAATCTGACCATGATCACACAGATGCACAGCTCATTATAACACACATCTCTAATTACGCTCTATGATGCTAATGAGCCGTGCACCTGTGTGACCATGTTCAGATTTCTATTTGCTGGAAGTAAACATATAAGCTTTCTATAGAAGTACAGCAAGCAAAGATCTAGAAAATTATTAGGAATTTATACAGAAAGTATACTGGAAAATTGTTTAATAATACAAACAATAATGTTCATATTTTGAAATGGGAAAACCCCTTTAAACAGGAAAGTAAGAAGATGGTTTATTCCTGGCAAGCACAGCTTTCATCCACCTTCCATTTGAAATATATCCCTGGTGGGCATGGTCAATCACCTGTCCATCATTCCTATTAACAATTATTCCCGCAGAGAATTCCTGGCCAAAATACAATTATTTCTTCACACATCATTGCATCTTGACTATCATCTCTCCTTCACACG
The DNA here is from genome assembly GCA_019512145.1 of Engystomops pustulosus. Classification (NCBI taxonomy): domain Eukaryota; kingdom Metazoa; phylum Chordata; class Amphibia; order Anura; family Leptodactylidae; genus Engystomops; species Engystomops pustulosus. Next base: position 77,415,143 of record CM033641.1, on the reverse strand, counting down.
GGATGAAGAAGGTGCTAAACACAGATAACTTGCCAACTGGGCATCTAGTTCATGTCCTGTCAGGTTAGCCGGATCTGCCTGAGGGTTTCATTATTCACTCGCGCGCTTTTAAATCAATTGGCTGTTTTGTAAGGAACATACTGACTTTTGAAACTTTTAGCAGCCAAGATGCACCCGAGGTGCCCACAGAAGAGGGTGTAATTATTCAATTTCTTACCAAACGCAGCAGTGACATTGTAATACATTTGCTTGAGATATGAAGATATATGAATTTACAGATGAAGGAACAAACAGAGGCTTTCGACAGTCCCTCTGGGGAAATAAAAACAAAGCACAAGCTTTGTCTACAATCCGTTCCTGAGATGTCCTCTTGAGAAAAAACAATTAGTGCTTTATTTTAAGACTCTTATTGGAAATCTTTTGTTCTCATTTGTGATATGCAAATCATTGTTTTCACATGAGTTATTTGGAGGCCATAAAGCGTTGTATAGAAACCATACTTCTTAAATAATGAATATTACTGCATTGTGAATGTGACCTTGCTTTGACACTATAATTACCAAATAGACAGTGCAAATGACTCACTCCCTGCCAAAAGCACGAACAATGCAATACACAGATCCCATGGTGATGGCTTCATTTGACCCATATAACATAGATTGAAATGATTACACTTGGTTTATGATACAAAAAAAATTTAAGTCTCAAACTGTGAACCCCCCTTGGACTTTTCATGACTCACAGTTTATTTAATTAGGCGTCTTTGAAGGAAAGAGACTCTTTAAACAGTGGCTGTCACCAAAGTGTTGTTTTTCTAGGTCTTTGGTTCCAATTAATATAGAATCATATGATAAATATATTCTGCACTAAGCTCTTGTGGTTTTCATCTAGTAAATAAACCTACAACTTTCCAAAGTTAGGTCTTTCTTTTTAAAAGAGATTGTCCACATTTCTAAACATTTTCCTATATTCCCCTTAACTGCTTAAAGGAAATCAAAATCAAGCATAATAAACCAGGGACACATGCTCCAGGCACCATGACTATGTTATTTATTTGTTTTCAATTGCGTCCTTCCTTCAACAATCTACTTCCTTCAAAAGCTTCACAGACTGTTACACTATGCAGGAGCACTCCCCCCACCCACTGTGTGCTGAAACTTCCTATATTGCCATGAGACCACAGCAGGCAGAGGGAGGGAGGAAGTGCAGCAGGGGCAAGGGTGAGAGTCATGGGAGAAGAACATTCCATACTGTCATATATTAAGGACCAAGAAAATAACCTACCCGTCGTTTAATGTTTTGCGTAATTTCATGTTTCTGAGGAATGATATTTTATATGTACAATGTATAGCCTTCTCTTACAGCAAGTGAGTTTTGTATGTTTTACATTGTTAAATATTTTGAAAAAATTCAATAAAAAGATAATTGAAAAAAAAAAAGAACATTCCATATTTCATGATTGGCGGGCCACAGACAACCCCAACCTCCGGATGGGAGGGGTCTTCTAATTACCTGATTTGAAAATTATGTGCAGCTACATTGTTTATTGTCCGGCAGATAAGGGGCATTTCCTAAACTTATTTAAGGAGTGTCTGTCCTCTTTAGAAAAATAGCTGCTCATACATATTCATTTGAAGCTTCATCCTGTACATCCCTTTACAATCCCATCACCCACGTGGGCTTGTCACCACAGTTTGTTCGCTATGTTTGGCTCTAATGTTTGGTCTGTAAGACTATAAAGTATTTTGTTTTTTGTATGTTAACAGTTCTGGAACCAAAATGACAAGGAAACTTAATGAAGACCTGCTGCAAATCTACATTTTTTAATGTTAGATGCATTGGAGCAATAAAATATCCATTTACTCCTTCTCTTTACAATTATCAGAACTTTTTATCCTCACAATTGTTTCATTGTCTTAAAACATTCAGTTTATGGATGAAGTAGAGTAGCTGGATTGAAATCCCTTTGGGATCTCAAAATATACCTTTCCTTGATTTCCTGGGAGATTTGTTCTCCTTGTAGAAATAAACATACAGGAGCCTGCGCATCTGTATCTTATGGGTGAGGGGGAGGACAGATTCTGGAAGAATACTTTTCTTGACATAAATTACATATATCTTCAGTGTCCTCGAACTTTTCAGATGTATGACCCAGACAAGAGACGTGATGTCTGAGTAAGTGATCAATTTCTACTCACAAAGTACATGTAATAGACTGATAGATGTACATCGTGCGGGACAAGACTGCAAGCATATGTCCCATCACTCATGTACACTTAGATATAGTGCATCCGATTGAATACACTATAATAAGCTTACACATATATACACACTCCTTAAAATTTTTTATCCATAATGTATCATGAATGTAAGGAAAGAATTACTGTGAACATGTGTTCTTACAAATATGGTAATGCTGGCACCTGCATGACCCAAGATGAGCTATGGCAGCCCCCTCCCATCTCCTGCCAGAAAGGTTTTCATTTATTATCTGAGGGCTGCATTAGCTCATAGGCTCAAATAAGGGTGAGCTAATGCAATGGGTACTATAGTCAAGCAGCTGCAGCATTGTCGTTTTCCATTGAATTAATAAGGATTCTTCCCTTCTTTCTGCATGAGTCTGATTCATCCAATCTGCTACACTCTAAAAAGGAACATTTTCCAAAATTAATTTTATTTCCATTTGTTAATATCATTTTAAATCTCTTTCATTTTGTATATATTTGTTTCATTCTTTGATTGTATGTCTTAAAGTTACAATATAGGCAATCCCCGACTTATGGACACCCAATTTACAGATGACCCCTAGTTACAGACGGACCTCATTCCCCCCTATAACCTCTGGGGAAGCTCTCTGGAGGCTTTACTTTAGTCCAAGGCTGCAATGATCAGCTGTAAGGTGTCTGTAATTAAGTTTTATTGATAACCCTTGTTCCCATGACAGCACAAAATTTTGAATATCCAATGTTGTCACTGGGGCATATATATATATATATATATATATATTGTTATATATTGTTATATATTGTTATATGCTTACATGGACAAAATTGGTGACAACCCTCATTTAATTTAAGAAAAAAAAAAACTAACAATGGTCACAGAAATAACTGGAATCTGAAAAAGTCAAAATTAATTACATTTCTATGAAAATGAACAATCTTTTCAACCATGCTTAAACAGAATTAAAAAAAAAATAAAACACATGAAACATGTCTGCACAGAAACGATGTTACCCCTGAGAAAATATGTGCATAGGGACATGTTAAATCAAGGTGTGCCCACTAATTAGCATCACAGGTATCTATAATCTTGTAATGAGTAAGTGGCCTGTATATAGCGCTACAGCTACTCATTGTACTGTATACAGGGCTACAGCTACTCACTGTACTGTTTCGAGACATGGTGTGTGCCTCACTCATGTGGACCAGAGTAAGTGAAGGAAAAATTCGTCTCAGTTATAGACAAGCATGTTAAAGGTAAAGGTTATAAGACCACCTCCAAAAAGTTTGATGTTCCTGGAAACATACTATTCAAAAGTTGAAAACATCTATGGGACCGTAGCCAACCTCCCTGGAAGTGGCTGTAGGAGGCAATTTGACAAATCAAAGAGACAAATTATACGAATGACAACAAAAGAGCCCAGAAAAACTTCTAAAGAGATTAAGGGTGAACTTAAAGCTCAGGGAACATCGATGTCAGATCGCATCTTCTGTCGACCAAGGAGGACACCATCGCTGAAACCTGGAATACAAAGTTTCTGGGAGAATTTCCTATGGACAGATGAGACTAAAATGTAACTTTTGGCGAGTCACATCAGCTCTATGTTCACAGATGGGAAAATGAAGCATGTCTTGACAAGAACACTGTGCTTACTGTGATATATGGAGGATGGTTTTTTCTGGGGCTGCTTTGCTACATCTGGCACAGGGTGTCCTGGATCTATGCAGGGTACAATGAAATCTCAAGACTATCAAGGGGTTCTAGAGAGAAATGTGCTGCCCAGTGTGAAAAAGCTTGGTCTCAGTCACAAGTCATAGGTCTTGCAACAGGATAATGACGCAAAACACACAGCTAAAAACACCCAAGAATGGCCAAGACCCCAGAAAACTAGAACAAAATATTAAGTTAAGAGAGCCATCATTTCTGTCCCGGCCTTTTTCATGACCTTTTTTTATTTTAATTCTGTTGACGCAGGTTGAAAAGGAATGTTTAACTTTCATTTATTCATTTTCATAGAAATGTACTTTATTTTTACTTTTGTCAGATTCAAGTTATTTCTGTGACCATTGTGCGGTTTTATTTCATTAAATGTGGGGTACCTACAATTTTGTACTCGTGTACATACAACTTGTGAGATGTTCTCATATGTATTTAGCAACCACAATATATTGTGCAAAGAGGAAATAAAATAGGACTGTATACAGTATATACTTAAGTATAAGCTGAGTTTTTCAGCACAAAATATGTTCTGAAAAACTTCACCTTGGCTCATACTCGGGTCATGAGAAAAAAAACAAACATCCCGATATAGAAGAGAACCTGCTGGGGGGGGGGATTGGAAGGTGAGTACAGTGTTTGTTTTTTTTCCTACAGGAATTATATTGCAGGCAGGGGCTGGATAGGCTGTATACTACAGGGGGTTGGGAAGGCTGTATACTACAGGGGGTTGGGCAGGCTGTATACTTCAATGGGCTAGGCAGGCTGTATACTACAGGGGGCTGGGCAGGCTGTATACTTCAGGGGGCTGGGCAGGCTGTATACTACAGGGGGCTGGGCAGGCTATATACTACAGGGAGCTGGCAGTCTATATACTACAGGGGGCTGGCAGGCTATATACTACATGGGCAGGCTATTTACTAGGAGGCTGTGACCAGTCAATAGGTTTTTCCAGTTTTTTTGTGTTAAAATTAGGGGTCTCAGCTTATACTCGGGTTGGCTTATACTCAAGTATATACGGTAAGTTAGATATGTTAAAAACCCTGTCAGAGAAACTTGAGTAATTAAAATTTGATAACTCAGGGCTGTCATTGGCCCTGCATCGAAGGACTTAACACATCTATGAATCACACAAGCAGTGTATTAATTTCACGTCTGGGATGGTACTAAGGTAGAAAAAAGAACAGTTGCTGCTGAGATCCCAAGTAAATTACAGATGGGTTTGGGGGTCCCAAACCATTGATCCTGATTTTTTCAATTCTTTTTACATCCACTTCCTTAGGGTGTGGAGAAGGGTAAATTAAAAATTTTCAATGTTAGGTTTTAATTTTTTGTTATATATATAACAAAAAATGAAAACCTAACATATACATATATTGTTTTATTTGCTGTATACATATTTGCTGTTTTATTTGCTGCATTTGTTTGCATATTTGTTTTATTTGCTGTATATATATTTGCAATATACATATATTGTTTTATATGTATAAAACATATATTGTTTTATACATATATTGTTTTATTGGCTGAAATCACAATATTACAAAAATGTATTCAATGAAAATATTGCTAAAACAAAACTCATCAGACCCTACAATATCTTTATTTTTCTCAAGTTTCTTTCCAACAAAAAACTAAATGGTCTGTGTTGGATGGAGATTCTATATTAATCAATAGATTTTTTGTGATAACTCCTGATCTTGATAACTGTGTGCATGTTTATATTGTGTGGAGAATAGGTTAACTGAGTAGCGCAGTAAGTGAAGAACTTATATCTTGTGTACATGATGAGCAATACTTTATTACATATATAAAATGCCTTGTATAGACTCAATGCAACACTCTAGCAGAGGTAAAACAGACACATACATCAAGATGGAGAGTGGCATTATACAATAAATTATATTACGAAGTGAAACGTCTGCAGCGCTGGTATGATGGATTTCTGGAATTCAGCATTAAATTATTTGACAATAAAACCCAGGAGAGATTTTCTACCAAACACTAGCGACAAGTGACATGTTACATTTTACCTAAAACACTGCAACAGCTGTAAGTTTCAATTACAAGGTTGCATGCGATTGTATGAGGGAATGAGCCTTTCTTATGCTGAAAGAGCCTCTAGCTCAGACAGGTTTAAACAGGGGAATCCTGAGAGGGAAAAACACCCATTGATCACACTTTTTCTTATGAATTTCCATGGTTCACAATCCCTAAGTAATAGCCGCATAGCACCATATTTCATCTGGCAATTTACAGACAGCACAATAGAACTTCACTCAACCAGAAATCCCCTTCTTAAAAAATCTTTATGTCATTCACAGAGAAGTGGGAATTATAGAAAGGTTGTTGACAGCGAATAATAATTTAATTTTAGAGAAGATTGAAAACTTTTTAAAGAAATTACAACAGAAAGGTGTTATGGATTTCTAGCCCAGGTATAGGTCAGCTGCTGATAAAATAAAGGCTCTCATGTTGCAAAACTGTCTCTGGAAAATATGTCCCTGTTGGCCACTGCAAAATAATAAAATCTTATCACCTCTGCACATACTGTATGTAGAGTAAGGTACAAAGCAATAACTATGCATATGTAATGAGGTTTTCACAGAACAGCATCTGATTCTGAGTATGGGGTTCACACGCAGTAATAATTGGCAAGGTGTCCTAGAAGAGGGAAAACTCTCTATTTCAAAAGACATTTGAGTGTTGATTCTGTATATACGGTGGGTATATTTGGGTTCTTCTTTACCTCTCTCGCCAAGGCTCTTATCTCATGATTGCTTAGTTTGGCTGGAAGGCCAGGTCAAGGAAGAGTTGTGGTCATACCAAACTTCTTCCATTTAAGGATTATGGAGGCCAATGTCTTCGTAGGAATCTTGAGTGCTTCAGAAATTCTTTTGTAACCTTGGCTAGATCTGTGCCTTTCCAATGTTCTGTATCTAAGCTCCTTGGCCAGTTCCTTAGAAATCCTAATTCTCATGTGCTCTGACATTCATTGTGGGGTCTTATATAGACAGGTGTGTGCCTTTCCTAATCAAGTTCAATCAGTTAAACTAAACACAGCTGGACTCCAATAAAGGAGTAGAACTATCTCAAGAAGAAAATGGACAGCATGTGAGTTAAATATGTGTGTGTCATAACAAAGGATCTGAATACCATGTGATATTTATTTTTTTATTGTTTAATTAATCAGTAAAAATATCTAAATTTCAGTTTTTCTGAATACTTTCCCTACTCGCTGTATAAATTATGTGTAGGAAGCAGATATGGGAGAGGGGGTTGATGAATCAGAAACAGAAGTAACAAAGAAAAGTACTCATGCGTCTCGTATAATTCTTTTCAAAGTCCACCTATATTTATGGGCAGAAAGGAATTGATACTAGAAATAGAAATAATACAGCAGCACCAAACACATATAATAATAATAATAATAATAATAATAATAATGATAATAATAATGATAATAATTCCTTTATTTATATAGCACATACACATTCGAAAGCGCTGCACAGAGCTTGCCAAATCAGTCCCTGTCCTCAATGGGGACTGTTCTAGGTGCCCATGGAAACCAATCAGAGCTCTCAGCTGTGGAAAATTGAAATCTGAGCTCTAATTCGTTGCCATTGGTGACTAGAACAGTTCTGCTCTCAGACACTTACCATAAATCTCCCCCTATCGGTTTGTTCTTAAAGAAAATATACTTTTTGATTTCATGTATTAGGAACCAAACATACCTTGAGAATGCTGTAGCTATACTGATGCAGAATGATATTTTGTGTAATCCCTGCCACATATACGACCCCACAGATGGCAATGGCGGCACGGGGGCGGTACGGTGCCACACATGTTCACGATAGAACTTGCTCTATCTTTTCCTTGGTGTGCAACTGTGCGCTGCTGTTTTCTATGGAGGATAGAGGGGTCACCTCCTCCTCCTCTCCAGCACACGGCGGGCATACCGCATGTGAATGCACCCTAACAGGTGTTGGTGTTGCAGCTTGGATTTAGTCACACTGAAATATAGTAAAATATTTTCGATCTCTACGCTGTGTCTGGACTTGTGCTCCTTGCATAAGTTTACCAGACCACATTTGAAGATTAAAACGATTGGAGCTTAATTCCCAAATTCTCATAACAAATAGAAGGCAGTTTTCTTTTGTTAGTTTACCACATCAACAGGATCAATAAGATTAAATTGAGCAAACTGCATCCCATGTGGAATGAGATTTTAGGAGTAGAGCTACTTGGGCTCCCAGTGGCCGTCCAGGCTAGTACACGCCCCATACCACAAGAAAAAAGGAGCCACTCAGTTCTCAAATAGAAAAATGCACAGAAATATATTCAATAATATTAAAAAATCGATTACAATGGATGTTTAATGGAAGATATCCAATATTACAGGTCAGAGTTGACTAAACCCCTGCATAACACTGTAGGGTATATCCACCAAGCATAGCCAAATTAGTGCTTCTAAAAACGTCTCCAATGTACATAAATCCTGAACTGATATGCACTGCTAATTAAGGTATACACATTGTTGAAGTTAGAAATAAAAGACCAGTGTCTTACCCATTTTGTGATATAGCAGGGGAAGCCCTCGGACTACCCCCCCCCCAGTACACGCCCCAGTAGCCTCTGGAGTTAATTTACATATTAACTATAATAAAGTTTTTAACAAGTTAGGTTCGGTTCCAGGCAGGAGGAATCTACCATCAGATCTACTTTTGATAGTGGATTCCTTGTGGTAGGTTTCCTTTAAGCCCTAACAGGCATAATAAGCCTCACATAGACAACCCCTTGCTGATCATAGTGATAGTTCAGGGAGTATTGATCTCTCCAAAATGTTGTATCTGCTTAAACCATTAGTTTAACGTAATGTGGTAACTTTTACTGACAGATTTATTTTTGTCTGTACGAATGATTTACATTTTGAACCCATGCTTTCTCTGTTACATATGCATTATTCTTTAGAATTTCCATCTTTGCTTTCTATCCCTTAGAGCATTGCTAGATAATACCGCACAGAACTGTTTATTCTATTTTCTGCTATTATAATTTTGAAATAATAATATGAATTAAATGAGTCAGCTCCATTTCTGTGCCGCTAGCATTGCTGCAGGTTCATTTATTGTATCAGTACATGTTGTATAGTTCATTAGTATTTTACCCATTATTCTTAGCACAAACAGAGACTGAGCTAAATTGTCAGTGGTACACCGGCACAGAAACCACATGGAGCAATAAATAAAAGTGTTGGCCCACATGAGATTGCACCTTCGAATCATTCCTTCTTCCATGATATAACAACATTCATAGAGGTTATATTTCAATTAATGCATTTATTACATCTCAAAGCCTAATGTATGTGTCACACCGCATGAGCCGACTCCTGTGGGGAAGACTATGTAATTACTTAATGGTACACTAATCCTACATATCATTGCTCCTCTTCCAGCCATATGCAGCATCTCTAGGGCTTAGGAGCATTTACTGTATGTTCAATGATCACAGCAAAACACATCAAATGCATGTACGAATGCTGAATGTATAAACAGTTGAACCCCTGCTATACTCCTATTAATAATACTTAATCCCTCTCATGGCTGCGCTCTACAGCATGTCATTCCAAGAGGTCACAGGCACTTGGTCTAAGCAACAAAACAGCTCATCTGGTTTTTCATTTAAGCAGTTTCTTGTTTGTAAGCCTTTTGTATATTCTTTCATTCTGTTCTTTACTGTTAGAGTTAATACTAGATCTTCCCCCACGCACCTATGTAGTCACAGTGCCACATCTATCTAGTCACATGGGGCCCCAAAGAACCAAAGTCCAGAGGCCCCCCAAAGTCAAAATAGTTACAATGTAGTCACTGCAGTAGGACCCCCTAGCAGCCGTAAAGTAAAGGAGCCCCTAGTGTAGCAAAAAAAACACCCCCAAGAAAAAAAATTATATGTACATATCTATATCTATACATTTATATATACATACATACTTACCTCTTGTTTACAGTAGCCCTTTCCACTTCACCCACCCAAGTTGCATGGGAGGACAAAATGACGTTATTAGCTGTTAGCTCAGAGCACAGAAGTTACCAAGCCCCTTTCATGAGTAAACTATGTTCTGGCATAGCACAAGTGTATAACATCATTGAGACCACATAGGCCAGAACACAGTACACTCAGAGCAGAGGCCTAGTAGTGGGTGCGCTGGGATTGTGGCACACGCGACCCTTTTTGTGGTGAAGCTGCGCTGGCATCCATACAACACAAATTAGGGGGCGTGTCAACAGTCGGTCCAGTATTTGACTTTTAATTCATGATTTCAGGTGCACAATCACCAGGTGCACAATCAAATGCTGCATTATAGACGGACAATGCACTGTAAGTAAATGTGCCCCACTGTGTCTTAATTAATGCACTTCCCACACAGAAATGCATTGGTGTCTCCCATTGTCTAGTGCTGATCATGACAAATGATGGTTATGCCAGAAACTTATTATCAATAGCTGCCCCCATATTTATAACAGCTAAATCATGGGCTATCCTCAGAGAGGCAACAACATGCTGATCAACGGGGACCATAATCCCCCTATTTACAGACCTTCCATTGTATTCATTGAGGGTAACTGGGCTCTAGTTCTCTGCTAGGTGAATGGAAAAATATTGTATTTTGGGGTAACTCATTTACATGTGTAGATTTCTAGCCAGATCAACATTGATTAGCGTTTGTGTAAAAGGGTTTTTACCTGGCAACAATGAAAGCATGGGAACAAACAGGGCCGATCCTGGCCTTTGTGTTGCCTAAGGTGAAAATTAAACTGCTGGCTTCCTCTCTCCCCATACCCTGAGCCCCTGCTATGTTTGGCCCAATGAATTTACAGGCAAAAAAAAGGCAGCTGCATCCGGATCTGAAAATGCTGAGAACATTCCCAGACAGCACCACCATATCACAGGCACTACACAGACTGACAATGCCTCACACTCCAACATCAGTGATATTAGTGGCATCAAGTACCTTACAGGATATGATCTGCTCCATCAGGAAGAAAACTTCATTATGACTTCTCCCGGCCATGGCTGCTGATACCACCACCAGATGTCTTCAGCTCCATGCAGCACATCTCCACACTGTGCACCAAAAAATACCCCAGTCATTTATAGTGTAATGTCACCTGAATAACACATGTTTTGAGTTTTAACATTAGTAATAATTATTACCAATGCAAAACATATTACTTTTTAAAACAAATATGTGTTTTCAATGTGTTTAAACATATATAATGTGTCTTCTAATTATTTTACCCCCTTTATTATTTATTTAAGTACAGGTCCCTACTAATTTGCATCTACACCCCTAATTTTATAAAAAGCACCCTTCTAACTTATCCAACAGTGTTGATATGCCCCCCATAAAAATGCATACAGTACCCCATATAAAGCCCCTATAGTTTAACTATATACAGCCCCCCTTAATTAGAAATAGCCCCCGTAGTTTTAATATATAGATAAAGCCCCCCCATAGTTTTAGTCTATAGAGCCGTCCATAGCAAATATTATATTATCTTATATATAGGTATATACAGCCACTGTTGCACACACATATATACAGCCCCCTCACACATACACATGTATACTGTCCCCATCACATACCCAACCAAAGCAAAAGATGGAGACATGTGGTCCACAACAAGTTTGTTGTCCATTTAAAAATACATTTGTAAATTAAAGTGCAAATAATAAAACAAAAGAAAGACCTGTGCGGCTGAAACACGCGTTGGTGTGGACGCCAGGCAGAGTGTCCACATCCTTAACCTCTATTGTGTGTGCAGGTATAACTGTTTTTTGCACATACCTGTCGGGTATTGGTGCTGCATTGGTTGTCACTTTGACATACTGCACTTTGTACTTTCTTTTGCTTTATTATATGCACTTTAATTTACAAATGTATTTGTAAATGGAAACACCTCATTGCAGATGCGGCCCTGGGAACAAATAATGTCATCATTCAGGTCCCACACAGTTTATCCTTCCTAAAATTGCTAAATCGTGATTAACAAGTGCTCTGTCATCTGTCAGCTGATCTCTAGGCCTTTTCTATAGGTTGTAAATGAGCGTCCCTACAGTAGTTTTGCCGATTGACAACTTGTTCTGTTCTTGTATCTGTTTTTAAATAGATTTTGACTGCATTTGTGCTACAGAACACCACTTCAATTTCTTTGCACTTTTATAGGAAGATCTGTTATCTTCTATAGACTTTGTGTTATTTATTTGCTGTTTTTATATCTTTTAACTAATTAGTATTGTCTTATCTGACAATGTTTCTCAGACTCAGCAAATAGATGATTATTATCACCGTGCAGAAGGAAAAGGGAGATACATCACACAAGACTGGGAACATTATGGACAGTCCTTATCTATTTCTCATCAAGTGCTATACATCCAAATCTATACAATTATATAGTAAGTGAAAGGATTTTATGTTTTTTTTATGCTTTGAGCCAAACGATAGCTGTACACTCACCATTAGGAAATGTTCTGCACTTACCATAGCCATAACATTAGACAACTGTATAGAAACAAGCAAAAGTGATGCAAAGTAAATCATATTTGTAACCAATATAAATAAAAGTACATAGCATCCGCTATTAGCAACACAATTTAAATGACTGAAAAACACACAGTATTATGAGACTTTAATAGAAAACGCTAAGCATGATAAAAAAAAATCTACATCATAAAGTCTCCTCCACATTATTAGGATAAATTGTACATGTCTTTCACAGTCCGCAGTCTATTATTTTAGAGTGCATACCATTTTGTTTCATTTTTAATTAGAAAACATAATCAACGTAAAAGCTTCAGTAGACCAATCATCATAATTTTCCAGCTTTCAGGGATTAACATACCTTTTAATGGAACTGATTTAGGAAACAAAATACCATAATTATCCGGAGAGACTTTTAAAAATGCAAAGTCTCTTCTTCAGGATTATCATGCCCGGCTCGACATAAAACAGGAAAAAGTTTATGTAATCTAAATTGGACTGTTTTTTCATATTCTCTGATTTGGACTTCACACTTTAAAATACAGAAAAAAAAAAAAAAGCTTCTATCCATTAGGGGAAAGTTCACAATCATTCAGCTATGTCTTTGACATTCATTATCTGATGTTGCAGGTTTACTTAAGACCTCGTTCACACGACCATGTGCTCATCGGTTGAAGCCCACGGCCGTGTGGAGAAGGGGAGGGGGCACTGGCATAACTCCCCTGGGCCCCAGTGCAAAGTCTGTGCAAGGCCCCCCCGACTATAATGTATGCTTCATAGTACTAGTCTTCTCATATGGGAAAGTGAGGCCTTATGTGCCCCCAAAGCCTCTTGGACCCGATTGCGACCGCATCCTCTGCACCCCCTCAAGTTTCGCCCCTGGGAGGGGGTGATCGCTCCTCACCCCTAGCCTTGCCAAAGGAATCTGAGCAGCAGCTCCACAAATCAGCACAAAGATAGGACCTGCTCTATATTTTGCAATCCGGCTTGGTCACGATGCAATAAGCACACTGTTCCTCGGAAGCCATAATCATAATAATATTTATTTATACGGCACTATCAAATTCCCTACCACTTTATAGATTATGGGGAACAAATACAAATAAAAAAGACATTACAGAGTATTAACATTGCCATATGAAACAATAGGAGTGAGGGCCCTGCTCGCAAGAGCTTACAGTCTGTGAGGATGAATAGGGTACCATAGAGTTATGTGTTATGTGTGGCTTGATCACGGCCACCGTTGCCGTCATGTGAATGGAATCTAACAGTTCAGGCCTTAGCTGGGGCTAAGCTCTGAATCATACCGCAGCTTTTATTGTGGATTGTCATAATGCTGCTCGAGCCAGGAGTCTTACATTATGTCCTGTTCACTACTGTGCACAGTGACAGAACAGGGAGTGTAGTGCTGTGGTACTGTTCAGAGCTCACTAGTGGGGAAGATGCGGTGATTGGCAACAGCCATTGCCCCTGTCCAGATGCACTGTAGGACACAGGGCTGCCAAGATCATTGTCAGATGAACACAGGGACCAGCAGCATCTGCCCATGAGTTGTATTGTGTTCTTCCTTTGTTGTGTTGAACTGTGACAGCCATGTGCTGCCCTCTCTCTACGTGCCCAGTAACAGTTAAACCCTCTGAACCACAAATTGTTAGACCCTCGTTCACAAATTCATTGGCAGGTAGTGCATGGTTACTCTATAAACTTGCTAATATCATGGTGAGACAAACATAGGATAAAAATAATACTTAATTATAAATAACACTATAAAACTAAGATTGCACTAGAAACTAGATTGATAATAATTAAAAATAGGTTTGTTTATTGAAAGGATATACCCAGGTGTACAAGGTCCTTAGAACGTATGTTAACAGGATAATAATATTAATCCCAGAACAACTTTATTTTTATATTTTGGTCTTTATGTTCAAATTTTTAGAAGTTTTATATGAAATACAAGATGAAGAAAAGCAAAACAGATGCAAAAACCAGCAACAGGAACAAGACCTGTGAAGAATAATGAAAACACAACAGTCAAGATGATAACATTGCAGTGCAAAGGAGAATGATCCCATAAGGAGGGAGAGAAAAAGGGGGAAGAAGTCATGACATGGACACTTAAATGCATAATGGACGCTTGGAAGTGTTGGGGGCTGGTTGCTCCACCAGTCTTCAATATTGAAAGCTGTTAATGTTGAGCAAAATTCTTTAGTAAAGTTATCTCCCCATTAAACACGACTGGATACTACAGTAAACACTATCTATAACTACAGTAAACTGCAAACACAAATAACATTATTGTTGGCTAATACCCAAGGTCTTCTTATATTTGATGTTGAGAGGAAGCACTCTCCAAGAAGTTTTATTTTGTATTTGAAATGTATGGAATCTATCTCTTTCCTCTTCCTATGGCACTAAATATGTAATACCACTGGATTTAAACAAAAAAACTAAATGGACCAAATGTATGCAGGTGCACACTGCCATGGCTGCAATGCAGAAGCAAACAAACACATAGGATGCAACAGCACCATGGTAGTGCACTACAAAAGACCGAACACTGAATATATGAATTCTGAATAATATTACTGGAGTGTATGATTTTGATTAGAACATAAAATAACTGGATCCTACTGTTCCCGAATTCATCCAAAGTTATTAGATCTATAATATCAGAATGCAAAGAAAAAGAACTGAATTATACTTAATGAGGCTGTGCCAGTTTTCTGCCATTCTTTGCACATAAATACTTGTATTTGCACAGTATTAATAAATACTGCTCATTTTGATAATGTGGAAGTATTACTTTAAAAGGCTTTAAGGGGTCTTACTCTATATGATATGTAGCATAACAGATGACAGTTTAAAAATGTAACTTTTTACAATGTCAAGTTAGTTGATGCTAAGAGAAACAGCTCCCATTCAATTTCTGGAACTTTTTATTCTTGCTATAGGTGTTTAATGAAAAAGAATAAAAACCTATTAAAGGAGCCATCTCTACCTAAAATACTGGATTGCTGGTCCCTATTGCTGTACTATACTCATATATTTGTTATGTGACAGGACCCCATAGCATGGGAGAGTCAGAAACTGCCAAGCACATTGCTCGAGTATCGGCGGTGCTTCCATTCTGAGTGCTTGAGATAGCTGAGTCCTGTGACCTGCAATTTGCAACACTCCCATTCTGTAAAGTGGGGCGGTAGGATGCCCCACTCTGTACCCATTAGATAAAATTTTGGAATTGCTGGGGGTCCTGTTCTTGTGATGTGTTGGGTCACAGAAGCTGCACCCTCACCAATTAGCTTATTATTCCCTATTCTGTGTGTAGTTGAAATTAAAATACTGCTGAGATGAAGTAACATAATGCCCATAAATTATTCCTCATGTGAAAACAATGGATTACTGATTTATTCAATGTTTGATGAAAGGTGAGGTACATTTTAAGACAAATATTTTCTTATCGTGATTTGTACAGGAGAAATTACATTCAAATAACAACTGTACGACAGCCCTGGCCCCCAATTATTTCAAGTACTCATTGCATTCCTATGGGTGGCATTATCATTACTGTTCTCATTTTGCAAATGTCTTTTAGTCCGATCCCAATGCAACTTATTTGAATTTAAACTGATATGTAAATATTTTAACATAAATTAGCAGCACAGAAGGGACTACCTTCCTATAAAAGTCTCATTTTCTGGATTTGAGAGGCATATGCAGTCCTGTCCCCTGTGGCTATGTCTTTATGCCTGCACTGATGTCCCTAGTGATCTTGCAGCCCTGTCTTACACAGCCATTCTGTACATTGCCAGATCCCTGGCCGCCTCGTTGACCTCTCTGCTCTGTGATGTCTTCCTGGAATCAGCAAAGCGGAGAGCACCATGGCAGGAGATCTCAAAGCCAGTCAATGAATTCCCAAACCTCCAAAGCCGACTTATTTGAATTTTGTTAAATGTTTGAGCATTTCATGTGAAATCTACCAACAACTGCAAGCCAGCTCCAGACACTACCGAGCCTCGCTGTATAAACAAACCTACATAGCACGCCATGATGTATAATCTCACCATGAGATCCTCCATCTGTCATTTACAGTGTCTGATGAGCAGTTAGACTTGCACTAATTCACCACATTGAACTGCAAGCCCCAGTGCACGCTACACACATCACAGGAACATGGGGTTATGAGTACTTCTGTCATGCTGTTTCTGTGATTGATCTGAGCTCAAATCAGGGCTGCGAGAACAGGGAACGGAGGCTTTAGACTTGGAATTCAACTAGCTCTACATTATTTCCCCACTACGGTCACAAGCTGGAGAAAACCCACTCCCAACATCCTTGTAAAGGACAGGGATAGTTAGATTGCCAGGAAAGAATAGCCGGAATCAGCCGTAGCATCAAATGATACATAAAAAGTGAGAGATGAATTTGCATGCTGGTGACTGCAAATGTTTGCTCTAATGATCCCTTTTTGTTACCATGGAGATCTGCAGAGCATCGCAGTGCGGGAGGGAGAATGGATCCTCTTCAGATGAGAGCTGAAGGAGCAGAGCTGCGCTTCGCTTTCTTATACTAAACTGTTTTTTACATGTCCAGTGTGACCTGTGCTACCCAGAATCCCAGACTATAATATCACACCCCTGATTTCATCACAGCACATTGATACATGGATCTCAAGGTTCTTAATGATTCACTCCAAGACCATAAATCATTGTTTATTCCTACACAAACATAGCTCAATCTCCTTGCTCCTAGCTCCAAGCTATGGCTTTCTGCAACCCTTTCACGGATAAAAGGGACAACCCGCCGAATATCTTTTTCCTTGCATTTCGACATAACACAATAAAGCCTTATCATCTTCCCTCCATTATTAATGTGGATGTAACTGTAGCTGTGATTTAGGGTCTCTTCACCCGGACTACGCCTATGAAATGGAGGAAGATGACAGTAAGAATTAGGCTGTAATAACCTGTCACATAATGTGATTATAGCAAGCAGAGCGACACATCATGCTGGGATGGATTACAAGCAAGATGACACTTCCCTACAGGCCACCTGCTGCATTATTATTAATAAACAACTCATCCTAAAAATAATCCATACTAAAAGCTGGAAAATAGATTGCAGGTACGGAGCCCCGGCTGGGAAGCACACAACTCCTTAATGCTCTTAATGATCGATGGCTTATATTATTATTGTAATGCAATGGTAGACAAATGAGATGGCTTCTGTTTGCATATTGCTCTATAAAGCAGATATTAGCATTTGTGAACTTTAAAGAGAACCTGTCAGCACTTGTACACCTGTGAAATAAATATGTGGGGAGATAAAAGCCTTCAAAACAGTTATCTCTTCTTTTTTTATATGTATAGTGCAAATTATCTTTGCAGGATTTGCAGGAAGAAAGCAATCCTGCTATTATCATGTGTAGTTTTATATCACAGCAGAACACATGGAAGTCCATAGGGAGATTGGTCGTAATAGTTAAATGGGACGTGTCATCAGGAGCCCTTTTTCTTTTCCCCCCATTTCCCCATAGACAATAGTGTTATGGAGAATACTTGCCAAAGTGTTTTTCATAATAAAATTGTCTTTATTGGATAAAAAGACAAGTTGGATGAAAATTTACCTTTCTCTCTGCAGAGCAGTCTCCCATGGGAGTGGCCAGTGGGGAGTGGTTCCCGCCCACCAACGGGAAACTGCCCTGACATGCGTCTATTTCAAATAGGAGGAATATGGGCGTTTTTTTATTTGCAATAGACACATAAAGGAGTGGTTTCTTGAGGATGGGGAAACCACTTCTCCCTGGCCACTCGCATGGGACATGGGACACTGCTCTGTAGAGAGAAAGAAAGATTTTAATTTAACTTTTTCTTTTTATTGAAAAAAAACAGTTTTGTTATAAAAACACTTTGGCAAAGTGCACACTATTCTCTTTCGGGACATGGGGGAGCCAGAAAAAGGGCTCCTGATGACAGGTTTCCTTTAAGGGTGTTTTTTTGGCAGGGGGTTTTAAACTGATGACCTATAACTTAAAACAGGAGATTAGTATCATACATGGAACCTTCATTAATATATAGTTTCATGTATGTTTAAATGCTATAAAGAGGAAAGAGCTGAAGACGGAGGACTACATCCAGTGATGGAATAGGTTCCCCTTAACTTAGCCTAAAAGCCACAGTCACATGTCCCTTTATCCTTTGCAATGTCACAGGAGCGAGACAGTGGTCTTGTCAAACAGAGGAAGACTTCAAAAATAATGTGATAAATGTGGATAAACTCCTTGTAGCAGTGATGAGAGAAGATAGAGCGAAGGTCATATGTCACAGGTCAATAAAATTCTGAACAGACTGTACAAAACCTCACAAGGTAAATAGTCCATTGATTTTCATGTGTTTATAGGATCTTTTTACCCATGAAGGGCAGGATTTATCAATGCAAGAATATTCACCTTTGGACCTCAAAATGATGATGTTTGTCAATAAAAGGTAATGTCAGTTTAAGAAAAACTCACTGATAAATAGACAACCCTTACATCTTCCATGTTGTAACTGATTATCACAAGATACATTGAAGTACTTTGTATGTAAAAAGTGAGAATAAATCATTAGTGGTCAGCAGTAGCTATCCTGACAGGCTGAATGTGGGGCTTGTCAGCAGCGAGAGAGGCTTTTTCACAGCTTGGGATGGTGTGAGATGAGTGGCAGGTTAGAAAGTCCATTTGAGATGATTTCTCACTTGTTCTTTTTATATTGGTCTAAACCAGAGATGGAATCTTTGTCTTCTATTTTCACATTATCTATACACATGTGAGATAGGAGCTTGTGCTCAGATACAGATTTTCAATTTAAATCTGGAAATAAAATATTCCTGTCTTCCTTCTATACTATACTTATTTCTATAGGAAGTGATTTTAAAGAGGAAAGGCAATATACATAATATACAATATGACAGAGATGGAAACCTGTCATAGGGAATCTAATCTGGATAAGGGGTGGTCTTGAAGGGATTCCATTATTAGATTTTACCCCATACCTTCAGGGTATGAGATGTATTTTTCTAGCATTGCCTCTTTTATGTGAAATCTTTCCTGTTTGCCTCCTCCAAAGTCATATAAAAATGAGCTGAGAAGAATCACTTTGAATGAGATGAGTCACTTTTAGAAGCTAAAGGGGAAACATGACTTCAGATGCCCCTATCTTGGTCTCTAAAATACCTGGAATCCTGCTTTTGGTGTCATAAACTTTCAGACTACAGACTTGTGTTTATATGAGGTATATAGCATTAATAGGTATAGATGAACGATCAGTTTTGTTTATTTATATACCCAATATACCAATAAAGTATTTTGCTCTCAGTTAGGTGATGTCAGGATATCTGCTCAAGCTCAGCACCACATACCTGACAGTAGAGAGACTCATCAGCACATTTGGTGCCAAAACTAACAGAAACTACAGCCCAGGAAAAGTGGAGGCTGAAAAAAATAAATGCAGTGACACTAGAATGCATGGAGCAACACCAATGACATGATACACAGAGTTAAAATTTGTGGAGGTCATATTCCGAATCTCCTATTTACTTTTGTCTTTAAAGTTAAAAAAATTCACTAAATCATAAGCATGTTTTATCACATATTAAAAATGTGGGATTTTTTTTTGCCAAGAAAATCAATGTGTTATGTAAATGTAATATGTAAATGAGCCAGTCTAATGAAATTTTACTCAAATGATCTCTCTAATTCTGTGAATTAATGATACATCTGAAAAAAATTTCACACCTCCCAACCCTATCCAAAACTGCTGGAATCACCACATTTTCCACTTCACTTCTCTTAACATATAACTGCACATAATCTCTGTTAACCGTTCCATGAAGACTTCAATGATGACGAGTTTTATATTTATATGTATTAATTACTCACCCTTCATAAATAGATTGTGTAAGAAAGGCACAATATTATCCAGTATCAGCTTCAGCACATCCTAGATGACCAAGCACACTGTAGATTACATACAGACAGGGGCGTTAAAACAGTGATAGCAGACATAGCAGCCGCTAAAGGGCCCACAGTGTCAGGGGATCTGGCACTCAACCTGCCTCACTAAAGAATGGAGGATCTGCACTGTGTCTGTATGAATGTATGTGTGTGTATATACTGTATGTGCATATATATTGTATGTGTATATATGTATTCTGTATATGTGTTTATATGTGGTATATACTGTATGTTTAAGTGAATATGCTGTATGTGTGTATATATGATATATGGTATATGTATATAAAGTATGTGTGTATGTGGTGTGTTTATACTGTATGTATGTGTATATATGGTGTGTATAAAAGTATGTGGTGTATAAATACTATATGTGTGTACATAATGTGTATGTACTATATAATATGTATGTATAAATTTATGGATGTATACACACTGAGTGTGTGTGTATGTAATGGCCCTCTAAATGCGGTCATTATGAAATAAAGTGCTCCTGTTAGATTTCTGTATGTCCATGGTGTCTGATCACCTCCTTGAGGCTACTCCCCTCTACCATCAACTCCTTCATCCCTACATCATACATACACTGTGAGTACCCCAGAGGGAAACCTTCAATCTTATTACGGCATCCCCCTCTTCTTGCTATCCCCTTGCTGGTCCTACCTGCTTGAACAAGGCCTATCACCTGGACCATGTGACCATGACAAGTATGGCACTAGGTTGTGCTAAAGCCAGCCACTTAGGTACCAGGGAATACAGCTGCCCTCAAGCCATTAGGTCAGGCCCGGTGGGAGGACAGTGCATATATACTATATGAGTTTGTATAAACTGTAAGTATGAGTGTTTAAGAGTATATAAATGTGTGTATATGAGTATAGAACTTTATGTGTGTGTATAAATGTGTGTATATATAAGTGTTTAAATGAGTGTGATTTCATTAACATGTGTGTGTACAAATATGTCTATATTATAGGGGATGGGGGGCCTCATGCATCTGGTCCTTCAACTGAATGTGGGCCATGCTTTACAGGCATATATTCTTAAATTTAATCTACACCTGTTCACACCATATTCTGTATTTCTTAATTACTTATTAAAGCTGTGTATCAGTTGGAACTTTCCTTTTTTCATAGGGCATTTAAATGAAAGCTCTAGATTGATCTATTACCTGCCTGCAGCTTGTAGCCTCGGGGGAGTATATAAATTAAAAATGGAAAGAAATGCCACTTTGTACAGTTACATCATGAGTCATCTAGGGGTTGTCTGGAGGTTGAAAGGCAAGTCTACTTTATTCCAAAAACAGAGCTACACCTTAACATGGTTTCTGCCTGTATTGAGCCCAGTTGCAATACCAGACACGATCCATGCGCAGAAGAGGTGATGTTTATTTAGGAAAGCGACCAATCTCTGGACAACATACATACAGCTATTTGCACAGCTTAAAGGTAACTACCACCACGAATCTACCTATAAAGGCAGATCGGTGGTAGGTGAATCAATAGGACATGAGGATAATCCTTTTAAGGACTGTTTCGATAACTTTTATTATCGATAAATTTTGTTATGCGGCTACTGGGGTGTGGAGTAGCCGCAGCTGAGGCTACATGGCGCGGCTACTCCGCGCCCCAGTAGCCTCTTTACTCCTCCTACCCACAATCCTCATCCGAAGAAACCTGCCGTCTGCGCCAGGTTCGTTGGACGAGGGTGCGCAACTGCGAGGAGCTGTGCACCAAAGATTGTGGTTAGGAGTAAAGAGGCTACTGGGGTGTGGAGTAGCCGCGCCGTGTAGCCTCAACTGTGGCTACTCCACACCCCAGTAGCGGCATAACAAAATTTATCGATAATAAAAGTTATAGAAACAGTGCACCTACCACCCGATCTACCTGTGAATACTCTGTTACCTGACGCATGGGGTATGCATGAACAACAGTGATTATATAGTCGTATATGGTCTGTTACAATCAAAATTAGCCAGATTACATAAGAAATTGTAAAGGTGTTTTAAAACATTAACATGTTATCCCATTTACATTGGATAACTGCCACACAACACAAAACGCCATCTAAATCGATCCTTGATCATTGACCGAATTTGATCATCATAATTCACAGAATGAACAACTCACAAACAGTTCAGCCTCACTATAAACATCAGCATAAAGGTTCGGAAAATAGTAGCCCCAGAGACTGTAGCCACACTATCCGTCATCTATCAAACCTACAGTACATGAGCTTTAAAGCAGTAAAACTAGGCAGGAAAGCAGTTAAGTTACCATATATTTACCAGGCATTAAGACTTTAAATAATAAAGCCATTGATTTCTATAAATCATCTTTAACTTAGATTTACAATTAAGAATGCTTTCCTAAAATAATTACATCCATTAGAAATCATTATTGAAATGTTCTGCATTTAAATGAGTAGGAACAAAGCAAGTCTTCTCCGTGACATATGCAATTCCCAGTGCCAACCATAAGCAGAACTGACAGACATCTCTTACTGGGAATGGCATTAACCACTGCCATACTCACTAAATCCTGATTTTTCGGCAACAAGCTGAGCATCAAGCCCACCAGGAGCTAGCAATCAAAAGCCATTTACGCACTCTTTATTGTTTAAAATGTTCTGTGTATTCTCATATCAGTAACGCCCAACGCTAAATATAGAACTTCTCTGCGTGATGTCTCCCGTTTATTCATATATTCTGCACAAAGATATGCAAATCACAACGCGGTGCTATTGTTTTCCTTTATTTTGTAAAATATCAACATATTTTAATGTATACAAAGACTCAAATACTGTAAAAACACAATACAAAAGAACATAATATGAGCAGACTGCTTTGGCATGGTTATATATCAGACAATGTACTCACTATAGAGCAGTGGATTGGCAGAGGACAAAGGTACAAAGACAATTTCACACTGATAGTTGAGAACCAACTAACAGACTTTAGGCACAGTATAGAGGCTTCATTAAATAATACACTACTAAAATTTGCTTAATTTTTAAAGATGTTGCTGTCAGAACCCTCTGTGGATTCTGGCTGCAGAGTTCTGAACTTGTTAACCACAGCGAGGGCTTCTCTGCTGAAGCTGTGATTGACTGCTGCCTTGCAGAGTTGATATCCATGGTCGAACTGGCAATCTGGGGAATCTGTGGAAAGCTGGGTAGCTTAATCCATCTTGCTTCTGATCCAGAATGTTAAACCCCAACCTGATAGGGAACCCCGAACCCATACCACAATCTAAATAGGGGAACCTTGTACCCCTATCCTGTGCCTGTTCCCTGATTCTCTTGTGTCTGTACATTTCTATGTCTGTCTGCCTCTTTGTTGAGTTTTCTTTAGTTCTGAGTAGAGAATGTTGACCAGTAGCGCCTATTAGGTAGGAAATTTGGGTTGTTAGTGAGTTCAGGGCTTGCACCCATTTCTCTTTCATGAAAGTTGCATTTTTACCCACTAATGAGCAGTGACTGCAATTGCTGCTCAGTTCCACTCACTAATGGACTGCGTTAATTATTGAATAAAACTGACAGGATATATATTGGTTTAGAACCATATGGATATAATCTTCTAATCTAACAACTTTTTCATATAGATCTAACGGTTTGAAAATTCTGTCCCCCCCCCCCCCCCCCTCACTCTTACTACAACTAGACAACTCAACCGGCAACCCTGGCACACTGACCTCACAAAACAGCTGAGGCAAAGTGTCAGGAGTGCTGAATGGTGTTGGAAGAAATCACTCTTAAAAAAAGACCTCCTGTCATACTAGCAGGCGGTCTTCACCTACAAATCTGCACTTGCATCTGCACAACAGGATTTCTTCATTAATCGTATATCTTCTTTATCTCACAACCCCAGACAACTATTTTCTACCTTTAATTTTCTTCTATGTTCTCCAGCACCCTCCCCAACCTCTCTCATCTCAGCTGAAGAATTTGCCTCACACTTTAAAAACAAAATATCATGGAAAGTTTCAACTTTCATCCCCTGCAACCCACCGAGGAAATCCATTCCCCCTTCTTGCTAACTAACTTCTCTTCCCTTACTGACAAGAACGTTTCCTCCATGCTGTCAAGCTCACATCCTCACTGCTTGTGTGCCCAATTCCGTCACATCTAATCCCCAACCTCACCACTCTGCTCATTCCAGCTCTAACTCATCTCTTTAACCTTTCTGTGTCCACTGGTATTGTTCCATCTTCCTTTAGACATGCAACTGTCACACCCAACTTAAAGAAGCCATCTATGGACCCATCCGCTCCATTGAACTATTGCCCTATTTTACTACTTCCATATGCTTCAAAACTCCTGCAACAATGTTCATCTATAACTATCTTCCTACCTTTCATCCAACTTTCTTCTAGACAAACTACAATCTGGTTTTTGACCCAATCACTCCACTGAGACTACTCTGATCAAAGTTTCTAATGACCTACTGTCAGACAAGGCAAAACATCACTGTTGAAGATTCCTCCTGCTGAAGATGCTATGTTCTCTTGGTATCACTGACCTGGCCCTCTCCTGGATGGATCTTCTCATACCAACTGGACATTCAGTCTCTATGACTCTCACACCACCTCTTCACTTCACCCCCTCTCTTTTGGTGTCCCTCAAGGTTCTGTCCTGGGACCCCTACTCTTCACCCTCTACAACTCTGAACTGGGACATCTAATTAAGTCCCATGGCTTCCAATTCCAGTCCTATGCAGATGACAAACAGATCTATATTTCCGGTCCAGATATCTCCTCTCTTCTAGCCAGAATTCCAGAGTGTCTATCAGCCATATCTTCCTTTTTATCTTCCCGTTTTCTAAAGCTTAATGTGAACAAAAAATAACTCAGAATCTTTCCTCCACCTAATACATCCCTGCCACTAGACCAAACTATCACAATTCATGGCTCCACACTCTCCTCGGTCCATAAAGTCCGCTGCCTTGGAGTCATCTTTGACTTATCCTTTAAGCCTTACATAGAGGTCCTTACTACAACCTGCCGCCTCTACCTCAAGAACATCTCTCGCATCTGACCCTTCCTCAATCCAGAGGACGGCCATTCTTATGGCCAAAGATAGAGCACGCTCCATCATTTTTGTGCCCACGGTACAGTGAGTACAAGTTGTGCTCACCGTACCGAGCCCGGGCGTCATAGACAACTATGGGGGACTTATATGCGTCTGTAATTTGTGGCTGTATATTCCTCCCCCATACATTAGTGTGCAGGGACCCAAACTGTCAAAATTAACAAAAAATAAAAAGTTATCAATTAAAAAAACCTGTAAAAGCACACTCTGTTACTATTCTGATGCTCAAGTGTTTTCCATTAATATTCATTTTCTAATAGTAATTTACTTATTTACTTTACTTGTCTTTACCTATACATCTCAGCAGTGACATAACCTGGCCAACAATGGGCACACTAATCTCCTGGATTCAAGGCTCAGTATGACAAAATCATAAATGTAATTTGTTTCTCTGTGTTTTCTTTCCTTTCTTCTGTGTTTTGAAAAAAATATTACTTTTTCATCAGACCAAGATGTTAGTATTTTTCTTGGTTTTGTTGTATGTTTTCTATTATAGATGTTCATACAGAAATCAACTGCCGACCATTACCATGAACAATGCCAATAACTAATTCTAAAGATATAGAAAATCTAGATGAAGTGCCTGTATTTTGTAAAAGTTGCAAGAAGGCTCATTCATGTTAAGTAAATCCATTAAATGTGAAATATATATTATTTCTTTTTCGTCCGTTCGGCAGTACACATATGGGATTTATCCCCTAGGTACAACTCAGAAGAGAACAGGTTAACAAGCAGTAGTAGACAATTAAACAATTAGTGTCTTGGCTGACTCCACCTATATAAGGCCGGAGCACACACACAACCCTTGTATTTCTTTTTCTCTTAGGTATGACAGAAGAGTTCAGGTCCTGTGTGTCTACACAGAAAGAAAAAAAAAAAAAAAACTATCCAGATAATAAGTTTTCTAGGTCCTCTGTGTCTTTACACAGAACACTTGGATGGACCGGCCTGGGCTGTATACGCTTGCATGCGGTCCCTCGTCCCGGAGGAGCCTGTACAGCTATCCTGTCTTTACAGGGGCAATAGCTGAGGCTGTGGTGTGTATCAGCCACCATGTACCCGGCACATGAGATCACTCCTGCATCTCCTACCTGCTGGGCCTTGTGGTTCATCACCCTGCGTGCCTCACCAGCAGATGCCTGTATCCCCTCCTGCATAGGCCGCCGCAGCCCAGGCTGTATACCATAGCACTGCTGGTCTCTGGCCTGGAGGAGCCTGTACAGCTATCCTGCCCTTACAGGGGTAATAGCTGAGGCTGTGGTGTACATCGGCCACCATGTACCCGGCACATGAGATCGCTCCTGCATCTCCCACCTGCTGGGCCTTGTGGTTCATCACCCTGCGTGCCTCACCAGCAGATGCCTGGATCCCCTCCTGCATAGGCCGCAGCCCAGCGCTGCTCCTGGTATTAACCATTTGTTCCCCTGGATGGAGGCAGCACATTGTATCAGTGAGTATATCCAGGCTGTATACCAGGCCGCTGGTCTCTCATCCTCCTGTGATATGTTATACGGTTTTTTAACCTGTTTTCTCCTGCTGGAGATCTCTGCATATTGTACAGTATTTACACGGTTACCACATGTTGTACAGATATTTCTGCATGTCCTGCTATCACTTGCAGTACAGGGAGCATTACATGTCAGCTCCTGGGATATAGACTGTGAGCTCCTGGGATATAGACTGTCAGCTCCTGGGATATAGATTGTCCTGTTCTGGACATTCTGGTGTTTCTTGTGCACATGTGTCGGCCATTACTATGTATTGGTGCATTTTCAATTTGCATTCACCTGTTGCAGTCATATCATGCAACCTCAAAGCAGGTCTCAGCTGCCAGATAACCTCTGCCCTCTGCAAGACAAGGTAAGAGGAATGCTCCTATGTATTGCTGCTGAATGCATTGGTATAATGTCTACCTGCTCAATGCTCAGGTCTCCTATGTTTCCCTGGTAAATGCATTGGTATAATGTCTACCTGCTGAATGATCAGGTCTCCTATGTATCCCTGCTAAATGCATTGGTATAATGTCTACCTGCTCAATGCTCAGGTCTAATGTCTCCTATGTATCATTGCTGAATGCTCAGGTATAATGTCTACCTTGCTAAATGCATAGATCTTTATTGCATTTCTAGTCACTCCTGCGCCCTGACTCCAGGGTTTATATGCAGTCTGTGAGCTCTGCTTGACTTAGAATTATCTTACCGGTATTTCATGTGTATAATCTGTGATCTTTACACTGAATGTACTAATCATTTTCTCTGGACTAGACCTCCGGTATGTAATGAGCCTCTGGTATGTGATGAGTCTCTGGTATGTGATGAGCATGTACTCAGCCTCCGGTATGTAATGAGCCTCTGGTATGTGATGAGCATGCACTCGTCCTCCGGTAAGTAATGAGCATGGCCTGTGTGTTATACACTGTACCCACATCCTCTGTCTGGTGAGATGTGCAGGTATCTATGATCCGTATACATAGTGACATACTGTAATAATGATACACAGCAGACTGATACCAGAATCTCTAGGTTCTGCTTCTATGTATGTTCTCCATAGTCTGCTCTAGATGAATGGCATTGGAGAGTGATCCTCTCATATCCCGGCAGCAGCACTCCTCATACAGTGATGTTACCTGCATATGGCTTGTCTGTATACATCTTTACCTCATACTAATGTGTCTTTTGTGTTTTCACTAGACGTCCTCTCCTGAGCGGCTGTCACAGACCCCTATGAGAGGTGGAAAGAGGAGGAAAACTAGGCAGAGGTTATGTCCTCACCCATTGCCTATTAAGAATGAGTCTTGTATCTATTCTCCTGTGTTACCCCAGGATACAGATCCAGAGATCCACACAGATCCCAGGTCCAAGCCTTCTTATCATGGATCATCTCCAGACATCATTCTCTATTGCAGATTCTTGTTTGTAGGAATATTAAATCTGATGACCCAGACCAGATCTTCCTTCTGAGGAAGGAGAATGTAACCACCAGTGGAATCCACTAAAGATCCTGAAGGGAAACGACAGGGAAAGGATGATTCTACTTTCCAGTCACTGATGATGACGTCTTCCCTACTCACCCAGTCCTGTCTATATATCTCCAGCGTGGATGGACCACACCTGATAACGGCATTAGAGGTCCAGTGACCAAGGGATGAAATCTGCGCCACCACTGGCCATGTGACCTGTCACAAGAGCTATCTGATGCTTCTATTACCAGCATTAAGGATTCCTCTGAAGTCCTGGTTCCTTTGGTCGTGGCAAGAAGAGCTGTATGGACAAAGCTCTGGAGTAAGGACGCTCCACCAAAAGGATTATTTGAATTTTCAAGATCTAAAGACTCAAAAATCCAGGAAGAGCAGGAAGAGTTTGTCATTCCATCACATCGACTTGGTACACAGGGTCGGTCAGACACAGGCAACACCTTCCATGAGTAGGTAAAAAGCCACTTAACTCAAAACCGTGGGAGTTACTGCATCTGGCCCGGTGGAGTATCAACAATAAGAAGGAGGTCCTTCGCTTCAGATTGGCCAAAGTCTTTATCAGACGCTTGGTGTCCTCTACAATACATCAAGTATAGACTCTGTAACCTTCCCACCTGACAGATCCTGACCAGCAATCTGCTAGTTGTATATCTCTGCCTCAGAGGTATCACTGCGGCGCATCAACTGTCCTATCAGATCTTCATATTCCCATCTGTCCTATCAGATCTTCATATTCCCATCCTGCCTCCACATCGGGAGAACATCGGGATATCGCTTCAGACTCCTGCCCACTGCATTGCCAGTCATGGCCTTAAAGGTTCCATACCTGGAAGACTGGTTATTTCCATGGAACTTCTGAATCTTCAACTTCAAATTTGAAGAAGAGTAATGAAAGTCTAGAAATGTATTTTTGGAAATATTTCCCCTGACTTCAGCTAACAAAAGTTAGTGAGTGACAAGAGCACTGGCCAAATGTCTGTTACCATAGATGTAGTGCAATGAGCAAAGCCCATATCTGAAGTGAAGGAACCAGTCCCAATAATTCATGGCAAGAAAATTCTGAATTCTTCATCCTCGCACATTAGCCAGAGGGATATGTCTTTCTGAGGCTGGGGTCCCATGTAGGAGATGATGAGGATCATAAGTCATGGAACACTCAAGAGAAGATATTGTCCTCTATTCATCGGGGGCTGTGAGCCAATCAGACCAGCGTTACAATACTTCTATGTTATTATTCTAACGCGTCTATCACAATGTGCTGCTGCATACATAAGTCATTTACTATAAAAAGCTTCCTGAAGTCTCCAACTTACAAGAGTATGCAAAACCCTGCACTAAGCAGAGGCAAATCTTCAGCTGTTGACACTTGATGTCCTTAGTCATATTTCTGATATCCAGAATACTCGCTATCAGTGGCGTTACTATCGCCGTAGCAACCATAGCAGTGATGCTAATGGCCAGCCCAGGACCTACGACCGAATCATAAATTATGCATGTCGTGTACCTAGGTGGGCCTGGCCCTATTGACCATAGCTGCTGCAGCCGCAATGCTCAGAGGGCTGCCGTCCCTAAGACTGCCGCACCTGGCTCCACCTGTGTGGCCAGGCAGCGGCCGTCCTATCTTCTTCCTGCATGAAGACATGTGACGTCACATGACACATCCCGGCCGGCGCTGAGTGGAGATCCAGGGCGCCTACTCACAAAGGATATATCTTCTGGCTGCACTAAAAGCCTAAGGCCAGAAGAATCCTCAAAAGCCGCCGATCATGTTCATGCTTGATGGCCAAGACATCGTCCAGGAGGACTGCAGAACTCCAAGCAATGTCCTTCAAGGATTCCTACCAGAAAGCATCATGTTACTTTCCTGCTCAGCCTTCATCCAACCATTTCTACAGTCTTCAGAACAATTCTTTTAAACAATACATTTTCAAAGAACTTTTATAAGGGGGCAAATTGTCCACATGGATCATGGACTCCATGAGATGCTCTCTGGTCATGAAGCTCCAGACCAGCTGAGAGCCAACTCTACATCAGCTTCTATAGCTGAGCTCTGTCACGTCTATCAGTTCCACAGAGCAGCCACGTGGTCCTCTCCATCCTCGTCTATAAATCTCTGCAGGATGGACTTCTCTGCCTCCGAAGGCTTCAGCCTTACACAAGGCGGTGCTTCAGCAGGCGACTAAGATCCCTCCCCATAAGTACTGCTTGCTACGTCCCATATGTTTGCTGCCGAACAGACGAAAAAGAAGGAAGAAATTTGCTTACCGAAATTTCCATTTCTTTTAGTCCGTGAGGCAGCACAGCTTTCCCACCCTTAAATGATGAAACGTTATTGCTATATACCATACAAGGGTTGTGTGTGTGCTCCGGCCTTATATAGGTGGAGTCAGCCAAGACACTAATCATTTAATTGTCTACTACTGCTTGTTAACCTGTTCTCTTCTGAGTTGTACCAAGGGGATAAATCCCATATGTGTGCTGCCTCACGGACTAAAAGAAATGGAAATTTCGGTAAGCAAATTTCCTCCGTTTTCACATAAAAAAAGTTCTGTTGTAGTAAGTGGGTAGTTATCACACCACATATTTTAAGCAAATTTAGCTTAACGTGACACTTACTGATAAACAGTACAGTTGTAAAGACATCTATGATCAACTATAATTAAGCAATGTAAGTAACAAGTCCCACAGCTAGAACTATGGCCTCTGATTTTCTTAATCTTAAAGTGAAACAATATGACGTTCCCTAGTATAAAAAGAAATAAATGGCAAAGAGATAAAATACAGGTATGCATGACATTCATCTGTTGAAACCGTTCTCCTAGAGTGAGCATGACTTCACTGCTGGAACAAGACTAGGACTACTCTCATACTTTTACTATGGAAGGCAGCAATTTCTAGCTGTGCCCTTGCAACCAATGCAAAGGAAGCCAATTACGAGCCTCTCGGCGCTAATCTAATTTGACAGGCCATCAGAAGGCTGGTCATCATCCAAAGATCAAATCACTAGTCTGGCTAGTCAAGCCCAAAAATGTCACTGTACAAAAGTGTTAATAAATCAAACAGTTGAACGTGTCCTTGTGCATTCTAGAGAATGACTGCTGATAATGGAAAAATACGGAGAATTTCATTGACTCTGTTGGGTCATTGCCGGTAAGTGATCTCAGACTGGATTCTGAGTTCTGTATTGCACAGTACTGGGTACTGAGATCAAGAAAGCGAACACAGCCGGCAGTAACAGCACTAGCTGGCTGCTCTGCTGCTTGCTAAAAGCAAATTGCCAGAAGTAACCCTACAGTGCCGAGATCTCCCAGATTGCCCACCATCTGACTAAAAAAAGAAACCTGCTTCAATTTAATACATATCCATTCTCGTGCTTTAACTGGCCTAAATCTGTCGTTTCATTGCATTTAAAAGAATAAGTTATTGTCAAGCACAGGATAAAACCGAAGCTGCTAGAAATGTAACAGTATGCAAGTTTGGCCAAGGTAAACAGCAATAACAAGAGTGACAGTCATCCCAAATTTCATTTATGTGACAAGAGCTCCCTCTACAGCTCAAACTAGGGAATGACTGGCGAGTTGGTCTGGGCAGCTGTAATGCAAGTATAAAGGAGATGGAGATATATATACTTACAAATTCACACAACCACTAAAAGCGTAATTAAAATGAATAATTTAGCGATAGGTATTAATTTTATTGACCGCCCCTTCTGTTATTTACTCTGCGGCTATTTAGCCATATATCACAAGCTGTCGTTATTTGCCAAACTCCAGAATGCACATTACGAAAGGGGCTAAGGGTTAACCTGCCAGTGGATAGTAAAAAAAAAACAACCTCTTTATTTTGTGTGAGCTCCAGGACTGCACTCTCTAGGGAGGCTTGACTTCCAAATAGCTTTGGTGCAAGTACATAAAGTCATTTGTTCAGGAGAAGAGAGGAGCAGCTCTGCCAGTCAATTTTATCCCTGCAGTAAAGTAGACGTATGCCATGTCATACGAGTTCTAAAAAAGAATGATTTACTATGATTTCACATATGTGTGTGCTGCATGATGAAAAAAAAGTCAAAGACGACGGCAACACTTATGCTCTATTGATAAAATACATTAGAGGAGCTTCAGTTTTATTTTTTCATTAGCTTTTTTTGTTTCATTTTATTTATCTATTTGCAAATTATAATTTTGGTGCACAATGGGGCACATTTACTAAGGGCTTTGCTCTGGTTTTCTGGCAGACTTTGCACTTTCTTTTAGGTGAAAGCTGCTAGCATAGGTATTTAAGTACTGTCCACGCCGCTATTGTGTCGCACACGACCCTTTTGTGGCGCAGTTACACTAGCCTCCATTAGGGGGCGTTCCGGTGCTCAGTCGAACCGAGCTCCGTATTTAACATGCAAAGTTTGTCGCAAGCCCTGTGTTATAGGTGCACCACACAAAATTTGGTGAACTCTGTCGGGCCAGTGGAGGGAAGCGACAGATTCATGATCTCTGTCGCACGTTCTTAATGAATCTGTCGCACCCAGCATTATACATAGGGAGAGCACTTTTAATAAAGTTTCCGACTTTCTTAGTAAATGTGCACCTAATGTGCCCTATTACTGTCTGTATGACTCCTCCATTGTAACCACTCCCCTGCCAGTGGTTGGAGGGGTATGCAAATTTGCACACCCCTCCATCATTACCACTGACAGTGCTTGTGCTGGAGGGGCCATGCAGACAGTAATGAGAATGCGGTCAGAACAGGGCCCAAGAGGCTACGGTGGTCCAAAAGGTGTCACTTACCCATAGGAGAAAACTAGTACTAGTACAAACTTTAACAGGGTAAGTATAATATGGGTGACCATATCAGGGTATTATACTTACCCTGTTAATGTTTGGGATTAGAGGCCAACAATATACCTTTCAACTTCTAAGAGGGACTAGCGTTCTTTTCCCTAAGCCCATGCCTTTTACCCTACCTTTTCCTCCACCCCACACTGTATAATTCCCTCTAGTAACTCCCAGTCACATTTTGCCTCTGCCACTCCCCCTCATATTGTTGCCCCCTAATATTCTGGCCCCCTCATACTGTGCACCCCCACAAGCTCCCCTCTTATTGTGCATTCCCCAGAATCTCCCCTTCATATTATGCCCCCCAGTAACTTCCCTCGTATTATTCCCACCTCAACAGGCCCCCCTCATACTGCCCCCCCAAACAGCGCCCTCTTTTGCTGCTTCTGTGAACAGCCATGAAGCCGGCAGGTAGAATGACATCATCACATCGCACCTACCAGCCCTCCCATACAGAGCAGCTGAGGCAGCCAGGACAGCTGGATAGAGCCAGAAATTATGTGACTGTCCAGCTGTTTCCCGGGCTATGGATGATGTCTTTAATGAAGTATATATCAAAGTTTCGTGTTATCACCTGCTCTATTCTGTTCTGAAGAAATAAAAAATAATAATTCAAAGGCTTAGTTACGCTTTACACACTAAATGATTGTAGCCAAAGCAAACATGTCACATTATTATTGGAAACGTGATATATAGTTGTGCAGAGAGAGATTGAAAAGAATTTGTCATTTATTGATCTACATCACAGCTCCCTTTGATCTTAAGAGTCCATTGGGCAATGCTCTTAAGCGATTGACGGCTCTGTATGTATACTTATACAGGAAAGCATGTCCACTAGAACCTAAGTCCAGAAGGAGCTGTGATATACTGTAAATTTAAAAAAATGACAAGTTGTACAGACTTTTTGCACAATTTGTATATTAATATGCATACCTCTCTTTTGCTCTGTCTGTAGAGGGAGCTGCATATTCAATATGACAATATGCCCTTGAAGAAAAAAACCTTCAATAGATGCAAAAAGATGATATCTTTCATGATGCTGGAAATGATAGTTCAATAAGACATTACAAGGACATTGAATAAAACCTAAGGAGATGAAACATTCCTCTCCCACTTTCCAGACATAAGATGCTGACGCTGATGTCACCCACTTGTGAACAATCAATGTCACTAGTCCTTATCCTGTGGACCTTCCTTCTGCTCCTGGCATTTCAATCTCTTTCTCCGAGCAGGGTCACACTAATGTGATGGCTTTATCAATTCTCAGCTGATCTGCTTCAATTGTAAAAGTGTCTGTGACTGTCTTGATGCTATCTCCGCTATTTCAACTCACCTGTCAGTTAGTGTTGAATATTTGTGAATGGTCTCTTCTGTCCGTCTTTACTGTTGCTGAATGGACGGTACCTGAATCTGAAATAGGAGTTAAGAACAAAATGAAAAACCAGGCAATTAATTCTGTTGTTGTTTATGTCTTAATTCATGGTCTGCTGATTCTGAATTTCCCATTGCTCCGTTATGAAGAAGGCCTGAGTGCGGCTGTGGTAATAACTATAACTATAGGTCTTAGGTTGGCACTTTCACTTGGCACTAATTACCCTCAAGTAGTTTTCACCTTATGACATATGATCTTTATATTTAAAACTCAGCATAAATTGGGCTATGTAAACACGGTAAATGGTCAAAAAGTAAAGTGTGCACAGCTAACTGTTCTAACTTGCTTCATGCTGTGCTTTACTTTTATATTTGGTACAGTATAAAATAGGACTAGAAATCACAGCATGTATGTCAAAGAGACAGCTCTCAGATTCTTAGTTATATAGAGCAAACATTTTGCATAATGTGCAACTTGATATCCAACTTCTATTAATCAAATAACACTATATTTAGATGACAGGGCCCTTGGGATAATAGCATGCACAGAAACAAGTGTGGTGGTTCTTCTGATGGAGGACAGCGAGCTTAATGAAAATCTGTCATCGAGGTGGGCTCCACATAGTTTATAGCATCTGTCCAATGCCCTATCACACTGGAACTAGTAGGCGCTTTAGTCTCCTCAGTACATGGCTCTTCTATTTGTTAGTGCTGCATATAACTATTCTACATGACCCTACTAAGCTGTGATCAATACTATCTGATTTACACTTTACTGATCCACACTTCAAAAACAATAGGTGTGCTATGAACACAACCAGAACTAATAAAACATTAATGTCCTATATTCAGCAAAAAGAAGAGCTTGGCTTCAGTGCTTGGCTTCTGCGCCCAGCTATGAGACATATGGGAGGTTGCACCTTCTTACTTAAAAATGGACCCTGGAATAGACAATCAAAAGGTCCCATCTTCAAGTCCATCTTCCCCACCCCCAAATTCATATTCATGGCCCATCCTATGAACAGGTCGTCAATATCCATTAGCTGGAAAAATGCTGCCCTACGAACCGGCCATATCTAAAACCCTAACTGTAGATATACTTATATAGCTTTTCAGGGCCGTGGTCACTAAATATCTGCAAAAGCTCTCACTGGCTCTCATAGTTTGTTCATTATAAAAGATGGTCGAGCCAGTGTACCAAGCAATCACTTTTATCCCTTTTTTCACCCCTATTTCCTAAATTGGAAGTTCTGGCAAGTATGGCTGTCTATCCAAATGTTTGGTTGGTTAGTTTTCATTTTATAAAGTCTGATATTGGCTGTACTTGTATACTCCAGTTTATAGTTTTTAAGTGCTATGGAATATGTTAGCACTATATAAATGACAACAAGTATTATTCTGTAGTCCAGGCTCATTATCTTACAGAGGATTGTCAAACTGTAAAGTGAGAATTTTTCAGTTGACGTATCTGTAGGTAATATTTGTATATACATCACATTCTGATGACAGCTCCTGACAACTTTACAGAGTTGAGTGGCAATACATAGACGCTACTTATCTCTCCCTGTAGAACTGGTCTATTGCATATTACTGTTTGACTGACATGTAGTGCTGCCTTTAAAAAAGAGGTTCTTCAGCAACAGTAACATTTGGTACATAGTGTCTCATATACGGCAACAACATCATAAAACACACCTAAAATAAAGCGGACATTCATTTTGAAACGGTTGGGGGCAGGAAAAGAGTAGAGAGTGTATTTTCAGGAATAATTGAAAGTTTTTCAAGAATTTCAATTCTTAAAGCGTTGAAGCCATTTTTAATTCTTTTCAGAAATGAAGATTTCGGGTGATAATTGTAAACTTTAATATGCCTCATAAAACAGGTTTTATGTGCCTTTTTTGTGCTTTCTTTCTCCTGTGAATGAACAGCAGCATCTAAAGTC
Source organism: Engystomops pustulosus (assembly GCA_019512145.1). Taxonomy (NCBI): domain Eukaryota; kingdom Metazoa; phylum Chordata; class Amphibia; order Anura; family Leptodactylidae; genus Engystomops; species Engystomops pustulosus. The sequence goes on along the minus strand of CM033641.1, from coordinate 77,378,474 downwards.
TTGTATATAGTTCAGAGATAAAATATAAGGAGCTAAAGGTTAACTCTTTCCATGCATATAGAATATTCCCCTTGATGATTCAGCTCTCTGACTTGATTAGACTATCCATGGAATTAGACTTTTTATTTGCAGTAGAAAGAATGTGCAAAGTCTGACAAAAAACTGGCACACAGCCCTTAGTAAATGCGCGACTATGTAATGAATTTGGCGCAACAGGGTCTATGTCTGACTTTGCACTGTGCTATGTTCATTAGGTGCAATGGAAAGTCGCAAAACAGCATTTGTGCCACAACTGTGCCAAAACAACGCCAAAAAAAACAAATGATAAATCACTTTGGACTATCACATGCAAAAAGTGAATGCAGATTTCCCTGGATAAATTGCACCCAAAGACTTTGAAAAATGCTCTGTGCTTTGTTTATTTAATGTGATCGGGGCTTGGTTTTTGGGAAAAGTAGACATGGGGAGATATTTATCAGGGCCTTGGTGCCATGTCAGTGGCATAGAAGCCCTGAAATAATCGCAAATGCTAGCTTATTTTCTAGCAATTATTTTCCCCAATCCTCCACCTTCACGCCAGTGAAGCAGGGAGTGCGGCGGGGAGCGGGCAAGCACAGGACATTACTGTCCCCACGCCTGCGTACTCGTGAAAAGTCGCCAGCTGTGTTTATCTCTACGAAAGGCAGGGCATGGAGATAGGCGATGTGCAGAACCCCTCTGGATACATCAAGAGGCTTAAGCCTCTTTGTGTATCGGGCTGTGCCAGAGCAGTAATGGGGATATCATACACCGACGAATGAGCACCCGCGTATGATAAATAACCCCCATGGTCTCATGTGCCATGTCCCAAAATGTCCCACATTTACAAAGCCAACTAATAGGACATGTAAAGTAAGACTAGACAATGAAGTGATGCTACAGCTTTGTCATGAATCACTGTGATGAATCTGGCTCAGAATGAAGCTATTATGACTTTGCTCTGACTTTGAACTTTTATACAGTTTTATTCTATTGGCACCATTGAATTTTATTTATTTACATCTTTCTTCACATAACAGTGAGGACTTTTACAAAGAGTCCTTGAACTCTAGCAATGATATCATGTGCTCCATGTTGTCTTACCATGTGAATTAAAAGAAAACACTTCAGTATTTTACAGAATTAAAAAGAAACACTTCAATCTTTTTTCAAAAGCGTTGTAAACTACTAAGATGCATCAGCAGCGATTGTATTCAGCCCCAGGTCAAGGCTAGAACAGTGCATATGAGGAAAACGGCATTTTAACACTGGTAGCATTGTCAGGAAAAGTAAACACGAGGAAGGAAAGAGAACATATTCTAAATGTCCCATATGTTCTTTCTTTTATCGAATATTTATTAAAAAAGTGAAGGAATGAGGAGACGTGTAAAAACTGCAATTAATTCAAGATTAATCAATGGAAATGAGAAGATTCATAAAACTAAAATCACTAATAAAACGGCCAGGTGTTAATGGTAATAAAACATCACGTTCACATAAATTTTATATTTGCTCTGTTGTACATGCAATTTACAATTGTCCTCAGCATTTTTATGAGTCACGGATAAATACATTTTCCGCATCGGGGCACTTTACACTGCATTTATGTGAATTCTCAATAAAGTTCATATGATTTACGGCACTAGTAGGTTTTTTATTATTGCATTGTGAATTTTGTATGCTGCACCTTGCAGGATATAGTCATTTGCATTTATATTACAATTATCAATTGAAAAGTTTAGCATTCGGTACAAAACTTTGGCCATTGTTAATTACATACAAAACATGCAGTATCCTTCCGGCTAAGGCCGAAGGCCTGTGAAATATTAATAGATTTTAATAAAAGTACCAACCCTATTGTACCCATATGTAACAGAGAGAGAGAAAGAAAGAGCTACAGATTGCTAAAGGTAATCCTGTGGCCTTATGGCAAAATTCTCAAATGATCCCAACCTACCATGGCCACCTTAAAGGGTACGTGCCATCAGGATCACACATTTTCCCCTTACTTTCCCATAGACTTTGCAATACTAATTCCCAATCTTCTTTTAAAATTAACATTACTGGTTTCACTCACTTTAAAAACTATAGAACAGTTTACCTGGATCCCTGCCTGAGTCATGTGGGCAATTCTGCTCTGCTGTAATCATCATCATTATCTCCTCTCTGATCTGCTACTTACCCTTCCTCATGCAGCCGTTACCTGACCTGTTGGAGATCAGATGATGATGACACAGGGAATCCAATGCCCCTGTGACTCAATGCAGTTTGCAGGTAGCCAGGTATACTTTTCATAACTTTTAAAAGTATGTGGTATCTTCAATGTTAATTAAAAAAAACAATAAGTATTACAAAGTTTGTGGGAATCCGCCATTAGGGGAAAATGTGTGATCCTAATCAAAATTCCTTTTAAAGGAAATCTATCACCAGGATGAAGGATTGTAAACCAAGCACACTTACATGCAGGTGTTTGTACATGAGTCCCAGGCATACCATACGTTCAGCTGGAGAGGCAGAGGGCTGCTCAACCCTCCCCTCTCTTTAGGGACGCCTGGTACCTGGTCGCATGGTACAGTAAGGTGAAACACTTGTGCGCTCACGGTTGGGCGCCATAGGCAGCTACAGTGACAAATATCTGGCTGCAAATTGTGGGGCCGGATATCTGTCTCCACAATGTACGTGTACAAGGGGCCTTAATTGGTGATAGAACAAAGGAAATAAATCACCAGTAAGGTAGGCAATGCAGAATGTAACATCATAGTGCACGAATGTGATCCTACATCACAAGGATAATACACATTCATACTTTGAATGAGGAACTGTAACAAAAAAAAAATCCATGTAAACTATGTCATATCAATAAAAAAACACAATAAAACACCAGCAATACTCCATAGTCCAGGGGCTAGTCCAGGGGCATAACTAGGAGAGTCAGGGCCTCATAGCAGGCTTCAAATCTGGACCCCCCTTCCCACTTAAAAATATATATATTACACCCATATATTCACACACATTTATATACCAATATACAAAAACATAGAGTTTTTCACTCATACACACACATTTATACATAGGCATAAATATGCAGCATATACACATCACACATGCACACACATACAGTGCCATATACAGACTTACAGCATATATACACACATACAGTGTATACACACCATACACCATATGCACATACGGTATATACACACCACAAATATACATATATATACACAACATATAAGAATCACATATAAGTTATATACCTATTATGCTATGGCTGCTAGCACTGTAGTTGCGCCCATGTGTTAGTCCATAGCAGCTACTATGTCTGTGTCTTTGATAGTTATACCCATCGATACATATGAATAATATTCCCTAAATTTATGAAGTTAGATAGAAAAGTTTACTTTTTCACTACCTATCAATCATGAAATATTCCAAAGATACTAGGTGTAAAATGTTATCCATGGATGGTTCCGTATAATAACTATACTTGCCAGAACCTATTTGAAATCATCATCCTTATATTAGATAATCACGCTGTCATCTCCAGGGCACTGCTTCATATTACTTTGATTGAGAGTATCTCAATGGGAGTAACATTATTGGTGAATGATGATATATGACATAGCTGAAGTACAGGTAAAAAATGTGAAAAATGTAGCTTAGAGCCTGTTCACATCAGTAATGTTCACTGGGTGAATTTTTTAATAGCAGAAACAAAGGCATTAATGTGGCCATAGGCTTTATTATACAAACACACATCAAGAGAGTCATTTTGGCCTGTATACAGCTTATATAATACAGTATACAGCCAGTCCCCTACTTAAGAACACCCAACTTACAGACAACTTCTATATACAAACGGACCTCTGGTAAGTGGTAATTTACTGTGCTTACCATATATAACCGAGTATAAGCCTAGTTTTTCAGCACAAAAAAAGGTTTTACCAGGTTTTTGTGGTAAAATTAGGGGCTCGGCTTGTACTTGGGTCGGCTTATACTCAAGTATATACGGTAAATCCCAGGCTACAATAAACAGATATAAATTTAAAAAATTAGAAAAAATTAAAGGAGTCTGTAACTAAGCTTTTTTGTTAATCCTGGTTCTCATTACAATCCAACATTTTTAAAATCCAATTGTCACAGAGACCAAAAAAAAATTTGTCAGGAGTTACAACTATAAAATATGCAACTTCGACTTGAATACAAATTCAACTTAAGAACAAACCTACAGAACCTGTCTTGTACGTAACCCGGGGCCTGTCTGTACTTGGAAGTCACTAGCAAATGTAAATATATGGTGCATGCATTTGCCAGAAAACCTAAGCGTATGACTGAACAATATTGGATAAAATATAGATTGACCATTAGGACCACCAGCAATCAAAAGTGTAAGTACCCTATACATAACCCTTTTATTTATGAGATAATGCAACTGATGACCTGGTGGGGCAGGACAAAATCTTTTAACACCCTGGAAACACCAATGCTATGTCCTTGATGTTCAATTGAAATGCTACATTTGGAGGGCAGGGAGAATTTGACATTTCAAAGTGCATGAGATTTATAAGTGTAGCCTCTGTTTCAAATAATTTTGAAAATACTTTTAATTTTGACACATTTTTTAATAAATTTCTCTTCCTTTATTATTTAAAACAGAATAGCCAAGTAGCATTAGAATTATAGAAGTATGGGATAGGGAGAGCTGGAGATAAAAGCCATAGGGAGCAGGGAGAAAAAGGTCGTTTAGCGAATAGTACTCATGGACAGTGAGATTATTAATAAATGTTCTATTAAGCTAAAAACAAATATGAGTCAGTGAATGGGGGAGACAAAGGAAGGCTATAGAACCCTATGTAGTTAAAGGTTCTTTCACGCTAGTGTCCGTGGTTCAGTGATTTTTAGGCAAAAGCCTGTGCGCATATTAATTCAGTGTGGCAAAAAAAATGTGCAGTAAACAAGACCAACCAATAAATAGAGCAAAAAAGGATTCAACAGTCTTAAACAACTCCAGATTTATAGTCCAGGATCAGGCACAGTGACAAATCTGACGCAAAGAAGCGTGTGACAAAATGTGTGACACACTGATACCTCCCCAACTACATGTTTTGAATCTGAATATTTTTTTTACCTTCAAATACCCCAATAAGTTGTTAATTCATTGTAACTATATACATATAATACAAAAAAAATGCTATGAGGACACATTTCACATCTATTGTATTGGTGTAGAACATTTAACTACAATACACGAGTGTGACAATAACACAGCTATTGAGTATTTTATGCAGTGCATTGTGCCTGTTCTTGCAATTATGCCAGTGCTTGACTCATAATCTGGGACCATTCAGATAAAATTACTGGAGTGAGATAACGGAAAGAACAATAAGCAGATGATAAATGCAATTAGCTGAAAGGAATATTTTTATAGTCTTTCAAAATGGCTGTAGTAGCAACATCCTCAGTCTGTTGTTTCCTGTGCTTGGAGATATTTATAAGATTACTGATGTCATATAACACAGTCAACTCAAGGTTAGTAGCTCGACTATAAATCTAAATAACCACAGAAAGCTTTAAGTACATCTGCTGCAATAATTCAGTCAATTCAAGCCTACCTTCTACATAAATATAAGTAATGGGGTTGCAGTTAAACGAAAAGTGTCTGTTGTCTTTCCTGGGGATTGTGAATGGATTTGAGGACATGAGATCTGTGCCAAACCAGAAATAAAAGAGAATACTAATTCAGAATGACTCGTGATCTCTTTACATTTTATCATTCTTAGGAGGTTTAATCCTTGTATTGTAAAGAACCCGCTTCACTTTGCAGTGCAGTCTGCATTAGCGAAACAACAATACTAGATTCTCAGTAATTCCAGATGGTCCGAATGTATTGACAGCAGATGGAAAAATATTGGATTAAAATGAATGTCTAATTGTGTGTCGTAAAATGGATGCCAGGTGCTCCCTGACTAAATATATAAATAAATATAGGTGGAATTTATGAAGGGAGATTCCAAACTGCACTGCACTCCATGAAATATAGAAAACATATTAAGACTCTAATTTACCACATATGGCAAAAATGATGATACTAGGCCAAAAATGAAATGAAGTACGGGAAAATATGCAAGTAAATAAAGTTATAAACTGTCTGCAAATACTAAGTAAAATCTACTATTTGCTTCTAGCCCCATTACAGTCATCGAAAACATTTGTCATAATAACAAAATTCCCCCAAACTAATACAGGCAGTCCCCTACTTAAGAACACTCGACTTACATACGACCCCTAGTTACAAACGGACCACTGGATATTGGTAATTTATTGTACTTTAGTCCTAAGGCTACAATGATCAGCTCTAAGAGTTATAATAGGTGTCTGTAATGAAGCTTTAGTGTTAATATTGATTCTTATGACAACCCAACATTTTTAAAATCCAATTGTCACAGAGACCAAAAAAGTTCTGTCTGGGATTACAATGATAAAATATACTGTTCCGACTTACATACAAACTCAACTTAAGAACAAACCTACAGACCCTATCTTGTATGTAACCCGGGGACTGCCTGTACCGCCGATCTAATTGCAATTCTACTGCCAGCCCAAGCCCTAATATGGTAAGAATTTTTCTTTCTGGTTAATAATAAAGCTGTATCTATCTAAAAATTGTAAAAAGCGGGCAGCACTGCAAGGTTCCAAATTCAAAAGTTTGTGATCTTTATTGAAAAGGTGGCGGTGTTTTGGTGTAGGACACCTTCATCAAGCCCTCTATCTATCTATCTATCTACAAAAATGATGAAAAGGCAGCACAAAAAAATGAGTGAAAAAACGGTGGTTTAATCCATAAAAGACGACGTTTCGGCTCGTAAGCCTTTCTCAAGTGAGGTTACAAGAATGAGTGAACATATATATACTCTATCTGTGCAGTATAGTAATTAATACAAAATTCACAATAAAGTGCATAATCGACAAAGTGCAGTGCTTCCTTTTAGTACAATCAAAAAATACATGATTACAACATGTTTGAAGGCATATAAATACATGATTAGATATTATGAAAGTGAAAAACAGTTCAAAAGCCTTTTAACAAGGTACAGGCGGTCCCCTACTTAAGGACATCCGACTTACAGACAACCCATAGTTACAGACGGACCCCTTTGCCCACTATGACCTCTGGTGAAGCTCTCTGGATGCTTTACTATAGTCCCAGACTGCAATGATCAGCTGTAAGATGTCTGTAATGAAGCTTTATTGATAATTCTTGGTCCAATTACACCAAAAATTTTGAAACTCCAATTGTCACTGGGGCAAAAGAAAAAAAATTGTCTAGAACTTCCATTATAAAATATACAGTTTCGACTTACATACAAATTCAACTTAAGAACAAACCTCCAGACCCTATCTTGTATGTAACCCGGGGACTGCCTGTAATTAATATGTGTAAAGTGCAGGTGCTTGTTAAAAACATTACCGGGGCATGGGTAGGCATACTTCCAAGCATGGAGCCGTCAAACACGGTTTGTAAACAAAGGTACTGCGCATGCTTGCACTATCCGGCCAAGGGTGTCAATCAGTCACGCAAACGTACAACTCTAACAGGAAGCCTAAGCTTCCATCTTGGGTGTGGGCAACCAACCACCCGGTATAGACATGCGCAAATGCTGGAATATGATAGCATGCACCATTTTAATTGAGGGCAACCAGCAAGTATAGCGTGTATAAGGTAAGTATATAGTATGGTAGGAAAACCAGCCTGGTCGAAGGGTGGTGGTGTCAACCCACTAGTGGGAGGCACTCCCTCACCCCCTGGAATATATGTGGAATGATGATCCAGCGATGGACAACAACACCCACTTAAATCCAGAGTCGCCGCAACAGGGGTAACCTAGCAACATATGAATACATTTATTGAAAAAACATACCTACATGCAAAAAAGTAAAGAGAATTAAACAGGGTGCTTAACTGTGTCCTTGTCATAGTGCGAGTATGTACATGAAATAAACAAAGGTTATTTGAATACAAAGAATGGTTTCGCCATCCCGTCCCGGATATGTGTCACATGAACTTCTTCCATAAAAAGGTGAGTTCTATGAAGGAAAAAAAGACAAGTATAAGTCAAGGGAATACATTGAATTATTTCAATAAATACCTCAAAATATATTGAAGAAGAACGGAGAATCAAGAAAAAGAGCATATTAATGGGGGGAACAACCTTCAACATAATATATGCGGTATATAGTATGCAAACAGTGTAGAGTATATTATATTGGGTCACATGTCTAATCCACAAGTTGGATATTAAATCACATTTAGTTTAAAATCTACATTGAGACCGTGGGGTTTAAGGCTTCCTAATTTGTGTATCCACTTCAGTTCTTTGATCTTAAGAAGACGTTCGCGATCACCACCTCTCCTCAGAGGGGGTACATGATCGATAATTCTAAACTTCAACTGCCCCTCAGTGTGTCCCATTTCCAGAAAATGTTTGGACACTGGTAGATCTTTGACACCCTTCCGTATTTCTCTATCTATCTATCTATCTATCTATCTATCTATCTATCTATCTATCTATCTATCTATATATCTATCTAATGGACCCAAGCTTCATCAGAGACAGAAAAGTCCTAAAAAGATTATAAAACATTTAAAGAAGACAGGTGTCATTTTGTATAATTGGATCACATCTCCTCTGGTGGCCTCAAGATATGTAAGTGTGAATCTGATGACATAAAGTATTTTTAAGAACTCCCTGTCTCCACACTCCTTTCTGTCTTTGAGCTCATGCAATATCTTAATGAAGTTCCTGGTTCCTGCCTCTAATACCCCAACACATCCTCTACTTCTACCTCATCACGGGCCCAAAATAATGAACACAAGCGTCACCAGAACCAGAGATAAAGATAATAACAAAGATAAGTCAGTAAAGAAAACATACATTGATGTGGATAACTGGATCCTCATCACATCTCATCTGGTCGGCTCAAGGTAGGTAAGTGTGACCCCGATGCAGTAATGTATTTTTTAAGAACTCCCTCTTCTTTCTCTACACTACTTTCTGTCTTTGAACTCATGCAATATGTCAATAATGTACCTGGGTCCTGTCTCTAATACCCCAATCCGACCTCTATTTCTACCTCATCATTAGCTCCCTGTAAAACTCTAAGTGGAAGCCCTTTTTATTCTCTACATCTATTAGAGCCTTACTGTAGGTTTCTAAAGATGGATCCAAAATAAGTTCACCTGTTGCTTCAAAAGTTTACAATCAAACATCCCATTTATAAAGTTTTCCTCTGGTTCATTGTGAAAAAATGGTGCAAAAATAGTGGTAATGATTGCAATCAGCATTAGTTAGAGTAATGGTTAGAACAGCAATACAAGTGCTGCTTTTCAGCTGTATTTTCTTTTATACTTGACCCCAATACTTTCTCATTTTTTATTGACGTTTAGGAGACATAATGACTTTACTGCCTTTCACGAGAAGCCTTTGTGGCTGTCATCTCTGCCATAAACATAGAAATAAAGATTTTGTTTAGGATTTATAGAATTATAAACTGAAAAGTGGACCCATTACTTTAAAACATTCCATTTCTGTAAATGCCTTTAATGCAGGCAGATCCAGTTACTCCTCTCTCTGATACCGTGTAATATGTTGCTTACAAGAATAAAACTCCACGTCTCTAAGCTACAGCAGCAATTATTGTTGAGACTAATGGATTAACGCACGCATCATGAGTTCTAGATCTTCTGACTTCTAAGGCCCCTTCCACACTTGCGTTGCATTTCACGTCAGAGTTTGATCAGGGTGCGATCAGTTTTTGGTCAGTGAAAAACGCGCATTTTGCATCAGAGTGCAATCAGTTTTCAGTCAGAGTTTGTTCAGTGTCTCAGTTTTTCACGCGCGTTTTTGATGCAATTTCAATGCAATTTCAATGCGTTTTTCACGCGCAGAAAACGCGCGTGAAATGGACTCAGGACTGAGCTCTATCTTTTCTATGGCAATTGATGCGTGAAAAACGCATTGCACTTGCATTGCACTTGCAAGTGTCTCAGAGTGCAATGCGTTTTTGATGCATCTCCATAGACTTGTATGGTGTGTTTTTCACGCGCGTGACTTGCAAAAGTAGAGCATGTCGAGATTTAAACGCGCGTAAAAAAAAACGCGCGTGTGTGCGTGAAAAAAAATGCAAGTCTGAAAAGACCCATTGATTACAATGGGTCAGAGTGCAATGCAAGTTCTGCGCGTCAAAAGCACGCGCAGAAAACGCGCATGAAAAACGCAAGTGTGAAAGGGGCCTAAGTGTGATCAGTGACTGATTAGTTGCTTATTGCAACATGTTTATTTCCCCTGGGTTCATCGCAGACACCTTCCATTCTTAGCCTCAAAATGCAGCAATAACTGCGGAACATTATTATCATCTTGGTTAATTTCGTATTTACTTAGTGTGATGAGATTGCTTTTCCCCCTCTCATGCTTTACAGAAGTTGCATTCTCAATGCAAGAGACTCTCAGATGTGCTTCACTATGCTGTTTGACAGAAGCTCCGGCACTGAAGTGCTTGGAAAATGTCTGACCGTGATTACATCCTGGGTGACCGGCAACAGGCCAAGCTCAGAGCAGTAACAGCTCTCTCATTAATAGCTTGTAATGCCCATGAGATGGCCAGGCTAAAACATATCAAATAAAAGAACATGCTTTTACTATATTCCCTCTGCTCTTCCTTAGGAATTTTTTTCAACCTGATTGCTTTTGAAAACTAAATTTAAACAAAAGAGCCCTAAGCGATACTTTGTTGGCATCAGTGCAACAATCCACATGGCAGATAGGAGAACACTATGAAAAAAAAATTTCATCACATAGGAGATACTTTCAAAATATAGTACAAAGGGGGTGATTAGGGTTACCCAAAGATAAAAGTCAGTTTTTGTTATTACTGAATTCAACCACAGGAACCCTATCTTGCATCCCTCCAAAATGCATCCCTTCAAAGTGCATCCCTCCAATGTGCACTTGAGAATAGTCTGCTGCTCAGCAACTAACAGCTATCCTTGCTGCATACGCATACACTCATGTGTGCATTCTTTTTTTTAATGTCTATATGGCCTCCGTTGATCCATTTTTTTGGTCACATACACTAGAAATAGTGCTGGTTTGCAAAAGTTAGATGGGTTAAAATTAGCTTTATTGTGTAACATCATTAGGAGATTAAAATTTGAGAACTTCCTTTCATGAGCAAACCCCTTTAATTGCAGTAGTTTTTCTGATATGCAAATGAGTAAACAATTTTCTGAATTGAATAGTCATGCTTTCTCTAGGCTGCCAGTGACCCACATCTCCTTATTTTGATTGACAGCGTTGTGTCTATTCATATCTCGTCTGAGCAGACAGGAAGTCCTCTCCCAGTCTACTTCCTGGCCATACCAGAATGCTGCTTCTTTCACTGCACGGTGTATTGAGCAGTGATCACTGTATGGGAAACTGCACATTTTGTCACCATTTCACACATCCAACAGTGTATGAGGCCACGTAGCAGTGGGCAGAGCCTCACACATCAGTGGGCCGAGCCAATATAGACAAGGGCAGAAAAAGGTTGAGGAACGGTTTGTCTGTGGGAGTAGGCAAATTTAAGCTGGGATGGCTGCACTGCTCTTTTGAATAGTGGGGGTGGGGGAGAGTAAGGTTTATTGCATAGCATTAATACAATAAATACATTTCGCAATTAACAATACATCAATCTGCTCAACTCTAAATGGGGAGTTGACTGCACATGTGCATTCCCACTCTCCATTTGGCCTGTTATATTTTAAGATAGGTGAAGGTCCCAGAGGTATCCTGTAAAAAATAGGAAGTATGCCAATGAATTTCTGTGCACAAATACTGAACCGTATCTTGCATCAAGATAATTTATCTTTTATCAAACTTTGTAAACATACAATATTTTTATTTTTACATCTTCTAGAATTTAGAGAAATGCAGCTGAATTTCTCCAAAAAAATAAAAACTTGTCAAAACATCTCAATATTAAATATTAAAAAATGTCCATCTGTTATCATGTCACCTTTCGAATGCTCTCCCCCAGAGGAAGCTTCAGTATTGAGCGACTCAATGTTTTCTCCAGTGAGTATAAAGGCCAAGACATACGAGTAGCAGGGAAAGAAACAAATCCTTATCTAAAGGAATGCGTACAAAGTGGAATTACACAAGAAACACCAAATATGGTATTGGAAAGTTTTCCATTAGTGCAAACATATGTGTGTTGAAAGAAATGTATACCTACTGCCCAGTACATTGTGTTCCTAGATATTATTAAATGTGGTTGTAGCTTGTCCAGCATCTATTTATTACAATTACTAAATACATGTTTACTAAGATACAAACTCATTGTATGTCTACATAAGAAAAGATCAGACTTTATGTTCAGAGCTTTAACCCTAACCTGTCTGCTCATGAAAAATCACTAGCTGCTGACCTATTTAGTCCTTTATTCATACATGTTGGATAGAATTGTAGCGAAAAACATGAGGAAGCGGATTGAAATAGGAAAATAGAAGAAGCAAGATATGTCATAGCCAACACTGTGGTCCTGCAGTCATATTTTGTATTTTCATCCACCTCCTTAGAGAAATAAGATTAAAATATAATCAATTCCAACACCTGCATTCTGTGCCGGGGAGACACAGATAACAGAGAAAAGATGTTTTCCAATGCAGCTGCACACCTGTCTAAATCCCCATAGCAGGGCAGGGTTTGGACAAAGCTGAAAGAGAAAGGCGTACGCTTCCACAGTCTTTACTGATTCTTTTAATGGGCTTTGATGGGTTTCATTTAACCACAGAAGAAATGTGCAAAAGCATTTTTATTTGGAAGTAATTGAAAATATGTTTTTCAGCCACATTACCGCCCCTCTCCCCTCAGATTCTCTTTATTTTCAGAATTAACTTCCAGATGCAGGCGTCGTACGTGCCAATACTGGCATCTAGTGTCGAGAACGCAAAACTGTGTTCAGTAAAGTTCAATGATTTTTATCACAAACTTCATGTACAGTACAGCAGCCACAATGCAGATTAAAAACGCCCCAGAGCTTGCTCAAATGGCTCATGCGGCTTTTTACAGCTTGTTCCAGTCACCTGAATCTCACACAGTGCAAAGCACTGTAAACACAAAGGATTCTGGGCATGCAAAATGTAAATGCTAATGAGCGCATAAAACAGCTACTTTTGTTTTCTACACAGCGGCGCGGCTCTGTTTATTGGATTTGCACATTCTACAGGCTGAGCAAAACAAGCTGTGTAATGCAGCATGCCAGTAAAGCCTTTAGGGAAATCCATATGAGACAAGCTCAAGAAAAGGCAACCAAATGCCAGTAACAGACATGTCAAATCTGAAAGATTTTACCCAGTCTCACTTACTGGAAGATATTTTCATCCTTCTTCCATGCAATCACTCTGGTATACTTCAAAGGAAATTGGCTGTTTGAAGTCAGACCACTTTCTTATGACAATGGCACCTGAGCTCAGTTATTCCAACAAGTCTTTGTAATGTCTTGGAGGATCCGATTTTCCATTCCTGACCTGAGAATAGTGCTAGTCTTGCAGAGTTTTAATAATCCACTGTAAAACATGTTAACTAGTCATTTCTCCTACCTTTGTGCCAAATCCTTTATACTTTGCATACGTATCCACACAATATCTTTGTATTAATAGTACAAAGCCAAAAAAGAATGGCACCAGATGTTTGCGAATAAGACCCCAGGCTATCCGTAAAAGCAAGGTTGACTTCTTTTTTATCCGGTAACTTTGCTTTTTATAGTAAGATGTGACATTAAATAGCTGTGCAGCATGTCTGATTTTCGCTGCCAAAGTAATGTAATTGAGCTATAAAATACTTGTGAAAATATTTAATCTGCAGCTGTGCCCAGAATGAGCATTTAATAGTCGATCATTTTCAAGATAAAATACACCTTTAAGTCCCAAAGGAAATAAACAATGAAGAAATCGAAATGCAGACTGATGTAAGATATTGATTCATTGGAAGACTGAAAATTTACATTGCAGTGGTGTTACAGACCTCGATGGCAATAAACTTTATTACATACAGCTACACACCTGTGTATATAAGTGTGATGGTTGGGGTCGATGATGGTGGGGGCTGACTTTTCCAGCAGAAATGTATGATGTACATTATCTTGACAAGGTCATGAATTCTCATGGACCCTAACATTTCGTGTTGAAAAACATGATCGGGATATTAATATCATGCCTTGTGGATGCTAGTCCCATGGAGTTATTTTACACATGCCAATCTCACGGAAGTCTATGACTGTATAGCAGAAGAAATGCTTGACATACACTGTGTGCATGAAAGTGGCATTTAAAAAATATGGATTTTACATAATATATAATATATGCTATTTAGGCTTCAAGTACATAACCATGGTTTTCAGTTGTGTGTAGTCTAGCCAAAAATATTCCATGCACATTTTTTGAAGATGAAACTTTCGGATCCATCTTCACATATTGATTCACCCATTGATTCTCGGCACAGATGAGAATCACCAATATACAGCTATGTGCATTCAATCTTACAGACAGTAGTGGATTACTATATAGGAGGTTTGGATGGTAGCCCGGGCCCAAGTCTTCTATTGAAGACCGGGCACCAAATTTGATACCGATAAGGAGCTTCACCCATGTTTCTGCTCTCAATACACGTGTACTCATTTCAGGACCTTTGAAGGCTCTCCAAAGATCCTGAAACCAAAGATTGAAAGCAGCAGGAAGGATGCATCCTCCATTCCCCAAGAAGCTGTTTCTAGTACCATATGTAGAAAGGGATTTCCATACTTGTAGGGTTTATAATATCCATACAGCCCAGGGCCCATGGTAGTCTTAATCTGCCCCTGCTTACAGATATAGTTGTATAACCCACTTGAAACCTCTAACATCTTGACACTGACAGGCAAGTGTCTTTTGTCGCCGGGTAGAAGTCTTTATACAGGTGGGGAGCTATAAATGTGTTCATTGTAACATTGTAAGTATAATCTACAAACAAAATCATCACATTTTGGTGTTGTGGCATGCAGAGTATACAACCGTTTAGGCCAATTGTGAAGTCTATGTTGGGCTTTAACGTGCAGTAGGTTTTACAAAATGTTTAATGGGGGATAATGTGAATTTTTTTATACACTGTTGTCTTGATGATGCTAGAAGAAGTTTGTATACAGGTGTGATCACTTCAGAGAGCGTTTCCAAAATGATCTGTTGCCTAGTCGTGACCGGTACCCGACTACTTGTACCCAAATAGACTTCATAGAAAAGAAGAATGATTCTATGTCATTCTAAATGCTACAGGTAATAAAACAGGTTAAAAAAAGACAACATATTTTACCAAAAAGTACTAAAAGTTAAAACTTTTGTTTTATGCATTTTAAACTGAAGTAATTTATGATTCCATGGATTTCCCTAAGGGGCATTTGCACTTACTACATAGGAATGTAACTTCTGGGTTGATCTCATTGATCCCAAGAAGGTTTGCTTTAGTTTATTTCTTGATCACATCAAAGAACTGAGCAAGGTGCCCAATTCTATATGTGGCACCTCATACCCTTCAAATATTATGGTAAATTACAATACTCCACAATTGTTCAATAATGGGAAAGCTACTTAAAGGGGTTTTCCCACAAAGAAAAGTTAGGCCCTTTCCACGGGATAGTTCCTAACTTGCTGATCAGTGGGGGTCTCAGTGCGGAGACCCCCGCAGAAGGCTCCGTCAGACCCTTCGTCGCTCCTCAGCTTAATGGAGCAGACGGCCATGCATGACCGTTCTGCTCCATTTATCTCTATGGAGCTGACAGAAATTGACGAACACCGCTCGGACCCCTCGTTTTCGCGATCTGCGGGTGTCTCAGCACTGAGACCCCCACTGATCAGCAAGTTAGGCATAACTTTCCTTCATGGGAAAACCCCTTTATATATAACAATTTTACATAGCTACAGACAGACCAATTTATTACCTTTAAGTTTATTGCTGTCATGCAGGTTCATACAATATTAGAGTATGAGTGCTTACAGGTCCTGGGGAGGAAAAAAATGTTTGTTTAAATTGGTTAGTCAGGTTTTAAGCTCTTTTAAGAATCACTGTATAGTTTAAGATGATTTTTCTTAAAATTCAAAATTTATGAATTAGAGGGTTTTTTAGAGCCAGTTTTGCAGTACAGTTTCCATACTTAAACAGTTCTGCAATACTGACAAAATGTGTTGTTCTACATTTGTCTCATGCCCATAGAGGTGTCTGCATGTCAACAATCAATGTCCCTACCGCCATCCTTACAGCAGCCGTCTCAAAATCCATGCTCAAAGGTCAAATTTTAACAACTGTCTCTAAGCAATTTTGGGCATTGCTCATTCCGTTACTTGAGCTTTGTTGTTAAAATCATTTCAGACCCTTTTTAACCTCACAGGAACTGAAAAGAACAGCGCCAATCATTCTGGATACAATGTTCTTCCCCATGACAGCTTTACTGAATACGTACTGAGAGTCTAGCTAAATAAATTGCACTTTTAGGTATCTGAAGTATCTTTATGAAGTGTATTCTCTGGTGACAAAGCCAACCGAGTCGCAACTCGACAGAGACAACAAGATTGGATTGCAAGTGGTTAAAAAGATCTGGGACTGCTTTATCCATCTTGTATTCATTGTTTCCATTTCTTGGACATACTCCATTCTCTCCTCTTCTCCTTATGGCTATCTGTCACTAACATAACAGTGGAAATGGCATGGAAGCAGCTGAGGAGAACAGATTGATCCATTCATGTGCTCTTAGCTTTCTTCCTTCAACAGAACAAAAATCACACTATAATGCTTTATTAAATGTGAAAAGTAGCAAAGGAGGAGGTCTGAGTCACAGTGACCTCCATCATGAAAGAAAAGTAGTGAGAGAGGTGATGATGGACATGTTCTCAAATTGCCAAAAGACGTTATGACAGAATAAATGCGTGTGTTACTTCTTCATAATCCTAAGTGTTGCTTCTCAATGAGCAGTCTTCATGTGTCACAAGGCTCTTATCAACCCATTAGAGCCACAGCAATAGGTCATGAGAAGCAGTCATTTTAGTAAACATCTCTCATTAATGTGAGTATCAGCTCAGCTATATGTAAGAGATAGACATATTAGGACAGAACATCCAATGGTGCCATAGAATGTGAATATTAATTAAATCTATAACATCCATAGGGTCTAAAAGGTGACAGTACTGTGCATGGACCTGTCTTTGGTTGGCACAAGATTCGGTGCAAGATTTAAACATCTCTCATCTATGTTGCCCATTGGTTCTTCCCTTCATCCCCACACACTAAAAATAAAACTTACATACTTACCTTGGTCTGCAGCTCTTGGTGTATGCGCAGTGATGCAATGAAGCCACTCTTGTACATTCCCGCTTCACTGCGCGTCCATCGTACTTGGCCCTGGAATTAATGAGTTTCTGGTCTGTAGTTTACATTTATCGGCCTCTATAAAAGTGATTGGCTCAGCCTAAAGCCCCTTTCACATTGTTGTTGTGGGGAAGTATATCTGGCTGCGAGTTTGTGGTTGGATATACTTCCCCGTAGACGGCTATGGCACCCATTCGCGGCATGGTGCACACACACGTGTGTCACCATAACGTACCATGCACAGGAAAAAGATAGAGCTCTTTCTTTTCCAGTGTTTGTGGCCAGGCTCAATGCCGCATCATGGCTCTCCAGCGCATTCCTGTATGCTCATCTGGGTTACAGCCAAAGAAGTGCTAGTCAACAAAATAACAAGTGATCAAAGCTTATTTAATGCTCTGCTGCAGGGCATTTCATTACTGGAGGAGGGCTGCATGAGGAATATTATTACTGGTGGAGGGCTGCATGGTGCATATCATTACTGGGGGAAGGCTGCATGGGGCATATCATTACTGGAAGAGGGCTGCATGGGGCATTTAATTACTGGGGGAGGTTGCAAGGGGTATTTCATTAGTAAGGTGGGGCTGTTGGGTATTGCGTAAGTGAGGGAAGCCAGATTAGCATTTCATTACTGAGGGAGGTTGTCTCCAATGCATTTCCCACCCTAGGCTTATACTAGAGTCAATACGTTTTTTCCCAATATTTTGTGGTAAAATTTGGTGCCTCAGCTAATACTCTGGGCGACTTATACTTAAATGTATTTTTATTGTGATTTTTTGCTGCTTTAATAAAGGGGTTTTCTTGCTTTTTTCACTAGTTCCCTTGGGGGTATAAAAATAATAGTATAGTAAAAAATGCCATTTGTTGACAGTATTATGCTGACTGTAACAATATGGATATGTGTTGTGTTCTGCATTCCTCACTTTTTGGGTTATTTCAGTTGGAGTTCTCATCTAACGTGACTACTTACCATGCCAAGTGTTTTGTCACATTCACTTCTTTTGGAATGTGATGTTCTGATTTGATTGTTTTCTCTTAAATAAAGAATGAAAAAAAATAAACAAGTTACACTCACCTCCGGGGCAACTACGGGGCACCTTCCATCACTGCCGTTCTCTGTTTATATACAAAGTCTCATTACAATGTGGTGTAGATAGTGCGCCCAATCGCTACAGCCTACGTGCTGCAGATAATGGCTGCAGTAGACGTGCGGCTAGCGATTTTTCGTCACCTCTGAGCTTCTGGACTGGCTTTTCCATAGAACTATATTGCAATCTGACATCCTCTTCTTCTCCATCACGTGCTTCCTGCAGATAGGACACTTTAAATTGCATTGAAACTACTTGTTGCTGCTAAATTATCCACCAAATAATGACTTACTTTTTTATTAATCATTAGTTCCAGCTTTATCCTCACATAAAACAAGCTTCTTGTTTAATATCATTTTCAGGATTCAAGTAGTAGGTTATTAAATTTATTGCACTCAATCCATGATTGCTGAAGAGCCTGCTTCCCTAGTTACTCTTTCATAGAAGACTCTGTATTTCATTGCCATGCAGTGTTTGGCACCACCCAGATGGCACAAAAACTTTTTCTATCAAAGTCTCGATCCTAATGTAAATGAAGTATATGCTCCTTGCACAGAACAGTCAGACTCACAGCTATTATCACCCCAAATACAAACATTATTCCCTCACAGTCTGAATAACAAGATTTGATATTGTGAGAGTCACATATTGTGCTCCTGAAACAAAGTGCTTGTGCATCAGGCCAACTTGAAACACGTTATATAATCCAGTAAAGATAGAGCACAGCATCCTAATGTGAGAACAGTGTGATAAATCCCATTCCACCATTACATCCCCTAGCCTAGAGACACTGAAGCACAGAGAAGTTTATTTAATGAGAATGTAACTTGTATTATTTAGGGCATGTTTAAACAGCAAACCATAATGCAACTAAATTTATATAGCATCTGCACAGCGTTCTGACGATTCTGAGGGTAACTTTTTATCCTGTCATTCCCAGTAAAAAGATCATTAAAGATCCAAAATGAGCCAGCTGTGATATTTCGTGATTGAAGCCGAGTCTTTGGTAGTGACAAATGGAAATGTATTTACCATAAATTATAATCCCACACAGAAGCGCACACTAGGTGTTTTAAATGCAGCTTTTGGCTACTCTGGCTACGATTATATATCTACTTTCATAGCTACTCTATTAGATAGTGTTTAGCTACTCACTGCTCAACCACTTCACTGCAGTTAAAGGAAATCTACCATTTAAACTAAAAAACACCTACACATACTTACCTACGCTCCTCTTCAACTTGACCCCAGGGTGTCCTTTGCTAAGCTTGAAAACAAACTTATTATCAGCTCAGATGTCCGGCGCTAATTCTGCTAATTATGCACACCCCCGGACCTCCCTCTCCCATACTGAGAGTGGGAGGTGACAACATGCGAGATGTGTTATGTCACAAAGGGGACGTGCATAATTAGCAGCGCGGAGTGCCAGACATATCGTCCTCCCACTCCAGCGTGCTAATTATAAGTTTCTTTTCTAGGTGATCCCAGGATGTCAAGATTAAAGAAAAACACTGCCGGGTTTAAGATGAAGAGGAGCGTATGTATGTGTAGGTGTTTTTTAGTTTTTTTAAATGGTAGATTTCCTTTATCCACTTCTTTCAAAAGGCAAAGATATAATAGTGGTTCATAGTAAATTTTACATTCCAATTTTTAAAAGAAAGAATGGAAAGTACTTAGGAAATATGTAAAACAAATACAGGCTGTCCCCTACTTAAGAACACTCGACTTACATACGACCCCTAGTTACAAACGGACCTCTGGATATAGGTAATTTATTGAACTTTAGTCCTAGGCTACAATCATCAGCTGTAACAGTTATCAAATTTGTCTGTAATGAAGCTTTAGTGTTAATATTGATTCTTATGACAACCCAACATTTTAAAAATCCAATTGTCACAGAGACCAAAAAAGTTCTGGCTGAGGGTTACAATGATACAGTTCTGACTTACATACAAATTCAAGTTAAGAACAAACTTACAGAACCTATCTTGTATGTAACCCGGGGACTGCCTGTATTTCCATCTAACACATTAAGTAATATAACTTGTGTGGTCAAAAAAGATGTACCTCTTCCAATTTAATTTGGAAACTTGGAGTGAGATTTATCAAGGCTTGCATGCCAAGTCGCAATTGCTGGCAAACGTCCATCAATTGCAACCACTTCCCCATTACACGAGGTCGATGCACCAGCGTTTGATAAAAGCAAAATCCTTAGAACCAATTTTTCTTAATTGAAGGAGAATTATATTCCCAACTTTAAATACAGTGTTCAGAATAAATCCTTGGATCAACACTTCATCTTTAAAATTATAGTATCTATAACCTGTAATATTGTTATAGACGCCTTTACCTGTTTTGAACTCCTACCCATTAGTATGCAATACTGTAGTATGTACTAGAGAGTAAACAATAGTTTATTTTTTTACTTTTAGTACAGTTTACCCCAAATCAAACAAAAGTAAAAATTACTTTAAAAAGGGATCAATACTCATACCTATTCTTCACAAAACAATTTTTGGTACCCCAAACTAAAAATTAGGACTGTGAAAAGAGCCAAACTCTGACCCTAGTGTTCAGTGAGTTGATTCAGGTAGACAACTCTGGTATTTTTTCTGGAGGACAAATTGTGCTATAATAAAATGTGTATATGTATTATTCTAATTTCTGCTATGTCCCATTTTGTTGATTTTTGTGTGCGGTCAAATAAAGTAGTCACCCATTCTCTCTGAGGTAAAACTTTCTGCCGTAGGAACATTGGTTCATCTTTACAATCTGTTCTTATGTGAGGGTGTAAATTTGTTACAAAGGCCAAATGCTATTTGGATTTCCTGAGATCTGTAGGTCAGCTGGCTGCCAAATTTACAGTTTGTTCATTAAATTTACTCATTGACATTTAAATGACTCGTAGTTTGTGTACTGAGGGAATGGTACATGAATCAGTGGAATGTTTTCTATGTAATGTGCTATATGTATATTATTCAATAACTACTTGTTGACCGCCTGTCAACTAAATATATCAGTCCGGCAAACAAGCAATTCTGCAATGATGCTTTCAAATGTGCATGCAATGTCTTGCATGTACTTTAGTAAGACAAATTACTGCAATTAAGGTTTGGTTTCCCTTTAAGAGAAGATTAATTTGAAGGCTCCCTTACATGCATATACAATTTAAAATGTTGCATCTTTAGGGCATCATTGGGTGTCCATTATTATTCATTTTGTAAAGGACATCTACCATCAAAATCAGGCATTTACTCATAGATGCAGGTACCGTGACTTCTTATATTTTTCATCCATGGCCTCCTTCCTTCTAAAATCAACATTTACAGTTATGCTTAAGATCCTGAAGGGCTCTGGGGGTTGTTAACAGAGCCCCTCTGTGACCCTCTGTTCTCCCTCTCCCCCTCTGCTTCATCAGCACTTCACACCTTCCTCTGCCAGATGTAAACTCACACAGAAGAGGAAGTTTTAGCACACAGTGGAAGGGAAAAAGTGTTCCCTGCACATCTTAACAGCCTGCCAACCTGTAGTACATAGGGTCTCTGCTAACAACCCCAGAGCCATTTTGGCTCATTAGCATAATTGTAAAATGTGATTTTAGAATGATGAAGGCCATGGATGACAAAAAAGAGATTACTACAGTCACGGTTCCTGGATCTATAAGTAAGTGCCTGGTTTATCACACTGGATTTTGATGGTAGATTTCCTTTAACTCTTATGCTACTGTAAAATAGCTGAATACAGGCGGTCCCCTACTTAAGGACACCCGACTTACAGACAACCCATAGTTACAGACGGACCCCTCTGCCCACTGCGACCTCTGGTGAAGCTCTCTGGATGTTTTACTATAGTCCCAGACTGCAATGATCAGCTGTAAGATGTCTGTAATGAAGCTTTATTGATAATTCTTGGTCCAATTACACCAAAAATTTTGAAACTCCAATTGTCACTGGGGCAAAAGAAAAAAAATTGTCTAGAACTTCCATTATAAAATATACAGTTTCAACTTACATACAAATTCAACTTAAGAACAAACCTCCAGACCCTATCTTGTATGTAACCCGGGGACTGCCTGTAATTGAAGATTGGACTGCAAGGGTTTTACTTAAACTAGTTTAAGGAGGTCTCATGGGAGTAAATGATTTAAAGCTTACCAAACTCAGGACCAGGATTTATTTTAAATGAACTATATTGTTACAAGGTTTGAAGGCTGAGTTGTTTTGTGATAAGTTTTGTGTGTCATTGAAATGTTCTACTTTCCAGGCAGATAGTGAGACCACCCATATAACCTGATAACTAATGGCTCATTCACACTGCCATCTGCGGGGCCGTACATGCGGCCGCAAATTTGCGGCCCCATGTACGTCCCCATAGACGGCAATAGCGGCACGGCGGGGATCCGGCCGTGTGCCGCTATTTCCTATGGAGGGAGGAGGGGTCACCTCCTCCTCACCTCCAGCACAAGGCGGTATGCGCGCACGGCGGGCATACCGCGTGTGAATGTACCCTTACATTTCCCCAATGTTTTCTTTATGTTGGCCTACTTTTTATGCATCCTCTCTTTTCTTTAGGATGTTAGGAGTCTTAGAACTTTATGTGTAATTTTTCATGTTTTCATGAAAATCGCCAAGACGTTTTGAGGGACCTGCTTGGGTTTCAAGTGACTTTGAGCAGCTATGAATTGACCCAATTTAGAAACACTTCAACCTGTGTAAAACAACTTTTGAGCTGATGCATGCTCAGTAGGTCACAGCAGGGTCCTGTCTCAAGCTGAACCTAAAGGCCCACATTTATCACTAGTGCAGTCTGTACTATGTGCAGTTGCATGTGGAGTGTGCATAGTGCAGCAGATTATTCAAAACTGGCGCACGGTCTTCATTAATCTGGCGCCCCCTTCCCCCACTGGTCAGGAAGTGTACACCATTTTTTTGCATATTTTTTTTGCATATTTTTTCAGTTTAGTCAGACACAGTGCAGTTGTGACACAAAAGTGGCGCAGACGCATGATAAATACATGTGCAGTCAGATTGCAAGTTCTTTTTAATGTTCTTTTAAAAGTCAGACAGAAAACTGGTGCAAACGCTTTAATAAATGTGGAGCAAAGTGTTTAAAGAAGTCAGTGAAAGGTGGTGGATAAAGTGTCATGGTTTGGGAAATGTTTTCTGCAGCAGGAGTTGCACCTCTCATACAGCCACATAGCAGAATGAATGCAAGTGTGTACCAGAACCTTCTTCAACAACACGTGGTTCCTTCCTTGCATGCTTCAATCAATAAGCCAGCAATTTTCATGCAGAACAATGTCCCATCATGCAGAAAAATAAGTAAAGCAGTTGCTTGAAACAAAAAACATTTAAACAATAAAATGGCCTGCCCAGAGTCTTATACTTAACCTAATAGAAAACCTCTGGGAAATACTTAGTGACAAAATTATGGCCAAGAAACCCACAGCAGTCATCTGTAGAAGAGACAGGAGGAAGGGTGGACCAAAATCCCTGCAGAGAAGTCACAGTACAAACCTGTGCACTTCCTACTGATTGTTGACTGGTGTAACATTCGGAAAAATTTACTTATAGTCTTTCTCTATGCTGAAGTCATTGCTGTTCTCAAATTGTGATCCATAATGCAACTAAACCATAATGCAACTAAAATAATATAGCATCTGCACAGTGTTCTGACGATTCCCTGCAGAGAAGTCCCTGCACATTTTCTGTAAAAATAAAGGTTATACATTGATATACTTCGGTTGAATCTTGAATGAGCCCGGTGAAAATTTGCTGCAATAGACAAGGACATGCCCTTCTGAATAAACCTGTAATAGAATGCATAGACTCTACTGTCAGGCAGCGTACAGCAAGCTGTGAGACACCTGTTGACCAGAAGTTTAAAGCTATTAACAACATTTGTTAAATAAGGCAGACTGCAGATTTATTAGGAATTACGGTGGCAGATGACCACAAGTTAATCAAACCTACACATAGAAAACACTGGATAAGCAAATCATCAAACCAATAACTCTAGAAAATATATTCCATCTTAAAAAAAAACACTACATCACTTGGACTTGAGTACTTGAGTACCCTTGGGTGCTGTGGTGGTCATTTCTCCCATTTACTTTCATGGAATCTGGTTGGTAATGCTATGTGCTCTTGTACCTATACTATTGTGACTATCTATTCTGTGGTAATCCTGTAATTGTTTGTGGTGGCTTGTGTATATGCTTTAGGCTGCATTCATACTGCCGTATGGGGGATGTATATACACAAGTGCGCCACCGTACCGTTCCTTACCCCGTGAAAAGATAGGACATGTCCTATCTTTTCTTGGAATATGGTGCCGCACCCCATGTTACCCTATGGAGAGGGGCAGGGTGAGGCATGCGTTGGCGCCTTCTCCTCTGCCCGGCGCCGATGTGTGCCTGCCGTGCTACAGTACAGCGGGCACATGTCAGCGTGAATGCAGCCTTATACTGAGTTGTATCTTGCACCTCTCTTTATGTGAATAAAATTATGGCTTTGTGTTACTTTTTTATTTGTCATCAGTTCTGTTTGTTATATATTATTTTGGGACCAGTGACCAGAACCAGACAGCTGCTAATAAACCAAATAAAATTAGGGGATGATGGATCAAGGGGAAATGGATTTAAGACCTAATATATATAGTGGAATCAACCATTTGGTTGATTATTTTAGCACCAAGACTGACCATACACCATTGCACATATCTTCTTGTTCAACACAAAGTTATAGTTAGGATTATCTAACATCTAAAATTGGGTATCATTTACCACCCCAACTCAAATATCTACTATGTACCATCAACCTGGTCATAGCATATCCCCCCCCCCCCCAAGCCCCCTCCAAATGTCCATCAAGTTCAACCAAGGAAGGGAAGGAAGGGATTGGATGAGGATTTAGGGCAAACAATTCTATGTAACATAACCATCAATGTTATTTAGGTGTAAAAAGGCATTTAGACTCTTCTTGAAGCTCTCTGCTGTCCCTGCTGTGACCAGCGCCTGAGGCAGGCTATTCCACAGATTGACAATTCTCATAGTAAATAAGCCTTGTTGCCGCTGGTGATTAAACCTTGTTTTCTCCAAAAGGAGACAGTGGGGCACATTTACTTATCCATCCCTTGCGTGATCCCCGCTGTGCGTTGTCCAACGATCATGGACTCCAGCACGATTCAATAAGATCGTGTGCCAGGTTCCCTACTTGTGTTGCTTCCCTGCTCAGGTCCGCCGGAGTTCTTCTTCCCGATGCATGTAAGTGCATGGCTTGCGACACAAATTCAAATGTTAAATCCCGCGCTCAATCCAATGTTATTTAATCTATGATCTACTAGATGATTGCTTGTTCATGTCCCATGGTGGAACAAGCCAGCAAACGGCCAAAAAAGTAAAAATGTTATGCCACTTTGAAGATGGCAATGCAAAAATAATAGCTTTTTCCCACATTAGGGTTTTTTTTGGCAAATTTAGTAAAACGTAAGAAAAAATATTGATGTATGGTTTCCTGTAAATGTATCGACCCATAGAATAAAGATAACATGATTATTAGGCTAAACGGTGAACACGAAAAAAAAAGGAAAAAATCCAGTACAGAATTGATTATTTTTTACTCCTGCCCTCAAAAAAAAGTTCTAATTTTTCAACAGTAGGGGATACCATTCCCAAAATGGTAACACTGGATAAAGCATCTCATCCCGCAAAAAAAATGCCGTCACATGGCGTAAATAACGAAAAAGCCAAAATTTTATAGCCTACAAAAGGGGCCAATGAGGAAACTAAAATCCTGGCAGCTGCAGGGCGCTCCTTCCCTTCTTGCGCCTCGCTGTGCACCCATAAAACAAGTAACGGCCACATGTTGGGGGTCTCTGCACTCGGGAGAAATTGCAGAATAAATTGTATGGTGGATTTTATCTTTTTATCTTTTGGAAATGTGTACATTTTAGGGCTAAATGAACGTATAACTGGCACAATTTGACCATTCTAAATTTCACCTCCATTTTTATTTCATTACCATGAAGATCTCAAGGGGTTAACAATCTTCCTAAAAGCTGTTTCTGATAGCTTGAGGGGTGCAGATTTGAAAATGGGTTGATATATAGGGGGGGTTTTATGCAAATAAGTAAAATTTCGTTCTAAACAGGATTTATCCCCAAAATAGTCAATTCTGAAAATACGGAAAATCGATGTTCGGTTTGTAAGCCACGTGACATCAAAATAAATTATCCAGACATTTCAAAAATGCTGAAAATGTATAGTAGACACATGGGAAATGTTATTCAGCAACTTATTTAGGTGGTAAATCTATCTGCCTGAAAATGCAATGATTTCGAATTTTGACAATGGCAAATTTTTCAAAAAAATCATCATTTTTTCTATTTTTTTGTAAATAAACGCAAAACTTATCAGCCGACATTTACCACTAAAATGAAGTACAACATGTGGGGAAAATACAATCTCAGAATCGCTTTGATAAGTAACAGTGTTCAAAAGTTATAACTATATAAAGCGACGCAAGTCAGAATCCAAAAAAATCGGGCTGAGCCTTAAGCTACAAAATGGCTGCATCCTTAAGGGGTTAAGAAGTGTCAGTTTTGGCACTAGAAAGATCACAAATCAAACATTCTCTCAAATTTCAAGAAAATTTTTGAATCAATTATTTTAGGGACCATTTCATTTCTATAGGGGTTTTGGAAGTAAAATTGACTATTAACTTCACCT
Source organism: Engystomops pustulosus (assembly GCA_019512145.1). Classification (NCBI taxonomy): domain Eukaryota; kingdom Metazoa; phylum Chordata; class Amphibia; order Anura; family Leptodactylidae; genus Engystomops; species Engystomops pustulosus. Next base: position 77,351,214 of record CM033641.1, on the reverse strand, counting down.
CTCAAACTATTCAAAACAGCAGGTAGGAAGCTTGTTTACCCTTTATATATTTTACAGAAATGTAAACAAAATGAACAAAATGCTAGGTCCTTTCCTTAAGCTTTGAACCTAATTCTTTAAAACTAGTCTTTATGCTCCTCCAACTACCATCTATTCTGTCATTGATTCCAACATGGACCACGACAGCTGGGTCATCCCCAGCCCCTCCCAGTAATTTTTCCACCCTTTCCACCAGATACCGAACCCTGGCACCAGGGGGAACGCAAACCATTTGGTTGAGGCAGTCTTGGCGACAAATTATTCTATCCGTCTTCCTGATTATAGACCACTAGCTGCCTTGGCTCTCCTGCACTCCTATCCACCCTACTACTAGCGGGGTTGCTCCCCTGGCTGTTAGGGAGAGCAAGATCCACTCTATTTACAGTAACCCAGCTACCTACCTGGTCCTCCTGGCTTTCTTTTCCACCCTCCACTTCTATCCCGCTTATTGCTTGCTCAGTGAGCAAAATACTCCTCTCAATACTCCTCTCAGAATACACCTACAAGGCGAGTACTTCCACTATTTAAACCAGGCAATCTTACCCAATGCCAGACTGCCACTCCTTAAAGGGGTTGTTCACTTTAAGCATATTCCAGCAAATAATTTATATGGTTTGTGTAATAATAAGTTATATACATTTCCAATATACTTTCTCAATCAATTCTTAAAGGTTTTTCAAGATCTCTGCAGCGTTCATGCAACAGGAAGCTTAAGTCTTTACTTCCTGTAGATAAACACTGGTTCATTGTCATGTGATGTCACACAGGTGCACAGCTCATTATATCAGAGAGACTAAACAGAGCTCTGTGATACTAACAAGCTGGCCATCTATGTGATGTCACATGACCATGGACCAGTGTGTATCTACAGGAAGTAAAGAATTAAATTTCAGCAAGAAGACAGCAAGCAGAGATCTAGAAAAATCATTTAAAATGGATACAGAAGGTATATTGGAAATTTGTATAGCTTTTTATAACTTGCAATTCTTTTGCAGCAGTTGCCTTGGTGATACTTACCTTCATGCTGCACACTTGACCAGAACCATGGAGATATACACATTGCATAATGTGCATCTGTTGTATAAAACATGATTGAGAACGGAGTTTATGATGCCTGTATTATCGTATTATACAATGCAAAGATATGACCATTATTCAACTGCTTTTTTGAATATATATGCTGAATAGTCTATACATAGAAGGATTTCAGGGGAGTTTATTATGCCTGCAGTATGTTAGTATATGTGTTAAGCAGTGTAAAGATGTGCTTATTGTACTACTGCATTTTGAATAAATATGCTGGATATTCCTTATAGAGAACATTATATTATGCTTTAAGATACCAAGCTGATACACTACCAACTCAGACATTGGTTGAGATCCGGAGATATAGAGCTTTATTCTCTTTTTAGCCAAGCGTGATGGCTGATTACAATAATTTGATTCTCTTCAATTATACCGTTATCCCATACAAGATATAGACTTCACATTCCCATTGTATTTATATTAGTAAATGTTGCTTTTTGTCACTTCTATCTCCATTTTGCGTGTTCACTTTTGCAGTGTCTGATGAAGGCCATACAGGCCGAAACATCAAAAATAAACACTTCTAGTTAAAGGAAAATACTCTTGTAACCAATTCTCAGACTCTATGCCTGCATGCCTTTCTTGGTGATAAAATCATTGGGTGCCAGATCCTCTGGTATATACTGTAGGTATTAACTAGATATTGTAACTTGTTTGAAATGAATATTCATCTTAAAAAAATGTATCACTAATTTTCTATTCTTTCTTATTAAAACCAGTGAGTAACATGTGTACGTAGGGGCTAACTTTCTTATCAGTAGGGGTCCTTTGTGCTCCCGATGAACAAAGCAGTCAGTCGCGCATGCACCTTACTTCTCTATTCATCTCTATGGCGCTGAGGGAGATAGCTAAGCATCATGCTTGCCTATCTCCATCAGTTCCATAGACAGGGATTAAACGGGAAGCACACAATTTCTTGCGATACATAGGTGTTCACCAATAAGCAAGTTAGCCCTTATCCTGTGGATGGGAGCCAACTTGTTGTCATTGGTGAAATCCTTTAATAAATAGCATTTTATTAATTAAGGTAAACACTACAGCCTTTAATTTTTAAATAATTTTTAGGGCTTGTACTACCATGGCCTAACTGCAAGTGATGAGAGAAGCTATAAAAAGTAAAAAAGCTAAATCTGTACAGCAGACAGCCATGGTACAGATCGTCCTCTGCTTGTAACACTAGTCACCCTGTATCTGCAGATAAACACTTTTCAGGCTCAAGACAAAAGTTCCTTAACTACCTACAGGTACAGAGTTGTTATAAAGCTTTATTTTTTAAGAAAAAATATATATACTCTCCCCAGGGGCAGATTAAGGCTGCCAAAGGCCCTGCGCTGTATGAATATTATAGCCCCGAATTCACTTCCTACATCTGGTACTAGGATCAAGCTTCTTGGGGAATGGAGGATGGTCCCTTCCGCTTGCTTTTAATCTGTGGTTTCTGGACCTTTGGAGAACTTTTAACCTCTTCGTGTTCTGCGTCTAATATATTGGACACTGCGCGCAGTGACTTAGCGCTTCACATCGGATATATTGGATGTGAGCGGTTCCTGGAATCCTGACTTCACCATGTTATGGTAAGCGGAACCGGAACTTGACTACTATATATTCTGTTATATAATAAGCAGACAACGGATTCAGAAAGGTCTTCCGTGAAATACATATGAACCCCAGTGGCTCATTTGCATAATTTTGAAAGATACATTTCTCCAAAATTAGGCTTTTAGAAGATGAAGGAAGAACGGGTTGTATTCCAGAAGACACAAACCAACGTGTAAGTGTGCTTGGTATAAAATGCTGTTTCCATGTGGTAGATTTCCTTTTATAATAGTAATAATCTATGTACCTGCCACAACTATAGCAAGGTGGAGCATCTTTATTAAGGAAGTTTCAGGAGAGGTAGAAATAACTTGACTGGATTTGTTTTCTACTTTTTTTTCTACTATTTTCCATCTTCTCAGAATGTCAAGGGATAAACCTATCCCCAGGCTAAGCTATTGTCAATAACACTTTGTCCACAGGTACATTTTCACTACAGTAGCAGTAAAAATCGCTCTTTGAGCAGGCCTGAGGCAGCTGTACTCCCGAGTAACTCAAAGACATATTGAATCGTATCCTGACCCCGTGCTATGCCCACAGTACTTTATGCAGTAATTGCAAAAAAATAGAAAAAGAAAAAAGAAATCATTCACCAAAGGTAGTAAAGATCACAGCTCGCTATACCTAGTAAATGTGATCAGATGGAGAAAATGTTTACTCTAGTGCTAACTACAGCTATTGCGTAAATAAATTTAATATTGAAATATGACTAGGGAAATTAGCCAAGCCAGAGATGCCCATCTATCCAAGTCACCCAGAAGGGGCCATTTTTAGCCAAAGGCGTACACTGAAAGGGGTTATGCCACAAAACTACAAAAAGCTGTCAAAGAGGTTAAAATATTTCAAAAATCTATTTGTAATGGTTACCTGGAAGTAAAAGTACCTTTCTATTTGTTATTACGATGCTTGTACAGCCTCTATTCTGCTCCACACAGAAGCAGATGTGGGAGGGGCCTAGTGATCAGCCTTCAGATTCTCCTTCCACCTGCTGTGCTCAAATAGTCCCTGCATTTACTGATCCCCAGCACAGCAGGAATCTGCTATTGGTGCTGTGTGTCACCTACCAAAGCCCTGACACTGCTTCCTCTCCTTTTAATCATTGTCAATATATACTTGAATAAGAAAATAAAAATCGTGTGCACGCCTAAGAGGGCCGGGCATCAGGTCCTTCAGTTATAGAGACAAAGGAAAAAAAGGCAGCACACCAGATTGTAGTGAAAAATACCTTAGTGGATTTATTCCATGTAAAAGAGCAACTTTTCGGCTCCAAACAGCGAGTCTTTATCTCTCTCTCTAACACAGTCTATGTTGTTCATAGCAATCAGTCACAGCTCAGCTATAATGTTTTCACAGCCTTATAAAAATATAAAGTTCAGTATAATGTGTGTGTGTATATACTCGAGCATAAGCCGACCCAAGTATAAGGCAAGGTACCTAATTTTAACACAAAAACAGGCAGAACCTGCTGACTCACTGACCCAAGTATAAGCCCATGGTGGGAAATGCATTGGTCACGGCCCAATTACAGCCATTTTCTACGGTGACACAACCTCTTTAAGCATTTACGTTTTACCAACACATGGTTCTCCATTTCACACAGTGGGCCTGCTTCAAGCGATTGATAAAAAAAGGGAATATGAAGCTAAGACAAAGAAATGGAACCAACCAGAAAGTGAACACCACAACAACCTCGGCAAAGCAGATTAAGGTAGGTGGAGACCCCTGGGCGCAAAATCTGCTGGGGGCCCCCACTGAATGTAGCCCAGACAGTGGTACACATTACTATTCTAAATTATCATTAATATTCTAAACTTTCTCCGACTTACATGTTAGCCTAGCTGCAGGCCTAGTTGGCTTAGTGGCAGTAGTACTGACTACTAGTCTTAGTCACCATGCAAGTCCCATGCGCCACTGCTTTCCTGAGAATTCTCTCCCCTCCTCTCACGGATTGGGCCGAGTGATCTGTGAGGAAGTAAACCTAACACATTGGTTAGGACTTGGCGGGCAACCAGTTCAGTCAACCAGTGTTAGGTACTAAAGAGTGGGGATCAGGTCTCACTCTGAATGCAGCACAGTTCCTGAAAAAGTACCCTGCATGTAGAATTCGATTGAGTACGGCTGGGCGGGCAGCTCGCCCTGACAAACCCAGTAAGTCTCTGTCACAGCTTAGAGGCAGGCGCATCACTCCCAGAGACATTCAGCTCACAGGGCCCCCTTATGAGTAAAGTGATGGGGACCCTGGGGCCCTCTAGAGCCATCCCTATAATTCAGCCCTGCCCCTTAACACATCCAGGGTAGAATGGATGCTCCCTACCCTGGCAGAACCATCTATTCTATTGAAACTGCTGAGGAGTCCAAATGCAAATCAAAGAACCTTATGTTCTTTACAAGGTCTTGAAAGGTATTAACTATCCTTGTGGAGATTCAACTAGAGTAAAAAATGTGTGGAAAGTAGCAGTCACCTAGAAGTGGCACTAGAAACACAGTTTTCTTCCTAATTTGCATACTCCTTCCCAGAAAGCACTACACTAATTGGATATCCACGCAGATAACCGGTACTTTCCCAGACATATTGTATAAAACACAAGTCTCTCTGATTTTCATTCAGACTTCCAATTAACATGAGCAGCTCCATTCAGAACAATTTCACTTAATAAGCAGGTGTATTTATGTGTTGCGGGGAGGCTAATTAATTTTATTCCATAACTTCTAAAAAGACTCAGTTTCCTTAGCAACAAATTACTGATCCCTAAGATATGAAATCTAATTCTTTCTCCGCTAAACAAATAATACAACTATAAAAGAATACTATGCTACATTATTGAGATAATTTGTTATACCACAAATGAATAAGTCACAGAAGAAAAACTAGTTTGAAAGCAAAACAATAAATTCTAATTCTTGTCCTTATGGAGGAGGTCACCCTATTACCAGGTATGTATTTTACAGTATCTGTAACTAACCTCCCTGCTGTTCCTAAACGTAAATGTTTCCTATTTGTTTCCTTATATGTGTGGCCGTTTGCTAGTGTAGACAATTCAGGCATGCATTAAAGGAAACCTACCACTACGGATCTACCCGGTGTTAGGTGCATCTAATGTATGTAAGGATAGCCCTTTTTAGGGCTAATCCTTTACTCCCCTTTATCTTTTCTAATCTTTAATCAGGGGAATATGCAAATTTTATAAAGCGGCTACCGGGGCTTGGAGTAGATGGAGCTGACGCTACATGGCGGGGCTACTCCACGCAACAAGGACATGCAGATAGGTGGAATACAAAAGGCTTCTGTGGCGTAGCCTTAGTTTCCCAGGCTTGGCAAGGCTACTCCACGCCACGTAACCTATAGGGGTAATTTGCATACAACTAACAAAGTTTTTTTTTTTTTTTTTTTTTTTTTTTTTTATTTGCTTTTAAACAAGACAAAAAGTTACATGACAGTTTTTTTTTGCGGTATCCAAAACCACAACAAAACATTTCATATTATATCCTTACATCGCTATATATCGTATTACAGATGACCATATGTACGCCGACTCTCTGCCATTAGGAGCCGTCACCTATAGCGAGCATGACCTTATTACAATCCAAATAAAACCCCCCCCCCCAAACCCTCCTGCGCCCCCACCTCTAACGATGCTGGAGACGCTGAATGGTTCGATAATATACCGTAAGAGAACAAGCGGACACCTCTTATAGGCTCACTGATCCACGTATCGTTTAATTTGGTGCCCTTCCTATATGTTTCTTCATATGCGCATTCGTATGTTTTTATAAGCTGACTAAATTTATCCATTCATTAACAGTTGGAGTCTTCTCATCTATCCAGTGTTAACTAAACTAATCTTGCAAGAAAGATGGTCTTCAAGGCAAGTCACTTTTATTCTGTCCATAGGGAGATCGGGAGTAGACCAGGACCCCAAAGGTGCAACCCGCGGGAGCCCCGTTTGTAGCTGATCTCATGCTCGTAAATATCTCCTCCCAATACTGATTGAGCTGTCGGGCAGTCCCTAGGACAGTAGGATATCAGCTTGGGAACGATTACACCTCTACAATTGGAGTTTTCGGATTAAACCAAGTTTATAAACATTAAGTCTGGTGTGTAATAAATCGATATAATATAGAGTTAGTGGTACACCTGTGATTTAAATTAATGTTGACTAATCACATTTTATAAATTTCTTGCCATTGTGTCGCGTGCGTGATAGGGCCCGACCTGGTTTGCCCATTTCAGTTGACGTAAATGGCTACCCTTATGATATATTCTAATCCTAAGTCGGCCGTAGATACATGATAACTTAAGTCGTGATACCCTAAATCTAATAGTTCCATAAATTTACTCTCTAAGTGTCTCGTGAATCTATCATGATATACTTCTTTCTATCTGCGTGCGCAATTTGACCATATCTAAAAAAATCCTTTCCTGACCAAAAAGTGCCTATCATCACCCATCTGAACGAGGGCAATGTCCCATCTTTTCCAACTGCTCCGCGACTCTAATCCCTTTCTTTCCAAAAAACCCAAACGTCATCATTTTAGCAACTAGGAAAATTTAAGGTTGCCCCACAAGGGGTAAACCTAAATCCTCCCTCAATACCAAATAACTTTTCAGATCTTCCAAGTGTATTCCAGTAACCGTGCCAAGGGGAATCTTTTAGCGTTAAGACATTTCAGTTGACCTGACTCCAATAGAGCCAGAATTGAATGAATCTTCGCTCCAACTGCAAGTGATGCAAAAAATATGTTTGACTGTCTATTTTCCAAAATGAATTGTTGTTTGTGCGCCAAACAAATCTGAAAAAAAAGGATGGTAATGACAAACCTCCCTTTCCTTGTGAGCATAAAAGTTTCTGTTTAATGCGCACCCTTTTTCTCCCCCCAAAGTAGTTATTTAAAATCGCACGGATAAGCCCAACCATTTTTTCCCTATCCAGCAAGGCGAGTTAGATAGTACGTATAGTATTTGTGGGAAGCAGAAACCTCTTTATGAGTATAACTCTCTCTGCTCGGTTTTAATGGCAACGTGTTCCATGTGTTCACCTTATTTTTATTTTTGTTAGCAAGGGAGCCAGATTCATCGTAATATACTCATCTACTTTGGCCGATACTTTTAGCCCAAAGATAATCGCATACGGAGGAAATCTTCAATTCCAACTGCAAATAATTGGAGTAGGGTACGTCGTCTAATGGGACCAAAATCGGACTTGTGGGAGTTAATCTGGAAGACCGAGAATCTACCAAAATTCCTGACTGACCTTCAGGCTTTGGGTACCGAGATTTCGGAATCTTAAGAAATAAAAGGAATCATCCGCCATTATAGCATTATACTATATCTTCGGGCCCAGCTAATCCTCCCCCTCTATCTCCCTATCGCCCTAAGTCTTATTGCAGAGGTTTTATAGTAGAGCGCGAATAGCAACGGAGACAGGGGGCAACCTTGCCTAGTACCCCTAGCCAGTGTAAAAAAAGGGGAGAAGTCGTTATTAACCCGAGAACAAACCCTTGGGGATTATAAAAAAGTCTGACCAATCCACAAAGGGCGAACCCAGCCAAAATTATGCATGACCCTCCAGAGGAAGTCCCATCCACTGTCAAAGGCCTTAGAAGCATCCAGTGACAGGATGGAGCGCGACCCCCCCCCTGCCCATCTGCAAACTGCATAGAGCCGTCTTATATTAGTCTTATCTGTCGACCAGTCAAAAACCCACATTGGTCTTCATGTATTAGTGTAGGAGCAACTCTTTTAATCTGTTGACAGTAGTTTGGCCATCAGCTTGGCATCTGCATTAATAAGCGAAATCGGTCTATAGGATTCCGCTTCAGTGGATCTTTATTTTTTTTATGAATCCAAGACTATACTTTGCTCATACCATGAATCAGGCAACCTACCCTCCGTCGTTGCTGATTCCCATATCTCCATCATAAGAGTGTAGAAGAATAGAGCCAAATCTACTATAGACTTCTATAGGAAAGCCCATCCAATCCCGGGGCCAAGTTACGTCTGGAGGATACCAGGGACGCCTCAAGCTCTGAAATCGTTATAAGGACGTGATAGCACATCTATCCCTTCCCGAGAGGGATGGAAATTGTCATTATCTAAAAAATGTCTTATGTCCCTATTGACGCCTCCAGATCTGAGGCGTAGATTCCTTGGAACAAAACTTAGAAAAGTATCTTAATCTCCTCGGCGTAGTAGTTAGTCGCCAAAATATTTTTAATGGCCGTATTCATATTGTCTCTGTGTTTTTAACTTTCTGGAGAAGACCCTTGGAGGGGACCCCGCTCTCACAATGTGCCCTTCTTATCTAAAAAAAAATTTCTGCACTCGCTTATCTGCTATCAGATTATTATATTCTCTTGTGCCTTAATAAAGCTATCGCGCCGCTCACTCGAACCACACTCTGCAAGGCCTTTCTTTATCTTTTACCTCCTTTTTAATAGCCTCTCCTTTCTGGCCCATTGCTTGCGCAGGATATGATTTCTGAGTTTTAATATCCCTCTAAGGAAGGATTTCAAGGATCCCACATAACACAAGGGAGGCCCCAGTTCTGTTCTCACAATAAAGCTACATATCATTTCCTTAATTTTATCCTCATCTGTCAGTAGCACCAGCCAGTGCGCATTGAGCTTCCAAAATTTACATCCAGGTTTCGCAGATCCAGACATCTCCAGAACGAGTGGGGAGTGTGTCGGAGATGGTACGATTATCATACCGAATTTTCCCCACCCGGTCAAGGGCAAGACGTGCTTAACCAAACGCTTAAACATCTATCCTGGAGAAAGTATTATGGGAGCGATTGTAGCATGAAAAAATCTGTTGCTCCCCTTTTAGGGCTCTCCATACGTCTCTCCAACCCACTTCCTGGCAAAACCTAGCAAAGGGGGTGTCTCCCGTCTCTATACTTGCCGGGTTTTTTTTCCCTAAACGATCAAGCTTTTCCGACATTACGGCATTAAAGTCACCGAGGACCATAACTGGGCATTCGCCCACCTTCTCCATGAAACGCAGTAGACTTATCAATACATCATATCTAAAGGGGGGAGGTATGTATACTCCTGCCACGACGCATTTAATGCCATCTAGAATTCCTAGCAGAAATACATATCTTCCATCGGGGTCAGTCCTTGCTTCCAATAATTGGAAATCTACTGATCTATGCACCAGGATAGTAACTCCTCTAGAAAAAGTTGAAAACACTGAGTTGTACGTCTGACTGGCCCACCTCCTTTCCACAAGATTTAACGAATCCTTATCGAGGTGTGTCTCAAGTAATATAACAATCGCTGGCAGTTGTTTAACAATATAATCAAAGATAATACAACGTTTCAAGCGATCTTTTAGTCCTCTTATATTCCATACTATGAATCTAGTAGCCATTTATATCTACGAATTAAACCAAAGAGAAACAACGAGGGCAACCCTACGACCACACCACATCCCCAGCATCGGTTCATCCCCCCCCCCCAACTCCCCACCACTGTTCTACCATAAGTAAACTTCTACCTACTTCAGCCACTTTCCCGCCCCCCTCACCCCCGTCTCCCCCAGTTGCTGACCTGAGACAACTCATAGTAACCTAAATTCCCAACTTTAAAGTCCCTTAAGGTCTAACCAGTCTGAGACTTGTTCTGGCGTACTGAAGAACTGGGACTGTCCTTTGAAAATAATTTTCAATTTGGCCGGGAACATTAAAGAATAAATGATTCCCTTGTCTCTCAGCCTTTTTTTCACCTCCAGAAAACTCTTCCTCTTCTGGAGGGTCTCCTTAGAGAAGTCCGGGTATATTGCAACCTTAGACCCTTGGATTGATAGATCTTTTAGATCTCGTGCTCGTTTCAATATCATATCCCGATCTCTCGAGAGTAATACTTTGCAGATAAAAGTGCGAGGGGTATTCCCGGGGATATAAGGACCTGCCGGGACTCTGTGTGCCCGTTCGATGTCAAAAGACTGGGAGAGATGTTCCTTCCCCAATTCCTTCAAAAACCATTCTTTAATAAAGCTTACGGGGTTCTCCCCCTCAGCTTTTTCTGGAACCCCTATTAATCTTAAGTTAGCTCTTCTTGAGCGGTCCTCCATATCCGCTATTTTCCCTTTAAGGGCCTTATTCTCTGTCTCAAGTCGAGAGGTGATTTTTTTAAGAGTGCCCACCTCTTTCTCAATATTAGTGATTTTATCTTCTGCAGTTTTTTGTTTATCTCTTACCCTGTTCAGTTCTTCCCTCAGGAGCGAGACGTCTCCTCTCAGGGCCCCCACCTGATCTGTGAGACCCAGTATTGCTGCATTACATGTTTTTATAGAGTCTAAGATCTCCTTTAACATAATGTTTTCTCCCCCCATATTTGGTTCGTCCTCATCCTGGTCCTCCCCCTCAGCAGTCGTAGCTGCTTTTGAGCCTTGTGATTTATTTTTGGGGTCTTGAGTCTCGTTTTCAGGATTTTTCTGTAAGGTCAAGCCTGTACGTGTTTTAGCTGGGGGGGACTTCCATAGTTTATCTAACTTCGTGGAGTTCTCTCCTTTAGCCCCTCCTTTCTCTTTCTCCCTGGGAGAAACTGCTCCCAGGGATTTCCTTGAGGTATTTTTTGGAGGCATCCCTGATAAAACGAGGATTGTACTTAAACCAGGACGTATTATCTCTAGGAGAAGGAGAAAAAAAAAAAAAAAAAAACGCCGCAGCCCACTAGTGCAGCAAGATATACTTCACAACTGCCAGAGGTCAAGATAGCATTAGTATAGTAACCGAGATATAGACCCCTGAAAAATAGCAGGAAGTGTAAGGGGGGAACTCTCTACAGAGCGTAATTTGCAAGACGTGTAAGCTAATTCTAGATACCAATCATAATCATAAACAGGGACCGTTCGCCCCAGTCATTAAAAAGTACTGTGTGCAGAGTTATTATAGCACAATATATCAAAATATCACATTATTAGTTATTAGCTTATCTTCAACATTCTTGACATGACACAGACATTAGCGGAATTAGATGCAAGGGTGGAAGTGGCTAGCATATATCAAGCAAAATAGGAGGCAGGTAGCAGGCATATATGCAGAGATGGCATAGCACAGAATGGCAGAAGAATGTCACATTGTGATTGTAAGCTTATCTTCAGACTTCTTAACGGATCACCAATATATAGTTCGCAGCTTGGAAATGTTAGAAGAGTTATATGCAAAAGATGTAAATGGCTATTATCAGGCAGATAGCAAGCAAATAGCAAGCAGATGTCATGCAGATATTATTTTGGTTAGAAAGAAGTCAAAGTTAGCACCGTATGTAGCCCACTGGAAGCAGAAAGAATTTAGGCCAGTTACATCTCAACAATCAGACGATCTGCTGCGCATGGCCAGAATCACAAGACGTGGGGCATCACACCCGTCTCACGGGGTGCTTCAACATGCAGACGATTCAAACATGCCAATAGGGACCCAAATCGAGAGGAATCTTGCCAACTCTGTCTCCGGTCACGCCGACTCGCTGGAAAGCCCTCCAGACACTCGCCTCAGCATGGAGCTCGTAACGCCTTCCTCCGGGTCAGCGCGCCTCCGGCACCGGTCTTCAGCTGCTCCCCGCTCTTCTTCTTGATCCCTCCAGCCCAGCGCTCCACATCCTGCAGGCGCCCGATCACCTCGGCGTTCGTGCGCCCAAAACGCGCCAGAGGTGCGCCACAAACTGCCGATCTCCTCCTTCCTCCACTACGGGACCCAGCGTGGAGTCAGCGCAGGATCAGCGCGCCGGCAGCGCCATGACAACCGCGGGGCGAGCCGGGGGGGGAACCGAGTCTCCCTTCTCCTCCCGAGAGAGATCCAAGGGCCAGGTGAGCGCCAGATCAGCACGAGGTGCGGGAGGTGTGGAGGGCGGCCGTGCCGCGTGACGTGTTACGTCATGCCGTTACGCTGCCGACTCTCCTAACAAAGTTTTAGAGGACTTTTAACAGAACATGACAATTTAGAGATGAGGGTGCAAGTGGGAATCTACCATCAGA